>JAVUPR010000207.1:6000000-7200000 GCA_036785695.1 Gentiana straminea
AAATAACATTCATTAAATCCTTTCTTTTTTTACTGTCTTTAATGCATAATATACTTTTATCGTGTGTGTGAAGATAAAAATAAATGATTGTAATGTACGTTACTTGATACAATGTTAATATAAGACCGTCAACCTACCTTCTATACTGTAAATTTTTTTTTTATTTATGTTCAAGACTAAGTTTATCCAGAAATATGGGAAAAACGTGTGTTTCATCGATAATATCAATTAATTTGGCATGCTCGTTAATTATTAAAAAAATAATAATAGAGTACACTTGTTAATCTCTCTTACGAAAGAAAACCCTTTACGGGGGGAACAGTCGAATATGCTGTTGAGAAAGCTGGAAAAATCCCACATCACCTGTTGAATTTAGTATGATATTTGAGAAAGCTGGTCTTAATAATGGGAAATTCTTGTTTGGCGAGAGATGAAAGAATCAAAACCACACAGTTTAAATACAGAATAATAATAATAATATCGACGTAAATTTCATTTTACGAATTTATGGAGCAGGCCGGGGCACTGTCAATCAATTTCATGGACTGGGCAATGTGAATCTCTAAAGCCATGATAACGCCTTGTTGTGCTGATCTACTTTGATTGCTATCTAGCAAGAAATATCCTGCCAATATGACTCTATTAATTTGTGATACGTGTTGCTCCAAGGTGTTTCGTTTATGGGTGAATACGATCTGGTTGAGTCTCTATTTTTTAATTTTATCTTCATAAACCGAACAAATTTAAAAGGTTTAAAAATTTTCAATCCAAATTAAAACAGTTTTTAGCCTCAAATCAGATGTCTGGGTCGGTTTTGTTTGACTTGATTCTAGTTTTCACGGGTTTCATGAACAAATAAAATTAATTGATTTAATAATTACAACTTATTTAAAAACATATGGTAATATATGTGTTACATCAATATTATTATGTAAATGAAGTCAAAGAGATGATTTAAGAAATTATATTTATTAAACTTTTGTTTGAAATATTTTACAATACAACCGTTGTATGAAGGTTGTATCAATTGGATATTTTACAGTTTTTCAATTCCGATCTTTCACACTCGATAAAAGTACATTATATGGAAGAAGAAAAAGTGAAAATGAAAGATTATAATGTTTGTTAATTGATACAATAAAATCAACCTTTGCACAAACAAGAAAATTAAGAAGCATATCTCAGTAATTTCAATTCACCAATAAAGATATAACCTCTATACATTATTAATATTGAACTAACACCAACAACATTGTAATCAAACTGTATTAAACGGCTTGGTTTTAGTTATATAAAAACTGACAGGAGAACCACGATTGATGTTTTTCGATTTAGTTCGATTTGGTCCAACCGATTGGTTTGGTTTCAAATATTAGTTCACCCTTAGTTTCTTTAGCTATATTTCTAAGGTTTTTATTTTTTATTTTTTTAGGGTCCGTCAAGATTTGTTTCCAAGGCAATTTCTTTTTTTTTTTAAAGAAATCTCTTTTATTAAAAACCCTCAAAGAGGCAACAAAACCAGCAGTTTTACCAAAATATTTTTAGAAAAACAAGCAAAGAATCCTACTTTATACACCAAGAAAGTCTAAGATTACTTGCTCACTCAACTAAATTCAAAATAAGAACATACGAAGGTGGTCTCTCTCCATCATAGTCATGTTTGAGTCTATCCCTCCACATTCAAATTCTGTAAAGTGCCTCTTTCCATATATAATTCCAACGTGTTGTCCCAAGCCAATCACTCTCATTTCAAGCCATATTCAACCGCAGCCAGTCAATTGTAGTTTTAACACCAAAAAAACTTCTTCTTTTCTTCTGCAGGTACACACGGGTTCCAATTTTCTTTTGTCCAATTACAGTCTCTTAAGGCATGTAGTATGGACTCGTTTGCCTCAACACACACGTTGTAATGAGAGTCTTCTACAACATGCCTAGAATGTAGCATCGTATTCACGGGGAGGGCTTCGTGTGCAATGACCCACAACATGTAGCTGCTCATTGTCAGTCTCTTTAGATCCTAGATGCCCTTCCAAATATCCTTCATATCAGACTGCTCCACATTAGGGGTCAGCATAGTATAACCAGATGCTACATTGTATTTACCTTTTGGATCCGCTTCCCATATATACCCTTGAGAAGTATTTTCCAGATTGCTTTTAAGTAGGGCATATGCCTTGCATATACCTCTCCAAGTTGAGGAACATCCAATCTTGGCTGTCGTAGATAATTCCTTGTACCTATGAGACAAAGATTTTACCCACAATGCATCTTTTTGTACATTAAGATCCCACACAAGTTTCCCCAAGAAAGAAATATTCATTTCATACATCTTTTTGAAACCCAACCCCCCAATCTGCTTTGGCTGACACAATGTATTCCAGGATATGGTATGCATTTTGCAGCCAAATTCATCGTCTCCCCAAAACAATTGTCTACAAGTCCTTTCTAGTGTATTTAAAGTTGAAACCGGAAGGATGGTGGTCTATATGATATAAAAAGGTTGTGTGGCGAAAGAGCTTTGAATTAGGACTCTTTTACCTACACGAGAAAGGGTCTTCGATTTCAATTGGACATTTTACTCTTCATTTTATCTTCAAGATAAGCAAAGTGAGAAATGTGCTTTCTTCCATAGAGTAGGGGTACTCATAGATATTTACCCAAATCACTCGTATAACTCGTTTTCATGCATTGGGTTAGAGTCAAAATCATGATATGCCCCAAATTGCTAGAAGTATAAAATCTTGATTTTGAAGTGCTGATTTTTTTGTCCAAAACAGTTACACAATTCAGCAAGTACCTCCTCCATGACCTTTGTCTGGATTTCTATTGCTTCATCAAATAACATTAAATCATCCGCAAAAAATATGTGGTAAATCGGTGGTCCATGCCTTGATAACTTTAATGGTTTCCATCTCCCTTGATTAACGGTGTTGGAATAGTGTCCTAAACTCAATCAGGTTGGACCGGATCCGACCAGGTCGGATCATTTCTACTATTTCTTTATGTTTATGCATATATTAAATGGATTTTCTGTTGTCATAAATATGTTCTTTTAAAGAACCAATTATGAATTGTTAAATGATAACGTCCTTGGTATTAAACTGTGATAGAGAAACCATGATAGGTGATTATGGTTGATGAGATCTCTAATCACTTTGATAAGTTTGATACTTAAAAGACTCTAGGCTGATGTACTATTAAATAGGGCATTGATAGTACGAACAGGCTAGCACGTATTAGATGTATTCTGTCTTTAGGGCGGGGATAGATCTCGTCTATCGAAGTGTAGAGACACTTGGACTGTATGTGGACGTGTATTAGAGAATGCGTAAGTTAGACTGACCCACTTACACTGATAAGTGTCACGCTATGTGGCAGTTGTGTAATTATCCTTAAGACCGGAGTCTACATGGCATCACGGTGTGGATTGTCATGCTTTGACACTATTGAGGTTTCCTTTAGCCATGGGGCGATCATGCGGTAGTGATTGGGTGTGATACTGAAGCATGTGGAGTATACATGTTTGGTCGTCTGGGAATCGTGTACCCTATCAATAGGGGTGAATATCCGAAAGGGCCTTCTTATAAGGAATGTCTTACTCTCGTGAATCTTTGCAAAGTGGAAGTAAATGAGTTACTTCGAGAGAGCATGATATCCAAATTATAAGATACGGTCGTTGATGTTTGACACTCGACAAACGACCGTATGTATATTATTACAGCGATAGGATTCTATTTACACGGTAACTGTTTCACATTAAAGGTAGTAGTCATTGCATTTGACTCTTCCGATGATTGGGGGTCACGGTGCGTTCTAGACGCTATCCCGTGATCGTTAGGCATGAAGGGCATTTTCGTAAATTGCACTTTGTGTCTACGGCCAACATATTCGGAAGCCTATCGGGTCACACACATATGAACATCTAGCCGGATTAAAATGTGGTTATAGTTGATAACCAAATAAGGAAAGTTTATCTCGAGACTATAAAGGTTATAGTGGTAAATTAATATGGTGGTATTTATTTATTATGAATAAATTAAATACAAGATATTAATTATGTTGATTAATTAAATATACACATAATGTATGTGTGTCGAAATTTATTGTGTATATTGATACACATGGATTCTGCAAATTAATTAATCATAGTATTATATTAATTAAAGAATATTTCGGATGCCAAATATTGGTGTCAGGGACGCAGATTTAATGTGTATAGAATACATTTGAGTTGTGCAATTTAATTAATAAGATAACCATAATATTAATATTGGATATTAATTGATTTTGGAAAAATAGATTTATGGTAATAAGATAAAGATATATTCAATATAAGATATTGTCAATATATATCCTAGGAAATATATTTAATATAAGATATTGAATATTTAATAAGATAAATCAATCAAAGGGATTTTTCTTATTTTATTAGGAAAATATTTTCTTCCTTTCTACCCTATCTGGGGAGCCACTTTCCCAATAAATTGGAAGTGGGTGTCAAGCTCTTTTGCACATCATAATTCCAAGAGCTAATAGTTCTTGTGAAAAATAAAGAGCTTCTTAGAGAGAGATTTTAGAGGGAGAAAAGGTCGGTCTAGCAGCCAAGTTAGCAATCATGATGGGATTCCGGTGGGCTATTCGTGTGGATCACCGGTAGAGGCCGAACACTTGGGCGGCTCCGTGCATCGCTACTCTCCTTAGACGGTCAAAGTGCCGATCTTTTAGATCAAGCAAGGTAACCACCGTCTACTAGATTTATGTGTTTGTTGCTTAATGAAGTCGATCCTGGTCAAAGAAAATAATTTTTTGAATTCTGCTGCATTCCCGCGTAGATTTCCTAACAAACAACATCAAGGATTTTATTGCTAAGCACCTCCACACATAATACAAACAAGTATGGAGCTATATGATCACCTTGACGAAGTCCTCTGCTATGGGTGAAAGCTTCAAGTTTCTCACCATTCCACAGAACCGATAGCCTAGAAGATGAAATGCAGTGCATGAGAAGATTCTGCAAATGATCTGAAATCCCAATTTTCTTAATGACGTTCTTGAGGAAATTCTAGTTAACTCGATCATATGCCTTCTCTAGATCCACTTTTATTGCCATATATCCCTTTCTTCCTTGTTTCTTCCTATGCAGAGTGTGAATGACTTCTTGGGATAGAGTAATGTTCCATGAACTTCCCATTCCTGGTATAAAGGCACTCTGTGTGGTACTCACAAGACTGCAAATGAAACTTTGCAGTCGGTTTGCTAGTACCTTCGTTACCATTTTGATGATTACGTTGGCCAGGGCTATTGGTCGGAATTGGGCAGGTCTTTCAGGATGCTACGTCTTCGAAATTAAATTTATCAACACTTCGTTCATTTCTGATGGGAAAGTGGTTGTCTCAAAGGCAGCCTTGACAAATCACACAACATATTCTCCAATAGTTCCCCAAAACTTATAAATAAAAAATTGGTGGAAGCCCATCAGGGCCTGCCACTTTATACGTATCTATTTCGAAGCATGCGTCTTCAATCTCCTTTTTGCAAACCTGTCTATTAAGATGCTGAATATCCTATTCATGAGAGCACGCAAATTCACTTCACATTGGCAGTCATCTCATAAATTTCAGCGTCCATAACACTCCAAGTCCCGTCTGGTCGGTTTAGGGTAGTAACTTTTGTTCTTTGTTTTCTATTAAGAGCAGTTAGATGGTAGTAATGGGTGTTCCTTTCTCCCTTCACCAACCAATGAAGTGAGAACTTTGGTGCCAGAATTTTTCCTCCTGCATTAAAATCATGTTATACTTCTTCATAAGCTGTTGTTCTAGTTGGACTAGGTATGATGAGTGGTATTTAGATAAGGATTCTTGAATACCCTTAAGCCGTCTCATACACCTGTCTTTCCGGAAAAAAATGTTACCAACATGGGACTTGTTCCATTAGTTGGCCTTGATCATAAAGTTCTAGCAACAATTTTGAAATCTGGATTAGTGAAGTCCCAGGTTGTGTCAACAAAGGCTGCAAACTTAGAGTGATCAAACCAGGCCTTTTGAAATTGGAGAGGAGGAGGCCAAATTCTCTTTTTCTTTTTTTGAAAGATTTGGAGTAAAAGCGGACTATGGTCAGAGTGTGTCTTGGGTGTCAAGGATACATCTGGGAAGAGAGTCGGTCAAGAAGGAGTACACCAAGCTTGATCAAAACGTTCCAAAATCGACGTACCTTTATACAGAGGTCCTCTCCATATGAACCTTGGACCATTGAACTGAACCCCCACCAGCTCACAAGTTTGGATCATATGTCTCATGTTGTTTACATTTACTCCACTGAGGAGGCGTCCGCCCTTTTTTTATCTTCTTAATCTACAACTTGATTGAAGTCCACTATTTAACACCACGACTTCTTTATGACTGTGGAGAGACGTTCCAGATATTCCCAACACTCATTACACACAACTGGAGTTGGAGACGCATAACAACGGACATAACCCAGCTAATTTCCCTATCATGTGAAAATGTTGTTATGACGGATCGATCAAGAAGTGATGGCGATTGTGAGTAAAAATAAACAATTAACAAGTTAACAAACACATAAACAAGAAGAACACATATTTAATGTGGTTTCCGGCAATGTGCCGACTACTCCACGGACAAATGAGGATATTTTATTATCACAAAAAAGTTACATCATGATTACAATTAATACAGACAATATTTATAGCCTTGGGAATCAAACCCTAGCCGACTAAACAGTTAAACCAGATAATGACTGAAATACCCCAGAAGTAACCTTATCCAAACCGGAAAACCATGCAGCAGACGTGTTCCCCAAGTCTGCTGAGAACCAACTCAACAAACTCATGACACAGCAGGTTGATTAACCCTGATGATGTCCCAGTTGAACACCAGATTCAGCAGATTACTCAGCACTCTGCTTTACCAGATCACAGTTTCCATACCAGACTTCAGCAGCATAGTTTAAGTCACAATTACAAATATCCACCTTGACTTTAACTTTATGCAAACCGACCAGATGCACAATCAAGTGCCAGAAATCCTTTTGTCTTCAGATTTGAATACCTCAGCAAAACCCTACCTTTAACTGAGTATTCCCAGATTTAGATTAACAGTTTTGGATATTCAGCAAGTCCAGACACAACTGAAACTTTCCCCTTGGAACTGGTTTAGTGAACATATCAGTAGGATTAGCATTAGTGCTAGTCTTTTCCACTTTGACCCTCCTCTCATTCCTCAGAAAATGGTGTCTAACACCAATGTGCTTGGTTCTCTCATGATGAACCTGGTCCTTAGCCAAACATACTAAGACTATCACAATACACCCTAGCTTGATCTTGATGCAGACTTAGATCATTGACTAGCCATTTTAACCAGATTAATTCCTTTGTTGCTTCTGTCAGTGCCATATACTATGCTTCATTAGTAGATAATGTCACTATACCCTGTAAAGTAGCATTCCAACTTACCACAGAACCACCCAAAGTAAACACGTACCCAGTCATAGATCTCCTGCTGTACACATCAACAACATAATCAGAATCACAGTACCCTGTGATAAAACATTGAGTACCACCTCCATAAATGATTCCAATAACAGATGTACCCTTAAGGTTCCTAAATATCCTTTTTACTACTTTCCAGTGTTCCTCTACAGGTTGAGCCATAAACCTTCGGACAACACTGACAGACCTAAACCTAACCTTGGAAACGGCGCCAGAAAGCTGACGGACATTACCTAGGCTATACAGATCCTAACCGGCAGTGTACCGGGTCAAATTGTAGCTCTAGTCGGTGAGTCGGTCGTATTCCTCGGGAAAACATGGTAATTCTTTTAAGTGGGGTTAAACACCAAGAAGCTATTATTAACTCGATCTAAGTCGCGGTTTTATCGGTTTCCTCGGGTTAGATAGTTAGATTAGTTAGATTGTTAGTAAAGCGATAAATAAATATATAAATATAAAAATAGATAATATATATATTTTTGGATAATACTTTACGAGAATCAATATCTTTTAGTAGAAATAAATGAGACGGATCTTCCTTTATTCAAGGTGTAAATTATATATGAATCGGTGTACTCCTAAGCTAGACAACTCCTCCTCACACGAGCGTATGAAATTGTCATATGTCCATTGCATCGGTCCAAGGTCCACAACTCGTTACGGTTTTTCGAACGGGTCCCGAGTACAAATCTACCTTTAGATAAAAAGGAGTCATTCCGTTCGTCAAACGGTCAATTTTATTTAAAAGGCTCCGGTTGTCAAAGCCGGACGATTCAACTTTCCGGTTTAAGTTTCAATTAAGCGATGATTTAACATTATTACGATCTCGAGTACAAATTATAATAAGATTCATTTCTCCCAAAACAAATCTACCCCCGGGTAGGAAATAGGATTCCGTTATCACGTTGTTCACACGGCCAATTTTACCCTCCGGTCTTTCTATTAACGAGTTCATTTAAGTGTAAATAGAAAGAGATTCATTATAATTGGTTTTAATCACGATTACCGAGTCGATCATTCATTTTACCAAAAGATTAACTAATTCGATTCATAGCTTGGCTAGACATATTTTTAGCTTAACATATATAAATAGAAATGGAAATAATAAACATAACAATTTTAGAATATATTACCGGTTATGACTATCGAATCGGGGTCGTTTCCACCGGATCTAACATGCCAAAGCTTCGAAATCAACAATCTTCGATAATTATTCCGCCATTACAACGATACTATAACCATTTTATTTATATATGTGAAAAACATATATACATACATACATCGACATATATATGTATATACGGGCCCCCAAAATAAAATTAAAAGAGAAACGAGAGGAAAAGATCTAGATCTAGATCTATATAAATATATAGATAGATCTATCACATATATATTCATATATAGAATATATATATATACATGAAGTGTGTGTGTATATATATATATATATCATATATGTATATATATATATATCCAAAAAATAAATAAAAAGAAAGAGCAGAGGGACAAGAGGAAAAGGGAAAGAAGGGGCAGAGCTCTCTGTATGCTGTGCTCTGTATATATAGGCTACAAAAGGGGGCCGGATCGATCCGGGTAGGAGTCGGATCGATCCGAACTCAATGATTACATCTGTAACCGTTTTTCCTTCTAGAAGCCCTTATATTGTAATAAAAATTCTAAAATTCATATCTTGAGTTGTAGACCTCCAAAAATTTCAAACGAAATGCCAAAATTACGATCTCGAGAAACTCTACAACTTTCATGAAGGACTCTTCTTCAGAAAACGCCTTTTTGAGTACCTCGTGTTCCTCCGAACGTTTTTTCGAGATTTTTACGAAATTGAATCAATTAGCCACTTGACCACCATTTGAGTTGTAGAAGTCCGATCGACTTGATTCAAAATCCATTGGAAATCTTTCTTGAAGATATACAACTTTTATTAAGGAAACTTCTTCAGAAAATGTCGTTTTGATGAGCCATTCGTATGTCGTGTCGTTTTCGGGATTTCCGCTAATACGAATCGATTAGTCAATTGACCATAACTTGAGTTTTAGACCTCTAATTGACGTAATTCAAAGTGCGTTGGAAAGCTTATGTGAAGATCTACAACTTTCATTAAGAAGTCATCCCCTGAAAATGCCTCTAAGCTGGGTCAAATCTCCGTCGAAACAGGTTACGGTTTAAGTACTTAGGAAAATTTGATCCAATTGAACTCGTAAGCTTGTGGCATCTTCTTCTAATCCTCTAAACACATCTTTTAGACTCACAACATGTCGTTACGTGGAATCTTGGTCAATGTATAATCCTGCAATGAACCACCAAAATACCAAACGTAAATCCGACACGACACTCCGGTTACTAAACCGGTACAAAAACTAATAAAAAACTTATAAAAATACGATAATTTATATAATAACTACTACTCATACATTTGAATAAAACTTAGTAATTTTGACTTGATTTGATACAATAATGCTCAAAATGGTATCAATATTGGGACGAAATGTCATAATACTGATCATAAATTTATCTCTCATCACAACCCCCTACTTAGCTTTTGGTCGTCCTCGATCAAAACAAGCGATAAAACAAAATGAATAAGAGATAAATTCATGAAGATAGAAGATATAAGAGACAACCAGATGTTGCAACCGTATAGAATTACAACCAGGCGTTAACCTCAATATAAATGTATAACAGAGTGTGTGTGTGTGACAAGCCTTTTCAATTTCCACTTTCCTCTCTTGAATAATTCAAGCAAACTAACAAATATCCATTCAGACAGCCCTAATGACTTTCCTAGGTATAAGCAGGAACAGTTCCACACAAAGTCCTCCTGTGTACTTATTAGGATAATCCCTAAAGCATATCATTCAGTTTATACTGGGGATAGTCAGAAGATAACTAAGTTTTCAACCATTCTTAAACTTTTTTTTTTTTCGTGTGATGAACTTAATTTCACATGTGTAGCATATGCCTTCATTCCCAGCAATAGGACGTTTCGTGATAACACCCTAGCTGGACTACTATCATCAGGCAGTCGGGAGCTTTTAAACCTCATAGTGATATAGGACGTTTCGTGATAACGCCCTACTGCACTCAAATCATTGGTAGCTACAACCGACATATAGATAGTTCATCTTTATTTATTTTTTTATTTTTTTATATATTTTTTTTCATAAACTTAACTTATATCCTCTCTATCACATTCAAACCTTCAGATATTCACAGTACACGTTCAAAAGTTAGGTACTACGTTGCTGCTATTTCTAGGATAAACCACTAGGACACTGAATGGATACAGTTTAAAATTTTCGCTTCAATATCAAAGGCTTACGTGAAGGAATTCATGTTACACAACTATATTTGGAATTACAATGCACTTACGGTTCACGTTGGTTATACACATCCAAATTGATCATTATATCTTCAAATCCATAAAATATATACCTTATACAGTTTATTTTAATCAACTAAATAATGTTCGAAAAAGATCGAAAACTAAGAGATTTATTGATACAAAATAAACATTAATTCCATTGCTAGACCAACGACTCCACTCCCCACTTACGAACTTACATTGTCCTCAATGTAAAGTGAGTGTAAATAAGTTGTTGGGAAAGCAATGGTGCACTAAAACAAGTCAAAACAAATACTCGGATGATAAAAAGGGTGGGTGGGTGGGTCAAAGTTATGACCGTTGTGTGTGCAAATAAAATAAAAGTATGTGGAGTGTGACGAGTGTAATGCAAAAGGGTAGATAAACACACCACATAAACTTTTATTGATTTAAAACACACAATATTCCCCAGTAGTTGAACTAATACATGTCACACATTATTTGAAATTTAAAACAGACTAGATCATGATATAAAATGTATGGCACAATATTAACTCTGAGTCTTTTATACCCAGATCCTCAAGGGTTATTTCAAATCGTTCTAACAATCTAAGTCCAAGAAATGATGCATTTGAATTTTATCTTTGTTATCCATCAGGATTTTCGGATAACCACCTAATCATTCCCGTTATAATGACATTCAAACATTCATCCTGAGACTTGGTGAAACAAAATGAAAATCAATCCGAAGTATTCGCAAAGTACCATCCAAAGTATGAGTAATTATTATATTTGACATTTTTACGGGCTGCCTCCCGGTAGCGCTTTTGGTTAACGTCGTTTGCTCGACCAAAATGATAATGATTAACTAATATAATATACTAAACAAAACGGGATACTTCTAACAATTACTCACAAAAGCACGTAACAATTAAGCACATAATCCACTAAAAATAAATGCTTAAGGAGTAAAAGGAAGGATAGTACCCGTCATTGACTACATTTATAGTCTATAGCCAGACTTTATCGTGCTTTAGTTTTCTAATGTACTGGTGGTGGGTCATCCTCACGCACCGCATCCTTTTTCAATACTGGTTTCCAACAGAGGTTAGACAATTTCCACCAATCCACACGATTCTTGAACTTTTCCTTTGATTTTCGAGCTTTCGGTTTGCGAGCCCTCATATTATTGCTAAAGTCATCTTCTTCAATTACTGCGTGTTAGTACAATCCACAACAAGGGGACACAAAGTGTCTACACAAGAACTAGATTCTAGTGTAATGCATGGATATTTCAATGAAATGTAAATGTTGAAGACAACGCTCTCATGATTAACTCCCAAACTAAACTCTCCCTTACAAACATCGATGAAAGGGATATTAATATTTAAGCACCGAAAAGTGTCGAGACAACATGCATACTTCTCATCGTTAAACGAAGATGGTAAAGCTTCCTTGAATGATTGTGCCTTTTGAGGACATTGTGTGTCATCATTCAGTACCTTTTTCTTCAAAATATGCACTGGATGTGGTGATGCCCTTCCAGGTTGAACCGATGTGAATTTAGGTTGAGCCGGATAAGGTTCGGTTTGAAATGGCCCTTTAGATTCCATATTCTTCTTATATTTACCATCTAAATCATTCTCTACTTCATTAATTCTGATGTTTTCTAATCCATTGCTTCCATAGATCCTTCCACTTCTAGTAATAACAGCAGTTACCTCTTTCGGGTTTCTTTCAGTATTACTTGGCAGCTCTCCTGGAGGTTTACTGTTTTTACGTTCCTCTTCTCTACTCAAATGATATTCCAAATTCCGTAATGAAGCTTCTACAATTCTCATTCTGGTATCATGTCCACTTATAGATGTTTTCAACGTACTCATATCCTTACTGACTGTACCTATAGAAGTTATCATAGTTTCCATATTTTGAGCTTGAGTAGATATCATACCCATCAGATTTTTGATTAATTTCTCCCATTTATCAACTCCTTCAGGTTGAGTTGAACTTTGGGTGACTGGTATGCTTTGAGTGGTATATTGTGGATACGATCTAGGTAATGATTGTAGATTCTGATTCAAGGTATCTCCTTGATAAACTAGATTTGGATTCTTATATTGGATTGGATACGGTGGTTGTCCTTGCTTACTAGGGGTTTCAGACCAACGAAAAGTAGGGTGATCTCTTCTTATAGCATTGAACGAGTTTGAATATGCATTGTTCAAATTCCTATGCTGTAAAAAACTCACCTTTTCCCTTGAATATCTTTTTGGTTCTTCCATCCCTAATGACACATTATCATGACTTGAGTATTCATTTGGTAAGATATTTTCTGAGTTTACATTTTTACTGGCTAATAAGCCGTCAAATTTCCTACTCAAATTCTCCAAGTGTGCTAGAACTTCCGTATTCAATGTATATTCTCCTGCAAATGCTACTTTTCTTGTGCTAGAACCGGTTTCCCACATTCTGTTATTTTTTGAAATCTTTTCAATAGCATCGTAAACTATTTGGGCTTCACTCATCATTAACGAACCACCACATGCATGATCTACATCTGCACGTGAGTCTTTCCTTAATTTACGACAGAAAAGTTGGATTTGCATATCTAAGGAATAACCATGATCGGGACAAGCTCTTAATAATTTTTTAAATCTTTCCCAAGCATTCCCAAGCATTTCTTCATATCCTTGTTTAAAGTTGGCAATTTCGACTATTAATTCCAATTTTCTACCAGGAGTAAAATACTGCTTTAAGAACTCGGTTTGAATATCCTCCCAACTAGTCAGTGAATGATGTGGAAGTGACAAAAACCAATCTCGTGCTCTTCCTTTTAAAGAAAAAGGAAACATAGACATCCTCGTTAATTCCCGAAGAGCACCATGACTTTTGGCTGTATTACACAATTCTTCGAAAAGATAGAGGTGATGATGTGGATCCTCATCATCTTCTCCTAGAAATTGGGCTCTTGTGTCAATTAAACCAAAAAGATGAGATTTTATTTCGAAATTATTTGCTCCTTTATTGGGTAAACGAATTGGATTATTAATCTGGTACCTTCTTACGGTCTGATCACAAATAAGTCTCGGGTTTGGTGGGTGATTATGCTTATTCCGATTCTGATTATTTCTATTATTCTGATTCTGGTTATTAGGTTGAGGTAAATTCTGATTAAGGTTTTGGCCATACCCTTGAGCATGAGCAATCCCTTGTTCAGGTGTTTTACCAACGGTTTCGACCATTTTCGTAACTCGATTTGACAATTCTTGTGGAATCGAAAATATCGAATAGAAAATAACACGAAATCGAAAAAAAACCACATTTTTTTTTCTCCTCGGTAATTACCGAATCCACTCGATATTTACCGAGTAGTTTTTTTTTTTTTTTTTTTTTTTTTTTTTTTTTTTTTTTCTCTCTCTCTCGGTAATTACCAAAGCCACTCGGTATTTATCGAGTATTTTTATAAAAAAATTGATATCTTACCAAATAGGTAGGTACCAATGAAAATAAAAATACAAATGAGATTGAGAAATGTATTGACTTATCCTCTTAAATTTGTTATGACCACGTTTACTTTCTACTATCGAAAATAGAAAATAACTCGAATTTGGTAGAAGAAGAAAATTGGTAACTAAAAGAAGGTAGATACCAACGGAAAATAAAAATAGATATGTGATAAGAAGAGTGTTGACTTATCCTCGAGAATTTTGAGCTAATACAAGAAGTAACCCTAGACACAAAGAAAGAAATTAGCGACGTTTTCCCCGGCAACGGCGCCAAAATACTGACAGGAACCGTTCGATCCCCGGCAACGGCGCCAAAATACTGACAGACCTAAACCTAACCTTGGAAACGGCGCCAGAAAGCTGACGGACATTACCTAGGCTATACAGATCCTAACCGGCAGTGTACCGGGTCAAATTGTAGCTCTAGTCTGGTGAGTCAGGTCGTATTCCTCAGGGAAAACATGGTAATTCTTTTAAGTGGGGTTAAACACCAAGAAGCTATTATTAACTCGATCTAAGTCACGCTTTATCGGTTTCCTCGGGTTAGATAGTTAGATTAGTTAGATTGTTAGTAAAGCAGTAAATAAATATATAAATATAAAAATAGATAATATATATATTTTTGGATCTAGCCAAGAATACTTTACTGAATCAATATCTTTTAGTAGAAATAAATGAGACAGATCTTCCTTTATTCAAGGTGTAAATTATATATGAATCGGTGTACTCCTAAGTTAGACAACTCCTCCTCACACGAGCGTATGAAATTGTCATATGTCCATTGCATCAGTCCAAGGTCCACAACTGTTACGGTTTTTCCGAACGGGTCCCGAGTACAAATCTACCTTTAGATAAAAAGGAGTCATTCCGTTCGTCAAACGGTCAATTTTATTTAAAAGGCTCCGGTTGTCAAAGCCGGACGATTCAACTTTCCGGTTTAAGTTTCAATTAAACTGATGATTTAACATTATTACGATCTCGAGTACAAATTATAATAAGATTCATTTCTCCCAAAACAAATCTACCCCCGGGTAGGAAATAGGATTCCGTTATCACGTTGTTCACACGGCCAATTTTACCCTCCGGTCTTTCTATTAACGAGTTCATTTAAGTGTAAATAGAAAGAGATTCATTATAATTGGTTTTAATCACGATTACCAGAGTCGATCATTCATTTTACCAAAAGATTAACTAATTCAGATTCATATCTTGGCTAGACATATTTTTAGCTTAACATATATAAATAGAAATGGAAATAATAAACATAACAATTTTAGAATATATTACCGGTTATGACTATCGAATCGGGGTCGTTTCCACCGGATCTAACATGCCAAAGCTTCGAAATCAACAATCTTCGATAATTATTCCGCCATTACAACGATACTATAACCATTTTATTTATATATGTGAAAAACATATATACATACATACATCGACATATATATGTATATACGGGCCCCCAAAATAAAATTAAAAGAGAAACGAGATGAAAAGATCTAGATCTAGATCTATATAAATATATAGATAGATCTATCACATATATATTCATATATAGAATATATATATATACATGAAGTGTGTGTGTATATATATATATATATATATATATCATATATGTATATATATATATGATCCAAAAATATAAAAAGAAAGAGCAGAGGGACAAGAGGAAAAGGGAAAGAAGGGGCAGAGCTCTCTGTATGCTGTGCTCTGTATATATAGGCTACAAAAGGGGCCGGATCGATCCGGGTAGGAGTCGGATCGATCCGAACTCAATGATTACATCTGTAACCGTTTTTCCTTCTAGAAGCCCTTATATTGTAATAAAACTTCTAAAATTCATATCTTGAGTTGTAGACCTCCAAAAATTTCAAACGAAATGCCAAAATTACGATCTCGAGAAACTCTACAACTTTCATGAAGGACTCTTCTTCAGAAAACGCCTTTTTGAGTACCTCGTGTTCCTCCGAACGTTTTTTCGGGATTTTTACGAAATTGAATCAATTAGCCACTTGACCACCATTTGAGTTGTAGAAGTCCGATCGACTTGATTCAAAATCCATTGGAAATCTTTCTTGAAGATATACAACTTTTATTAAGGAAACTTCTTCAGAAAGTGTCGTTTTGATGAGTCATTCGTATGTCGTGTCGTTTTCGGGATTTCCGCTAATACGAATCGATTAGTCAATTGACCATAACTTGAGTTTTAGACCTCTAATTGACGTAATTCAAATTGCGTTGGAAAGCTTATGTGAAGATCTACAACTTTCATTAAGAAGTCATCCCCTGAAAATGCCTCTAAGCTGGGTCAAATCTCCGTCGAAACAGGTTACGGTTTAAGTACTTAGGAAAATTTGATCCATTTGAACTCGTAAGCTTGTGGCATCTTCTTCTAATCCTCTAAACACATCTTTTAGACTCAAAACATGTCGTTACGTGGAATCTTGGTCAATGTATAATCCTGCAATGAACCACCAAAATACCAAACGTAAATCCGACACGACACTCCGGTTACTAAACCGGTACAAAAACTAATAAAAAACTTATAAAAATACGATAATTTATATAATAACTACTACTCATACATTTGAATAAAAACTTAGTAATTTTGACTTGATTTGATACAATAATGCTCAAAATGGTATCAATATTGGGACGAAATGTCATAATACTGATCATAAATTTATCTCTCATCAAACACTGACTTCCTGTGCTAAATCGGGCTTAGTACAGACCATGGCATACATTAAAATGCCCACTACACTAGCATATGAAACCCCTGGCATGTATTCTTCCTCTTAAGCTGACTGTGGAGCAAACACAGCAGTAGACATATGTCGATTTGGTGCCATAGGAGTATCTATAGGTTTGGCTGCTGACATGCCAAACTTGGATAATACATTTTCAATATACCCCTGCTAAGACAAGAACAACTTCCCCTGCTTCCTATCTCTATAGATCTCCATCCCTAGAATTTTCTTTGCATTCCCCAAATCCTTCATCTCAAATTCGGCAAATTTCTTGAGCGATTCTTCAGAACTTGAATATCAGACTTGTTCACAGCAGCTATCAACATATCATCCACATACAGAACCAGATAGATGATTGAACCATCCTTCAACTTGTTGTGATAAACACAACAATCATATGGACTCATGCTATAACCCTGTTGAACCATATAACTGTCAAACTTCTTATACCACTGGCTTGGGGCCTGCTTAAGTCCATACAATGACTTCTTCAACTTGCAAACAAAACCATCCTTGCCAGGAACTTGGAAACCCTCTGGCTGAGTCATACAAATTTCCTTATCTACATCTCCATGTAGAAAAGCTTTCTTCACATCTAATTGCTTAAGTTCAAGATTCTAATGTGCCACTATTGCTAATAACACCCTGATGGAAGTATGTCTGACCACTGGAGAGAATATCTCTTCATACTCCACCCCCTCTTTCTGACTGAAACCTTTTGCAACCAAACGTGCCTTATATCTTATGCCCTCAGCAGATGACATTCCTTCCTTTTTTTTGAAGATCCATTTGCAGCTGACCACCCTTCTATCATGTGGTTGTTTGACCAGATCCCAAGTCCCATTCTTCTGAAGTGACTCCATTTCTTCTCCCATGGTAGCAAGTCAATGAGATGCCTCAGAACATGTCACAGCTTCCCTTTAAGTGTTAGGTTCAAACCATCCAACCATATCCTCCTCAAACCCATATCTCATTAGGGTCAATTATTGGTCCTTCTAGCTCTGCTGAGAGCTATACTCTGGTGACCAACATCAGCTATTTGAGTATTGCTGACCCTTGTTCAGCAGACTGGTTTGGATCCGGCTTTGGATCTGCTGAGTGCGCTGAGTCTTTCAATTCAGTAGACTCTACTTGAAGCTCCACCTGTTTGTCAACCTTATCAATTTCAGATTCAGATATGGCCCTCACAGATGACTAAAGCATATAATTTTCATCAAAAACTACACTCCTACTGAGTATAACCCTATATATTTTAAGCTAATAACCAGATTCTATACCCTTTTACTTCATCTCCATATCCAACAAACACTCCCTTCTTGGCTCTAGGTTCCAGTTTACCTTCACTGACATGATAGTATATGGTGCTTCCAAAAACCCTTAGACCAGAGTAGTCTGCTGACTTTCCTGACCAAATCTAAAGTGGTGTTTTGAGTTTGATCCCAGTGTGAGGCCCCTATTGATTAAGTAGCATGGTGTGTTAACAGCCTCTGCCCAAAATCTTCTTGCTAGACCAAAATGAAAGAGCATGCGCCTTGCCCTCTCTAGAAGAGTTTGATTCATTCTTTCTTCAACACCATTCCGTTGTGGAGTGTCTCTGAAAGTATGGTGCCTAGAAATGCCTTCATTCTTGCAATATTCATCAAACTCAGACCAACAAAATTTCAGTCCATTATCAGTTCTAAGTCTCTTGATCTTCTTCATGTCTGATTCTCAACCAAAGCCTTCCACTTCTTGAAGTGCTTGAATGCCTCACTCTTGTGCTTTATCATAATTACACAAACCATCCTTGAATAATCATCTATAAAAGACACAAAATACATGTGACCACCCAGTGACTCCACCCTTGAAGGTCCCCAACAATCAAAATGGACATAATCAAGTGTCCCTTTTGTGATGTGAATTGCTTTTGAGAACTTGCTCCTATGTAGCTTCCCAAACACACGGTGTTCACAAAAATCCAGCTCCTTGACCTTATGTCCCCCTTTGCATCCCTCTTTCACCCATATGACCCAATCTCATATGCCATAGCTTGGTCAGCTATGACTGGTGAACCTCTGATGATGCTACAGCAGCAGAACCTTATACAGTAAACAGATTCAGCAGGTTGATCATCCTTGGTGCCAATCTACCTTGCTTAAAACAGATAAACAGATTTCTTGATGGACCTGGACGCTCCGATATTAGTTTGTTATGACGGATCAATCAAGAAGTGCTGGTGATTGTGAGTAAAGATAAGCAATTAACAAGTAAACAAACACAGAAACAAGAAGAACACATATTTAACGTGGTTTCTGGCAATGTGCCGACTACTCAAAGGACAAACGATGATATTTTATTATCACAAAAAAGTTACATCATGATTACAATTAATACAGACGATATTTATAGCCTTGGGAATCAAACCCTAACCGACTAAACAGTCAAACCGGATAATGACTGAAATACCCTAGAAGTAACCTTATCCGAACCAGAAAACCATGCAGCAGACGTGTTCCTCAAGTCTTTTGAGAACCAACTCAGCAGGTTGATAAACCCTGCTGATGTCTCAGCTGAACATTAGATTCAGCAGATTGCTCAGCACTCTGCTTGACCAGATCACAGTTTTCATACCAGACTTCAACAACATAGTTTATGTCACCATTATAATTGCCATGTTAAGGCACTGGTTCATACTAGGAAGCAACCACATATTAACAGAGTGATCTTTCCAAAAACACCATATACCACCCGTAAACCCTCTTGCCTCAATACAAATTACTTTATTGAAGTGTGAATGCTGTAAAATTCACCAAGCTTTTTGGCTATTGTCTCGTGTTTCAAGTAAACAAAGTGTCTTTGGCTTCTATTCTGAGAGAAGGGCCATCAGGTTAGTGAAAAATGCTTTCAAACCCACCCCACGATAGTTCCATACTAGAATTCGCATAATCATCAATTGTTTTTGGGTTGGACACTCATGTCCGATGGGATTGAATCATCTGGAGGTTCGTCCCTCAATCCCCACATTACGGCATTTCTACCATCATCATTGCCTTATTGGTTATTCATACCTTGTACACCTCCCTGATCTGGTGGCTTGGCTTTGATATTCTAAACAAGTTCCTGCCTGCCAAATCTACTTTGACCGCCAGGCCCATTGGAAATCTCTTTGTTGGCCCTTTCCTCCCTTGGTTGTTGATGTTTTTCTTGCCCATTTCAGATATCATACAAGGGCTTGGTTGGTGCACTTGTTGATTTAGTGCTTTTAATAGCTGTGGATGGTCATTTAGATGGCAATGTTGGTGTTCTTTCTCTTACAGTCGATCATTTTCGTTTCTTGTTCTGAGTGATCGTTTGTAGTTTGTTTTGGATTTTGGATATTTGTGTCACTCTCTTGATGTAATTTTTTATAACAATAAAATTATCTTTCCTCTTAAGAAAAAAGTAAAATATTCAATTAGACAAATAAATAACATTATGTTCACAAGAAAGTTGACACGATAAAAAGACACACCATATCTTACATCATTAATTATGAAGTATGGCTTATCGATAGATGATGGTGCAATCATAAATCCAGTTTGTATTTCGGTAAAGAAGTGCCCGAGAATGATATGGAGGAGATCCTTAATATTTTTCAAGTTCCATTAGGCGAAGGTAGTGGAAATTATCCGGGTATGCCATTCAAAACGGGGGAAATGAGAGGCGGTTTTTTTGTGTTTCTTGAGAACAAGGTGCGCAAAAAATTGAGTGGATCGAAAGAGAAGCTTTTGTCGAGAGGCTTTGAGAATTATTTACTCAGATTCTGGCAGGGAAAGAGATCCTTACTAAAAGTGTGTTCTAGGCGATCCCAACTTTCATTATGAAATGTTTTCGGGTCCTGTCCAATTTGATAAGCACTATTGAGAGCATGATTCGCCGTTTTTCTAGGGTGGCACTGAGGAAATATGGGTGGTCCATTGGAAAATTTGGGAGATTTGCACTTTGCCTAAAGAGCTTGGGAGTCTTGGTTTCGTGATCTCCATCTTAGGTGATCCGAGATCTACATGCCAAGTATTTTTTTATCATGGAAATGTTCTAGACATCACCCGGGGCCCAGACCATCATTTATGTGGCGCAGTTCTTTTTTTCTAAAGAAGAGACCTACTGGTGAAAGGCTTGAGATGGAGTATCGGCACGGGTACACATGTGGATATTTATCCGGATGTCAGGCTTGCACTCCCGCCATCCTTTCGATTGAGCTCCTCCTTTGTGCCACCTAGTACGAAAGTGGATGCCTTGGTTGATCCCGCCACTCATACTTGGAGGTATGACATGGTCCGTAAAAATTTCTTTTCCTATGAAGCATAGTCTATTTTGAGTATACCATTAACTTCTAGTACACATTTAGATAACATCGTCGAGCACTTTGATAAACGTGTAAATACTCGTTAAGGCTGGGTATAGACTGGCGGCGACTAACCCAAGCTGGACTACACGGGGGTGGGGCATCTTCTTCCCATGGCCCAGACCCTTTATGGCGGAAAGTTTGGGCTTTAGAGGTGTGACCCCGGATTCGGCACTTTATGTGGCGATGCATTCATGATTGCCCTTCTAATAGGTGCATCTTTTAAGAGGCGCATTATCGGTGATGATATCTTTCAGTTATATGAGAGTGATGAGGAGGATCTACAACATGCTTTTTTCATTACATGATTCCCATGAAGATATGAGCCTCTTATAGAGACCCGGTGATCCAGACCGCACTAGGGCGAGTGTCTGATTTCGCAGGTTTACCGGCGTATTTCTATGATGCGTGTAACGGAACGAATCTGGAGGAACTTTCTACTCTTCTCTGACTTATATGGAAGAGCCGGTGCGCATGGATTTATGATGGCAAGGCCGTTAGCATAAGCGATTTACTGTCTCAGGCATCCTCTATGGCCCTAGAATACGTTGAGGCCATAAAGACGCCTTTGGAACATGTTGATGAGCTAGTGTGGCCCAATCGATGGACACCGCCCTCGCCAGGGGTCTATAAGGTAAATACATATGCGGAATGCAGAGAGGAATTGCTAGCGATAGGGGTGGTGATTGGAGATTCTAGGGGCACGATTATTCACTCGCTCTCTCAGCGGATACATGGGGGCATGACAGTCGAGGCGCTGGAGCTCACAACTATAGAATGCTTTCTTATTTAGAAGCTATCTATTCTTTTTTTTTTCCGGATACGAAAGGTTTAACACACACTAAATTAGCCCCAGGTGGGCTCGAACCCAAGTCGCCTTGTCAAGGTATAACCTAGCTAACCGTTACGCCGATGAATCAAGTACTATCTATTCTCTAACCATTTCTGGACAATAGAATAGCCGATATCTATTTTCCCTTTCCACATTTTTTCTTAGGGGAATGAGGGAGAATGACATAAATATTTCATCAATTGAGTCGAATGACAGTCTTTTGAAACTTTTGCATAAAAGACAAAACTATTTATTAACTGTCGAAATTCACTGCTGAAATTCACTGTCGAAATTCATTAATTTTCAAAATTCATTGTCGAAATTCACTGATTTCGGGATTCACTGGGGATATTCACTGATTTTCGGGATTCACTCTTTGTCCTTCTCGTTATAAAAATTATGCGGTTGTCCTTAGATATTTCCAGATTGTGTCATTATCCCTAATTTCCTATTTTTTCTTTATCACACGTGTATTTCTCATAATACTTTCACCTATATTCTTTTTATTTATTTTTATTCTAATTTTTTTAATCACCACTACGGTATCTTTTCAATCAAATCTCTCTTTAAAAGTTTTATTTATTTATTTTTTTTAAAGAAGTTTAAAAGCTATTTCTAAACTTCGCTCAATATCAAACTTCCACATGAAGGATTTTGCTTATATCATTCCTTAAGTTAAGTCCCATAGGTTTGATCCTGTAGAATTTGACCCATTTCTGAGGGGTACGAAATAAATCAGATTTCTTTTTCGATCAAACGTACTATGTGAAATCTTCGGTTTTCCTCTTCCATTATTGTCAGCAATCCGTTGCGAAAATCGAGTCAACCATTACGATTGCTCTTAGTCTAATGTCTGAGGGTAAGAGACTTCTAGGATTCTCTTCTCACGCCTGGTAGAGGCTCCACAACGAAGCGTTGGTCTCTTACAACTCCTTCACACAGGGACGGATCCGAAATATTTTTCAGCGGAGTCCGAAATAATTTTCTATAAGTAAAATTTAGAGTTCTATTATTTTTAACGGGATCTGAAATATTTTCTATAGGTAAAATGTTATTATTTTTAACGGGATACGCGAACCCCATTTACATACATGTAGATCCGCCCTTGCCTTCACAGATTGTTAAGATGGACATATACCTTACAAAACGACCATGAGGGTCTGAAACCTGGCCTTGACCTTGTACAAGCTTGGCCAAGGCTTGAGATGTCTACAGGATCTATGCGTACCCACTCGACCCTCGTATGCGTGGGAGTACGTTGTCTTATATATATCCACCTAGCTATGAGACACCTTCATCGTGCTCCAAGTCTCGTAGAGAGAGGATAAAATATGTTTTATTAGGAAGATTCTGAGGGTCTGTTCTCCGAGACATGTCATATTTTTTTTAATGCATTCTCTAATTACTCTACTATTTACGTCAGACTTATGTGAGTTTTAGAGTTTATTTTATAAGTTACTTGCAAAACATTTCATTTCCAGATAGAGACTTGTTATCTGGGAACGGGTGTCACAGTCTTACGGAACACATCAAATTCCAATAAAGTTGTCATATGAAATAAAAAAAACAAAAAATCAAGCTTTCAAACAATTCATCACATAAAGAACAACCAGCGGTGAATAATTGCATTCCAGCAGTGAACAGCTGCAAGGCCGTCCTATTTTTAGCAAAAATGGACGACAATGGCAATATGTAAAAAGAATCCAATGCTAGAGCTATAGGAATTCAATGCCCATAAATAATTTTACAGTGACACCCTGCCTATAGCATTGAATTTGGTGAGAAATTATAAGATCGGGTCGTTTTTACACCCTTTATTTCATTTTAGGTAGAGTCAGATCTGACATTTTTTTTTAAGTTTCCCGTGGAAAAATTCAACTTCGCCGGGAAAATTCCACGAGCCCGTTGAATTTCCCCGGGCGAAGTTGAATTTTTTCCCGAGCCCGTTGAATTTCCCCAGGGCGAAGTTGAATTTTTATGAGAGAGATTGAATAATATTGAACAATAATGCATCCAAATCACTCCTACACTCATCAATAGTATGTATGAGAGAGATTGATTGATAATATTGAATCACAGTCTTCTACTTGGCATCATCCTAAAGTACCTCTGTTGCACCATAATTTCTTTCTGAGTCATAACGAGTGGCACAATCAAGATTAAAATAAATAAAAATGGTTGTCTCTAAATTTTTTTTTCTCGAACTGTGGCTTTCCACGGCTTGATTCTGATCGTGTGTACTTTTGTCCCGCCAAAATTGACGAAGTACATTTGGTGATGGATTCAGAAAGAAAGGAAAAAAAAAAAAGAAAAAAAAAAAAGAAAAGGTAAATGCATGAATTATTTTTAAAAATATTTTTGTGTGACCAGTTAAAACGCATTGAAATTTTGTATCGAGAATTGGAATATGCTAGAAACTGAATCTTTTAATTACATACATACATGTACTAAATTATATCGAGTTGAAACAGGTGGGGAAGATGTGGATGATGCTGTTGATGGAGGAGGGGAGGGTGTGCTGGGGGGTGCCTCGGTGGTTGGAATGGAGTTTGAGCCGGCAATTGTTTCTGAAAACTCGGCTCGGTTGGGGTTAACACAGGGAGGGCAGGCTGGCGTTGTTTTGGGGCAGGGGGTGCAGCTCCCGGTGGTACGGGAGGAGGGTTTGTCGGGGGTTATGAAGGTCTCGACTTGGAAACGGTTGGCAAGGCAGGGAGGGAGTTTGACACCGGTGGCTGGGGGTGCGAAGGCGGGAGAGAAGCAGGATTCAGAGTCCTTTGTTGATGGGGACGTGCAAGTGAAGAAATTAGGTGCTACGCAATTTCCGGTGGAGTCTGTGGTGCAGGCCTGCCAACACCAATGAGTATCTTATGTTAGAACTGTCGGGGTTTGGGCCAGCCACGCGCAGTGAACGCTCTACGCCCTTGTAAATAATTTTTTGCCTTCTTTTTTATTTTTGTCTGAAACAAAATTGAGCGAAAATCGATTTGAGTACGTACCATATTTGCTCGGGTATTCTAGTGCACTTGTTGTGGGGAGTGTGGGAGCAAGCGGGGACCCGGCTCTTTTATGGAACGATGACACGGATGTATTAATCTCTACTTTTAACTCTGGCCACATAGATGCTATAATTCGCAATGCTTCGGCCCCACACTGGCATTTCACGGGGTTCTATGAAAACCCGGTTGTTAGAGAACATGAGCATTCATGGGCTATGTTGCGCCGCTTGCATGAACGGATGTCCTTTCCGTGGCTTGTAGCAGGGGATTTTAATGAGGTCTTATTACGCACAGAGCAAGATGGCCCGAACCTCCGACCATATCCACAGATTGTTGCCATTTAGAATGCCATCGCTGATTGTGACATAGCAGACGTAGGATATGTTGGGGCACCATTTACTTGGTACAAGCGGGCAGATGGTTTAGCGACTCGTGTCCGTTTGGACAGAGGGTTGGCTAACATTGGGTGGCGTAACCTCTTCCCCCAGCATATGGTCTATCATTTATCAAGTTCTAGGTCGGACCATGTCCCTATCTTGATATCGTCGGTTAATCCTTTTGACAGGGGTTTGGCCAAATGGGTTCCGGTACTGCGTTACGATCCTTTCTGGATTAGGGATCGGGAATTTAAGGAATGTTTTCAGGTGTCTTGGCAAAGCAGTACGGTTTACAGTTCATCGTCACTCATCAAAAAAGTGACGCAAGTTCGGCGTGAGTTGAGAATCTGGAGCTCTCAAAGGCATGGAAATCTCGGAAAGCGTATTGCGGAGAAAGAAGAGGAATTACGGAATTTGAGGGAATCACCTGCCTACTCAGTTTTGGCAGAGCGTGACCTTATGAAACAGATTGACCAGTGGCAGACTATGGAGGAGGAGTACCGGTGAGAGAGAGGTAGGGCGGAGTGGCTTGTGCAGACAGACAAGAACACGCGCTATTTTCATCATAATGCGGCGGCCCGGTGGAAACGAAACTCCATTCATTTGTTGCATGACTCCCAAGGGGTTGTGTGTGATGAGCTTGCAGACGTGGTGCGTGTTGCAGTGGACTATTATCATGGAATTTACTCGTCTAATGGAGCGGAAATCAATTTCGGTGGCTTACAGTTTGCCAAAATAGATGCTGATCAGTAGCAGCTTTTAGCAGCAACCTTCATGAAAGAAGAAGTTGGTGTTGCTCTAAAACAATTTCCGGTGGAGGAAGTTGTTGGGGCCTGATGGTATGCATGTTGTTTTTCTGCAGAAATTTGGAACATAGTCGGGGAAGATTTCTGAAAGTAGTGTTGGATGTTAGAACTATGGCGCGTTTCTTGGTTCGTTAAATGAAACTTATATCTCATTGATTCTAAATGTTTCTACCCCTACGGTCATGACTGATTTCCGACTGATTGCTTTGTGTAACTCGATTTATAAACTAATCTTACGGGTGATCATTAACCATTTGAAATGGGTGATTGGTGATGTGATTTCGGATAATCAAAGCACGTTCGTGTCCGGCCGCCTTATTACGGATAACGCTGCCGTTGCTTTTGAAGCTTTTCACTCCTTATAGACAGGGGTACAGGGGTGTGCCAACCACGCAGCTTTGAAGCTGGATATGGCTAAGGCCTTTAACCGGGTGGAGTGGAAATATCTCTGGAGGGTCATGGAGCGCATGCGGTTTTACCTATCCTTTATTGATGTAGTACGACGATGCGTGATGATAGTGTCCTACCGGGTGTTGATTAATGGGAAGCCTAGCAATCGATTAATGCCGACTAGAGGTATCCAGCAGGGAGATCCTTTGAATCCCTTCATTTTCATCATTTGTGCTAAGGGTTTCACGGCGCTGTTTAACGACTATGTGTCCCAAGGGGGTTTGCGGGGTATTTGCTTTGGTAGGGAGGATGAGGTTTTCATTTCGCATCTACTTTTCGCTGATGATTGGATGGTTTTCTTCGAGCTTTTTGATGGAGTGCAGGAGACACTGGTTGAATTGTTTGACTGGTTTGGGGCTCTTTCGGGCCAAGCTATTAATTTCCATAAATCTAGTCTTTATTTCTCGCATGGAGTATCAGAGGTGGATCGGGAGATGTTATCGGACCTATTGCAAATTCCTTTAAGAGATGGCTCGGGCAAGTATCTGGGATTGCCATATATGATAGGATGAAATAAGCGCCATAGAATTCGTAAAAAGGTGGCCGGCTAGAATGATAAGCTGCTCTCGCCTATAGGGAAGGAGGTGTTTATTAATTCGGCCTTGCAAGCAATACCGACGTACATTATGCAATGCTTTCATGTGCATGCCACCCTTATCCGCGAACTTGAGAAAGGGATTATGGGCTTCTTTTGGTGTGATACTGAGAATAAGTGTAAGATGCACTGGAAGAATTGAGAGGACAGTTGTTTGCCGAAGAATTTGGGGGGGTTGGGTTTCCGCGACTTGGAGTGTTTTAATCTGGCTCTATTAGAAAAGCAATCGTGGAGAATTTTGAGCAGTCCACGCTCATTAGCGGCGCAAGTTTTGCATGCAAAGTACTTTGAATATTTCGCAATTCTTGCGGCTGGATTGGGGGGTTAGACCTTCTTATATGTGGCACAGTATTCTAGAGGTCCCCGGCAACGGCGCCATTTTGATTGAGCTTAATTTCACCCCAACAAAAACAATTTATAAAGACTCGAAACCGTGGGTAAACTAACTCTCTAACCGGCAGTGTACCGGGTCGATTGCTAGAATAGCTACAGGAGTACGAGGTCGAACCCAAAGGAATCGTGTTTGCAAGTACCAAAGTGAACGTAATGCTTAGTCTAGATGAACAATCTTTTCAAAGTATTTTTAACTACAACGACTCTAAAGTGATTCCTACTGACGAGTTTAAAGCTAGAGAAAGAGAGAAAGAAGATTAAACTATTAGGTTTTAGAAATAGATTAAGGGACATAGCCGAACCATGATCAAAGTAGCTAGTTTCACCCCAAGGAATGACAAAACCGGGAGTGTGCAATAATCGAACGAACTCTTGCATTCAATCTCACGGGTGCAAACTCCTAATCCCGGTGTTAAGGTCTGAACAACTCTCTCCTAACACCTTATGTCATGCTAACTACCCTTCCCGAAAGGAGACCCACTAACAAGACATGTTATGCACTAGAGCCGCTTAAACGTTAAAACGAGTGACCTCACTATATGCAGTGATCTTAGAACCCTTTTCCCACACCCCTCCATCTGAACAACTCTCAAGAGTGATGTGTGTGATTTTGACCTAGGTGATCAATCTAGCCCAAATCCGTTATATCAAGTTCTAAGACGTGAAACATACAAGATACAACAATAAAAAGCACTACCCACTCCGAATTTCATCACCCAAAGGGTGATTTCACTAAATTTCACATGATTCGACTATGAAAAGGACTTAGCTACTCATTACACTAGTTAGAAGATACACAATACAGTAAATAAGAGTCATAACAAGCAAAGGAAAGGAGAAAATTACCATTAATTTGCAGAAATTCGAGATTGGATCCAAAAAGTATAAAATAGAGAAGTAATTAAAAAGTGGTCTCTTAGTGTTTGGAATGGAAATCTAAGCTAAGAAATGGAAAGATTAAAGCTAAGATAATGTTGATGTACACTAAGATAAAGTATTCTAAGCTATTACAAAAATCGAGCTAAGAAAGGGGTAGAGTTTTGCTAAGAAAGTAATTGATATCCAAGAAATAGTCTAAGGGGGGTATTTATAGTTGGGGAAAATCTGCAGAAAACTGGTCCAAACGCACGTTTGGAGAGCTGGAACTGACGTTTGGCTTCTTCAAACGCACGTTTGGAATGGTTCAAACGTGCGTTCCGCTTCATTTCTGGGCAGGGGCTTGAATGTTCTTCATCTTGAACGCACGTTTAGGATGGGTCGAACGTGCGTTTGGTGGACTTTGAACGCATGTTTAGGATGGTTTTGAACGTGCGTTTGGAGAGGCCCAGCTCTGTATCAACTTTTGCCTCTTTGAACGCACGTTTGAGGGGTTCAAACGTGCGTTTGGAGTCCTGTTGCCCCAAAACTTCACTTTTTCCTCCTTTGATCTCTTCTCTTGCCTCGGTTATGCTTCTTACCATAAATCATCGCCTTCCGGGTCCTCGGGACATTAATACCCTATAACATCACACATGACCAAAAACATCCAAACAATTCCAAAGGGTAAAAGTGCTCGGGAATGGGGTCAATATCAACTAAAAAGGGGTAACAATCCAACAAAGTAACGGATTCATTCCCCGTTCCATGAGCTCACGATATTACCCCGAAAATGGTTTAAGTCACCCAAAAATGTGCTGAAAATGTGATAATCGGGATAATTAATGCACCGGAGTCACATAAAGTTGACTCCCATCAACCACCCCACACTTAGCCTTTGCTCGCCCTCGAGTAAATTAGGCGTTTTAAAACCAACCAAGGGATTCAACTTTGTGATGTAGGCGCTACTACTCACACTCTCGAGGTAACCACAAAGTAAGACATACGAACATATACACACCGGTGTAACATTATCAAGAAAATGAAGTGTGTGTGGTGCCAAGCTAAAAACCAAGTGCTCAAAATGATTGTCGGGGCTTGAATCCCGACCAAAAGTCTACCAAACGTTTCATACCCACTAGCCTCTCCACTAATCAAGGTCACTAAGTTTGGACACGATCGGGTAGGACTTGAAGGGTTATAACGTTAGGCTAGGGTAATTCCGGTTAATCGAAAAGGATATTTTGGGAACTGGAGAAAAAGAAGTACGAGTGAACCTAATCAACAAGTGCACCACCTTATCTCTACCATACAAACCACCCAAACTCCTTTTTGATTTAATTGAACACTTTGGGAACCATAGGATACTAACATACCCGAACTCATTGCCACACTCAACTATATTTCAAGTGTTATGAGGTGAGATCGAATACATTAGCACCTATCTCACTATCCCAACTCCAACATCATAAAAATCACTTTTGAGCTCATCACTTTGATTCCAACCCGTTATTTTATAAACTCCAAACTCTTATTCATTGAGAACTTTCTAATTTATTTTGAACTTTGAATGATTGAGTTCTCTTTTTTTTTTTTTTTTTTTTTTTTTTAAAAAGATAGAATGAACAGATTTTTCTTTTCTTCTTGGGCCAAATCCGAACACTAAGCCCAAATGAGCTCCTCCTCTCCTTATAGCTCAAAACCGAGGAAACACCAACCCCACTTAAAACATCATTTCCCCCCACCCCACACTTGCCTTGGCAAGTGTGGCCTAACAAAAGACTAAGTCCACTCGTAAGGTGTAAATGAAGGAAATGTGACCATAATTAAGGCTCAAGGTAGGTTTTTGACTAAGTAACAAAACGGCTATGAACGAATGGTGGTCAGACCATTTTATCAAGGTTGAGAGGGGCTACGAAGGTCTAACGTTTCGGGATAAGGCTTATTTGGCTTTGGTTGGGTCAAAGAGACGCCATAACCGTTATCCCGTGTCCTACTTAGGTAAACCTTTATATTTCGCCTCGAGACTAGTGGTATGAGAGGTGGTAGTAATCAAATTGTGCACAAAGTGTAGCTTGCGTGAAAATAATAAACTCCATTCTCAAGATAATATCAAACCGCAGTGTACACGTTCGGGGACCTACTAAGGTGATCACCACTCGAATGTGAAAATAACACAAACAACACGGTGTTGAAAACCGTTGAAAAATTTTAAAAAATGCCCAAAAATCGATTCGAGCCCGGTCATAGGCTAAGCATACCACATATTAAACACATTTAACAATAAAAAACAAGAAAACGGCTAAGTCTCCCACCCCACACTTAAACGAAACACTGTCCTCAGTGTGTGAGAGATAAAAAGAGTAAAAGACTTAGCTGTTTGGCCAAAACCCGGCAGAAAGGCGCACTCGTGACTCGAAAGTCGTATCAACCTCGTATAAATCCATCCCGTAACCTAAAGCGAGATCAACAGAAACACATAAAGCGCATGCACGGGACTAATTCCACGTGCTACAAAGCAAGCATTAGGGTGAGCGGGTGCGTAAAATTACGAGTCCATGCCACAGTGACGAGATCAAAGCAAAATGAGGGGGAATACGGGATATGCGATGGAAGTATACAATAGAATCAATAAGAACAGAACATCCATGCAATAGATATAAACCAATAATAACATCCACGTCATCCTAAAGTATCAGTCAATGAAAAGGAAAACATACACGGTCAAGCAGGCCTCAGGGGCTCAAAAATAAGTGCGCGTGTATGTAAAGTGAAGTGTATCCAAAAAATGATGAAAGAATGTCAAATAAAAGAATCAGACTAGCAAGATAAGATAAGAGTATAAAATGCATAACAGAACATGCTAGTCTGCTCCATGCCCCTGTACGTCAGTAGTGGAGTCAGGTGTGCCCGATGATGGTGCAACCACGGCGACCTGCACTCTCGGCCCATGTGGGGCTGCAAGACTGTCCTATCTGCCTCTGTCTCAGCCCCATCTGTGCCAACCAGATCATCCCAAGCAATGTCATCAAACCCCTCATCTGGATCATCAACAAACATGTCCTCTGATACCCTCTGCAAGTCTGCCTCTATCTCCGGGGTATACTGGAATGGTGCCTCATCTAATTTCAACTGAGGAAGGTCTATCTGTCTGGCCCGAGCAAAAACCCTCTGATTCTCTACTATGCCGTTCAAAGTCAGCCTCAAACTATCCATCCAGTCCCGCTGCTTATGGGCAATGAGAAGTCCCTGCCGCTCACTGAGCCATGGCCCCCTGGCTGTAGGTGTAAAAGGTGGAGGAGGAGGTGTATATGTAGTGGAAGGTCCAGTAGTAAAAGGAGGAGGTGGGGGTATCGTAGTGGTGGTAGTGGAGGAAATGACAGGTTGAGGTATAGGGAGTGTGGTGGAAGTAGTCGAGGTGGTAGGGCGAGGAACGGTGTGAATAAGTCGTGAGGATAGCCTAGGAGGTCGTGGAGTGGTGCGAGCATTGAACGGCTTAGGAGCTACGGGCTGAATTTTCTTTCTCAAAATCTGATCATCCGGATATTCTTCAACCGGTACTCCTTTGCATAAGCCATGAATGAGGTAGGGGCACATGATCATCCGACGCTTGACCTTCTGATTCTCTCTGAACTCATCGAAGATGGTCTTCCCGACATCAACCTTAAGATCATAGTGTAAGGCATACAACAATTGCAAATCCTTGATGTGGAAATGCGTAATGTTGTCCTTCGGTAGTAGGCGATTCTGGGAAAACTTTGCTTTGACTTTCCATTCATCCGGCCAGGTTGTCGTCAACAGCTGATTCCGTGTGCTACTATTTCCCCTAGCCACCCACTGTAATTCTGGATTGATAGCCTTCCTCAGTTTTTCTAACGGATCCTCAATCTCAGTATTTTCCCAATGCGATCTCTCCGCAAACCAACTGATATAATCATGTCCCTCAAAAGCCGGTATCCGGTAGTAATCATTAATCGCTTTGACGGACCACGGGACATTTACCCCTCTAACCTTGATGAACCCCGTCTCTAGGTTGGCGACACTGAAATTTGCATACCACTCCCGAACGAGTGTAAGATTGAGGTCCCATTCTGACTCAAGAATCAAGTTTGTTCCATCCCCTCTTCACCAAACTGTCTATGAAGGGTTTAGGAACCACCTTAAGATCTAACCCCTTCTCGTAACACATGTTCTTTGTGGCTATGTACTCGTTGTAATTGGTCATTGCCACCGGAGAGTTAAAACGCATGTCAAAGGGCAGAGGGTCACGAGGGGGAGGAGCTAGTGGAGGATCTTGCTCGGGAACACTAGGAGGAGGAAGTGAAACAGATTTTTGTGTAGGTTTAGTTCGCATTCGTGCCAAGGGCACATCACTTTCCACTTCTGTTGCCTCCTCACTGTCACTACTGGTATTTCTCCCCTCAGTATCAGGCTCAAAATCCTCGTCCGAGGTCTCATCTCTCAACTGTCCCGCAGGCCTAAGGGCTTGAGAATTCCTACTCCCTACACGGCCCGTGTCACTGATCCTAATGCCACCCTTAGGTATCCGGGGATAAACTAGGTTTTATGTTTCTTGGGCATGTGCTTCTCTACCGGTTGCTTTCCTTTCCCCTTACCCTCGGTTTCCTTACGCTTAGCCTCCCTCATTGTCTCTGAATGCACCCAAACACCACCAAACAACCAAATCAACAAACAAAACCGACCCGGTTATCATCCAACCGGGATTTCAAAACAAACCAACCAACCGATACGAAACCCCACGAGAGCCACACCATTCATCATCGATCAACAAAACAAAGAAAAACAAACAGAAACAGGATACAAAATCAATAATCAATAAATAACGGGATAGGGGTGTCAAACCAAAAACGGCTAAAAACTAACCCTAACCGAAACTTAAACGTAAGACCAAAAAGTACCTGTTCTATGCTTAATTGAGACGATATGAATGATTTGGAGCGAAGAACGAGCCTCGAAACGTCAAAATTGGTCAAATTCGACTTAGGCAACAAATTGCCAAAAACTGCCGATCGAATCGAGAATTTGGGGGATTTGTTGTTGGAATGGATTGGTGAAATCAAAATAAGAGATTGAGAGGTGTTGTTTGGTGTTTAAATCGCCACAAACGGACCAGAATTGAGTGATTCGAGTGAAAAGGGGTGAAGAAAAACGGCTGCCGGCGTTTAGGTTTTTGGGAGAATTGGAGCTGAAACGTGCGTTTGCAGGGTTTATATGAAGAAGATGAACTTGAACGCACGGTTGGAAATGTGAAACGTGCGTTTTGCAAGTCCAAACGCACGTTTGAAGGTGCTGAACGTGCGTTCACAGAGGGAAATCAAGAACAGAGAGTTGGGGTCTTAAACGCACGTTTGGAATGTGTCCAAACGCACATTTGGAACGGCACAGACTGAAACGCACGTTTGACTGGGTCTGAACGTGTGTTAGGCCAAAAACAAGGCAAATACAAGATTTCTACCCCACACTTGGTTTTTAACCGCCCCGAGACCACTAGAAACACCAACTTACTCAACAAAAACTACGAAATGGTGGGTTGCCTCCCCCAAGCACCTTTGTTTTACGTCGTTGGCTCAACAAGATGGATTATACGGTGCCAACTTTTTCAAGTTATACCGTTGGCACAAGGTGAGAAAGGGTAGAAAGATGGAAAAATGGATTGAAAATTATACGTGTCAAGATTTAAAGTCCGTGACAAGACTTACAAGATTCATCACAAGGTATGGGGTCCTCAAGACTCACTATTTCTAGATCTTCATCGTAAGGCAACCTCTCGTACCTTTTCAACCGTAAGCCATTAGTGGTAAACGTGCCAAACTTAGGATGGGTGATTTCAATAGCACCGGACGGATAGACTTTAGACACAATGTAAGGACCGGACCACCTAGACTTCAACTTCCCTTGGAGAAGTTGCAAACGAGTATTGTAGAATAAGACTTCGTCACCCACATTGAAAACACGAGATTTGATCAACTTACCATGGAGTAACTTAGTCTTCTCTTTATACTTCGTGGAAAGGTCATAAGCACAAAGGCGGAACTCATCTAGTTCATTCAATTGGGCCATACGCTTCTCACCAATTAAGGTGTCATCGAGGTTTAGCATTTTGATGGCCCAATAAGCATTGTGTTCGATTTCTACGGGAAGATGACAAGATTTACCATAGACTATCATGTAAGGTGACATGCCTAGGGATGTCTTGAAGGCTGTCCTATGTGCCCACAAAGCATCATCTAACTTTAAAGACCAAATCTTGACATTCGTGTCTACCGTCCTCTCTAAGATACGCTTAATACCCCTATTCGTGACTTCAACTTGACCACTCGTTTGGGGATGGTAAGCGGTACCTAGCTTGTGTTTCACCCCATACTTCTCTAGAAGTTTGTCAAACGGCTTGTTGGCAAAGTGGCTTCCGTTATCACTAATTATAGCACGAGGTACCCCAAACCGGCTAAAGATATTTCTTTTAAGAAAGCGGATAACAACATTCCTATCGTTGGTAGGTGAAGCCAAGGCTTCCACCCATTTTGACATATAATCACAAGCGACTAGGATATACTTGTTACCACACGAGGAGGGATAGGGGCCCATAAAGTCAATGCCCCAAACATCAAAAATCTCACAAACTATGATTGGCTTTTGAGGCATCTCACTCCTCCTAGATATACGACCGGACCTTTGACAAGCGTCACAAGATTTCACATAAGCATGTGCGTCTCGGAAAAGAGTGGGCCAATATAGTCCACTTTGCAACACTTTCAAAGCGGTTCTTTGCCCCGAGAAATGGCCCCCGGCCTCTTTGTCGTGACAAAATGAAAGTGCACTCAAAATTTCACTTTCTAGGATGCATCTCCTCAAAATGCCATCTGAACACAACCTATATAAGCAAGGATCCTCCCACACATACTTACCAACCTCACTAAGGAATTTACGCCTTTGGTTTGAGTCAAGGTCGGGATCTACAAAACCGCACTCGTGGTAGTTGACAAAAGGAGCGAACCAAGGACTACCTTTCTTGCCGACTTTTAGAAAGTTGCCTTTCTTAACCGGAAGAAGGGTGTCAAGTGCACAAAGTTGCTCATGAGGGAAAGAGTCATTTATCTCACTTTGTGCTTTAATCAACTCCTCACTAAGCTCCATACGACTTAAGTGGTCGGCTACGACATTCTCACAACCTTTCCTATCACGGATCTCTAGATCAAATTCTTGCAAGAGCAAGATCCAAATCAAGAGATGAGGTTTGGCATCTTGCTTGGAAAAGAGATAATGCAAAGCAGCGTGATCCGTGTGGACAACTACCCGAGAACCTACGAGATGAGACCGAAACTTATCAAATGCAAAGACGACCGCTAAAAGCTCTTTTTCAGTGGTGGTGTAGTTTTGTTGGGCCGGATTCAAAGTGTGACTGGTATAAGCAATAGGCTTGAAGATTTTGTCGATCTTTTGCCCGAGGACCGCACCAACCGCGGTGTCACTCGCATCACACATGAGCTCAAATTCTTGATCCCACTTCGGAGCAACTAAGATGGGAGTGGACACAAGCAATCGCTTGAGCGACAAGAATGCCTCAACACAAGCTTGGTCGAAATCAAACGGGACGTCTTTTCCAAGAAGAAGGGTAAGAGGACGGGCTATTTTCGAGAAATCCTTAATGAACCTACGATAGAACCCCACATGGCCTAGAAAACCCCTAAGAGTCTTTAGGTTGGTGGGCATAGGAAGCTTAGCTATCGCTTCTACCTTAGCCTTGTCTACCTCTATACCCTTACTCGATATCTTATGCCCTAAGACTATCCCTTCCGTAACCATCAAATGACATTTCTCCCAATTTAGCACCAAATTTGTCTCATCACATCTACTCAACACCTTCTCAAGGTTATCTAGACAATCCTCAAAGGAATCACCAAATACACTAAAATCATCCATAAAGACTTCTAAAAACTTTTCAATCATATCCGCAAAGATGGCAACCATGCACCGTTGGAATATCGCGGGTGCATTACACAACCCAAAAGGTATTCTACGGAAAGCAAGGGTGCCATAGGGACAAGTGTAGGTAGTCTTTTCTTGGTCCTCTAAGGCCACATGTATTTGGTAATAACCACTAAACCCATCAAGAAAACAATAAAAAGCATGGCCACTCAATCTTTCCAACATTTGATCAATAAAAGGGAGGGGAAAATGATCTTTACGGGTTTGGTCATTTAGCTTACGATAATCAATGCAAATTCTATGACCACTTACCAAACGCTTAGGCACCTCCTCGCCTTTGTCATTGATCTCAACGGTCATACCTCCCTTTTTCGGCACAACTTGGGTGGGGCTCACCCACTTGCTATCCGAGATGGCATAGATGATTCCAAGCTTTAACATCGTGACCACATCTTTCCTCACAACCTCTTGGAGGTGTGGATTGAGCCTTCTTCGAGGTTGCCTCACCGGCTTTGCTCCATCTTCTAGAATAATCTTGTGTTGACAAATGGTGGGACTTATGCCCTTGAGATCACACATCTTCCACCCGAAAGCACGCTTGTGCTTCTTAAGCATTGTCACCAACTCATCTTCCTGCATAGCTGTTAGTGTAGCAGAAATAATCAAAGGAAGTAAATCATCATTTTCAAGAAAAACATACTTCAAATGGGGTGGAAGCGGCTTCATTTTCAAATCTCTCGGTGGGTCCTCTATTGATGGCTTCTCTAGCTCTCCTTCAAGCCCAAGATCAATCTTCTCGGTCCACTTTTCACCCACGAAAGCCGCCTCTTCTAGCTTTATTGCTTCCTCTTCCAACTCTTCTTCTTCATCAAGTTCCGTGCTTACTTTTACCATGCATTCTTCGGACTTATCTTTATATTCCTGCATGTCAACATGTTCCGAAACGCAAGAGTAGATAGCATCAACAGAAAAACAGTCCTCGGTGCTCTCCTTAGGATGTTTCATGGCCTTGTAAACATTGACCGCGACTTTCTCATCCATAACTCTCAAAATAATCTCACCGCTCGCGACATCTATCAAGGTCCTTCCTGTATTTAAAAAGGGACGTCCTAACAACAAAGGTGTTTTGGAGTCCATCTCCATATCTAGTACCACAAAATCTACCGGGAAGGCAAACTTATCAACTTTCACTATGACATCCTCTATCACTCCCATAGGCTCCCTAATAGACCTATCCGGCATTTGAAGGGTCATCCCCGTTGGCTCCAACTCTCCTAGGTCAAGACTCTCATATATAGCACGAGGCATTAAGCTTACACTAGCCCCCAAATCACATAAAACACTAGGAAAGTGAGTTGTACCAATAGTAACCGGAATAGTGAAACTACCCTTGTCTCTAACCTTCGGGGGAATCCTAGACTTACCGTCAAAAATAGCGGAACACTCTTCATTTAGACAAACAACCTCTTGCATTTTACCCTTTTTAGTTAGTAACTCTTTTAGGAACTTACAATAAGAGGGCATGTTTGCAAGTGCCTCAAGAAAAGGAATGCTCAAATCAATTTTCCGCAAAATCTCAATAAATCGGGTTTGTGCTTTATTCAAGCAAATTTTTCTATGATTCTTAGGGGGATATGGGAGAGTACTCAAATCACAATCCTTAGAAGGATGAGGGATCATACCTTTCTTACCTTTGGTGCGTGGGGAAGACGGCTCTTTCATTGGCTCTTTCCCTTCTTTCTAGTTGGTTCCTCCTCTTTCACATCAATAACCACATAATCTCCCCTAGCTTGAGCTTCTTTCTTCTCCAATTCCTTCTTCTTGACATATTCCCCATGATCTTCATCATCTTCAATCCCATCAATATCAACATCCATGGCCCCCGCTTCGGTCTTAATAGGAGCTTTTCTAGCTTTGTCCTCCCATAAGACTTTCTTTTCTCCACTTGTCCTCAACACCTTACCACTTCGAGTTAAGATGGCGCTTACATTTCTTGGATTCTTTTCGGTGTTACTCGGTAAGCCGCCTTTCAACTGAACATGTTCCACCACTTGACCAAATTGAGTTTCAAGATTTTTGATGGCGGAACCATGCTTGTAGTTCATCTCAACCATGTCTTTCTTTATCTCCGCAAAGTTTTTGTTCATTTGTTCCAATATGACATCGGTTGAACTCTTTTGAGGTATAGGAGCCAAAGGAGGAGGGTTTTGATAATTGTTAGAACCTTGTTGGTTGTACCCTCCTTGTTGTTGCCTTTGGTGTGGAGGTTGATAGACTTGCCCTTGTGAAGATTGGCCTTGTCTATAACCTTGGTTTTGGCCTTGGTTTTGATTTCGGTTCCAACCTTGATTGTTGTTATTCCTCCAAGAACCATCACCTTGATTTCCATAATTCCCTCCTTGACCTTGTCCCACAAAGTTTACATCTTGGGATTCTTCATACGGTTGCCCACCTTGTTGCTCCCCCATATATTGGCCTTGATAGGGGCTTTGCAATTGATTTTGATATTGGGGCCCCGTATTCCATTGCTCCATCGAGCAAATACTCATCATCCGCTTAGCTAACTCATTCATGTTATCTTGAGATAGAGTACTAGGTTGCCCATGAGTTGAGGATTGAGGATAAGCCATATTTTGAGCTTTGGTCGTCATCCTACAATCCTTTGCCGAGTGTGATCCACTACAAATTTGGAAAAGCTTAGCACTCTCATTCTCTTTTTGAAATCTCCCCAACTGTTGCTCCATCGCTTGTACTTGGGCATGATATTGATCATTTGCCTCAACTTCTTTCACTTCGACCAATCCGGGCTTCTTACTTCTTGTAACCTTTCTACTTGATGATATGTACTGCCTCGAGGTCTCGGAAATTTTCTCAATTTGGTTCATGGCTACTTTGGGTACCATACTCATAATATCCCCATTGCATGAAGCATGCAAGGTACTTTGATGTACTTGGTCCAAACCCCGGAAGAAAGCATGAACTACCTCATAAGATCTCAACCCGTGCCCCGGGCACTCTCTCAACAAAGCCTTAAACCGATCCCATGACTCATGTAACTCTTCTCCTTCATAAGCATTGAACGACATTATAGCTTCTTTCATATCCATGGTCTTCGATGGGGGGTAATACTTGAGTAGAAAAGTCTTAACTACTTCCTCCCATGTATGCAAAGAATCATTAGGCAACGAATCATACCACCGCTTAGCTTGCTCTTTCAAGGCGAACGGGAAAAGCATAAGTTTGAGTGCCTCATCACTCACTCCATTGATCTTTGTCGAGTTCACTATTTGGAGAAAGTGATCAATGAACAAATGAGGATTTTCTAAAGCGGTTCCCTTGAATATAGCATTATCTCCCAACAAATGTATGATAATTCTATTCAATTCCAAATTGTTGGCGGCCACCGGGGGCATTCGAATTGAACTATGCCCCATGTTTGCCGTAGGAGCTAAAACAAAGTCTCTACAAGTCAAACCACCCTGGTTTTGTTCTTGTTGACCATTAAACCAGTTAGGCATCGCATTTGCACCTTGATTATGAGCCTGATTTTGGTTCTGTTGAAGTTGATTCAACATCCATGCATTGAATTGTTGCATAAGAATGGGATCCATTTGATTCCCTTGGACCTCTTGTTGAACATGTTGAGGAATAGGCCCATTCGCGTTCACAAGGTCATTTCCTTGTCCATTCCCACCTCCTTGTGCATTGTTATTGACAAGGGGCGGGTTTTGATTCAGGATTCCATTGTCGTTCCCCAAATTTCCTTCCAAGCCTTGTCCACCGTTTTGTGCCATGTCGGATCCTTCTCCCAACTCACCCAAACTATTCTCTTCAAAGACTGGATTCGACTCCTCTACTTGACGACTTCTTCTCCTCTGACTATTTCTACGCCTTGCGTAAGCCTCAATCCCGTCTATGTAAGGTTCGAGTGGTGTTAGAGATCTCCGGGTCATGCACTACAAAAAGCAAACAACAAGAAAACAGTAAAATAAAACCTAGGCCCAAGCCTTCGGTTCACTTGCAAGATATCACAAATAGCACACAAATCCCCGGCAACGGCACCATTTTGATTGAGCTTAATTTCACCCCAACAAAAACAATTTATAAAGAATCGAAACCGTGGGTAAACTAACTCTCTAACCGGCAGTGTACCGGGTCGATTGCTAGAATAGCTACAGGAGTACGAGGTTGAACCCAAAGGAATCGTGTTTGCAAGTAACAAAGTGAACGTAATGCTTAGTCTAGATGAACAATCTTTTCAAAGTATTTTTAACTACAACGACTCTAAAGTGATTCCTACTGACGAGTTTAAAGCTAGAGAAAGAGAGAAAGAAGATTAAACTATTAGGTTTTAGAAATAGATTAAGGGACATAGCCGAACCATGATCAAAGTAGCTAGTTTCACCCCAAGGAATGACAAAACCGGGAGTGTGCAATAATCGAACAAACTCTTGCATTCAATCTCACGGGTGCAAACTCCTAATCCCGGTGCTAAGGTCTGAACAACTCTCTCCTAACACCTTATGTCATGCTAACTACCCTTCCCGAAAGGAGACCCACTAACAAGACATGTTATGCACTAGAGCCGCTTAAACGTTAAAACGAGTGACCTCACTATATGCAGTGATCTTAGAACCCTTTTCCCACACCCCTCCATCTGAACAACTCTAAAGAATGATGTGTGTGATTTTGACCTAGGTGATCAATCTAGCCCAAATCCGTTATATCAAGTTCTAAGACGTGAAACATACAAGATACAACAATAAAAAGCACTACCCATTCCCAATTTCATCACCCAAAGGGTGATTTCACTAAATTTCACATGATTCGACTATGAAAAGGACTTAGCTACTCATTACACTAGTTAGAAGATACACAATACAGTAAATAAGAGTCATAACAAGCAAAGGAAAGGAGAAAATTACCATTAATTTGCAGAAATTCGAGATTGGATCCAAAAAGTTCAAAATAGAGAAGTAATTAAAAGGTGGTCTCTTAGTGTTTGGAATGGAAATCTAAGCTAAGAAATGGAAAGATTAAGCTAAGATAATGTTGATGTACACTAAGATAAAGTATTCTAAGCTATTACAAAAATCGAGCTAAGAAAGGGGTAGAGTTTTGCTAAGAAAGTAATTGATATCCAAGAAATAGTCTAAGGGGGGTATTTATAGTTGGGGAAAAATCTGCAGAAAACTGGTCCAAACGCACGTTTGGAGAACTGGAACTGGCGTTTGGCTTCTTCAAACGCATGTTTGGAATGGTTCAAACGTGCGGTCCGCTTCGTTTCTGGGTAGGGGCTTGAATGTTCTTCATCTTGAACGCACGTTTAGGATGGGTCGAACGTGCGTTTGGTGGACTTTGAACGCACATTTAGGATGGTTTTGAACGTGCGTTTGGAGAGGCCCAGATCTGTATCAACTTTTGTCTCTTTGAACGCACGTTTGAGGGGTTCAAACGTGCGTTTGGAGTCCTGTTGCCCCAAAACTCCACTTTTTCCTCCTTTGATCTCTTCTCTTGCCTCGGTTATGCTTCTTACCATAAATCATCACCTTCCGGGTCCTCGAGACATTAATACCCTATAACATCACACATGACCAAAAACATCCAAACAATTCCAAAGGGTAAAAGTGCTTGGGAATGGGGTCAATATCAACTAAAAAGGGGTAACAATCCAACAAAGTAACGGATTCATTCCCCGTGCTATGAGCTCACGATATTACCCCGAAAATGGTCTAAGTCACCCAAAAATGTGCTGAAAATGTTATAATCGGGATAATTAATGCACCGGAGTCACGTAAAGTTGACTCCCATCAGGCGGGACCTTCTGCTCAATGGGATGAGATGGAAGGTGGGAGATGGTGAATCAGTATACGTCTTCCATGATAATGGACCTCCAGGCAGCCTTCATTTCGCATTCCTTTTGCAGGACATGAGATTCCAGCTGATTCTATGTTCACAGACCTCTTTACCCCTGGCTTCAGAGCGTGGGACACGCAGCGGGTGCTGCAATTATTCAGGCCGTAGGAATCTGATGCTATATTGGAGACCACGGTGGCCCCTGGGGGGGCATCTAGATCAGCGGATATGGCACTATGATCGTAGGGGAGTCTATACTGTGCCGTCTGGGTATTTCTTGGATTTATCATTTTATAGGCCAGCGCCTGTGACAGGCCATTCTACGTCGAAAAGTGAAAGTAAGATGTGGCGAAGCTGTTGGCAACTTCTTGTCTAGCCATGTATTCAGCATTTTCCGTGGCGTTGTTTGCATGATTTCCTTGCTATTGGCCAAGGCCTACAGAAGAAGAACATGGGAGATGGAATTTGCTTGGCTTGTGGATAGACTCTTGAAACAATGCAACAAGTGATTTTTGAGTGTGCGATGGTGGACAGGATCTGGAGGGTGTCGCCCTTCCAAGGCACCTTCCAGCATCTTCGCTCTGCCTCTTTTGCAGAGTTCTTCGTGAGGCTGGTTGAGGAGCAGGGTGTTCAGGCTACAACACGGTTCGTTTGGTTATGTGGTAATCTATAAGGCGCATTGTTTGGCTGTGTTGTCACTGCTGTATGTACGCGATCTCTAGTTGCTTCGACAAAGGAGTGCTTTTAGGTACAAACTTTGGATCGCCATTTTCCGGATAGATGGATGAAGCCTTTGGGAGATGTGGTGAGAGGTAATGTGGATGAATCAGTTACTGAGGCGGGCGCGGGTATAGTTGTTATATTCCGGGACTCGAATGGATCAGTCCTTCATTTTTTCGCATATCATTTTGATCCAGGGGACCCGATAGGATATATGGACCTCAAGGCTATTTTCTTGGCCCTAGAGAAGGCGGCAGACCTAGGTATTCAAAAGCTTGAGGTGGAGAGTGATTGTCTGACGTGCATTTCACGACTTCGGCAGCCAGGAGTGGATCTCACTCCTCTGGACTGTTTAGTTCAAGATTGTTTGGCTTATGTGCCTAGTTTTACTTCTGTTTTCCCCCCCTTTATTTGACGTATGGGGAATATTTCTGCACATCTTTTAGGTAGACATGATTTGGTTGTTACTGCTCGGACACTCTGGGGTCCCTCGCCTCCGGATGACGTTCTAGCCCTTTGTTTGACGGATATTGCTTAATAAAATCGTTTGTTTTCTATAAAAAAAAGTTTATATCTTTTTCTAAGTTTCAGAATTGAGAAAATTGCCGGCTTTAGGGCTAGGAGTAGATTGGGTGATGATGTTGGGTCCGTTTGAATGGCTAAGCTTAAACAAGATGCATTCCTTATCTCCGTGTTTATCATTTCTCTATCATTTTCATTTATTTTTATAATCAAAACTCTAAAATAGCACGTAAACAAACAAACACGTATAATTTTATGGGTTACAAAGTACCCCGAGCTATAAAAAGTCCACATTCCAACGATAAAATAAGATTTTCGATTAAGTGCGATGTTGAACTATGAGTGATGAATAGAGGCATATAGCGTGAAATAGTGTTGATATGATAGAAATGAGTTGTAAAATACGTGTGAAATACATAAATGGATTGACTCTCATAACAGTGGATGCCCTAATTCCTTTTGAATTCACTAGAAACTTCTCAATTGACAGTTTAGTGACGCATACATGACATACCGGTGATCGTACCATGTGAAAATATAACGAAAATGAATTGATGGGTGTAACCCAATCAGATGCAAGCTGCTGAAACTGCGATTCACCAATTGAAAACATGAATTTATGATAAGGATTTCACTAAAACCTTACGAGAAAGAGATATCGCCTTTTGCACCAAGGATCACTAAAACGATCAATAATTGACAATGTTATAATGAAACATGTAAGAAAAAAGTTTGGTTCAAGAATTTTAATAGAAAAAAGTGAATCCACTACTGGATCGATGTTCACATCGTTATAATCACTTCGGTGTTGAAAATCTGCAAAATAAAGAAGATTATGTGACTTTTATTTAACAAAAAGAACGCCGCAACACTTCGAACGTACAACGGGGTTCGGGTATAATGACCTTAGGGATCATAATTCGTGGGTTTTAAGGGTTATATAAGCCCACAGCCCGATGCTACAACAGCTATGATGGGCCCTAGCATGCCTGTGGTCCGGTTCTAACTTATTTTCTATGATTTATGTCGATACCACGGAGAGATAACCGAAAAAATGGATACTCCAGTCTATGTCTGAGAAAATTCTGATTAGGGTGTTAAGATCAAGCGCTTACCGTTGCACTAAAACCAATTGGTAATAAATGCGCTACTATATTTCTTTATACATTCAATACATTCAAGAGGCAATCTCTCCAACACCCCTCAAATGTGGGCAATCTGTCCCAACACTTGCACAATTTTTTATTTATTTTAAATAATGTTCCAATCATTGTTCGATTTCATGACCTCTCGCTCCGATATCATGTTAACATCAAGCGTTCCTGTTTTATTATATCACGCCATCTCAAGTGTGGGAGTGTGGGACAATAAGAAGGAGAGAGACCCAACACTTGACTTTTTTTTGTTCGGGAAGTGTGGGCCTATAAAAAGAGAGTAAGACCCAATACTTGATTTTTTTTTTGTTTTTTTGTTTTTTAATTGTGCGGGAAGCGGTGCTAAAACTCGGGATCTCCTGCTCTGATATCATGTTAAAATTAAGCGCTTATCGTTGTGCTAAAAACCAATTGATGGTAGTAAATGTGTTATTATATTTTTTTTTATACATTCTATACATTCAAGAGGCAATGTAAGGACTTTTTATTAGAACGAATCGTCGGATGACTGTCTCACTTGTATAAAAGAAAACAACCATTTTTTATTTTTTCATACACGTGACAGTAATCCGATGATCCGTTCTAATAAAGAGTTTCTACAACAAAATTACGTCAAATGTCTAATACCTTAGAAATTTGTCCGACATAAGAGATATTTTCTACTCAATCCAAGAAAAAAAAAAAAAAAAACAAAAAACAAAAAACAAAAGAAAACACTACGGTAGCTTAAAAATTGTCAGAAAATTAAAAGAGACATAATTCCGGTATTCCCATTTATTGAAGAAGATTGTTTCCATGCACCATTGCCAATCTGGAAGTGGGTCAATGGCAATAAAGAATAAAGCAACTATGCATACTTTTTTTTAGGTCAATATATATCTACATTATTGGTTGAGGAATGTGTCTGTGAAATTATTAAGCCACTCCGAGCTCCAGCGAACTTCTTTACGACTCAAAATTAGATCTTCTATAGGATAGACTCTTTGTGTGGAAAGACACAAGAAAAAATCCGATGCTCGAATCTTCATTCAGGGGTTCTTTATATAGTAGAGAGAAAAGCCAATTCTCGAATCTGAATGGTCTAGACATATATGTCATCAAACTTTCCTCTTGGAAAAGTAATTCCACACGTTGGAATAGGCATAATGGCCGATCCCTATCTTACGTTTGATTGGTCGGATGGCGTGTCGTTCGAATTCTGATTGGTCGGATGACTTTTTGAATTCTGATTGATCCAATGTCACATTCAAGTGCAAAAAATAAACATTAATATTTTGGTTAATTTCATAAAGAAATTTTGCCCAAAAAAATTAATATTACTAGCAACATCTGAGCCGAGCCGGACGGACGGACGGCATCGGAGGCGGCACGTGTGTGTGAAATTATCTAAGTCCTCCATCCTGCACAAAACTGCTTTGCCCCTTGAGGCACATCCATAAGAGTCACACTAGCTCTTATTACTTGAGTTCCAAAACCTCAAGTTACCAACGTGAGAGAATGAGTTGATGTCCTCCCTTTAACTCTCATCTCCTATATACTTTCAATCAACTTTACGTATTAATTTCTCATTCACCCGATATCCGAATCGAATGATATGAAAGACAAACCTCATCTACTTATTTTTAGATGTAACAAGATCCCAATGAATCATGCCGAAACGTATCCGAAATTCGCACTAATGTTGACCAATCAACCCATCAAAATGGGCATTTTCTCCAACAATATGTACGAGTTATATATGATCATTGAATATGGTAATTTCGCTCTAAGAAAATATCATACATAATAAACAGAATTATATATTTGTTTGAAGGGAAATTGCAACTCGGAACAATAACGGTGAGGATTTGCTTGATACTCTGAATTCCTTCGCCTTAAAGTCACGAGATCGGGACCAAAATGTCTTTGGAAATACTATTTTCGTTCCGAAATATCTGAGGTAGTTACCAAAAATACTTTTATTAGCAATATGATTTAATGCTATGACTTTAAAGATACAATGACTAAAAAATCCATATGATACAATTAACGCTATTTTCTTTTTAACTTCTTATATAATATTAAATAAGGGTAAAGTAGGAAAATTAAAAATAAATAATGCTTTGAAAAAATTTCTGCCTCAGTTATTTTGAAACAAATTTTTTTGACAAATACTTCAGTTAATTTAGAACGGTATTTTCCACCGGAAAAGAGATATAACGCTAGAAGTGATTAGAATAATTGTTGGTATCAAATATCTCGACTAAATTGGATCCAAGAGGGAGAAATAAACCACATAACTTTCATCCATCGATCCATTAGCACCGCACCTCTTTGAGATTTTTGTGTGTCATATTTACATAATTAAGTTTAATATATATCTTTTTGGACAATTGCCACTTAATTTTACTCTCCATCTTCCTTTGTTTCTCATATACATTGATTTTGACTCAAAACAAGATTTGCATAGTCATGTTATTACATATGACGAAACATAACATAAATAATTTGACCTTTAGAATTTAGTCAATACAATCAACAAATATTCTTTTATACCATTGACAATGATATATATATATATATATATATATATATATATATATATATATATATATATATATATATATATATATATATATATATATATATATAACACAAGCAATAAAGTAAAAGGTTAAATGTAACGCCTCGTTCCTCGACACCGAGTCCTTATCCGGCAACGCAATGTTCGGCACGCATGATATTAAATAAATAATATTACGCGCAAGTCTCTACTACGTCGTATCAAATAAGAGCAAACGGAAGCTAAAAAGACTCGGGTAAATTTTTTTTAAACAACCAAGAATAAAAATCAAGAACTAAAGAAGGAAATGTAATATTATTACATTGGAAAATGAAACCAACGAATTCCAAAGTGCTAAAAATAAACTACAAAATCCAATAATAATCCAAGTCTAGGAAATAAATAAAGAAATGAATGATCAACAATCAAGGTCTTCAACTCCGGTGTCCTCAAACGTCGTCATCAAAGTCCTCCTCGTACTCCTCATTTACCTGTTCGTCTTCTCTCCCCCAAACACATAAATAAACATGCATTTGAGATAAGTAAATTGTACATAGTAAGAAGTAGAAGCTACAATTTAATTAGGGTTTATCGTTAAAAGATTTGTCTTAATGAGACTGACTCAATTTAGGGTTCATTCCATGCCCATCGACACGTCATGACTAAACGTTTCTACTTAACTTATCTTTGTTACATCACCATTCAAGGACACTGCACATGGCGTTCATCCGCCTGAAGATATACTTGCTAACTAACGGTGATTAGCAGTGATTGGCTCCGGGGTCTCCCCGGTATGCGTATACGTCCGATGAATTTCCTCCACTACCCTTCAGCCATTTAAGGCCAGTAGCGTTGTTCACCTTTTATGAACGTATCACATCGCCGATATGAAAGAGTGTCTAACCGAGAATAAATGACGTTTTAGCTTTTATCTACACGTATGTAATTATTAATGTGAATTAACTAAGCACCTAAGTGTTTTCAGAATAAAACTCACCTTAACCACTCTACTCCATCACTTAGACAGCTAGACATCACATCCTAACCATTACACAGACATTGATGAACTCTAGTTCATCAAAGCACAAGCCCTTTCATGCCCTTCCGACGGATCCGAACTTCAACTCCCTTTAAGAGTACATTCGATGTTTTAACTGAACGAATCAGAAGTTCAATCGAAGCATGTTCATGTTTAATTAATGTTAACATATCATGATTAAGGGTTTAAAAAAGTGAAAACACGATTATGAAGCCGAAAACCAAGCTGAAAACGCTGAAACAGTAAAAACGCCCGTTTGACATCCTATGAACGCCCGTTCGACATCGAACGCCCGTCCACTAACCCCAAACGCCCGTCCGTAAAAAATGGCTACATCCTGAATCAAAAGTCTAACCGCAAACGCCCGTCTGTCTTGTGCAAATGCGCCGTTTGAGCTGCTATGATCGCAAACGCCCGTTTGCCGGGGTTTTCCCCAAAACGCTAAAATCTTCAAAACGCGATTTCTAAACCGTTTCTAACCTAACTAACATTGAAAAATAACCCATAAAAACACATAACAACTTATCTAATCATACTATAGCATCTAGGATCATTGACCAACAAAAAAAACACATATTTCTTGCATCTAAACATCTTAAATCTGATCTAAACCTCAATAACGATAATCGAAATCGTGGGAAGAGTCTCTTACCTTTAGCAAGCTTATTCCAACTCCAAGAACTCAGAAAAACAGCAGCAAACACTGATCTTTTCTGCAGAAAAACATGTGATAAATCCAAACTTAGATTAGATGCGATCACACGCTTCTAAACGATAAAAACTATGAATTGATGAGTTTGAATCCATCAAACTCGAAGAAGAACAGGAATTAGGGCTTAAACATACCTCAACAAAACTCCAACTTTCTGATTTCAAAACGAAGCCTTCTTCACAACGATTCCGGTGCTCGACTCTGATATGAAAACCGTTAAGATTTGACTTAGCAACTGACGAAAATTCCCTCAGCCCTATTCCCTTGCTCTTACACGCAGAAGGTGAATTTGGAGGTGGAAAAATCTGATTTCTAGTAGGTTATAAGAGTTGTGAGGATTTATTTTCCTTAAATAACAAATCCCAAAATAATAGAAAATCTTATTATTTTACTTAATCATAAAAAAAAATCAGATTTTCCTCCTTAAATATATACATATATATCTCGCGTAACTCAATACTTTAATCAACTGTCTAAGGCGCTGGCAACACATAGATATGTCGGAAACTCACCCCCGGAACGATGTTAAAGATGTGCCGCGCACTTTAAAGACATTATCGAGAAAAGAGTATTCAAATTCTTTACCTGGACTCGAATCCTAGTACTTGACGATGTCGCAGGTAGAATTCTTGCTACTAAACTCCTTCCAAATTTCAAATCCATGTTTGCCGAGGTCAAAACACGAGGAAAGCAAGTGAGGAAAGTGATGCCGTCAACTCCCATGCCGACAACCCCATCGAAGCTGCCACCGCCCCCGTCGTTGCGTTAATGAGCACTTACAAGAAGCCTACCGAGAAAGCTCGGAGAGTCGTTCGTGATCGATCGCAAACGCACAAATCACACCAAGGACAACTGTTGGAAGCCACATGGCAAACCTACCCCCCTTTAAAACCTCAAAACCAACCAGGGAAAGTCAAGGCAAACTTATCGCTGAAGAGAGAGAATTTACAGCAAGCCGAATACTCGCCTTGTCGCCTTTAGAGCCTGCATCGCTCAAAGATCGGAAGGTAGCTCCCCTACCGAAATGGCCACTCACGTTAAAACAACAGTATATTTTACTCACCTCTTAGTAAATCGCAGACTTGGATTGTTGATTCCTAGGGCTTTTCCATATGACTGGTAATAAAAACCTTATTACCCAATATATGCCATGCAACCAAATTCACAGAATTAAGACCGTCACGGTTCGTTTTCATGCAAAAGTAAAGTCAGGAAGGTTACGACAATCGTATATATTCATGTGAATGTCCGTTTGTTCTACGTCATCTGAACTTTATATCTCATTTTCATAAACTCACTAAAGATCCAATTGGACTGTTGTTTTTAATAAGAATCAAGTAATATTCCAGGACTTTCTTCTCAGAAGTGATTGGGCAAGCTAAACCCTCGTCAGACTCGTTTCGTGATCAACCCCGCTCAGCATGTAAGACCGAAGACAGACCGCCTGCCACTCGCACTAAACCTAGACAATATCATGTTATGGCATTATAGACTAGGACATCCAAGTTTTGGTTATTTAAAGTCTTTAATTCTGAATTGTTTAAAGGATGTAATCTTAATGATCTTCAATGTGATATTTGTCAATTTGCTAAACTCACCAAATCGTGTATGCTAAGTTACCTCACTTGCCCTCTTCCCCTTTCACCCTAATTCACGGTGATGTATGGGGACCCTCAAGAGTGAAAAGTATAACAGAAAAAGGTGGTTTGTAACCTTCATTGATGATCATACCGAAACACTTGGTCGTTCTTAATGAAAGACAAATGCGAAGTTGGACTATCTTCCAAGAATTTTATCACATGGTCTCCACCTAATTTGATACTAAGATCAAGATCTTAAAGACTCGATAATGCTCGGAATACTATGAGTCTAACCTCGGTAACTTCTTGACAAACGAGAGGAATTGTTCATATCGGTAGTTGTGTGGAAACACCTCGACAGAATGGGGTTTGAAAGAAAGAACGAGCATCTGTTGGAAATGATATATATATATATATATATATGTGTGTGTGTGTATATAATTTATCAAATACTTAAATTCCGAATAAAAGGAACCGAACCCAATATTTCGTTTTCGTAAAATGACACGTCTGTCCTTTCCCGAAAATCGAAATATTAAATTAAAGTTTTATCAATGTCAATTATTATTGCTTAATCATATAACACAAATTACCACACCAAAAATAAAGTAAAATATGATGGTCCTTCATTCAATCGTACAGATCTGGTAAAGATATATGTCCATTGCTTTTTTTCGTTTCTCCTTAAAAAAAAAAGAAAACCACTTCATCTCCTTAAAAAAAAAACAGAAAAAATGAGAAGCCAACTTTCAAGCATCGATGAAGAAGACCAAACCGAGTTACCAAACTCAATAACTCACTGGTGGAGAACAGCTCAAGAATTTGATGAAAATGGAAACTTCAAAACCGATCTTTTTACAGACTTATCAAAACTTACTCCAAGGATTAAACTCCTTAGAGAAATGGAAAGATTGGGTTTTATTGCAGCAGAAGGATTTGATGATCTACGTCAAAAGATTGTTGCGTATAAATCTGGTGAATTCTGGGTTCCTGTTGGAGGAATCAAGAAAGAGAACATGGATATACCATCTGCCATTACTGTTCTTCTTGTTGGTTTAAACGGTTCGGGTAAAAGCTCGGTTATAAATATGATGTATAGCATTCTTGGTCGGACCGGTCTCATCCCTTTTGCCCAAACATCGAGTAAGTTGAATGATAATTAAGCACTTTCTTCTTCAACTGTTGAACATAAATAATGGAATGATAATGGTCGTTTATATGCCATAATATGCAATGATGACACATACTTGTTATTGGTCCATACTTGAGAAAACGTGTTGAAATATATAATTGGTTAATTATCTATATGTCTAACAACTTAACCTTTTGAGAGAAACGATAATTTAATATGCAATATCATATCAGGATATGCTATGAGTTCGAAATTCTATCAACATTGACTTCTTATTTATATTGTTGTAAGTATTGGACTGTCAATTATATGTCATGTTAGCACATACTTATTATAAGTTTACATTTTAGTAAACAAGTTGAATTGTAAAATGTATTAATCACTTCCCATATTAACAATTTAAGCTTTTGGAAGAATTGGAAGGGTGACAGCCTGATAGGACGTAGCCATGTGTTGTTGTAGGGTGACTAAACCTATCCGAACAAAAAAAATTTACAATAAAAAAATATTATAGTTCCGATTCATTCCATTAAATTATTTTAATACAACCCACCCGATAATTTATATATTGTCCATTATCTTATGTTGCAGTTCGACATCTGTAACTGGTCTACTGAAACATAACTCGCATTTTACATCTTTCACGAAACTTTATTAACGAGATAATGAACGCCCTTTCAGTGTGGGGTCCAATTATTTATTTATTTATTTGTTATTAAAAAAACGGTAAATATCTATGTTTATTGCATGTCTCGTCCTTGTCCTTGCATCTAATAATTTGTCCATAAAGAAAAAGGTACACTCACTATCCAGCAATAGATCACAATCACATGCCTGGTCCTTGGCTCCTTGCGTCTAGTAATTTACTATCATTCAAAAACGGTACACTCTGTATCTACCTTTATCACATGACAGAGAAATCACATGTTTTATTTACTTTTAAAATTTTTACATTTTTATGGAACATGAGTGTCACATTAATTTATGATAAATACGTATCATTTCGCAATGTATAGCTAAATGCTATAATCATTCTTGTGTAATTCTGATGCAGAGATCTATATTAAACGGACGATCGGATGATATGTCATGTTTACAAACATATAAAACTGTTTTGTTTGTTTGTTCACGTGACAATAGTTATCTGACGGTTCGTTCTATTAGGTTCGGTTGTTTATTGTTAATCGAAGCCAGCTTTAACACTCACTTTAACAAGATAAAGTTGAAAGTGATAACAATGTTCGGATAAGTCTGCTCTTGTAACTCCACATCTGTGGGTGACTACACATTCTAATATGGACCACACAGTTTCTAGTAGTTAAGTTTTGATAATCTTCTTCATAAAGAAGAAGAGTAAAACAGAATGAAGATTTTGGATGATTTTCTCGTTAACTCAATTCTGGAAATTTAGGAGTACAAGTAGATAGATTTGCACAGACACCTATGTAACAGAAACTAAGGTGACACATTATCATTGTGCCACATGTACTGCCTTATTAACACACACCTAGCCATTTTTATATTTATCATTTTCAGCCCCTCTCAAACGAAAATGTGCATTACCTACATTGAGTTTGCCTTTGAACTTGTTGAACATGGCTATGGACAAAGGTTTTGTAAATATATCAGCCACCTGCTCCTCTGATGGAATGTAGCAGACCTTGATCTTTTTTTCAAGAACCATGTTCCGGATGAAGTGAACATCAACTTCAATATGTTTTGTCCTTGCACGATATACAGGATTTTGTGCTAAACTGGTTGCTCCTGTATTATCACACCACAGTATAGGTATAGAAGGCAGTTTGAATTTCATTTCCTGCAACAGCTGAACTATCCACTGAACTTCAGCTCCTAAATTGGACAATGCCCTGTATTCTGACTCACAGCTTGACCTAGCAACCACTGATTGCTTCTTTGAGCTCCATGTGATAAAAAAAGTTTCCCAAATACACACAGTATCCTCCTGTAGATTTCCTGTCTGTTGGACAAGCTGTCCAATTAGCATCTGTAAAGCCATGTAAATGCAGTTTCAGATTATTACTGGGGACAAAATGCAATCCATGAGTCAAGGTCCCCTGCACAAATCTGAGAAGTCTCTTGAGAGCCTGCCAGTGACTGGTATAAGGCTCCTACATGAACTGACTCAGAACATTTACAGTGTAGGCAATGTCTGGTCTGGTTGTTGTCAAATACTGCAATGCTCCTATTGCACTTCTGTAGAGACTATGGTTTGCAAGTGGTTCCCCTTGTTTTGGAACAAGCTGTTTTCCTGGAACCATTGGCGTAGGACATGGCTTTAGATGTTCCATGTTCAGCCTTTTAAGAAGTTGAGAGGCATAATAAGCTTGATTAAGGTGCAATCCAGATGAGTCTCTTGCAACCTGCATGCCTAGAAAGTGAGACACCTGTCCTAGATCCTTCAAAGAAAACCTTGAATCCAACAATATGATAAACTTCATTACGAGGAATGAGGAATTTCCTGTGACCAAGATGTCATCAACATACACCAAAACAAATAAGATTTGCTCTTTCAAGCTGAACATAAACAATGAATTATCTGATGTTGATTGAGTGAACCCCCAAGTCAGCATCTGTGATCTAAGGGCATCAAACCAGGCCCTTGGTGCTTGCATAAGACCATAGAGGGCCTTTTTCAATCTGCATACATATTGTGGTCTTCTTGGATCTACAAAGACTTCAGGCTGATCCATGTACACATCCTCCTGTAAAGGGCCATTCAGAAAAGCATTATTTATATCAATTTGATTCACATGCCAACTAAAAGATATAGCTAAAGTCAATATAATCCTGATAGTAGATGACTTAGGAACATGGCTGAAAGTTTCTGTGTAATCCACACCATAGTGTTGACTGTATCCCTTAGCCACCAATCTGGCTTTGTATTTTATGACTGTCTCATCTGGCCTTAACTTCACCTTGTAGATCCACATGTTCCCCACTACAGACTTTCCTGCGGTAATGGCACCAAAATCTAAGTTTGATTGTGCATAAGAGCCCTATATTCCTCAGCCATTGCATGTCTCCACTCATCTAATGCCAATGCTTATGACACTGTTCTTGGATCTGTGGGAAATGAGTGAGCACTGGTAATTACAGCTGAATATACTTTAGGTTTGAAAATTCCACTTTTGGATCTAGTTTGCATGGGATGACATTGGACTTGTGGTGGTGATGGTGAAGATTCTACTGGTTGTTCTATGTCTAAATCTGAATGACTATCTACTGTGTGATCTGATATGTTAGGTGTGTGATCTACTTCATGATGCAATGGTGACTCAAAATGTACCTGACTTGGTGGACTTGTTGTCCTGTTTGATGAGGTGTGGTGAGTATGAGATGCAGAGGAAGGTGAATCAAAACATACCTGACTTACTGGAGCAATGGTGCTTGCACTTGCATTTTCAGTGGTCACCCTCAGGATACCAGATTGCCCCTCTTCATGAGTGGATGAAACAGTGAAAAAGGGTGCAGGATCACAACTGTCATTGAAAACTTGTCTAGAAGGGCCTTGTGTAAAGCCATGAGCAAAAGGAAAGAGATGTTCATAAAAAACAACATTCATGGAGATATATATTCTACCATTATCATCCAAACATTATAACCCTTACGAAAAGAACTAAGGCCAAGATTAACACATCTCTTGCTATGAAACTGAAACTTATGAGCATGATAAGGTCTAAGATTAGGATATATGGCACAGCCAAAAGTTTTGAAAAGTTTATAGTTAGGGCTTTCGTGATACAAGGCTTCAAGGGGAGACATGTTGTGTAAAACAGGAGTGGGAAGAGAATTGATCAAAAGCACAGCAACTTGAAAACCATGCCACCAATATCTTAAAGGCATGGAAGCTTGGGCCATAAGAGTTAAACATGTCTCAACTATGTGCCTATGCTTTCTTTCAGCCCTACCATGCTGAGCATGATCATGAGGGCAAGGATGTCTAAAAACAATTCCTTCTTTATTCAAAAATTCTTGAAAAGACCTATATTCCCCACCCTAATCTGATTGTATACATTTAATTTTAGTGGAAAACTGAGTTTCAACCAAGGCTTTGAATTGAAGAAAGACAACAAAGGTTTCTGATTTAGTTTTTAGGGGATAGATCCAAGTGTGTCTAGTATGGTCATCAATAAAATGGACATAGTATCTATATCCTTCTACAGATTGCATAGGAGCAGGGCCCCAAAGATCAGTATGCACAAGATCAAACATAGAAACAACATGAGAAGCAGACACAGGGTGAACCAAATTATGAGACTTGCCAAATTGACATGATTCACAAAAGGATAAAGTATTTTGCAATCTGACATTACATAATTTCAAAACAGTACATAAAAAATTTCTAGAGGGGTGGCCTAGTCTCCTATGCCACACATTAGGATCAGAATCTAAATTATTACATCCAAGGGTTTTGCTAGAGACTAAAAAACAGGTAGAGCCAGATTTGGAGTGAAGAGAGGTCTGAGAATTTGCTTCATGTGGCAGGTTGATCTGGTAAAGCCCATCCTGAAGTTGACCCTTGAGCACCACTGTCCCTGTGTCCTTGTCCTTGATAACACAAAACAAACCATCAAATTCAATGAGAATAGGATTATCAGACATTAATCTAGAGACACTGATTAAATTTTTTGTGATCTGTGGGACATGAAGAACATGATTTAAGTGCAGAAAACTGGTATGAGTGTTAAGAGTGATGGTGCCAATATGTGCTATTGCCAGTTTCTCATCATTTCCTACTACCAAAGTGTCATTACCATTGTAACTAGATTTGATGCTCATGTTTCCCAAGTCTGCAGTCACATGATTTGTGGCTCCACTGTCCAAATACCAAGCATTATCATTGACTGTTCCAAGTGTAGCAACATAGGCAGAAATTTGTTTAGGGCCTCCACTGTTGTTACTACCATTGTTGCTACTGATTGGACCCTGAAAGTCTTCTTCAAACCTGTGCCAGCATTCCAGTGCAGTGTGACCATTCTTGCCACAGACTTGACATGTAATACCACTTCTACTTCCACGTCTGCCTTGAGTCCTGCCACCTTTACCTCTACCGCCTCTTGAGCCACCTCTTCCCCTATTGTTGTTGGATCTGCCACCATTTTTATAACCAGATTGTGATCCTTGGGAATATGTGGCCAAGTTGGCAGTTGCTCCTATTTGCATACCAATGCCAGTAGATATGGCAGGATTAAGCCTAGCCAACAACCTCTCATGAGTCAACAACTGAGATTGAACTTCTGGCCATGTTAGAGAACCAATCCTAGAGGCTATGTTCACTATGACTGCCTCATAATCCTTGTCTAAACATCCCAGGACTGCCAGAATCAACTCTGACTTAGAGATTGGATACCTTGCTGCTGCAAGACCATCACTATAAGACTTTATTTGGGCCAGATAATCACTCATACTCTTGGAACCCTTATCAGATCTAGTTAAGGCATTCTTATATTCTAGCATGCGAGCCTCGGATTGATTATTAAACATGACTTCCAATGTAGACCAGAATTCGTATGAAGTCTCACAACCCATAATTTCTATAAGCACTTGCTCAGACATGGAGCTCAATAGCCAACCAGATAACAACCATTCATCTACAACAGGGTTAAGAAGAGTAGAGTAAATACCTGTACTTGGTGGTTTCGGTTTAGTCCCAAGTAAGAATCCTTCCAGTTTATGACCTCCGACAATCGGCAAGATTGTATATCTCCATAGCAGGTAATTATCCCTTGTGAGCTTGACATTGCATGTCTGACTGAGATGACCATGAAACGGAGATGGAGATGTGGGTTGTAGAAATGAGCTAGGAGATGCAGATCTGAAAGGTGACACAATGGTGGAAGAGTCGGTGGCACCATTGTACTGGTGAGTTGACTGAACGGAGATGTTGCAGTAAACTCCGGTGGCGGAAAAAGAAACCCAGGATAAGATTGCATCTTGAAAGATGTAGCTCCGGTAACTGTGCTGATAGCAGTAGCACTGACTGAGGAAGCTCCGGTGACCGTTGTTCCTACAACGGCCGAGTGAGTTGCTATAGAACTCACATTTCCGGTGACAGCTGAAACTTCCGGAGGCAAGCTTGAAGACGGCGCCCTTGAACTCATGATGATCGACGAAGCTCCGATACCAAGTTAAGTTTTGATAATCTTCTTCATGAAGAAGAAGAGTAAAACAGAATGAAGATTTTGGATGATTTTCTCATTAACTCAATTCTGGAAATTTAGGAGTACAAGTAGATAGATTTGCACACACACCTATGTAACAGAAACTAAGGTGGCACATTATCATTGTGCCACATGTACAGCCTTATTAACACACACCTAGCCACTTTTATATTTATCATTTTCACTAGTCCATGCATATTAGGACACACATAGTTAGTCCACCAATGTGGAGCGACCACACAAGACCAACCACAATGTTATAGCCATATAAATGTTGAAAACAATCGATGAGTATACGTATATGTGTATAATTATATTTTTAGTCCCCATTTTCTGTATTTTAACAAAACTATCCTCTATCTCTTACATCGACATTTTGATCCCTTAACTATACTTTTTTTGTTACACGTAATGGAAGCTACCTGACGTTAAATCATACTACACGTGTCACGTGTTATATTAGTATTGATTGAGAAATAATTATAATACAATACTTTTAGTCTCTTACAATTTCTTATTGGTTCATAACTAACTCTCATCTTTTTCATAACGACACTATTGGTCCTTAAGCTATGTATTTTTGTTACACTTTTTCTACACTTAACGGCTTCAACGTTGGTTCAATCTCTTAAGTGTTCTAAAAGTGTAAAAAAAAAATATAGCTAAGTAGCCGAAAATGTCATCATAAAATGAGGGTTAGTTTTGAGAAAATAAAGAAAAAATAGGAGACCAAAGGTGTGTTTCCATATATATATATATAGATGGAAGCATCCCATAATTTAAACACTTCAACAATTTCATCTCACATGTTTTAAGGGCATTGTTAACGTCACCAATGTCAATCTACTCAGACATCAAACTTTATGTAAATTGTAAATTTCGACTTTACAGAAGTTGAAATCTGTTTTCAACCTCTACAGAGTTGAGTTTCGTGCGTAAATTCATCATTAGAGAGATTGAATTTCGCAGTGTTGCCTCAACTGTAGATTGACTGCGGTACGTACCATTAACAATGTCCGTGTTTTATATACTTATGTCTCCGGTTCATGACACATCAAATAAATTTCTTATGATCATAGATGGATATTCAAATTTCACAACAATGTACTTAGAAGAACACAACGTTGTGAGATCAGCTCGAAGCGGTTTCTGTGTGTACGACACCAGAGGCGTCGACATTAATCAACTCGAACCAAGTCTAGAACAGGTTTCAACTTGGATCATTGATGGGGTTTCTCACAACCAGCTTTGTATCAGACCTGGAGATGAAAAAAACGCAGCCGCCATGGCTCGAACCATGGCTTCTGGTTCGATGATCAACAATGGCGGCGGATACACTAAGAGAAAGGTCAACTGTGTAATGGTGGTTGTTAACTTAGCAGAAATTAATGAAGCATTCATTTCTGGTGACTTGAAGTCTGTCCAAGCCATTAGTGACATCTTTCAGCTTCCTTGTATTAGGACATCCAGTAAGTTTTCTTTGACCCAAACAATATATATATATATATATATATAGATATAGATAGGCCAAATTAAAGAATTTTACCATCATTTTTAAATTGCATCTTTAACTAACAATCAAGTATAAAAAACTTGTTTAATTTTTTTTTATAGATGGAAGTCCAATACTAATACTAACACATGGTGATATGCTGAAGACTGAAGAAAGGATAAATACTAGACTCAAAATATGTGAACATCTTGGAATATCAGAGACAACAGGTGCCTATGACATTGCATGTCTATCAGAGCAAGGGATTTTACCAGCTGAATCCGATCCAATCACTGCGTTCGCCTTAACTGAAGCGGTTTATCGTTCTCTGATTATATCCGATAGATCTCATCGCCTGAAACGAAGGCTTATGGACTGGATAACTTCGTTTCTGTTGTGGATCATGTGTTGTGTCGCCTCATTTTTTGCTGTCCTCGCGCGTTTCTTCTCGAGGTTTGAACATCATCATCACAAGAAATTGAAGTATTGAAAGTGGAGATTGACTGTGGAAAGAATCTGTGTGTATTGGTGTGCCCTGGTGAAGTTCATGTTGTAGTTTTTGTTATTTGAATTAGTTAATTGTCAGAGTGATTGAGAAAATGGATGAGAGTTTCACCATTTTAAACTCATGAAGATTTGTCAGTTCAATAATAATGTATAAGTAATGACCATGACTTTGCATGCATTGATCTCTTGTGATGCACATGCGCGCGGTTCGGGTGGGGTGGGGGGGGGGGGGGGGCTACGTTCATCTTTACAAAGGCCAATAAAAAAAGTAAACATTCGAGTTCTGCAAAGTTGAATCTTGAACATACATTCAACCTTTCAGGATGCCGGCTATGTATTGAGGACGTATGTTTTTGTTGGTCCCAGAGAAGGGTAAAACTATAGTCAGAGGAGGGGGGGGGGGGGGGGGTGAATGACTATAGTGGAGTTTCAAAAACTTTTCTTGTATTTAAAAGCTTTTGGACATCGGATAAGTCCCTTTTTAATATGTTGTTTCAAAGTAGTTTATGCTACCACAAATATACGATGTAATTTAAGCAACTAAATAAATGCAGTAAGACAAATTGCTGTAAGTAAATTGACACAAGGTTTATAGTGGTTCAGGGTGGTGTAATCCCATAATCCACTCTTCTCCTGTGATGATTGGAGGAATTTCACTATTGTTTTCACAGATACAATAGCCTGATTGTCCTTGACTACACAAGCTTTACAATCTTCAAGACTATCACTCCCTGACTGCAACAGCTTCAGTGACTCGGTCTTTTTCACTGCTCCTTGGGAACAAATCCTTCAGCAGCTATCACAAACACAACTTCTTCTCAGATGCCTCTGATTCAGTTGCTTGATTGAAGTGAATTGGATTCACAAAACACTTGTTTATCAGACTCAATGCTTGATGTTGAAATTGCTATTCTGAATTTTGAGTTGATCATTAAATATTCCTTTTTAAGCACAGATGTAGGCCTTTTTGATTTGACAGAGTTTCTGCTTATTGATCGTTATCTCCCTTCTTGTCAATGCCTTCTATTTATAGCCTTGATAATCCTTGATTTGAATTTCCGTCCGTTGGCTATATTAATGAGGGGAATAATCCTTGATTTTATTCTTGATTCCCCCTTAATTATATTCTCCTTGATCTCAGTGATCGGATTTTTTCTTCAAACGTTTATCAGAAAATCCGTCCTTGATTGATCCTCAATTAATTGTGCATTTAATGCTTGATCATCTGAATCTCATTCATATTTCAAAATCCGATTAAGTAAAGTTTACTTGGCCGTTCCCTGAATGGTTGAGTGATCTCTCTGACTTTGCCGCATATGTCTTCCTTCACTACTTTGTCATTACTCAGCTGAAAGTCAGTTCACTTTGTCGATTCACTGTTTCCTTCATTCTTTATCAGTTTAGGAGAATCTCTGTACTTCACTGATCCTTGATTTATGTGAGATCAGTGTACACCATATTTAAAACATTAAGTTTCATCACCTGGAATGTTACTTAGACTTATCCAAGGTTATCACAGACTTCCTTGGTTATAAGTCAGACCATAATGTCTTCATGCTTCTATGCTTGTACTTGGCTGGCTTTACTCTGCCGGATTTCTGTTTCACTTTGCCGTCCTACCAACTAGTACAATACTTGTCTGACTCAACTTATACATCATGTCAGGCTCTAAGTAAATATTTATACAGAGAATTCTAACTTATTTTCAGGCTTGCTATAACAGCTAGTATGGCCATCATCAAAACATAATAAAATGTTCCTAACAATTTCCCCATTTTTGATGATGCCAAAACCCTCATAAGCCTGAACATAAGTGTACCAAATTTTTCATAATAAGCAATGGAATAAAACTCAAAAATTTTATTCATCATTAAATGGCAATAAGATAAGTCAGTTCAAAGCATATTCAGATAGCTGTAATTACATTTTACTTTGTTCTGCTTTGTACCTCTTGAACTTTGTGGTCTGGACCTCTTCCATATCTTTCCAGTCGATCTCTGGAAACTTCCACTTCCAGTATGCCATAGCAGTGTACTCAGAGACTCCATGAAATACTCTCTTGGCAACAAGTCTATTAAAATCAGGCATAGTCTCATTTGCCCTAGGTTCTCCAAAATACTTCTCAAGTCTATCCCTAGCTTCTGCAATGTGTGAGTCAGGAAACTTGAGATTCTTGTACAGACCCCATTGGTCTTGTTTGTTCATTCTCCCTATAGGATTGAAGTATTTTGCCATATAGTTGAAATCCTCTTGTTGCTCAGTTGGTAAATCTTCTGGTCCTTTTGCAGAAAGTGGTATAGTTGTACTTGGTCTGCTGGTTCCAACACTTTGCTGGAGAGAAACATGTTGTCTTTTAATGCCATTGTATATTTTGGCCATGTCAACTCTCTTTTGTTCATCCTAATAGCTTAGACAGTCTGCCCAAGCTTCATCTTGTGTTTGATTTGGAAACAACCCTTCTTGGACTTTAAAAAATTCTCTTACATGGTCTAGGATCTCAGCCTCATATTCTTGCCTGTTTCTGTGAGTTGGGAAACTTCTTTTCTCTCTGCTTGTACTGGTTCTGTGTTCTCTTGCTGATCTCCTTTGCTGATTTGATCCAGGTCTTGGCTGTCCACCTGATCTATCCTATCATCGTCTCGTCTTTGGATAGGATGAGGAAATCCTATACAGGGTTCATTTGAGGCCTTTTCTCTTTCTTCTCTGGCCTTCTTTGCTGCTCTTCAGCCTCATTTCTGATTCTTATTTCTATGTCCCTTGCTCTCAGCTGTTCCTCTGTAAAATTTGGGGGTCTGAGTGTTGATCCTTCAGGCTTATCACTTTTCCCCTTTTTGGCAGCATCAATGCCTTGTTGGAGCAAGATGTTGTTTGTAGCTTCAACTGTACCAATTAGTAAGTCCAGTTTGGACTCAATGGATGTGAACCTGAAGTCCTGATCAGTCATCTTCTGGGTTACACTTCTAAATCTGGTGCCAAAATCAAGTGCCATGGACTCATTTTCTTGAGAGATGTGTTGTCTGAGTCCTGCAAGATTGTTGGTGAAATTGAGGTTTAACTGTTTCAGCAAGTATCCTTGTCTTTGCACAACAATATTTTTTGCATCAATATACTCAGCAATAGCCTGGAACCTTCTTTCAATGGAATGACTTTCATCTTTAAATGCCGAAGCCATGGATCTGAGATACATGGCTTGTTGCTCCAATTCCTCAGCCAATAAGTCTGCTGCTTTTTCAAAGGCTTCTTGTGATACACCAGTATAGTGATCAGGTACCTGAACACGAATATGAGTGTGGTCAGGATCTGTCTGCTGTCCTCTGGATTGATGTTGAGTGACATCTACATCGGCTTCCAAATCTTCAAGTATTTGAGTGGATGTGTATTCTGGTGTAGGCTGGGCTGCTATTCCCCCTTGCTCTGTGCTGGGGATTTTCTGGACTGAAGTGGCAGCAATTGAGCCAGTGTCTAACACTACTGTCGGCTGAGCTGTAGTATCCACAGAAGTTTGTGGAATCGGCTCAGGGTTGTTAGCTGGCATTGTTTGCTGGGCAGTTTGTGGGGTTGATGAGGTTGCCTCAGCTGGGGTTGACTTTGCTGGACCTTGAGGTTGTAGAAACGAACTTAGCAGAGTGTTATCATCAATTGCATCTGGTGTAGGATTATCCTATTTTCCTTGTTTATCACCATCATCAACATGAGGATCATCACCATCATTGTCATCATGATCATCACCATCATCCTGATCAGTATTATCATGATCATCTCCACCATCTTCCGAGTCATCACTGTTTCGGTCAGAGATCTGTGGCAGTTTTGCCTTTGCTGCATCAACCATGTCCCATAGTGGAGATTCATCAAGTACACCAACCAGGGTTGTGATCCCCAGAAAATTAAAGAGCCAGGCCTCCTCAGCAAACATGCGTTCGGAGTCTTGAAGCTGAATTCTGGAATCACCTTCCTTCCATTCAAGATATGCTGCAATATGATCATCAACATCATTTGCAGATAGCTGTGCCGGTTCTGCTGGAGTTTCTTCATCATCTCCAGTGTCTGCCTCAACCTCCTCATTTTGAGGTTGTTCATCACTTTCATTTTCCTCTGCTGGTTGTTCTTCCTCTGCTTTAGAATCTTCTTCTTCTTCTTCTTCTTCTTCTTCATCAATCAACTTTTTAAAATCTTCCTTGTCCAAATTTCTTTGAACCATTTGCTTCTTTCTTTGGCCAGAAGTGTGTTTTGTGGTTTGTTTTCTCTTTCCTCCTCCTGTTTGCTTTTGCTGTTTGACATAGGTAAACCTGGTTTTGGATTTATGCAACTTATGGAGTTGGACAATTGGTAAACATTGCAGAATATAGTGTAGCTGGATCCCATAGGACTTCTTTACCCAGAAGATCCCCTTTTTCTGCCTTCCTTATGCTAATCCCTTTTTAGCAGCAGTTGCCTCTCCCTGGATTTGTTCTTTGATTCTCAGGAAGAAATAAGTTGCCTAATTAAACTTCAGACTGTGATAGATGATTCCCATAAGGTACATTCTGACCTCTGTCATGGCATTGTTTGCCCCTAACTTTCCTTCAATTGTTTTTCCAACTAAGGCACTGAATTCGTTGAAGGATTTCTTCAAGGCAGATCTAAGACAGTTGAATTTCTTAGGGCCTGGGTTTGCTGTTTTAGCGATTGTATCCCAGAGTTCATCCAAATTTTGTGGAACAAGAGTCACTTTTGCTTGACCTTTATTTGCGAGTTTGAGGTGTTTGCAAATTACCTTCGCTGTAATAACTACTTCTGTGCCGTTGACAGATGCAATAATTTTGTCTTCCTCCCATTCGTCACCTTCTTCTGCAGGGAGTCCAGGGATATATTTTGCACTCTTACAGAAATAGATTAGACTTTCATAGCAAATACCGGTGATTGGGGGATTTCGGAAAGTCGATAATTTTAGGTTTTTGCATCCAGTTGCCAGGTTTTGTGCATCTTCGTCATTTCCACATAGCTTTAAGTAGTGTTCATCTAGAAAGAACGACCCAGTGGCAATTGATTTTTCATACTGTTTTCCAGTTTGAGTATTTGAAGATGATGAAGCCATTTTTTGAGATTTGAGAGAAAGTTTTGGTTTTGCAGTGAGAGAATAGGGTTTATGATTTGCAAGAGAGCGTAAAGAATTCTGAAAAATCTCCAAGTGTGGTTTATATAGGATTATTTGTGTAGTGTGAACATGGTTGAATATGGATGGATTTTGTGATGTAATGGAGTAATTTGGTGTATATAAATCCCGATATTCGAGTGAAGTGGGGGAGTGGATTGAGGCAAGTAATGATAAATCCCGGGAATCGGAGCGGTTGTAATTAGAGAAATAATAGTTACCTCCATAATTGAAATAATGATCTCCACGTGTGTAATATAATCTTCCATAACTCCTTGATTTTCCACATGTATTGAGCTGATTTAGTTCATACTTTGGTTTGCTGGTGACTTTAATTCATATTCGGTGGAGTGAGTTGGCTGGTCACTTAGCCGGTGTAATGATTTCTTTACTGAGCTGCTGTATATAACTGTTCCTAACAATCAGTGCAGTTGACTTCACTGAGTACCAGTGCCTTACCTGCTACATCTCCTGTAAAGGCAAAGGTTTAATCAGTTGGTGAAGTCACTTAGCTGATTACTCCAGTTAGCTGCTCTTAAGTACTTAGTCAATTTCAATCATTCCCAACTCAGTTCTCAACATGTTAAATCTTTCACGACTGAGTGGTTTTGTGAAGATGTCAGCCAATTGATCTTCACTGGGTATGTATCTTAGAATAACATCCCTTTTTTCAACATGATCTCTGATAAAATGATGTCTCACATCAATATGCTTTGTTCTTGAGTGCAACACTGGATTTTCAGTAATAGATATGGCACTTGTGTTGTCACACATGATTGGAATTGTCTTATCCTCCATTCCATAATCCCTTAGCTGTTGTCTAATCCACAGTACTTGTGCACAACAACTACCTGCTGCTATATATTCTGCTTCAGCTGTTGATGTAGATATGGAGTTTTTCTTTTTGCTAAACCATGAAACTAGTCTGGTGCCTAGCATTTGGCATGATCCAGAGGTGTTTTTTCTATCTATTTTGCATCCAGCATAATCAGAGTCTGAATATGATATCAACTTGAATCCTCCATCTTTTGGATACCAAATTCCGACATTGATAGTGTTCTTCAGGTATATGATTATTCTTTTGGCTGCTAGTAGGTGTGATTCTTTGGGTTGAGCTTGAAATCTTGCACACACTCCTACTGCAAAAGCTATATCAGGTCTACTTGCAGTTAAGTAAAGTAGTGATCCAATGATTCCTCTATACATTTTCTGATCAACATCTTTTCCAGCTTCATCTTTTCGAAGAATAACTCTTGCACACATTGGTGTATCTGATGTGCCACTTGTATCCATACCATAATTGTGAATCAAGTCTTTTGTGTACTTGGCTTGGTTAATAAAAATGCCATCTTTCATTTGCTTCACTTGTAGACCAAGAAAGTAATTTAATTCTCCCATCATGCTCATCTGAAATTTGTTCTTCATTAGATTTGCAAATTTCTCACACAACTTTTCATCTTCTGATCCAAAGATGATGTCATCAACATAGATTTGTACTAGCAATGTACTTGTTCCTTCCTCTAGCTTGAAAAGAGTCTTATCAATAGTTCATTTGTTGAATCCATTATTGATTAAGAATTGTGATAAGGTTTCATACCAGGCTCTGTGTGCCTGTTTGAGTCCATAAAGAGCCTTCTTGAGCTTGTATACTTTATCTTCTTTTCCTTTGAGTTGAAAACCAGGAGGTTGTTCCACATATACTTCTTCTTCCAGAAGTCCATTTAGAAATGCACGCTTGACATCCATTTGGTAGAATTTGAAGTCTTTATGTGCTGCAAATGCTAGAAAGAGTCTGATTGCTTCCAATCTTGCTACTGGTGCAAATGTCTCATCATAATCTATATCTTCAGCTTGGGAGTAGCCTTTTGCAACTAGTCTTGCTTTATTTCCGACAACTGTTCCTTGTTCATCCATCTTATTTCTGAATACCCATTTTGTTCCAATGATGTTGACCATGTCTGGTCTGTCAACAAGTTCCCAGACTTTATTTCTTTCAAATTCATTTAGTTCTTCTTGCATGGCTGTAATCCAATAAGCATCTTAGATTGCATCATCTATTGTTTTGGGCTCTACTTGAGATAGAAAACATGTTAGCATGTGCTCCAATTGTCTTCTGGTTTTGACTCCTGTTTGAATGTCTCCAATGACTTGATCTTCAGGGTGATCTCTCAGCCAGTTGAGATCAGGTTGAAGTTGTTCTTGACTTGGTGCTTCCACAACTTCAGCTTGTGTATCAGTTTCATGCTCTTGTACTGGTGCCTCTTCTGTTGTATTGATTTGGAGGTTCATCTTGATTTCCAAAATTGTGATTTAGAATAGTAGTTGGTATTGTTGTATTCATATAGACTTGTCTTGATCATGCATCTTCAAGTTCCTGAAGGTTTTTACCATTTGTGTTTGGCTCATCAAAGACTACATGAATTGATTCTTCAATTACCAAGGTTCTTTTGTTGTGTACTCTGAATGCTTTGCTGGTGTCTGAGTATCCCATAAAGATAGCTTCATCAGCCTTTTCATCAAAAGTATGCAACTGATTCCTATTCAAAACAAAACATTTTGATCCAAACATATGCAAGTATGAGATATTTGGTTTTCTTCCATTCCATATTTCATATGGAGTCTTTCCATGATATTTGTTGATGATTGATCTGTTTTGAGTATATCATGCTGTATTTGCTGCTTCAGCCCAAAATCTCTTTGGTAAGCATGCTTCTACAATCATTGTTCTAACTGTTTCTTTGAGTGTCCTATTTCTTCTTTCTGCTACACCATTCTGTTGTGGAGTCCCTCCTGCTGATAGTTGATGCAGTACTCCATTTTCTTCACAATAGGTTCTGATTATTTCATTTAGAAACTTTGTGTCTCTATCTGATCTGATTTTTATGATCTTCAGTTCCTTTTCATTTTGAAGTCTTCTTTGTAGATCTGGTAGCCTTTTGAGTGTCTCTCTTTTCTTATTCATGAATATGGTCCAAGTGAATTTGGAGAAATCATCCACCACTACTAGAGTGTATTTTGTTTCCACTTACACTGACTGGTGTGACTGGTCCAAACAGGTCCATATGTAGTAGATGTAAAATTATTGTTGTTGATTGATAGGGCTTTGACTTGAAGGAGCTTTTGATTTATTTCCATTTTTGACATGCATCACAGAGACTTTCCTTCTTGAATGTGATCTCTGGTAGACCTTCAACTAACTTATTCTTTGATAATGTGTAGATGGTCTTGAAATTTAGGTGATTTAATCTTCTATGCCAAATCCAGCTGGTTGATTGTTTATTTTTAACAAGCAAACATGTTTCTGCTTTAGCTGTTCTCTAATCCACCACATACATGTTGTCTTCTCTTCTTCCTGCAAGAACTACTGTGTTGGTTTGATAGTGAATTGATGGGCCAAACCGAGGTGTCCAATCTAACCGGCAGTGTACCGGGTCGACTGTAGTCTAGTTGGTGAATCAAGGTCGTATCCACAAGGAACTATCTTGTGAGGTTATACACTAAAAAGCTCATATTAATTCGATCTAGGTCGCAAATTGGTGAAATGGTAATTAGGTGCATAAATAAAATGCTCGAAATGACAAAGATGATAAATTATAAAAGAAGCTAACCAAGATAACGTGTAGTCTAGCTATCCTCTTGCAATGTGATGGGAATGACTTCCTACCTTCCTACCATTGGTGTTTGAAAGCGTGAAACGGTGCATTCCTAAACAAGCAATTCCCCCTCATACGAGTGAATGAAATTGCTCTCTACCTCCTCCTTGGTCTAGGTGCCCTAAACCTAATGATTCGGTATGCTATGCCCGTGAATGCAATGACAAAGCCAATGATCCCCGGATAAGAAATTGAATGCCTACGAGAGGTCGATTTTACCTTCCGGTTCACCTACCCTCTTCCCACGTCTAACATCTCCGTTCGGTATCCGTTAAACGTGCAAACGCTAACACTAGGCAATTACTCTAATGCAAGCAACAATACAATACAAGTAGGCAAAGCTTCACAACAATCAAAACTAACAACACAACCAATCATTCCCAATCAATCATAAGAGGATAACTAATACTACAACATAATCTTGGCTAGATAAACCTAGCCACCCATAACCATAAATATCAACATAACAAAGCTAACATTTATAATCATAAGAACAATTGAATGAAGATAAAAGTTAAAGATTACCAATTCAAATGATGAAATTCGAGTTGATGTTCTTCACCCAACCTCAAAAGCTTAAATGAAACCAACACTAGTGTGTCAAACTTCAAGCAAGAAATCAAAGCTAAGCTAGGATCTTTAATTGTTACAATCAAGTCAAGTGCTAATTTCTACTAGAATTTGGCTATAAGAGCCTTGTGGTGGAGGTGGTGCCTGCAAGATGGAAAGAAAAACTGGAGAAGATGAAGTGTATTTTTATAATAATGTGAATGGAGAGATAAAAGAGATTAAACTTTTCTGACTCTGCACAAATGGCGCACGTCATTCCATCTTGGCGCACGTCATTCACCAATTTGCACTGATGGCGCAGGTCATAGCTTCTTGACGCACGTCATGTCCAAATGTGGTGACTAACTGAATGACATCTGCATTAATTGTTCAACCACTCAGTGACGCGGGTCATGTGACATGGCGCAGGTCATCAACATATAAAATCACAAAATCATCATTTTATTCTCCCAGCTGGTGTAGATTGACCCTCTAATGTGTGTCGATTAATCCTTAGGGCTGAAATCCTTGCCACGGCACAAAATCATCACAAAAGAATCCGATGCCATCCTATGGTCAAAATCCACACTCCCCACCGTGGCACTTGTGCTGCAAAAATAGACACCAAGACACCACGTGTAAATCTGATAACAAAATCGGCTAATACTAATATAATACAGTTAAGAACATGGTTTCCTACAATTTCTATGTACACAAAATATGGTTACAATTCTCATTCAAAATTGCTCAAGTTGATGTCAAAATAGCGCTAATTGCCGTAGAAACAGGGGTAAATCAACCGAAATCATATCATCAGGTTGACCTACATCAACCACTCCCCACTTAGCGTTTGCTCGTCCTCGAGCAACTAGAGCGATAAGGTTATCTAGAAACACAAAAATACGATCATGCAACATCGAGAATTTAGAATCCAATTATGCAATGCAACTTATCAAAACCACAAGGACATGTTGTTCACGATCTAGGAAAGTAGCGGAGTGTGTGAGTGAATATTCGTCAAGCTCGTTATCAACTAACGATCATGAAATCATGCAATCTTACTCAAACATGAAACCAAAAGTTACGAATGAGATCAATCTCCACTAATGAGGTACTCGGAATCAAGGAATTAGGTCAGGTAGTTGACAAATCGGCTTGTAACGTTTAGGCTAGGGTAGTGGCTAACCGAAGGAAATAAAAAGGAAAATCAAAAGAATAAGGCAAGATAGCAAGAATCCGCACCGTCTCCTTTATGACATCCCCACATTAATCACTTCCCACCGCCACATCACAAAAGATCTTACATTTTGCTTCAAAAATTTCCATCAATGACTCATTATTTAAAGATGTAATTTACAATTTGCAAGCTTCTCTTAATTAAATTGACTTGTTAGATGCTTTTATTCAACTATTGAAATATGTACAAGATAAAAGAAGGATTTTTTTTTCACAAACTTATGGTTTCCAAACCGACTTCACAAGATGCCCTCTCAACCTACTAGCATTTCCATCCAACTCTTAATCCCAACCACCGTTTTCACAATTACTAGACTCTTGTTATACTTGCGGGAGGCCAACGGAATGTAGACCAACATTTTTGGGTAAGGGTCGGATTATAATGAGGCTAAATACGAACGGCTAGTTCGAGTGGGGTCTCGCCACTCTACACGGTTAAGATGGGGACAAAAAGGAAAATCATGTTCAGCTAGGCCATTTGGCTATGGTTGAATCAAAGTAATGCCAAAAATCGTCATCCCTATTCCGATTCCAAGTACCTGTTATTTCGTCTCAAATGAATGACATTCCTAAATTCAAGTTGCAAAATGGAGTATGCATGCACAAAATCATGAAAAGTTGTTTGTTAACAAGGGTATTAGAATATACGTGCACAAAGAATCACACTACCAACAAAGATTAGTAAATAACATGAACCTACGCCTCGTCAAAGTTACTCGTTTCATTGAAATACTCATTCTATCAATTACAAGATCGTGATTCATGCCAAGAGATAATTTACACATCTCTGATTGTTTCGAAGATGAACAAAGCTAAGTTTTTTCTAAAGCAATTAAGGCCATTACCCGTTGTTGGACTAACTGTACTCCCACTCCCCACTTACGAGTCTGCATTGTCCTCAATGCGAAGTGAGTAATGAAGATATAGTTAGGGAAACAACGGGGAATCAGCATGAGCAACACGAATGAGATGACCATAATCAAAATTAAGGCAAAATCTGAGCTTAAAAGGTCTATTGGCACACGCCAAGAACAAAAGGACTCAGGTCAAGGTAGGATGACTCAGGTCAAGGTAAAATGACTCAGGTCAACAAAAACGACCAAACTCTTTGTATGTGAATAGTGATTGTTGGCGTGAGTCAAGGTTCCTTGGCGTGAGTCATGAAACACAAACCAAAAAATTCAACTCCAAATTTACTAATGCTCATCCAACTTAACAAAAGAGCAACTAAATGGCTGCAAATATCAATAAACGGGCTGCCTCCCGGTAGCGCTGTTGTTTTACGTCGTTGGCTCGACGAGATTATACGGTAGAGATAATGGAATTATACAGATCATCAAACTGGGACACTACCACAATTACTCATTTAAGTACATAGCAAATAAGCACATAAGCCAACCAAAAGATAATGCTTAAAAGGTAAATTGGAAGATAGTACCCGTGGTGTGCTAAATTTATAGTCTATAGCTAGACTATGCAATTTTTCAGTCCAATGGGGGGTCTTCGAGGAACAACACCTCCTCCTCTCGCGGTGTGCCCTCTCCTTCAATAAAATACTTAATGCAATGACCATTTGCCATGAATGTCGTTTTTCCATCCGTAAGCTCAACTGCACCGGATTTATACACCTTCGTAACAAGGAATGGAACTGTCCACCTCAATCTAAGCTTACCTGGAAACAATCTCAATCATGAGTTATACAAGAGCACCTTATCATTCACATGGAACTCTCGATCAAAGATCTTCCGGTCATGGAATGACTTGGTTCGTTCCTTGTAAATTTGGGCGTTCTCATATGCATCAAGGCGAAACTCGTCAAGCTCGGTGAGTTGGAGCAACCTATGATCACCAACGAGCTGGGGGTCAAAGTTAAGAAACTTTATAGCCCAGTAAGCTCGATGCTCCAATTCAACGGGCAAATGACAAGACTTGCCAAAAACTAATCTGTATGGTGAACATCCAATAGGTGTCTTAAAAGCGGTGCGGTAGGCCCAAAGTGCGTCGTCAAGCTTCACCGATCAATTCTTACGGTTAGTGTCCACCGTCTTTTCAATAATCCGTTTTACCTCACGGTTCGACACTTCAACCTGCCCACTTGTTTGTGGGTGATACGGTGTGCCGACTTTGTGTCTTACACCATAACTCTCTAGAAGCTTAGTGAATGGTCGATTACAAAAGTGGGAGCCACGGTCACTAATGATAGCTCGGGGAGTGCCAAATCGAGTAAAAATATTTTTCTTTAAGAATTTTAGCACCACCTTAGAATCATTAGTGGGGTAAGCATGTGCTTCAACCCATTTAGAGACATAATCGACCATTACTAAAATGAATTTATTACTGAATGAGGGAGGGAATGGGCCCATGAAGTCGATGCCCCAAACATCAAATATTTCACACTCCAAGATCGGTTGGAGGGGCATTTCATACCTCTTAGACACATTTCCCCACTTTTGGCATGAAACACAAGATTGTGAAAACGATGTGCATCTTTGTAGAGTGTAGGCCAATAAAATCCGCATTGTAAAACTTTGTATGCCGTCTTCCATCCTCCGTGATGGCCTCCGGTATCTTGGCCATGGTAAAAGGAGAGTATGCTTGAGATTTCATTATCGGGAACGCATTTTCTTATGATACCATCCGAACACCTCCGAAAAAGGTTCGGTCTTTCCCAATAATAAAATTTCAAATCGTGAAAGAATTTCTTCTTCTTTTGCCATGTCCAATTAGGTGGAACATACTCACATGAAAAATAATTCACAATGTTGGCAAACCATGGTGAGCTCTCCTTCGGTTTTGAACCGGCATGAATAAGTTGCATTGTTGGGGGAGCATCCACCCACATGAGTTGTTCATCCGGGAAATAATCATCAATCTCTCTTCGTTCTCCTTCTTCTTCAATGAAATCCAACCGGCTTAAGTGATCCGCCACGACATTCTCGCTACCCTTTTTGTCTTTGATCTCAATATCGAATTCTTGGAGTAGGAGAATCCATCTAAGCAATCTCGGTTTAGCATCTTTCTTGTTCAACAAATATTTCAAAGCTGCATGGTCGGTATAGACGATGACCTTAGAACCAACAAGATAAGATCTAAACTTGTCAAGGGCGAATACTATGGCTAGTAACTCTTTCTCGGTTGTTGCATAGTTGACTTGAGCGGAGTTCAATGTGTGAGAAGCATAATAAATGGCTTTGAGTACCTTGCCATGACGTTGGCCAAGCACGGCCCCAACTGCGAGATCACTTGCATCACACATTAACTCGAAAGGCATTTTCCAATCCGGCGCCACCAAAACGGGTGCGCTAATCAATTTTTGCTTCAAGGTCTCAAAAGCCACCATGCACTTTTCATCAAAGACGAATGGTACTTCTTTCTCAAGGAGATGACTGAGAGGTTTGGAAATACGGGAGAAATTTGCAATGAATCTTCTATAGAAACCCGCGTGCCCGAGAAATCCTCTCAACGTCTTCAAATTAACCGGTGGAGGTAACTTCTCAATCACTTCAATTTTTGCTTTGTCAACCTCAACACCATCTTCAGAAATTCTGTGGCCTAGCACAATACCTTCTGATACCATAAGATGACACTTCTCCCAATTGAGCACTAAGTTCGTGTCTTCACAGCGCTGTAACACACGCTCCAAATGAGAGAGGCATTCCTCAAAAGAATCCCCAAAAACACTGAAATCATCCATGAAGATCTCCAAAAATCTTTCCACCATATCAGAAAAAATGGCTGTCATACATCGCTGAAATGTAGCCGGAGCGTTGTATAAGCCAAATGGCATTCTCTTGTATACAAACGTTCCATAAGGACAAGTGAAAGTCGTCTTCTCTCTATCTCTAGCCGCAATGAATATTTGCAAGTAGCCTGAATAACCATCAAGAAAACAATAGAATTTATGCCCACTCAACCGCTCCAACATCTGGACAATATACGGAAGAGGATAATGATCCTTCTTGGTATGGTCATTGAGTCGTCGAAAATCAATACACATGCGGTATCCTGTGACTTCCCTTGTTGGTATCCACTCATGTTTATCATTTTCCTTCACGGTAAATCCGCCTTTCTTAGGCACGACTTGAGTAGGACTCACCCACTCACTGTCAGATATAGGAAAAATAATACCCATCTCCAGTAACTTGATAACCTCTTTCTTGACAACCTCTTGCATATTGGGATTCAAACGACGTTGTGGTTGAACACATGGCTTAGCATCATCGTTGAGAATAATCTTGTGAACACAGATTTCGGGACTAATTCCCTGAATGTCAGCCACAGTCCAACCAAATGCTCTCTTGTGTTTCCTTAGCATCCTCAATAGCAAATCTTCCTGCACATTGGTTAGTGACGAAGAAAAAATAACAGGAAGTAGATCATCGTTTTCAAGAAAAGCATATTTCAAGTTAGGAGGTAACGTTTTCAATTCAAGGTTCCTTGGTGGCTCTTCTATGGATGGTTTCAATAATGGGCCATCATTCTCCAGTTCTAGATATCGGTGCCAAGGTTGTTTGTCAAATACACGACCGACATCCAAATAAGAAATCACTGCTTGCATTTCTTCATCATCACTCTCACATTCAAATACCGACAAGGCTAGGCACTCTTCAAGCTTATCTTCAAAGACCTGCAAGTTAGCATTCTCCATACAAACACAAGATATTGCATCAACAAAAGAACATGACTCTCGTGAATTATACGGGTGTTTCATGGCTTTGAAAATATTGAAGGTAACCTCATCCTCGTTCACTCTCAAAATCAATTCTCCACGTTGAACATCAATGATTGTCCTTCCTGTGGCTAGGAATGGACGATCGAGAATAAGGGGCGTTGAATACCCTTCTTCCATATCCATAACCACAAAGTCAACGGGGAAGTAGAACTTATCAACTTTCACTAACACGTCTTTTATGACTCCTTTAGGACGTTTTATAGACCTATCTGCTAATTGTAGAGTCATCTCAGTGTTTTTCAACTTTCCTATTCCAAGTTTGATAAAGTCCTCATATGACATGAGGTTAATGCTAGCACCAAGGTCGCAAAGCACCCTCTTAAACAAAAGCCCCCAATTTCACACGGGATAGTAAAACTCCCGGGGTCTTTGAGCTTAGGTGGAAGCTTATGTTGCAACACGGCAGAGCATTCCTCATTGAGACAAATGTTCTCATATTCCTCTAACCTCTTCTTGTTAGTGAGAATATCTTTTAAAAACTTACCATACACAGGCATGTTAGTAAGTGCTTCTATGACTGGGAGATTAACATTCAAATGTCGAAACGTGTCAAGAAAGCGAGCATACTTTTTATCTAGCTTCTTCTTCTTAATTTCTTCTCTAGGTGGGTAAGGCAATGACTCAAGATCAATAACTTTAGGTTTAGAGTTCATACCTTCCTTACCTTTGCCGCTTGATGCATCATCGGAAGCTTTCCTCAATGTTTGAGCTGCTCGTGGCCTCAATTCATTGTCGGTGTGCACTACTTTCTCTTTACCTTTCTTAGAAATTGCCTGCTGAGGCTTGGCTTGCGTCACAACATCATTGGCGTGCGTCATGTCCTTATTTGGATCACCCTTGATGCACGTTGAGGTCTCCTTGGCGTCCGTCATGGCCTTATTGGCGCAGGTCAATTTTTGCCCAAAACTCTCTGAATGTGAATAGTGACTGTTGGCGCGCGCCAGCTCATCCTTGGCGGGGGTCACTGAGACATGTTCCCTAAAAAGGGTCCTCAAATCACTTAATCTCGGATTCTTCAAAATCCTCGGGACCTTTACCCAATCCTCATCCTCTTTTTCGACATTGACATATTCGTCATTCTGCAAAAACTCATCAACAATTTCCTCCTCCTCTTCACTCAACTCCTTCTCACTTTCGGTGTCGTGCAAATCATTTTCAACCTCGTTTCCAACTTGATTCTCATGAAATTCTCTACTCCCACAAACCTTTCCACTTCGGGTAATGATGGCATTCACTCCCCTCGGGTTTCTTTCAGTGTTACTTGGCAATCCACCCGGTGGTCTACTAGCGTTCCTCTCACCTTCTCTACTCAAATGCTCTTCCATATTACGCACGGATGCTTCTATATTTTTCATTCTCATATCATGACCGCTCATGGATGTTCTCAAGGTACCCATATCTCTAGTCACTGTACTAATAGAAGACATCATAGATTGCATATTTGCAGCTTGAGTCGAGACAACTCCCATAAGATTCTCCATCATCTTTTCCATTCTCTCTTCCTTTTCCGTAGATGAACTTGAAGTTTGAGTGATTGGAATATTTTGTGTAGGGTGTTGTTGGTAGGAATGTGTGGGTGGTTGCGGAGTTTGGTATGAATTATGGCCTTGGAAATTTTGGTTTTGAGGGGGGTTGGTGTTGAAGGAAGTCTTTTGTTGAGGGACAAAAGATGATTGCTTGTTCGGGTTGGAAGACCAACGTTGAGTGGGAAAATCTCTTTGCAAATTATTGTATGAATTGGAGTAGGCATTATGCAGTGCTCGGTGTTGTTGCATGTAGCTCACTTCTTCATTAGAATAATCACCGGATTCATTTATCTCCAACTGTGCATACTCTTCATTCTTCAATTCCCCACTACTCACATTAGTGGACATACTTCCTTCTGAATTCTTGCTTAATTTTATTTCATCAAATTTCTTGCTTAAAGAGGCTAATTGGGCCAACACTTCGGTTTGAGCGGTGGCCTCTCCCACAAAAGAAACTCTTCTTGTGCTTGAACCTGTCTCCCACATTCGGTTGTTTTTCGCAATTTTCTCAACCGCATCATATACATCTTGTGCCGTGCTCATCATCAATGAACCATTGCATGCTTGATCAACCTCGGCTCGTGATTCTTTTCTTAACTTCCAGCAGAAAAATTGAATTTGCCTGTCTAACGGGTAACCATGATCCGGATGCGCTCTCAACAATCTCTTAAATCTCTCCCATGCCGCCCCAAGTGTTTCATGTTCACCTTGCTTGAAACTTGCAATTTCAACTTTCAACTCTAAATTACGACCGGGAGTGAAGTATTGTTTCAAGAATTCATTTTGAATTTCCTCCCAACTTGTTAAGGAATGGTGAGGAAGTGACATGAACCAATCCTTAGCCTTCCCATCCAAAGAAAAAGGAAACATAGACATCCTTGTCAACTCTCGATGCGCTCCTTGACTTTTGGTCGTGTTACATAATTCCTCAAAGTTGTAAAGGTGATGGTGCGGATCTTCGTCTTCACGTCCATGAAATTGTGCCCTTGTGCCAACCAATCCAAAAAGAGATTGAGACCTCAAAATTGTTTTCTCCGGCATTCGGTAAAAGAATAGGATTGTTGGTCTCATTCCTCCGCACGGCTTGATCACAAAGTTGCCTTGGGTTTAGGGGGTTATTATTGTTGTTGTTCCGGTTGTTGCGGTTTTGATGGCGGTTTTGTTGGTTATTGTTTGGTGGTGGTAGTGGTTCATTGGCATTTGGGGGTTAAGAATGTGTAAGTTCGGGTTTTGTTCTTGGTTTGGGGCATCCACATGCCCTTGTTCAACTTGTGCATTCAACGTGCCCTCGTCCATCTCTATTCCTTGGGTAGACGATCCTTGGGAAGAATTTCCACTAAGTTCCAACCCACGACGAGCTTGACCAACTTTGTTCTCGGCTACTCGTTCCCTAATATACGTGTTGATATCCGGGATGAGAGGAGTAATTGGTTCCTTACCACGTCGCGTTTTGGTCATCCACTACAAGGAAGAAACAACAATAGCACAATAAAATAACACTTGGTGACTCACCAATTGGTAAGCACCAAAGAAGTAAAATAGAAGTAAGATTAGAAAAGTTTGACCTATTCTCGAAAATTTTAAAACTAATACAAGTAATAACCGTTACTCAAGATCGATCCCCGGCAACGGCGCCAGAAAAGCTTGATGGGCCAAACCGAGGTGTCCAATCTAACCGGCAGTGTACCGGGTCGACTGTAGTCTAGTTGGTGAATCAAGGTCGTATCCACAGGGAACTATCTTGTGAGGTTATACACTAAAAAGCTCATATTAATTCGATCTAGGTCGCAAATTGGTGAAATGGTAATTAGGTGCATAAATAAAATGCTCGAAATGACAAAGATAATAAATTATAAAAGAAGCTAACCAAGATAACGTGTAGTCTAGCTATCCTCTTGCAATGTCATGGGAATGACTTCCTACCTTCCTACCATTGGTGTTTGAAAGCGTGAAACGGTGCATTCCTAAACAAGCAATTCCCCCTCATACGAGTGAATGAAATTGCTCTCTACCTCCTCCTTGGTCTAGGTGCCCTAAACCTAATGATTCGGTATGCTACGTCCGTGAATGCAATGACAAAGCCAATGATCCCCGGATAAGAAATCGAATGCCTACGGGAGGTCGATTTTACCTTCCGGTTCACCTACCCTATTCCCACGTCTAACATCTCCGTTCGGTATCCGTTAAACGTGCAAACGCTAACACTAGGCAATTACTCTAATGCAAGCAACAATACAATACAAGTAGGCAAAGCTTCACAACAATCAAAACTAACAACACAACCAATCATTCCCAATCAATCACAAGAGGATAACTAATACTACAACATAATCTTGGCTAGATAAACCTAGCCACCCATAACCATAATTATCAACATAACAAAGCTAACATTTATAATCATAAGAACAATTGAATGAAGATAAAAGTTAAAGATTACCAATTCAAATGATGAAATTTGAGTTGATGTTCTTCACCCAACCTCAAAAGCATAAATGAAACCAACACTAGTGTGTCAAACTTCAAGCAAGAAATCAAAGCTAAGCTAGGATCTTTAATTGTTACAATCAAGTCAAGTGCTAATTTCTACTAGAAGCTATAAGAGCCTTGTGGTGGAGGTGGTGCCTGCAAGATGGAAAGAAAAACCGGAGAAGATGAAGTGTATTTTTATAATAATATGGAGAGATAAAAAAGATTAAACTTTTCTGACTCTGCACAAATGGCGCACGTCATTCCATCTTGGCGCACGTCATTCACCAATTTGCACTGATGGCGTAGGTCATAGCTTCTTGACGCACGTCATGTCCAAATGTGGTGACTAACTGAATGACATCTGCATTAATTGTTCAACCACTCAGTGACGCGGGTCATGTAACATGGCGCAGGTCATCAACTTATAAAATCACAAAATCATCATTTTATTCTCCCAGCTGGTGTGGATTGACCCTTTAATGTGTGTCGACTTAGGGCTGAAATCCTTGCCACGGCACAAAATCATCACAAAAGAATCCGATGCCATCCTATGGTCAAAATCCACACTCCCCACCGTGGCACTTGTGCTGCAAAAATAGACACCAAGACACCACGTGTAAATCTGATAACAAAATCGGCTAATACTAATATAATACAGCTAAGAACATGGTTTCCTACAATTTCTATGTACACAAATATGGTTACAATTCTCATTCAAAATTGCTCAAGTTGATGTCAAAATAGCGCTAATTGCAGTAGAAACAAGGGTAAATCAACCGAAATCATATCATCAGGTTGACCTACATCATGAATCACCTTGCATCTTTCCTTGTTGAAGTGCACATTGTAGCCTTTGTCACAGAATTGACTGATGCTCAGCAGATTGAAATCCACTCCTTTAACATAGGCCACATTTTGAATCTTTAGGCTGTTTTTGAATATTGTGCCTTCCCCCTTAATTTTGCCAGGGTTTTCTTTGCCTCCAAAGGTGACTTTGGGTCCTTCAAAAGCTTTAAAGTCAGTGAGCCATCCCTTATTCCCTGTCATGTGTCTGGAACATCCACTGTCTATGTACCAGACATCCTACAAAACAAATTAATTTTGTTTAGGTACCCAACACTGTTTGGGTCCATACCTGTTAGCATTCATGCCTCCTATTCCTAATGTGTATCCAAATGATCTTCTTTTTGGATAATTGAAGTCATCAACTTCATATGTATAAGGCATGGCAGAATACCTTCTAATGTTTCTACCAGAGGTATTCTGATACTTTTCTCTACTTTTTGGTGTATTTGCATCCTTTTTCACTTTCCAATATGCAGTGGGAAACCTGTGTTCATGTTGCTTCATATGTCTAGGAATATGCCTAGGTTGGCTTTTCTTAAACATATGTTGCATATTATGGAATGGTTTCTTTCTGTATTTTGGAGGTGCAACATTCCAATCATCTTCTGAAGGATAAAGTCTTCATTTGCCTTTCAGAAGGCTTTTGCTTTGGTTGACTGGATTGATGGTTTTGTCTGCCGTTTCACTGCACTGGGTTTTGACTTCACCGGGGCAGGATGAGTAGTTGAAACTATGGTCTGTCCTTTTCTGAACTTTGGTCCATTGTTGGTCCTAGATTCAGAATTGGGTTGTCCATTTTTTCTATTCTCATCCTGACTGTTGTAGCCAAGACCGGATCTGGATCCAAACCTTTTTGAGGGTTTGTAAGCTGGTGCACTTAGTGGTGCAGTGGTTGTCTTAACTGGTAGGGGGATTTTCTCAGCTGGTCTGTCAACACCATATGTATGATCATCTGTTGTTTGTTGATCATTTGAGTAAGTCTCATTACTAGTTAGTTCAGCTTTTGCTTTATCCAGTTCTTTTTTTAATCTTTTATTTTCCTTTCTTAGATTCTCACACTCCTGTTCCAGAATTTCATGACTCAACACAATTTCATCAAATTTACTCATGATATTTTGGATTATGTAGTGGGAGAATAAAAGATTGTGCAGTGTTAGATGTGGATGCACTAGAAGATGAGCATGAGCTAGATGTTACCTCAGTTTCATTAGATTCTTTAGCCATAAGACATAGGTAAGCTTTTTCATTTTCTGAGCTGTCAGCTTCATCATCATCTGAATCATTGTTTGATGATTCTTCATTCTTTTCACTGCTGGTTTCAGCTTTGAGTGCCTTCTTGCTTTTATTCTTTTCAGCTGTTTTGTACTTCTTCTTCTCCTCATCTTTGTTATTTTCTTCAGGGCAGTCTGCCTTGAAATGACCTTTCTTTTGGCAGTTGAAGCATCTGTATTCATCATCCTTCTTCTTTGTGTCTTTGTTTGAGCTTGACTTTTTGTATGATGATGATCCTCCTTTGAATTGCTTCTTCTCGGTAAACCTGTCAAAACGTTTAACCAGTAAAGCTACCTGTTCCTTCAGCTCCTGTGTTTCTTTGTTGTTTGCATCAGCTGTTTGACTTTTCTGGGGTGCAACCAGTGCACTGGCCTTATGTGCCTCTGCCGGTGCACTGTCTTTGCCGTTCAACTCAAATTCATGAGCCTTTAGTTGAGACATCATAGTCAAGGTGTCAGTGTTTGCAAGGTTTGTTGTCCCTCTGATTACTGATGTAATGATCTTCCATCTTTCTGGTAAGCCTCTCAAGATCTTCAGGCACACTTCTTTCTGTGGATATGTATGTCCAAGTTGTTGTAGTTCACTAACGATGCTTGAGAATCTATTGTCCATTTGATCAATTGTTTCTTCAGCCTTCATTTTGAAGTTCTCAAATTTTTGTTTTGCAACAGACAGTTTGTTTTCCTTGACTGCTTCTGATCCTTCATTGGTCGGTGCCAATTTGTCCCACATTTCCTTTGCTGTTTTACAATCATTGATTCTCATGAACATGTTACTGTCCAGAGTCTTCAAAATCATGTCTTTTGCAACAAAGTCGAGATTTGCTTTTCTCCTGTCATCCTTGGTCCAATATTTCTTGAGTTTGTCTATTACTTTTCCTTGATATGCTCCTGTGGCTACCACAGTTGTAATCTCGATTGGGCCATCATTGATTACACCCAACATCTCCTCATGAGTTGCTGCAAGATGAGACAACATTCTTATTTTGTATTCATCTAAATTGTTGACATTGAAAACGGGTACCTTTGACATAAAATTTGAGGAATCCATAAGTACAAATAAGATATATGTATATTTAGAAAGCACAAGTTTGAAAACTAATTTGAAAATATGTGATCTCCTTGTTACCAGAAATTAGATCTGAACAGGTTCTGATACTAGGAACACTGCTCCGATACCAATTGTTGGTCCCAGAGAAGGGTAAAACTATAGTCACAGGGGGGGTGAATGACTATAGTGGAGTTTCAAAAACATTTCTTGTATTTAAAATCTTTTGGGCAGCGGATAAGTCACTTCTTAATATGTTGTTTCAAAGTAGTTTATGCTACCACAGATATACGATGTAATTTAAGCAACTAAATAAATGCAGTAAGACAAATTGTTGAAAGTAAACTGACACAAGGTTTATAGTGGTTCAGAGTGGTGTAATCCCTTAATCCACTCTTCTCCTGTGATGATTGGAGGAATTTCACTATTGTTTTCACAGATACAATAGCCTGATTGTCCTTGACTACACAAGCTTAACAATCTTCAAGACTATCACTCCCTAACTGCAACAACTTCTGTGACTCAGTCTTTTTCACTGCTCCTTGGGAACAAATCCTTCAGCAGCTATCACAAACACAACTTCTTCTTAGATGCCACTGATTCAGTTGCTTGATTGAAGTGAATTGGATTCACAAAACACTTGTTGATCAGACTCAATGCTTGATGTTGAAATTGTAGTTCTGAATTTTGAGTTGATCACTAGTTATTCCTTTTTAAGCACATATGAAGGCCTTTTTGATTTGACAGAGTTTCTGCTTATTGATCGTTATCTTCCTTCTTGTCAATGCCTTCTATTTATAACCTTGATAATCCTTGATTTGAATTTCCGTCCGTTGGCTATATTAATGAGGGGAATAATCTTTGATTTTATTCTTGATTCCCCCTTAATTATATTCTCTTTGATCTCAGTGATCAGATTTTTTCTTCAAGCATTTATCAGAAAATCCGTCCTGATTGATCCTCAATTAATTGTGCATTTAATGTTTGATCCTCTGAATCTCATTCATATTTAAAAATCCGATAAAGTAAAGTTTACTTGGCCGTTCCCTGAACGGTTGAGTGATCTCTCTGACTTTTCCGCATAGGTCTTCCTTCACTGCTTTGTCATTACTCAGCTGAAAGTCAGTTCACTTTGCCGATTCACTGTTTCCTTCATTCTTTATCAGTTAAGGAGAATCTCTATACTTCACTGATCCTTGATTTATGTGAGATCAGAGTACACCATATTTAAAAATTTAAGTTTCATCACCTGGAATGTAACTTAGACTTATCCAAGGTCATCATAGACTTCCTTGGTTATAAGTCAGACCATAATGTCTTCATGCTTCTCTGCTGGTACTTGGCTGGCTTTACTCTGCCGGATTTCTGTTTCACTTTTCCGTCCTACCAACTAGTACAATACTTGTCTGACTCAACTTATACATCATGTCAGACTCTAAGTAAATATTTATACAGAGAATTCTAACTTATTTTCAGGCTTGCTATAACATCTAGTATGTCCATCATCAAAACATAATAAAATGTTCCTAACAGTTTTAATCTTTTAAATTGTTAAAACTTCTACATTCACCATTTGACATTACAACTTAACGAAAATCAGAATACGCAATTGATCACATTGAAAATGATACTATAAATCATACCCTTATTTGCCTTGAATCGTGCTCAATTGACTAGTAATAGATGGAATATTGTACGAAATACTTGTCGATAATCTAATACCGGTTCCTCGGTTATTAATTCTGTATCTTTATATTTTATTCCGATATTTGGTACTGTTTCGTCTCGTTTTATGTGATTTTCAGGAATACCATAATATGGGCTAAATAGAGATGGATCCGGATTAGAGGAAGAGACATTGGGCCGAAGTCAGAAGAAGTCAATACGAAGTCTGCTGGACCAGAAAAAGAGAAAAAGGTCCAGAGGCTGCGGAAGCCCTAGCCGCAGCCGTGGCAACTTGGAGGACACGAAAAAAAGATAGCCGTAATCTGCATTCAGTCGGTTAGATCCACTAGGTCGGTTAACAGCTCTATATAAAGGCTATGCCAGTTTATTGTAAAGAGATACAACTCATATTGACTTTTCAATATACACTTTTTCTATGAAGTAAAGAAGTTTTTAAATTTTCTTTGAGTACGTTGCTTAGTTATCTCCTCCAATCCATCAACTAGCTTGAGTTGATCAAGCTAGTCACCATTGATAAAGGTATGAAGCTTTGAACGTTCCTTCTTTTTTTGAGAATGGTAGATTTAGTTAGATTAACGTGTTGTAATTGATCTTCATGTCTAAACGAATCATAATTAACTAGAGTAATCAGAATAGAACGATGTAGATTTCAGAATTAAGAACCATCGCCGTCGGTCCTGCGATGGTCTATATCACAGCCGCAGACAACTTAGGTCCCCATAATCTGAAGATTCGGCGTCAACTACGTTGTTCGATAGATTTAATTAACAGTAGGTTATATTTGGCCAATCTGCTTATTGTATTGGTAAATTAACATGAAGGACTTGCAAGGTGAAGAGTTAATTAGGACATAGTCTGATCAATCCCTAGGAACATGCTAGTCCATCCCTAGGAACATGCTTAGGGAGGTTTTTGGTTTGAGCCGGCACTTTCTAATACTTATTGCATGTGAGTTAATACAACCAATGAAGGAGGTTAGCTACACATAGACGTCTATTGTCCTTTCAATGGACGTAGATAAGATAAGGAGAGAGCACTCGTAGCTAAACTGAATTAGAAAACGTTCTGCTTGATCTAGTAAATTATGAGAAAAAGTAGACATAACGATTAAGGACACCAAGTTAGGAGATCGGAGAGATGAGATATACCAATTACCTTTTCTGTATTTATGTTGGTCAAGGGACCATTGCTTGTTTTCTTGATTTAGTGGGTTTTATCTAAGTTACATTGTCTCTGTGGATCGACCTTGACTCGCATCTACTATACTACGATTGACCTCATACTCTTGCTAGTATTTCATGCGTATTAGTGACTTACACGCGGATCAGCAATATGGAAGAAACATAATACTCTAAAGTGTTGTTTTTTTTATTGAAATGATGTGAAATGAACACAATGCTTCTCTTTATATAGAAGAGAAGTTAGGCATAATATAAATTCAAACTAAATCTAAAGAAGATAAAATTCTTATCTAAAATTAAGATAAAACAAATTTTAATCAAATTAAACTCAAATCTATAGCAATCCTATCTCTTCTTCTTAGAGATTATCTTCAAATGACATTATCTTCTATTACAACTTACTAGAAAATACATTAAGATTAAAGTCTCCAAACTAATACATGAATAAAAGATAATAATGACAATCTTCATCGGCAACGACGAACAGACTACTACTCGGCAACTTCAAACTCACCGTCGTCTTCATTACCTTCTCGGGGTGGAGACAACACAAATAAATAAATGGGTAAGTATAAACGTATTTAGTGAAAGACAGAAGAATTGAAAATCATACCTCTGACAAAAAGATACTTATTAATTAGATTATAAATAAAAGGATAAGGGTATTAAAGGACAAAATATGAAAGATATCAGTAAAAAAATGACTAAAAGAAAAGATTTTTCTCAAAAAAGACATTTTATCAGTGAAAGTGAAAGTGAATTACGTTGATTTTCACAACAAAACCAACGTAATTCACTTGCAAATTCACTTTCACTGATTAAATGTTCTTTTTGACAAAATCTTTTCTTGTAGTACTAAAATCCTGACATCTTTCTAAATATTTCATAATTGACAATTAACTATAAATAAAAATCACAATAAAAATTGTTACATAAACTATAAATATTTCTTTCTCATACAACTACAATAAATGTTCTATTCTTTGTTTCTTGTTGAGGCCTAAGATAGAAGCAAACACATTGTTTTGGCTTCATTGGGACAATTCATCGAACACCATTGAAATAAAACGGTTGGTAAGTGGTAGTCAGTTGGTTGTAACTGATTAGACTTGCAAAACTATATGTAAGCATAAATTGAGCTTAGGAGAACTTAATTACAGTATAACCTCGATAAATGAATGTTGGGATAGTGTATCGTCTATGGAGTGTTTTACGGAATTGATCCGTAATTTACGGATTAAATTACGGAATATTAATCTAGAAAATAAATCATATGAATAGTACAATTCATATTATCTAGCAGATCTAACAAAATAAATATCATCATGCATATTTGATTCAAACATTAGACAATAAAGGTAGTATGCACAAAATAAAGGACTAGAGATCAAACCGAGGCGAGTAGTTACTCTTTCCTTAAGACAAATTGCTCCGGTATGATGCCCACGGTAGTCGCAACTGTCTCGCAAGATACAACGGCTTTCGTCTCGGATTTAGAGGCACTTCAAAAACCCGAGCTCCGGAGAACTTACAGAGTGCTCCAACTTCTCTTCGACTCAAAATCTTGACCTATATGAGAGACTCTTTTTGTGGTGGAAAAGAGAGGAGAAAATTTGATGCTTAAACTTTCATCCATGGGGTTCCTTATATAGTGGAGAGGAGGAGCCAATGATCAAATCTGATTGGCCGTAACACATCATCAAACTTTTCCCCTCGGAAAAGTAATGACCGAATTTTCCCTCAAGAAAAGTCAAGTGGCGTGTTGACTTTCTTAGCCGACCTACTCATCAACTCTGATTGGTCGGATGACATATCGTCTGAATTCTGATTGGTCGGATGACTCAATCACACGAATTCTTGAATTCTGATTGGTCCGATGAATCAATCACATGCCACATGTACAAACATAATTTTGGTTAATTTCATAAAGAAATTTTGTCCAAAAAATTAATGTCAACACCCGACCCGACCCGACCGGGACGGACGGCGGCGTCCGCGCGTGTGGAATAATCTAAGTCCCCCCTCCTGCACAAAAGTGCCTTGCCCCTTGGGGCACATCCATAAGAGACACACTAGCTCTTATCACATGAGTTCCCAACACTCAAATTTCCAATGTGGGAGATGGAGTGAGGTCCTCCCTTCAACTCCCATCTCCTACATATTTTGTATCAACTTTAGCCATTAATTTCTCATTCACCCGATATCTGAATCGAGTGATTCAAAAGCCCATCATCAACTAATCCGTATGGAGTATTTAATGATATCATTAACTCTTGATGACATACATCGGAGCCTATCCGTAATTAGCGCTAAAGTTGACTGTTCAACCCTTAAATCGGGCTTTTTCTCCAACAATCCCCCACATGAATGAAAATTAATGCAAATGCAAATACAGACTCTGATGAGAAGTCAGACGGAAAAATATTGCATCAGGAGTGGTAGCTTCTGGCCTTCAACCTGCCTTAGTGAAGTACTATTGGATTTACTCGGTTAACCAGTGAACTAGGTCTTGAAGTGTTCAGCCTTTAGTGTAAACCAAGACAATAGCACTCACACAATATTTCCCCTAGCACCTTTCGGTTCTCATGGTTGTGTCCATCTCGGCCCTAGACAACACTTGGTTTCAGAAAGTGCTTTAGAGAATTCAAGCATCAAAACTCTCACAGAAGCGGCCCCACTTCGCACTTACATAGGTGACCTCCTATCAAAGCTATTCTGCCCTACCTCACTTGAATATCAAGATATAGGAATCATTAAAAGCTTTACTTAACCTCACACCCTCTGCAGACAACACTTTTATTCTCTCAAAATGGGTAAGTGCTAGACTGTTCCTTATAGCTTAGTTGTCCCTTTTGAACCATGATCTTGGGATCTCCAGTCAGCATGGTTGGGTTGCCACTACAAGGAAACATGCGTAATAGGCTTCAGTCCCATTCCGGTTGTCAAAAATGACATCTGATCTCTAGCTAAATCTTTTGTAAGCGGATCCGCAAGATTCTCCTTCTATCGTTTATAATCGATGGAAATCACACCTTTAGAGATCAATCATTTAATGGTATTATGTCTACGGCATATGTGTCGAGACTTACCATTATACATACTCCTCTGTGCCCTTCCTATAGCCGACTGACTATCGCAGTGTATGCTGATAGTAGCCACAGGTTTCAACCAACATGGAATATCCTCTAGGAAATTCCTAAGCCATTCAACTTCTTCTCCAGCCTTATTCAGTGCTATGAACTCATCTTCCATTATGGAGCGAGCTATACACGTTTGTCTCGTAGACATCAAGGACACAGCACCACCACCAATCGCGAATAAGTATCCACTGGTGGACTTCGAATCTGATATCTAGTTGGCATCACAGTATCCTTCTAATACTGCTGGATATCTCAAATACCGTAATCCCAGACTCATAGTGTACTCCATGTACCTCAACAACCTATTTAAGGCTTTCCAATGGTTATGATCTGGATTACTCGTGAACCTACTCACTTTATTCACTGAACATGCTAAGTCTGGTCGTGTACAATTGGTTATGTACATCAGACTTCCGATCACTTGAGAATACCTCAATTGATCCACAGGTTCACCTATGTTCTTGACTAAGTGCATACTTAGGTCAATTGTCACTTAGGGAGTGCTCAATGGACTTCCATAAAAAATCTTTCCAAAACAGACTCAATTATAATGAGTTTGTGACAACACAAGTCCATCAAATGATCTAGAGAAGTTAATCCCTAGTATCACATCTACAACTCCCAGGTCCCTCACTTCGAAGTTCCTCGTCAGCATTTCTCTCGTATTCATGATACTCTCATAAGTACTTCTTATTATCAGTATGTCATAGACATACTATAACATATGTGTGCTGCTAATATAGACATATTTAACATAACATTTTCCAACTCGATATGCCATTGCTCTGGCTGATACTCGAGCCCACACAGAGACTTAACAAGTCTACACACCTTACCCTCTTTTCTTGGAACTATGAACCCCTCGGTTTGTTCCAAGTACACCTCTTCATTTAACTCACCATAACCATCCATTTAAAGGATTTCCAGGTTATAGACTTCAGCTATATCGATAAGAACCCTTATATAAGTAATTCTCGTAACTGGTGAGTAAGAAGTCAAGGCCTTCTTTCTGTCGATACCCTCGGGGCTACCAACAACGCCTTACAATAAATCCATCAACCTTTAACTTCTTCTTGAAGATCTACTTGGAAGACCAACTGTCACGGATTTTATCAATGGAAAACAACAAGTAATAAAATTTATAAATCCGGTATACCCCAAGTGTAGGGATCGTAGTACAGCGATTAATACCGGAGTCGGTCACAGGGAATCGAGGTTGTTTAATCTAGTTCTTATTAATTCTTCTAAAATTGTCACTACTATTTATTACTAAACCTAAACTAAAATGGAAAATAAACTGGACAGATGATTGTCAGTCCAAAGCCAGGAAGGAAAGTTACGAACTTAACTAATGAAAATAAAATCTATTCTAAAAATTAAAACGAAAATAAAATTCAAAGATCACAACGAAGAACAAGGCACAAAGGTTTTCAAATAATTTTAACGAAGAACAAGCAATGATCCACCTATCCCGCAACCCTCAATTTCTACTCTAGATCGTTTAGTGAAGATTTAATAAAGATGTGGAACAACAAGTAATAAAATTTATAAATCCGGTATACCCCAAGTGTAGGGATCGTAGTACAGCGATTAATACCGGAGTCGGTCACAGGGAATCGAGGTTGTTTAATCTAGTTCTTATTAATTCTTCTAAAATTGTCACTACTATTTATTACTAAACCTAAACTAAAACGGAAAATAAAGCGGATGAGAGGATTGTCAGTCCAAAGCCAGGAAGGAAAGTTACGAACTTAACTAATGAAAATAAAATCTATTCTAAAAATTAAAACGAAAATAAAATTCAAAGATCACAACGAAGAACAAGGCACAAAGGTTTTCAAATAATTTTAACGAAGAACAAGCAATGATCCACCTATCCCGCAACCCTCAATTTCTACTCTAGATCGTTTAGTGAAGATTTAATAAAGATGTGGTTCACCTATCAAAGGTATGAATTCCTACTTTCGTAGATAATTCGCCTATTAATCTTTCATCTCTCGATCTTAAAGATTAACGCTTCCAAAACCAAGGTGTAAGATTTCTCAATCTAGCAACCTAGAAATTAACCTAACAACTCTCGTTATTTTTAGGTTAAAAATCCAACCTTTACTATGGTGATCTAGGATTTAATAATGATTCTCATCACACATTAAACATCAAACAACAATACATTTATCAATGAAATTGCATAAGAACAATAAAACATAATAAAGATACAATCTTTAATTAAACTCACAAACAATCCAAGAGTTGAAATCAAAACGTTGCTGAGACGGTTTCACACGCTTGTTCCACAACTTGCTCAGCTCATCTCCAGGATCGAACGAACAAAATAAATAAAAAAAAATAAAAATATGGCTCGGTCGACCGAGCAGGAGCACTCGGTCGACCGAGTGTGCCTCTTCTCGGTTTCTGTGCAGCAGCTTTTCTCCAGGATGAATTGTTGTTCGTTTTCTGCTGATGCCTCTCCTTTTATAACTTGTTTTGCCGACTTAGGGTTTTATTATTAGCAAGTCTAAACCCTAATAAATAAAAATAAAGATAATTCCAAGTCTATCCTTTCGATCTTACGGACGCACGTACGGTAGGGTGGACACTCGTTCACTTTAAGTAAATTTCTTCGAGTCGAGCCGAGCTGGACAAGACGCCCGTCCCATGAATTTTTGAACGCTCGTCCATCTTGCATCTTCATTCCAATCTCATTTCGCATCTTCCTCCTTCCATTCAAACTCCTTTTATGACATGCTCGTGTACCTACAAAATGACAAAAACATGCAAAATGTAAAATCATACATATAGATAGAAAATACCAATAAAACCACGTAATTAGCTCGATTTTTCACTTTAATGATTTCCATACGCATTCTTTCAATATTTCACTTAAACACCTAATTTTCTATAAAAATTAGTAAAACACGAAGGAAATTGTTACGAAATAAAGTCATATAAACCGTAAAAATCACCGTTAACACCAACCAACTTCCAAGTGTGGTTTTGCATGATGGATTTTATTTCACTACATATAGCTTATTTCCAAAAAGGAGCTTATGGAATTGACATTGCCTCAGCATATGTCCTGGGTTCGTTTTCTACCACATAGGTTTGGAAATCAAGAACAAAGGACTTGAAAGTCCTAGCCCGTAGTTCCTCAATTTGTTGAGGATCAACCTCTTCTTCAGACTCATACGTCCGTCTGCTCATGCTTGCTTCTTCTTTACCACTTTCCTTACAAGGAAAGATATCCGCAAGGAACACCACATTCTTAGACTCGATGATGACATGTTCATGTACATCATTTATGTCTGATTTATGCACCAGAAACAATAGGCACTAATGATTTAAGGTCCTATCACTCACTTTGGTTTAGGCACTTCGACCTTAGCCAAACACCCCCACATTTCCAAGAACCTGTAGCTAAACCACAACCTCTCCACAACTCATACAAGGTGTCATCCTTCTTCACTGAAAGGATCTTGGTCAGAATGAATTTTGCTGAGAGGGAAGCTCCCCCCCACAAGTTCTGAGGTAAACATGAACTTATAGCACTCATCAACTCTTTAAGAGTTTGGTTCTTGCGTTTAGCAATACCGTTTGGCTGAGGTGTGTGTGTATGGTGTAGTTGTTTGATGAATGATGCCGGGCCCTAGCAAGACTCATGAAACAATACATCATATCCACCATCACAATCACTATGGATACATCTCATCCGTTTGCTATGTTTATTCTCACTTTCATTCTGATAACCATCAAGGCATCACGAGCCTTATATTTGCTTTTCAACATCATAATATTTCGGTGCTATACTCAATAAAAGTAACATTATACTTTTATCACTTCTAGTTTGCATGAATCTAGAAGTCCTGTGTTCATTTCTACCGGTCAACCGGTGAGTTAGCCAACATGGCTTTAACACATACTAGACACCTGTGATTAGGATCAAATTTCAAGTCCTAGTGTCACAAGCAAATATTACTCAAGCATGTAAGCAGATCTTAGAGCCAATCTCCCTGACTCTTTACGGAGCATCACTTCAACAGACAGTTCTACTATCAACATAATGATCAACCCCATTTTGATCATTCTAAGCATCGTTCGTTGCGCCCTGGACCTTCTCAAGTCTTAGTCCCTCTTCATCCAATGGATGAGATCGAGCACTTACTGGTGCAACATCATGTGCTACAACAAGCACATACACTTGTGTCATAAAAGACACATCACATTTGGATTCACCTCGGTGTATCCTTTCATTTTTGTCCAATGACAGAAGATCAACAAATTAAGTTACCATACCCAGTTTGTTCTCAAGTAATCACAACATAAAGTAGATAACTAGTGTGAACCATTCCAACCTTAGAATTTTAAAAATCTAAAATTCTATACAACATACCAAGTTTTTAATGTAATCATCTCATATCACACACATCTATCTTCATGGAAATGTCAAAGATACCAGTATGGAACCAAAGTTAAAGCACCAATTATATTGATGACTTCTATTGTAATACCGGGTATAATAGTTGCCGAGCAAAACGACCATTGTTAACGTTGTATCCTGTATAAAGCACTCTCAGGTAAATAGCAAATTATTAACATAATTCCCTTCCCACATCCAAACAGTACGTAGCAACGAAGTTTTCTCATACATCTCAATAGCACTACACATATAGGAACGCAAGAGTTCCATCCGAACTATCAACACAACTGCAAGTGCTTCATCCATATTGTAATTTGTAAGCTCATTAACGGAAAGGGAAATCATATGCCACAGTTTGGAAAGAGAAACAAAGAAATTTTACAGGTCACTTTTGTTGATGAACTTTTTCCAATCCAAAATTATTATCAAAGACACAGCAAATCCAAAGCACTTTGTATCACGGATGGAGGCAAAATTAGGATTTTAGTCCTCTAATTTGGCCTATTTTGGATTTTAGTCCTGCTCCTGCTCCGGTGAGGAAAAATGGTTTAAGTTTGCTTTTTTTTTTTTTTGGATTTTAGTCCTATCCGCCTGAAATAGCTGATTGGGCACCGGAATTTTTAAAAATAGTCCTCTAACTAGGTTGCCACGTAAGCGTTTTTAAAGATTCCAGGTGCCTAATCGTCTATTTCCGACGGATAGGACTAAAATCCAAAAAAAAACCAACTTAGAGACCATTTTCCTTACCGGAGCAGGAACAACACTAAAATCCAAAATAGACCAAGTTAGAGAACTAAAATCCTAATTGGTCCCACGGATGGATGTAAAAATATTTACATGTATATAGTATCTGATCAAGTAATATATTCTGTCAGCATTGAATTATATCACTCACCCATAATTTAATTGACCATCCTTTATTTTAGGAAACTGACCTAAAACCATGTTTTTCCCCTTTTATTATGGGCACGTACGTACATATATATACTAACCTAGTATAAAATTTACTATATATACTTTCCTTCTTCCGTCCTTAATTGTTGCATCAACAGTATGGATTATTTTCCAAAAAGTATTAAGTAGTCGACAAAGTTCCACATACATTTCTATTTGCACGTCACAGGCGCGCACACGACCAATAAGAAATCATTGAACCCTAATTCGTTCGCCCAGCAGTCATCGTAGGAAAAAAATTGTCTCCTTAATTATATACTGGATCCAAAGAAATTAAAAAAACACTACACCTTACGCAAACAAAAAAATAGGGCACATATAGATGCTCACACTTAAATAGTGCCAACTAGGGGTGTAAACGATCCGATCCGAATCGAGCATTTACTTATCGAGTCGAGCAACCCCCATAAAAAAGCTGTCTGCTCGAACTCGGCTCGAGATCGATCGAGCATGAAAAAAAATGCTCGAGATCGGTTCGATAACACATTAATCATGCTCGAGTTCGACTCGATTATGCTCGATAAAATTCGAGCACTTTCGAACTCGAACTCGAACTCGACCGACTCGGAAAAGTGATTCAATTTCAAAGATATGAACATAAAATATCAAGTCTAAAGCATAACAACAATAATCAAATTACATAGCTAATGCTTAAATATCAACATGCATAGCCTCATAACTATAATAAATTAAGTGCATAGCTTTGAATTGAAAATGGCAGCCGCCGGCGGGTGGCTGCGACGACGGCAATGTAGATTGTAGAGCAACGAAGAACGGAAGGGTAAAGTTTAGGGTTTCTGAATGACTTTGGTCTAGTAATTTTCAATGGGTTTAAAAGTAAAACGTTTTTTTTTTTGGAAGCAATAAGTAAAAAGTTAAGTATTACAGTACTAATAAAAATTAATTTCAAAAAATAGTAATAAGTGTGTGTGTGTGTGTGTGTATATATATATATATATATATATATATATATATATATATATATATATATATATATATATAATGTAATGCTCGATTAGGCTCGCGAGCGGATCGAGTCAAGCATTAAAGCTTGCTCGAGTTCGGCTCGTTAACTATCACGAGCTGCTCGAGTTCGGCTCGAGTTCGATTAAAACCATATCCGAGCGAGCATTTACCGAGTCGAGCGACGAGCGGCTCGTGAGCTGCTCGGATCGTTTACACCCCTAGTGCCAACACAGTAATCCAACTAGTTTTTTCTGCGTATTAGCATAGCAAAATAATAAATCGGCCAGATCCTATAACACACGAATCACAATTTGTTTTAAGCTTGTTGGAATAGTTTATCGTGTGTGAAGTGGTTTACGGAACAGATCCGTAATTTATAATAAATTACGGAATATTAATCTAGAAAATAAATAATAATGTGAATAGTACAATTCATATTATCTAGCAGATCTAACAAAATAAATATCATCATGCATATCTGATTCAAACAATAGACAATAAAGGTAGTATGAACAAAATAAAGGACTAAAGATCAAACCGAGACGAGTCCTTAAGACAAATTGCTCCGGTATGATGCCCACGGTAGTCGCAACTGTCTCCCAAGAAATCAAACCGAGGCGAGTCCTTAAACTTTCATCCATGGGGTTCCTTATATAGTGGAGAGGAGGAGCCAATGCTCAAATCTGATTGGCCGAGACACATCATCAAACTTTTTCCCCTCGGAAAAGTAATGACCGACTTTTCCCTCAAGAAAAGTCAAGTGGCGTGTTGACTTGCTTAGCCGACCTACTCATCAACTCTGATTGGTCGGATGACATGTCGTCTAAATTCTGATTGGTCGGATTACTCAATCACACGAATTCTTGAATTCTTATTGGTCCGATTACTCAATCACATGCCACGTGTACAAACATAATTTTGGTTAATTTCATAAAGAAATTTTGTCCCAAAATTTAATGTCAACACCCGACCCGACCCGGACGGCGGCGGCGGCGTACGCGCGCGTGTGGAATAGTCTAAGTCATCCCTCCTGCACAAAAGTGTCTTGCCCCTTGGGGTACATCCATAAGAGACATGCTAGCTCTTATCACTTGAGTTCCCAACACTCAAATTTCCATTGTGGGAGATGGGGTGAGGTCCTCCCTTCAACTCCCATCTCCTACATATTTTCTACCAACTTTAGCAATTAATTTCTCATTCACCCGATATCCGAATCGAGTGATTTAAAAGCCATCATCAAATACTCCGTATGGAGTATTTAATGATATCATTAACTCTTGTTGACATACATCGGAGCCTATCCGTAATTAGCGCTAAAGGTGACTGTTCAACCCTTAAATCGGGCTTTTTCTCCAACAATGAATACCCTTGGGATCGAAAAAAAAATTCATTTAGTGAGATTAATTATTCATTTTCGAACATTATATTTTAAACCCTTTTGGCCAAGTCGAACGGAACCAGAGAAAATTATTCATTTGCGATGTTATTTATTTATCGAATATTCATTTATCGAGGTTATACTGTAGAAATTTATTCTTCATTCTAGATCAATCAATTTGTAGCAATTCCTTCTACTTCATTTTCCCGCCACTTTTGATTTCAAATTTCTTGAAGAACACATGAAGATGTTCTTATTTGATTTCTAGTTTTCTTTCCAGTTTTTGATCATATTGTTCTTGTTATCCAGCTAGCAATCTGTCATGTTATTCAAGATTTTTAACATTTCTCATACTAAACTTATGAACAAGGGGATTTTCTGTCCGTGTACGTAAATCCACAAATTTGAAGTCATTACAACCTAGCTAATTCATATAACAAATAAGTTTATTTTTCAACAATTTAAAGTTTGGCCTGCATCCAACATGTATGAAATTAATATCACGTACCATAACAAACATTTCAGGTTGAATATATTGCTTCAAACATGTTTTATGCATCATACACATATACATGATTCTAACTAAACATGGATTATAGAAATTAGGGCTGAGCTTGGGTTGAGTTGGGTCGACTTGGGTTGAGTTTTTACACAGTATAAGTTGGGTTGGTTCAAGAAAAAACTAACTCAAACCAAACCAAACCAAAAGACTATACAACCCAATGGGTTTGTTCGGGTTGGTCTGGGTTGAGTTTCGGGTTTTCATCAATAAAACATGCATCTATAATAAAACTAAAATAGCGAGAAAAAAAATCATGCACAAGGAAAAGTTGATCGATATTAATGATAAATTTTACAATACAACCGTTGTATAAACAATAAAAGAGAATGAAAATAAAAGACTTTAATATTTCTTATTTGGTACAACATTCTTACTATCGTTATAATATAAAATCTCTCCATGCTATCATTAAACGATTTCGTTTTGACTAAAAATATTCATTTCTCTTTGAAAAGATTTTTCTTGTTTGATTTTAGACGGATTTATGCCGCAATTATTACCAAGAATCTTGTTTTCCTTTTATATAGAAGACTAGAAATCGTAAAGGAAATTTTATGGGAAAATATTTCCTCTGTTTTTTTTTTTTCAAACATTCACATTATAAATGGAATAAATCAAACAAAAAAAACACAACAATTATAGCTTAGCCATGGGAGACTCTTTGCTATACATTAAGGTACGAGGGTTTTTCATTTTTGTATCTATCATATTCATAATCATTTGTGTCTTAACCACTCCAGTTTTATCCACAAATTCTTCTTCTACCGAACCCGCCGCCTCAAAACATCATCGCGGAGTTGTCATGAATCTCATTCACCGCAATAAAATCGATCCAATAATATATCCCCTGGGTTCTACACTTAGAGAACAAATGGATTTTGGTTTGAGTAGAGTTACTAGAAGATACAAAGTGAATCAAACATCTTTTCAGAGAAAACCTATAAATTTTATTGAAACTAAAGGTGGTAGCTTTTTGGTCAGTATTTTCATCGGTTCACAGAAGATTCATAATTATGTGACCCCAGATACAGGTATTGATTTAAATAAAGATGGAACAAAAATCACAAATTAAAGATTTATTTATTGTACGGAGAAATCACAAAATTATGGAGAATTTTATGTGACTTTTATCCGTGCAATTAAGAGAAAACTCTTTGTCACTTTTCTCTGTTTATCGTGAATGGTTCAACAATTTCTTCAACATCATATGTTTTATTTTTTATTTTCCTTCCAATTTCTTAGTTTTCTGTAAAGATTATGAATCCGGACGTGACACAAAATGTTTAAAATTGGAAAGAATATCCATAAAAGTAATTTATTTTTATATATATTCTATATTTAGGGTGAGTTCTTTTACTAATAAATTTACATTTGGACATGAAATATTACGCTTGATTCAAATAGAGTTGACTGAAATGTTATTTGGTATGTATTAGGTTTTTTGTTGAATAAAATGTATGTAATGTTTGTATGTTATTTTATTGAAAATAAATAAAGTATAAGTATCATCAAACATATCAATGAAATGTGTAATTGCTTTGTCAGGTAGCACATTGCTTTGGGTTCAATGCAAGGGATACACTCATGGGCAAGTTACAGGCAACCTACAGTATGATCCTGACGCATCAGCCTCGTATCTTCCGTCCACGTGTCATAACGATGCCTGCACGAACAGAGTACCTGGTGGCGGATGTGACAACCTAGACCGTTGCGAATACTTTGTCAAATACGAGGATACTAGCTATAGCAAAGGCTTTATTGTATTCGATACCTTACATTTTTTTCGCGAATGATCGTGCAAGTGAATCTCCTGTCCCTCATGTTCTATTTGGTTGTGGGTTAGATAACCAGGACACAAACGCATTTGAGGACGGCGTTTTTGGGCTCGGAGGAGATTCGTTTCTCTCGATTATAGGTCGAACCGGAAACAAGTTTTCCTTTTGCTTTGGTAACATATTCGATGAACACTACCCGTTTAATATTCTTGCTCTCGGTGATGATGCAAAACTTCTTGGCGATACCGAGCCCGTTACACTAAAGGGAACCGAATACTTTGTGCTGTTGACTCAAATCATCATCGGAGGCCGTGAAATAATTGTTGGAAAATGATGGTTAAATGGATATTTTAAATGATATGTCATATTGGGCCTATTGGGCCTAAGTGGTGAATGGAAAGTGTTAGTAATAAAGGAAAAATTGGAGAAACCAATTTCTCCCACATTGGAAGGAAGGAAGGAAAACAGCCAACATTTATATGATGTTGTATTAGTGTAGTGGTAAGAATTTACCAACTTTATACACCGTTCTCTACGCGGGCGCGGGGGGTGCAAATCCATCCGGATTTCAGCGTTGAACTTGTGTGGGGACACGAATGCAACTCGATTTAAAGGCTCCCAGTGAAGGTTCGGTTTTGCAACCTGAACTTTTATTTTCGAGCCGAAAGCGGGTGCGGACCAAATCGCTCGATACGGTGAAGACCTTTCGCGCGATGCGAATGTTCCAATTCTGAGCTTTAATGACATTCAGTACGAAATAATGATCGAAATTTGTTCCACTTCGTATTCCATCAGTTGCCAGCAATACTCTGCATGATAAAGCCTATATAAACAGACTATTTTTGTTCAGTTCAAAAGAGGCTGAACACACCAGCAATCTGCTTCGTCTTACTTCTTTTCTACATGAAAACCGAGAGTTCAAACTACAAGCTTCTTAAGCAATTGAAGGCGTTGTGCTTCTTCTGTCATTGCTATCCGTTCTATCTGGGAGATTAACGTCCAACCGAAGCTCACGGCACACGAAGGTGAGGGCGAATTAGTCTTAAGGAGCGCTGTGTGCAACACAGGGCTCGGATCATATATCCTTTTTCCGTTTTCTTTGCAATTGTAATTCTGAGATTTCTTGTATTTCGTTTTACTTGTATTTTATTTCGTTTATGAACAAGATTGTCCAACAATCTTAAGACTAAATCTGATAATATTTCTTGTTCATTGACGAAAAGAAATTGAAAACGAACAGTTTCAATAAGCTTGTGTTGAATCAAATTTGGTTCTTGTGTTGAACGAGTTTCGATCTTAATAAACTATTCATAACAGTTTTGTGATTCAGTTTTCAGTACTTGAAGAAAGTGAATCGAGCTGAATTTTAAACGAGCTGTTTTATTGAAAAACGAGATGTTTGATTAAACGAGCTGTTTTATTAAAACCAAGCTGTTTTGGGTTCTAAACGAATCTTTTGTTGAATTGAGTATAGTTCAATTAAAAAATTGTTCTATAAATTGTTGAAAGGAAATTTAATCAATTTGTGTGTTAAATTTCAGAAATGACAACCAGTACGGCTCAGAATGGTGCTGATGGTCAGACTCAACCTTTGGCTATGGTTCAACAAGTGCCAAATCGAGGTGTTGCTCCTATGAATCAGCATGAGAGGCCTGAAAAATTCAATGGATTGAATTTTAAGAGATGGCAACAAAAGATGATGTTTTATCTCACAACATTGCGTCTGGCAAAGTTCTGGCGAGGATCCACCAACAACGGAAGGGGAGCCGGATCAAGATTTTCTGTTTGCCATGGATGAATGGAAACAATCTGATTATCTTTGTAGACATTATATAATGAATTGTTTAGTTGACTCATTGTATGATGTTTATTGTGATAAAAAGAGTGCAAAAGAATTGTGGGAGGCACTAGATAAAAAGTATAGAACCGAAGATGCAAGTACAAAGAAATTTGTCGTTGGAATATTCTTGGAGTACAAGATGGTGGACTCTAGACCACTCATGGAACAAGTGGAAGAATTCCAGTTGATTCTTCACGAGATTCAAGCTGAAAAGATGGAGCTTAGTGAAACTTTCCAAGTCGCTTGTGTTATTGAGAAATTACCAAATGCGTGGAAAGATTTCAAGAATTACCTTAAGCATAAGCGAAAGGAAATGAGCATGGAAGATCTTGTTGTTAGGCTTCGTATTGAAGATGACAATAAGAAGTCTGATAAAAGAGGAAATTACTCTCAGAATCTTGCAAGGGCCAACGTGGTAGAATATGGCCAAAGCTCGAAAAAGAACAAGTTTGTTAAGAAATCAAAAACGGGACTAAAAGCTAAATTGGGACCGAAAGGTGGCATTGAAAAACCTAAGTTCCAAGGGAAATGTTTCAATTGTGACAAGATTGGTCACAAATCTGCTGATTGCAAGCTACCAAAGAAGAAGGTTTCGAAGCAAATATTGTTCAAGGCATGGAAGATATTGATCTTTGTCTTTGTTGTGTATGAAGTGAACATGGTGGATTCAAATCCTAGAGAATGGTGGGTAGACACGGGAGCTACAAGGCACATATGCTCGACGGGGAAGTGTTTACTAAGTTCGAGTCGGTTCAAGGTAATGAGACTTTGTTCATGGGAAACTCGGCTACTTCTGCTATAGGTTTGGAAAAGGAGAAGTGATTCGAAGATGACTTACGGCAAGCATCTAACTACGAAGAATGTGCTATATGTCCCGGATATGCGTAAGAATGCGGTGTACGGAGTCTTTATTGAATAAGAATGGCTTCCGTCTTGTTTTAGAGTCCGACAAGTTTACTTTAACTAAGAGTGGTATGTATGTCGGTAAGGGGTATGCATGTAATGGCATGGTCAAATTTGAATGTAATGGTTTGTTAGGCCAAACAATATCAATAATAATATTCTTGGTTACTGCTTACTTGGTTGAGTCACCTTCCTTATGGCATGGTAGACTAGGACATGTTAATTACGATTCCCTGCGTAGATTAATAAGTCTAAAATATATCCCCAAATTCGAAATTGATAAAGAACATAAGTGTGAAACTTGTGTTGAAGCAAAATTAACAAGAGCGTCCTTTCAAAATATTGAAAGAAATACGCAACCACTCGAACTAATACATAGCGACGTGTGTGATCTTAAAATTGTGCAATCGAGAGGCGGAAATAATTATTTTATTACCTTTATCGATGACTGCACTAAATATTGCTATGTATACTTGTTAAAAGGAAAATATGAAGCGATAGATAAATTTATTCTATTCGTAAAAGAAGTTGAGAATCAACATGGAAAAAAGATCAAAATACTCCGAAGCGATAGAGGTGGTGAATATTTGGCACCACTAAGTGATTTTTGTGCCGAACATGGGATTATTCATGAAATAACCGCGCCATGGTCACCACAATCGAACGGAGTTCTTTGAAAGGAAAAATCGAACATTGAAAGAAATGATGAATTCAATGTTGTTGAGTTCGGGAGTATCACAAAACTTGTGGGGGAAGCTATCCTTTCTAGCAATTATCTTTTAAATAAGATACCCCGAAAGAAACAAGAGAAAACTCCTTATGAACCGTGGAAAGGTAAACCACCTTCTTACAAATACTTGAAAGTGTGGGGGTGCCTTGCAAAGGTGCTCGTACTACACCCAAAGTAGTAAAGATAGGATCAAAAACTGTTGATTGTATATTCATTGGATATGCACACAACAGTAGTGCTTATCGATTTCTTGTGTATAAGTCAGATAATCCTGAAATACATAAAAATACGATAATGGAATCGAGAAATGCATCATTCTTTGAGAATGTATTTCCGGCTAAAACAAATGAACCTAGTTCATTAAAGCGTGTTCATGTTCAGGATCATCCTTCTGAACAAGTAAATGAAGAAGAGCCAAGCGAGGTTGAGCCAAGAAGAAGCAAAAGGTCGAGGATTTGAAAAATCTTTTGGTGAAGATTTTATCACTTATATGATAGAGACGGATCCTCAAAGCTTTAAAGAAGCGACAACTTCTTCGAAGGTCCAATGTGGAAAGAAGCAATAAATAGTGAAATAGACTACATATTGCAAAATCATACTTGGGAGTTAGTTGATCTACCTCCAGGATGTAAGCCCTTTAGGATCAAAATGGATCTTTAAGAGGAAAATGAAACACGATGGATCTATTGATAAATATAAGGCCGGACTAGTAATAAAAGGTTATAGTCAAAAAGAAGGTCTTGATTATTTTGACACATATTCTCCGTGACGAGAATAACTTCCATTAGGATGGTACTTGCTATAGCCGCTTTGCGTAATTTAGAAGTACATCAAATGGATGTGAAAACCGCTTTCTTAAATGGAGATTTAGAAGAAGAAATCTACATGGAACAACTTTGAGGGTTTTTCTAGTCCGGGACAAGATAAGAAAGTGTGTAAATTGGTTAAGTCATTATATGGCTTAAAACAAGCACCAAAACAATGGCATCAAAAGTTTGATCATGTTATGCTTGAAAAAGGGTTCAAAACCAATGAATGTGATAAATGTATTTACATGAAAGAAACAAAAGATGGCTATGTCATCTTATGTCTTTATGTGGATGACATCTTGATAGTTGGTAGTAATGATAAGATGATCAAATCTACCAAAGATATGTTAAACGCCATATTTGAAATGAAAGATATGGGTTTAGCAGAGATGATATTGGGAATTAGAATTACAAGAAATTCTAATGGTCTCATTTTGAGTCAATCTAATTATATTGATAAAATCCTGGAAAAATTCAATAAAGATGACTCAAATGAAGCTAGAACTCCAATAGATCAAAGTCAACCTTTGTTCAAAAATAAAGGTGAGGGTGTATCTCAATTAGAGTACGCAAGGATCATTGGAAGTCTAATGTACTTAATGAGTTGTACTAGACCGGATATCGCTTACTTTGTTGGCAAGCTAAGTAGATATACTAGTAATCCGAGTCATGAACATTGGAAAGCTATAGTGAGGTTGCGAGATACTTAAGATATACTCGTAAGTATGGCCTTCACTATACAAGAGAACCAATTGTTATAGAAGGATATCTTGATGCAAATTGGATTTCGAGATTCAAAGGATTCAAAATCCACAAGTGGCTTTGTATTCACGTTAGGCGGTGGAGCCGTGTCTTGGAAATCTTCCAAACAAACCGTGATAACCGGATCCACAATGGAATGCGAGTTTGTGGCATTGGATAAATGTGGGGAAGAGGCGGAATGGTTGCATCAATTCTAGAGGATATTCCTCGATGGCCGAAGCCGGTGCCGGGAATATGTATTCACTTGTGACGATCAATCGGCGATTGGAAGAGCACGAGAATATAATGTATAATGGTAAGTCTAGGCACATACGCCGAAGACATAATTCCATTAGACAACTACTCTCAAGCGGTACGATTACCTTAGACTATGTTAAGTCGGAGGATAATCTTGCGGATCCGTAACCAAAGGGTTAAATAGAGAGGTAGTTGCTAAATCATCAAGAGGAATGGGACTAAAGCCCATGGAATAAAACTTTTGCGAAGGAAAACCCAACCTTGTAGATTGGAGATCCCAAGATCTTGGTTCAATGGGAAAACCTAATTGCCGAAGTAGAGTCACTTTGTGGGGGGTAACCCTCAAGCTCATTCTAAGATGAAGAAACGGTGAGATTGATCGAGGATAAGCTCACGAGAAGAGCTTTTAATGATTTGTGTAAGAAGAATATTTTGAGAAAATTCGAATTACGGAATCACCTATGTAAGAGAGAAGAGGGGCCGCTTCAAAGGGAATTGTGAGGGCGCAATTCTTAGAAACTCTTCTTGAACCGGGCGGATGTCCACGGCCAAAATGGACATAACCGCAAGAACTATGTTGATAGGTAGATGCGGTGTGGTTGATATGTCATCATTTACATCAACGGCGAGAATAGTTCAAGGACATCGCGTCTACTAGTCGGCCGGTAAAGTAAACATATTTAATCAAAGGAAGGTTCAAAGGGTCACACCTACCTATCCTATGCATTGATCTACCGCCGAACTCTCAATTTCATTCTTAGAGCCTTTACTAGGGTTTAAACACTATTCCATTCATGTGGGGGATTGTTGGAAAATGATGGTTAAAATGGATATTTTAAATGATATGTCATATTGGGTCTATTGGGCCTAAGTGGTGAATGGAAAGTGTTAGTAATAAAGGGAAAATTGGAGAAACCAATTTCTCCCACATTGGAAGGAAGGAAGGAAAAGAGCCATGTATATATATGATGTTGTATTAGTGTAGTGGTAAGAATTTACCAACTTTATACACCGTTCTCTACGCGGGCGCAGGGGGGGTGCAAATCCATCCGGATTTCAGCTTGAACTTGTGTGCGCGCGTCCTGCGGACACGAATGCAACTCGATTTAAAGGCTCCCAGTGAAGGTTCGGTTTTGCAACCTGAACTTTTATTTTTGACCTTTCTGTGTGATACAGTGAAGACCTTTCGTCGTCGAGACGTCGTGCGTACTTTCCAATTCGAGCTTTAATGACATTCATTTCGAAATAATGATGTCGAGAAATTTGTTCCACTTCGTATTCCATCGGTTTGCCGGCAATACTCTGCATGATAAAGCCTATATAAACAGACTATTTTTGTTCAGTTCAAAAGAGGCTGAACACACCAGCAATCTGCTTCTTCTTACTTCTTTTCTACATGAAAACTGAGAGTTCAAACTACAAGGTTCTTAAGCAATTGAAGGCGTTGTGCTTCTGTCATTGCTATCCGTTCTATCTGGGAGATTAACGTCCCGGCGAAGCTCACGGCACACGAAGGTGAGGGGGCGAATTAGTCTTAAGGAAACTGTGTGCAACACAGGGCTCGGATCATATATCTTTTTTCCGTTTTCTTTGCAATTGTAATTCTGAGATTTCTTGTATTTCGTTTTACTTGTATTTTATTTCGTTTATGAACAAGATTGTCCAACAATAATCGTGCCACGTGATTTCAACGTGATGCTTGATTCTGGGTCGACGTTTTCTTATATCGATGATCACGTTTTTAATCAATTGTACGGTATGGTAATGGAAACAATAGGTGAAGATATTCCAGTATTTCATTCAGAAACAGAACCGAATGCATTGTGTTATGAATCACCTGATGGGATCACAGACTTTCCTGATGTGATACTAAAGTTTACCAAAACAGCTTTTCAGATAAATATCAGTGCGTTATTTTTGAAGTTGCCAACGGAAAATGCGTTTTGCATGGCATTTCTACCGTCAGATACAGATTCTAAAAATGAACGTGTGATTGGATCAGCAGCAATGCAATATCACAACGTAGGATTCGACTTGACTGCCAGGCAGGTATATATCAATAAAATGGAATGTGAAGATCTTACAAGATATTGACCCAATGAAGACCAATATATATATCTCAAAAAATATGTTTAAGTGAGAGTTTATGTGTTTATTATGCTTATCTTCTTACATTTATACCAAATGCTTTTTTTTTTTTTTTTGAGGCAATTTATACCAAATGCTTACAAGTTAAAATTCCAAAAACAAAACAATATTGAATTATCGTATCGAAATAAACCTTCTGTATATGAAAACATCGGTACCTTTCGTTTCTTGAATGATTAACAACACATGATACGAAATTTGGAGCCGGTGCCTCCCCGGTAGATATTAAGCCAATGTTGAGTCGGTGGATCCCAGGTGTATATATTTAGAAGTATTCGTGTAAAAACTGATATATTATCTGATATACGTTTTTATGATTCCACTTAGATCCGAAAATGACATATTCAACTAAATTTGGTACGGGCCGGGGTATTACAATGGTTCAATAAACTGGTACTGTAGAGGCGTATTAAGCCAAATTTGAGCAGTTGAAATCCATGGTATCCTCAAAAACCTTGGGTTAGATGAAGCCTATTTTGTGGCCAACTTTGTTGTAGATGGGTTGAAGAAGGGAATTAGTTCTATAGTTAGGGTTAATAGGCCTGTGGATTTGTCTTCTGCTTTAGAGTATGCTAAGGGCCCAGGAGGATGTGCTCCTCAATAATTTGTTAGGGCTAGCTCTTTCCAGAAAACTGCTCAACCAGTATCCAAAGTGAGTGATAAAGGGAAGGAGGGCACTAAATACATTACTCCCACAGAACTGCATGATAGGAGAGCCAAAAGACTTTGTTTCAAGTGTAATGAGAGGTATACTCCTGGCCATCAATGTAAGTCAAGGCAGTTTAATTTCATACTGGTTGAGGATATTGATAGGGAAGAACCTATGGCTGAAATAGAAGAAGATTCTGAAACTTTTGTGTGTGATGCTTCTCCTACTGAAATGTCCCAGTTGTCACTAAGTACCATGACAGGCCAAGTTAGTAGCAACACCATTAGAATTTAATGATTATTGAAGAAGAAGCCCATCAACATTTTAATAGCTCCTGGCAGCTCCCACACATTCCTAGCTAGATCGGAAATTCGCCAAGGATCTTCACTGTGTCATTGAGGCTACAAATCCTTTGGGGGTCACAGTTGCATATGGTAATAGGAAGAACAATGAGAATATGTGCCCAAGCCTGTCATGGACTATGTAGGGCATTAAATTCACACATGATGTCAGATTATTGAAACTTGGGGCCTGTGACATGGTTCTGGGGGTGGTTTGAATGGATAAATTCTGTCCAATGGTGTTTGATTTCAATAAAATGCAGTTGTCATTTCAAAAGGAGGGAACTCATATCATCCTTGGGAGTTTTGTGGAAACTGCCCAATTAAAATGCATCAGCAGCAAGAGTTTAGCCAAGAGTTTCATGATGGGCCACACTGGGGTTATGGCTTGCATCAATTTCATTCAAGAGGAACCATTATTGCACATAGCAGATGATACGGATCAGAGTGTTAGGGGATTACCTGATCAGTATAAGGATGTGTTTGAAGCTGCATCCTCACTACCTCTAGATAGGGATTTAGTACATGATGTTAACTTGAAGGATGGGACATATCTTTTTAAATTGTGGCTTTACAAGTATGGACACCACCAGAAAACAGAAGATAGAGACTCAGATTTAACAGATGCTTAAGCAAGGTCTGATCCAACCCATAGCCCTTATGCATCCCCCATACTAGTGGTAACGAAAAAAGATAGGACCTGGCGTTTGTGTGTGGACTACAGAAAGCTAAAAGAGCTCACAGTGAAGGACAGTTATACCATTCCTATAATTGATGAGTTACTATATGAGTTGGGACAAGCTAAGTACTTTACCAAGATTGATCTCAGAGCACGGTTTCACCAAATCCGAATGAAACCAGATGCAATCCCTGAGACTGCTTTTGTAACCCATCATGGCCACTATGAGTACACTATCATTCATTTTGGCCTTACCAATGCCCCAAACACTTTCCAAAAGGCCATGAATGAGTTACTGAATCCCTATTTGAGGAAGTTTGTTTTGGTATTTTTTGATGACATACTCATCTATTGGCCTGACCTCCAATCCCATATGCAGCACATGAGGGCAGTCTTGGATCTTTTGAGGCATAAGCATTTTGATGCCAAGATGGGTAAGTGGATTTTTTGCCAAACCAATGTGGAATATTTATGGCATATCATACAACAAGGGAAGGTGAAGTCGGACCCAAGTAAAGTTGAGAGCATGTCCAAATGGCCAACCCCAAAAAACATCACTGAGTTAAGGGGATTCCTTGGGCTTACTGGTTTTATAGAAGATTCATCAAGAATTATGGTATATTGGCAAGGCCATTGAGAGATCTCTTGAAGAAAGAAAAATTTGGTTGGACAGAAGACACCACAGTGGCATTCAATCTACTTAAACAAGCCATGTGTGAGGCCCCTTTAGTGGAACTACCATATTTTTCTTCACCATTCATCGTAGAAACAAAATCCTACATTAAGGGTTTGTGAGCAGTTTTGCAGCAGCATATGGCAAGACAATTTCTTATTTGAGCATGGCCTTTAATTCAAAAGAGATGGGTATTTCCACCGAGGCATTGCAAAAATCTTCGAGGCGACTAGACAAAAAAATGGAAATCTTTTGGTCCCAAGCGAGCAAGAAAAATACGTGAGTATTAATACTTAACACTTTTGCATAATTTTATTTATCAATTTTTATTAGACAAATGAAACTTGAGTTTGTAGGATGAGATTGTCAAAGACTATTCAAGCCAATGAATCACTCTCACCTATTGAGGTGGTTGAAACTTGCTTTGGACCACCATAGCTATGTTTTTGGTTTTGGTGGTGGGATAAAAAGGAAACATTTTGGTGATCCTGAATCTACTCATGTAAAAGTACTTAAGGCTAAGCTCCATGATAAGGAAGAAGAAAATAATGGCGTTGATAGGATTGAAAGTTTATTGGCTCGAATGGATATTGCAAACATACCAACTCTAGATGAACTGCCAAGGTGTGATGATGAACAATAGCTCTTGATAGGGTATGTAGTATTTACTACCCTTTAATTTGCTCATGATGTGGTAGATTGCTTGTCTACCTTTTTTTTTTTCTCTTTCGAGGGGTTGTGTGTGCTGTGTTTTGAGTTTGCAATCGGAGTGAGTAATTAACATTTCAAGTCAAAATGGCTAAGGGAAAGGAGGGAATATTATAGTTGATACATACAGTGTCTATCCCTTATTGCAGCCTCATTAATATTATAGCTAGTTGTGTGTGTTGTGTTTTGGTTGTGATCATAGAAATATTTGTTGTAGAAACTTGAATGGTATGAATAGTTGCTTCATTTTGAGCATATTTGATTAGAATATATGTCATTTCTTCTTCATTGCTTTAAGGAATTTTTGATAACCGGGTCTCATTAAGAACATGTTCATTTTTTTGTGATCATAGAAATGATGTTGGTAATTGTGGTTTTTGGTATTGTTGCTTTCAGTCTTTTGTTTATTTCGGTAGCCGGGAGTTTTCAATTTGGTACCATGGAAAAATTTTGTAATCTTTTTTTTAGCAATGTGTAATTTTTGGTTGTTCAAAAAAAAAGGAACATGTTTACTTTTTACTTATGAATCATTGTTAGATAGTTAAAACATTGCCTATATTTCTTTTCAGTTGTCATGCATATGTATGCAGGCTTTTGGAAGGTTTTGATGCTTTTGGAAGATATATGTGTAAGGATTGCTACTTATCATATCTTAAGATGGTGTAATTTTGCTCGTCAAGTAGCATACTGTGTAGAAATGAATCATTGAAGGTGCTTGATGTTTTGGTGATGACATATATGGTTGTTAGATATTTGTATTTTGGGGATGTGATATTTGAAAATCCTATCATTATGCATTTATATGTAACTAACTTATCTTTTTTGAATATCTTGAAACGACTCCACCATTATGTATATTTTGGATATATGAATGCATAGTGTTGCAACTATGTATATTTTGTGTAGATTAATCCAAACATGGTTTCCAATTACAGCTTGTGATATATTTAAATGTGTTAATTAATATTTTAATATTTGTTAATAATGACCATATGGGTATTTATAGAAAGCATGATTTAATGATGGTGAGATCGTAACATAACAATAAATTTTATCGTCATTAAAGCAATTTTTGTGACGGTATACCCGGTCATTACATGTCTCTTGTTGATAATGGCCACTGCTAATTAATGAGTTGGTTTTCAATTATTAATGACGGTAATCTCCGTCATTAATGGGTAGAAACTAATATTCAACTTCAGTTCTAATTAGAAGCAAATAGTATAATAATGGGAATTAACTCGTCACGGAATTTTTTTTAATGATAGTCTAATCTCGTCATTAAACCCTTGATGTCTTTAATGATGAGGCCGGTTCTTGTCATTGAAGGCTTTAACTAGAAGGGCAACTATGAGCGGGGCATGAGGGTGATTTCTTGTCATTAAAAGTCTTTAATGACGAGAAAATGGCATATAATGACGGGATTTCCCGTCATTAAAATCCCTTTTTCTTGTAGAATTGTTCATGATTAAGCATTTGTTCTAAAATATAATCTTCTTTGGAAATATCTATAGACAATTCATTACGAATCAATTTTAGTATATTTTTTACGATTTTGTTGCAGTCTTCTTGTATACTTGACAAGTCGTAAGATGTCAAGTCTTCATTTTCCATAAAATAATTTATGGATTCCAAAGTTTTGCCCACAATCGATATGACTCACTATGCACGTTCTCACATGAAATCTTCCAAGATTGGTTCCCAATATGTATCCCATAATTGTCGAATATTTGTTGGTTGATTGTAGACTAATAGAGTTGCAAACAATCTTTTAATGCATTAAACATTTGAATGGAAGTAGCTTCATTTAAGCATTTTGAGATGCTTTGTTAAGATTGTAATAAACATTTTTTCTTTGCAGCTTCTTTGAAACTGGTGAAATAACATAATAGGCTTGACTCACATGAATGTTTATTTATTCAGTGATTTTATGGTGTCATCACTATTTCAACCAATCATAAAATTCAAAATTAATAAAAAATTTCAACATGTGAGACCATTGGAAAATAGTGGAATATGATTGGTTCCGGACCATCAAGTCATACTTATGCCGGACTACCATAAAATTTGCTTTATGAGTTGATAACGGCTATCATGTTATTGCATTTGACATGTTTGTTCATTATTATATTTTTTTTTTTCTTATTATTCTTGTTGTTTCTTTCTTTTGCTCAAGTTTTTGACTGGTGTGTAATGACATTGTCAATCATTACTCTTGTCGATCTCCCATTTAAATGGGGTGATAAGAATGTTATGTGTTCTACTTTGTGTTATATGTATGTATTTTTATATAACAACTAAAATGGTTTAGTCATATTTATAAGTAATCTTCATATACCATTGCAATATATTTAGAACATGTAACCAGGGGCGGAGCCAGGATTATAGTTTAGGGGGGGGGCGGAATTCTAAAAATTAATTGTCGTGGAAAAAGTGTTTAATTATTTTTTCCGTAGATACATATAAGAAATTTGTTGTAGGTTTATACATATGTGAAAGTTTTTTTTAGTAATATACAAATGTGAAAGTTGTTGTGGGTTTATATTATAAAAAGACATTGACTATATTGTTTTTCATATTAATAATTGACGATAAAAAAACAATCTAAAGATTAACAAAGTAAATAAGTTTACAAATTTTCGGATGTCATATCAATATTACATCAATTGCAACATATTACCGAGTAGGAAGGCTATTTTAGTAATTTCTAGGAAAATTTAAGGGGGGGCACGAGCCCCCCCTTGCCCCTCTATAAGTCCGCCCCTGCATGTAACAATTCAACTTTTCTTTTTATTCTAGTTTCCACGACACTTCTAATCTTATTGCATCGTTAGTTGTTGGTAAGTTGAGAATATTTTCTTCTTTTAACTTCTAGTTTATGAACACCTTCTTCTTTACCTTCACAGAAAAAAATGAAGATGATAATACAAATAATAATATACTTTTTATTTCACTTTTGTATGATGCAAATTTCATATTGTGCTTTACTATATAGGAAAATAAAAAAAAAAAAAATTTAATTTTTCAATCACTGATATTGGTTAAAAAAGAGATATGATGTGTTACATTTGCCTTGGATGGATGATGTCTCGTTCACCATATTGTTCTAATGTTTTTGGATTTTCGATAGCTATTGAGAGACTTAAGTAATTATTTAGAGTTAAATTTCTATTTGTTTTGTTTGTATTTGTTTAGAGTTAAGTCTCTATTTGTTTTGTTTAATTGCTAACGCACGATGATAATATTTTGGTTTTTTAATTGATTTTCGTAGTAATAATTATTTTCGGTTTTAATTGATTTTCATATTAATAATTATATTTTGGTTTTTAATCAATATTCAATCACGGAAGTTTTAATTGATTTTTATTTTTTTAAGAAAACTTATAATCGAGGATTTTGATTGTTAAAATTTTAGGTTTTAATTAACAATCAATAAGTAATCAAGTTATGTTTAATTGATTTTGTTTCTTTGAAAATTTAGTTAATTGGTAATGATTAATATATTAATTAGTCAATTATTGTTCAAGGATTTAAATGATTTTTTTTTATATTTTTATTTTATATTTCTATTTTTAATTAATAAATAATGATTATTTAATAAATTTGTGATCAATCTCTTGATGATTTTTTTATTTCATTTTCATATTTTTAATCAAATCAAGGAATTTTTTTTTTAAATTTAGTTTTTATATTTTAATTAGTTAATGATGATTTTTTTTTGAGGGAAAGTTAATGTTGATTAATTATTCAATAATCAATCAAGGATTTTGATGGTTTTCATTATTTATGTTTTTATATTTTTAATTTATTTTTTCTATATTTAATTATTATTTCATAAATTTTCAATCGAGGATTTGTTGATTTTGTTTTTATATTTTTATTGTGTTTCTACTTGTAATTAATAATTAATTGATTTTCGTTTATATATATTTTTTTTAAAACTAATTGATTATTATTTTAATTAGGAAGAGAAACACACCCACGCTTTTGGTATAGACTCAAAAATGACATATTAACTAAATTAGGTTCGCGGTATTACAATGTCTCAAAAAATAAAATAAAAAAATTCATGGATAGAAAAAGTTGATCACGTCCACTTTCATATTCATGTCTTGCCCATCACTAAACGAATTTGTTTTGACCCCAAAAAAAATAAAATAAAAAAATAAAGTCATCTCTCTTTGAAGAAGATTTTCCTTGTTTAATTTTAGATTGATTTATACCGTAAATTGTATGGAAATAATTGATCTTCTATATATTCTCACAAGGAATGAATTTGTGGAGGAAATATACCTTCTTTTAAATATTAAAAAAAAAAATACATTTATACATTATATAAATGAATAAACCTCTCAAAAGAAAAACACCATTAATAGGAATTTTTTTGATCACCATGGGAGAGTCTTTTCAATATCTTAAGCTACAAATTAGGTTTTTCATCTTCGTGTCTATCATCATATTCATAATCATTTCTTCTTCCACAAAACATTCCTCAAAAGCAGTAGTCATGAATCTCATTCACCGCAATAAGATCCATCCAATAATATATCCCCCGGGTTCTACACTTAGAGAACGAATGGATTTGGCTTTGAGTAGAGTTACTAGAACCTACAAAACAAATGTAAGTCGCCCCGTGTTCACGAAACCCGACTCGAATCAAACATTTTTCCCGAAAAAACCTGTAACTTTTGTCAAAGGTAAAGGTGCATCGTTTTTGGCTGCAATATCCCTCGGTTCACAAGAGACTCTTAATTATGTGTCCCCGGATACAGGTAATAATATTGATTATATATGTATATGTACTGATGATATATATTGGCCTTTTGTTGTTGTAATTGTTTTGTCTGCATGCAGGGAGCACATTGCTTTGGGTTCAATGCAAGGGATACAGTCATGGGCAAGTTACAGGGCGGCAACAGTATGATCCTGTGGCATCAGACACGTATGCGCCGTCCTCGTGTCGCCCTCCGCATGACGAAGACTGCAGGAAAGTACCTGGTGGCGGATGTGACGACCAAGACCGTTGCAAATACTATCAGAGATTCCAAGATGATAGCTATACCGCGGGCTTCATGGTATACGATACCCTACATTTTTTCAGAAACGATTTTTTAGGTGACTCTCCTATCCATAATGTTCTAATCGGCTGTGGGCTAGACAACGAGGACGCAAACGAATTAGAGGACGGCGTTATGGGACTAGGAGGAGACCCGTTTGTCTCGATTAATATAGGTAAAACCAAAATGAAATTTTCCTTTTGCTTTGGTAACATCTATGATGAAGACTACGGATTTCATGTACTTGCTCTGGGTGATGATGCGAAACTCATTGGTGATACTGAGCCCGTTACACAAAAGGAAAATGAGTACTATGTGAAGATGACTAAAATCATGGTCGGGTCACGTGAAGTATCCGTGCCCGAAGACTTTCATGTGTTGCTTGATTCTGGGGCAACGTTTTCTTATATCGACGTGAATATTTTTAATGACTTGAGCAGTAAGGTAGAGCTAACGATAGGTTTAAATATACCGGTATTTAAGTCTGAAGAAGAACCGGATGCACTGTGTTACGAATCCCTCGATGAGGTCGAGGCGGACTTCCCCGATGTGATATTACAGTTTACAGAAACGGTTATTCGGATAAATAAAAGCGCGTTATTTTGGAAAATGCAAACTGAAGACGCGTTTTGCATGGCGTTTCTACCGGCAGGATTTCATGAAGATAGCGTGATTGGAGCATCAGCAATGCAATATCACAATGTCGGATTCGACATGAGTAGTTCTACTTCCAGTAAGGTCTATATCAATAGAATGCAATGTCAAGATGTTTGAATGGTCTGTCTTGTTAGCATATAAGATATTTAGGATTTTTCCTTGTGGGTATTTCAGTCTTTTTGTATTTGGCTATATGAGTCATTCTTGTAACCCTAAACCCAAGTTTTCCACACTTTTTGATAGCCAATGAAAGAGTTCTTCTTTTTCTTAATTTCTTAGTTTCTTAGTTTATTGATTTTTTGTTTATACCAATCCTAACATATTTAAGCCAATTTAATTGACTTGTACAATATTATATGTTGAATTGAAGTGAGTTTATTATATGCTCATGTAACAAAACGTATAATATTCTAGAGTTGGCCTCCACCGTCTCTCACGGTGTGACACTTAGTTCCGTATGATTGTCGGCTCTGATACCATTCTGTAACGTCACAGCCTCGTGACTGGATGCGTTAAATGGGTCATAAATGTCCGATCAACTGCTCGGTAGGTCCAAAAAGGCTAATCCGAGTTGTTAAGATCTTTATGTGTCACACTATAAGTGGTGATGCGATTCTCCTACTTTCAACGTGGGACATCACAACCGTATGAGTCCTTTAAATAATATTGAAATTGAAATATGACATTCTGAAAAATGGACACGGAATAAACATTTTTCTTTTTTAAGGGGAAAACATATCTTCGTTAACTTTAACTCCATCTAATACGGGTTGAAATTTCTTCAAAATTAAAGAAACAATCTACCATACAAATTTTGGGTAATTAGGGATAATGACACAATTTGGAATATTTTTAAGTAACATGACAGCTACATATTTTTTATAGGGAGAATGACAACTGCATAATTTTTATAGCGAGAAGGACAAACAGTGAATCTCCCCTGTGAATCCCGAAATCAGTGAATTTCGACAGTAAATCCCGAAAATCAGTGACTTTCGACAATGAATTTTGAAAATTAGTGAATTTCGACAGTGAATTTCGGCAGTGAATTTAAACACTGAATTTCGAACAAAAATGAATTTCGACAGTGGATAAATTGTTTTGTCATTTACGCAAAAGTTTCAAAAGACTGTCATTCTACTCAATTGATGAAATATTTCTGTCTTTCTCCCTCATTCCCCCTACAAATTTTAGATATCAATCAATTCAACATAATACATTTTAGACATGCATGCATAATGCAATAAATAGATGACTCGATAGGTGATATTGCTACGACGGTTGGGATAATCAACTCTCGTTAATTTTTATCGGTTTAACCTAAACATACCCAATAATTAATTGAATCATATTACTTGTCGTAGGCACGGCACATGCTTACAAATCAAAATTCCAAACACAAAATCAAATTAAATTATAGAATCAAAACAAACCTTTTTTTTTTTTTTTTTTTTTTTTTTTGAGAAAAAAACAAACCTTTTGTTTAAGAAAACATCGGTACCTTGTTTATTCAATGATGATTGACAACATGTAATAAGAATTAATTCAACTTTCATATAATTACTGATATAAAAACTTCAATTGGTTCCATAATGGAATCATATATATATATATACTAGGGGACTGTAAGTGTGTTATTTTTTTGATACTTGAAACACGTTGATATCTTATAGCCGATTTGCAAAAAAAATGCATTTGGTTCATTCAAGTCGTGGTTTTATTTTGAGGGAAATTATATATTGAACTATGACAACAATTGAATCTAATAGGCAAAAGTGGACATACACATCATCTGCATTTGGCCGGTGCAGAATGTTACAAAAGCACCGAATTATACAAATTTGGTTGCCTGTCCTTAAAAACATAGAGTTTTGAACATAATAGTTTCACATTACATTTCCGAAGTAGTTGCAGGTTGGGCAAAATACAAAAAATTGGAATTTTGGTTGTTCCAAAATATGAACCCAGACTGTTGCAAAATGTAGGGGTGGTTTACTTTTTTTGTTCCTTCATGGCCTACTATTGGTATTGATCAGCTGTCATCTACCTTCATTTTCTTCAGCGGGCTTAATGGGGTAGCTGGTGTTGCCGTGATGCTATGCTCTTGGGCCTTGCCAGCATCTTTCAATGTTGTGTGCTTAGGGTTGTTTCCTTTTTGTTCAGTGGCTGTCAGACCCGACTCTTTTGCTGTCAATAAACATTCAATGTGCATTATTAGTACATGTTACTTACTCTGTATCATGGATGCTAGTGTGTATTGTGAGGGATTTGTAATGTACCTATTTTTGCTTCCTTGATTGCTTCGGGTGCGGCTTCACCGATTTGATGAGGCGTTCGCTCTACGCGGTGTTGAAGTGAATACGTTGCATAGTGATCAACTCTAGAAAGCGCAACTAAAGCCGCAAAAAGCAATGGTAGGAAAACAATGCGAGCTTTGCTACATGGCCTTGACGATCAAATGCTCGTATTTTCCCCGCCAAGTACAACACAATGTAGCCAATACACCGCAAACGACCCTAAAATCCAACACCGTAAGAAAAAGTATGACGTTCATGTTAGGCACCCGAGTTTCTCAAACAATCATATCTGAATCCCATGTCCAACTTTTAGAAATTACAAATTCGCCCCGGGTTTGTATCATAAGTATCCGATGCGCATATGTGTTGATACATATCAGACACGGGACACGCTACCACACAGAAGTATTATAACATGTCATACACTAAAAAAATTGGATGTATAATCCATGCCATAAGGAAAATACTAAAAAGGTCTTCACATATCTATTTTTAAGACAAGCTAGTAGAACACAAACAAATAGCTAAAATCTTACAAGAGGTATGGCCACTTGGGAAGCTTTTATGTCCTTTAATATGAGCCTTCAGTCCAGTACATTGGACACCACCCGTGATATGATCAAAAACCTAAAAACGTCGCTCTAGGAATAAATTCGATAATATAATCAAATACAAAATCAAGCAAATCTTGTAGCTCGTGGCTAGGACTCACCCCTTTTCCATCAGGAAAACACCGCCAAAAGAAATCTGGCCTAGGTCGGCCAACACCATCTTTGATTGCATCAGTGAGCACCGCGGTTATAAGCACAGCGAAAAGCAAACATTTGAGAGATACCAGTTCATAAGAATTACGACGTTCACAATAAATGAAGAACAAATAATCAACCAAAGACGAGTTAAATCCGAATACCTAGTATAGCTTGATGCGGATCATACACATCCTTTCGATAAAGTAAAATATGATAATGACGGACTACGGCAACAATATTGCAATAATCTCGCTTGCAAAAAGTATGAAATTCAGACCGGTAGAAACTCATAGCAACATAAACAATTTCTAAAAAATGGTTTAATGATTATCGAAAAAGAAGGTAACTTGGCACGGAATGCTTAATTTACATAGTGCTAATGGAAGCTTAAAACAATTTTTATTGCATTGAAATGTAAAGTGGCAAATAAGATCAAGATTCTCAGTCCCTTTGGTTTTGCTTAGGCTCTTGTATGTAGCATAATGGACATGTTTGCAAAGTCCAATCTCTCGACGAAAAACTACCAAAATCTGAACCCAATATTGCATAATGTGCCATGTGGTGTTTGCACAAAGAAACGCTCAAGCTTTTGATGGTTTTAGGACTTCAACAAATAAAGTACAACACTCAACACCCTATTTCTCTAGGACAAGGAAGCCTATCCGTTTTCTATTGACTCATCCGTAAAATTCTTGCTCAACCTCTCTGCTTTGTATCATTTTTCTTACAGGATATCCACAAGACTTTTGCAAGAGTAGCCTGTAAAATGATATTGGGCTTCATCAGTGACACCACACCAAACCTACTTTCAAGGCACAAAAGTGACATTCAACCTCCGGAAAGTCAATTCCAAGGTCAATATTCGACTTTCCAAAGAACTAACGTAGACATTCGACCTCTAAAAAGTCGAACCTAAAGCCCTGGTGTCGTGCCACGCCTACAAAAATTAGGTTACCTTTGGCCAAGAAATCCATCCCCTAATGCCCTTTTTCTATCAGTTTCACTAAATCAAAGCATACATTGTTTACATAACTATAAAATGAATCGTTGTTCATGAAAAATAAGTAAAGAAGCAAATACTAAAGCAATAACACATTGTATTATCAAGAGGAAACATACCGGAACAGCCCAGAAAGGAACTGTGTTCCCTTTAAATGGATACATCAAATCTGTCATCATATCTCTTCCAATAAAACGATGAAATGGTTCAATCAAATTCAAAACTATATCAATCACCACAAGCAGCATAAGAATCAACCAATCATGCATATGAAATCTTGCTACCTGAACTCCATGGCTTCGAATAGTGTGAGCACCCAACTGAATCTCCGGCATTTTCCACCTCAATTAATCTGGAAAAAACCATTTTTTTGTGAAAAAAGCTAAATTGCAGATCCCAGAAAGAAAACACAAGGAAACCATTGCAGAACACAGCAAAAAAGCACCAAGGAGAGTAAAAACAGGGCAAAACTTTTCTACTTTCAGTTACATTTTGCACTCCAATTAATCTGAAATTAAAACATCCATGCTTGCCGAAAAGCAGCTAAATTGCGAATCCCGGAAAGAGAACACAAGGAATTAATTGCAAATACAACAACAGCACCAAGGAGCTTTAAAACTGGCAAAAGTCTATACTTTCGGTTACAATTGCATACAACTCAACAATTACAATATGCACACACAAATAAAAAAAAATGAATTACGTGAATCAAGATGTGAACAGTGTGGAGGGTTCAATTTCTGTTACTTGAAATAAATTTTGGGGAGTTGGGAACACAAAAGCATATCAGTGATGGTTTGATAACATTTCAAGCAAATGAATAATAAGCTTACCCATGTGATTCTGCGAGAAAAGGAAGTTGCTTGTATGGTGGAGAACCTAAATCACAGAATCAACTATTGCTTACAGTGTCTGGCAAGCTCAGATTACAGAAAAAAGCTAAAGCCCTGAATTCATTAGAACAAAGGCATCTGCCACCAAGATAAGTACATTTGAGAAAGAAAAGATGCAGGTAACAATAACATAGAACGTTCAACGTATTCATAATAGTTTTAAGGCCTGGTAAGTAAAGCTTCTAATAATCCAGTTGGTCAAATCGTAGGAAAGTTGAACCAGTAATGTCTTACTGATTATGTATATAACTGACATATTGCACCACACACATCATGTTCATAGTCCGGTAGTATATGAAGTATATCACTTTCCAATGCCCAAATATTTACGACTAACAGGAAGTAAAAAGAGCTGAATTTTTTTGGAGAATCATGAGAGGAATTATAAATAATTTAATTAAATGTATACAAAAAATAAACCTTGTTGTTGTAGGATAGAAATCTGACGAGATTTGCAGCAACCTTAACGATTCTGTGTTGCCCTGTTGAATTTCGCATAAAAAATTGCTTTCGGTTGAGGGTTCCACCCTTTGATTCCGATTCCACGAACCAACAACATTCATCTCGGGCAAGCGGCGAAACACGAAAATAAATAATGCAGATAAAGAAAAGGGGAGTTCATAAGTGACTCGCAATCACACATCTTCAACTTTTTGTTATTCTTGGTCTCAGTGTACATTTGAATTTCGACTGCATACACCTCCAGTAATTGCGTCCCCTTCTTTCGATCATCTGTGCCGTCATCTTTTTGACAAGATTTGTGCAGTTCTTTCAATATATGATGACATAAACAGAATTAAACTTCTACCAAAATAGGTTATTAATTCATCTAGTTGACATGGCAACACAAAGTATTATATTTGAACTGCTTTGGAGCGAAAAAGAACTACCTTGCTCATTCTACCATATTCACCCATATCAAACCAGATCTTACAAAGCTTCAGATTAGTCATGAACCACAATCTCTGCAGAAAAAAAAATAGCCAAAGAATTTTACCGTAAGGGAAGAATGAGATGAGATGAGTAATCGGCTTAGAACGAAACTTCAGACTAACCTTGTTTTTTGCCTCTTCAAGTGTCTTCAAAGTAGTCTGATAAAACTCCTGCAGAAGACCGAAGTTTTGGCTAGCTGAGCCAGATACATAATCCATAATGTTATTTATACACTTTTCACCGTAGTTCCGCGTCACTACCGATCTAATATATGTTAGCATGTTTCGTATGCATCCATCATCTCTTTGTACCTCCCCGAGTTTATAGTATAACTTCACGATGCTTCGAGCTTTGAAACCCCGAGGAAAAAAAGCACGGTGACTCGACCGGAGAAAGTATGAACAAAATGGATGTAAAGTATTGAAGAAAGAAATGAAGTAAACTATATATCATCCCTTGATGTGCAAATAGGATAATATCGCTAAAATTAAAAACAATTAAGTGAGTATATGCGTTTTCCGGGTCCATCCTTGCAGAAATATAGTAAAAGTTTAAGAGTTTTCCGAGTCCATACTTGCACAGATTACACGCTAGCTAGTTAAAGGAATTATCGAACACACTCACCAGTAACTTAAGAAATTTAAATTTACTCACCAATCAGCTTTCTCAGACTCCATACGAACTACTTCAGCAAAACCTTCAAGTGCTCCTTCCGGGTCCGCTTATACCATGCCTATATGACGAACAAATCGCTCAAAGATAATGAACTGAAGAAAAAGCACCAACATAAATAACTGAAAAATCAAACAAAACCAAAAAGACCTAAGACACCAAATGTTACAAAAAGCTAAAAGGGAACAAGTTTATGAGAGTAACCATGAATATGCATACACGCGCAATATTTCAGAAATAGCAGCTGTCAGTATCTCAACTTTAGCTACAATCAGCATCACCGATTTCATTATTTTCACCGTATAAGCAAAAACACTATATAACCCTAGCACAAAATTACCCATATCAAAGAACAAAAACCCAAAAACAGCTAGCCTAGACTACAGACCCAAAAAACAGTCCAAACAAGTCTGCTGCATGACAAGAACATAATATGGGGCAGAAATCGATATTAGTGGCCTGTTACCTCCAATTTGGGGATTGATTTGACCATCACAAACACCATCATCGGATTCTCAGCCACCGCCACCGCTACCGCCATAATCCACCTTTTTTTTTTTTGTAGCAGAAAATCAACAAATCAAAATCAGAGAGATTAAAAATCCAAAGAAAATACCAGACCCATAGAAACGGTAGAAGAACCAGACAAAGGAGAGAAGCCCAAAACACAATCAACAAATGCAAATAAACGAGCGGTGAACCCATACCCGCAATGTCGGTAAAGGAGCCTTGCAAAGAGAAGAAGGCCCGGACCAATTGCAGAATATTCATTCCCCAAACATGGCACGAAAGAAGAAAACGCAAATCCATTAGTTAAATCACAAAATCATACAGACTTAAATGCGATTTCCAAAAGGGAAGACAAATACAAGCATGCAAACTGAATAACCGAACGAGAGACGCGGATAGTACCTACACTGAAAATCAAGAGCAATGGAAGACAAAATGGGAGTACTTAAAAGAGTCTCATTCCATTTCTCGATTTACACTCTCAAACATTGACAAATTTGCATCAGATTAGAAGCAAACAATATTGAAGAAGAAGAACGACAGAAACATAAATAAAACCACAAGAATTACTCACCGTATATATATATATATATATATATATATATATATATATATATATATATATATATATATACTAGTCTAAAACCCGTGCGATGCACGGGGATAAAATAAAAATATAAAAATAAAATATTAGAAAATAATTATTTGGAAAATGATAATTTCAAGTTAGAAAAAGCAATGTTATATTCTATAGAACTTAGATAATCTATCCACACATTACGTTGGTTATCTTAAGAAAAAATATATTATTTGAATAATTCATGAAAAAGATTAGTTTTGATTTCAAATAAAAAAACTCGCGTACGAAACACGCCTCCACTTGTTTTAAATTATTTACATAAGAAAACATAAATCAGCCGCAACCCATACCTTAATCTACCAAAACGTCACGCAACATTTATCTCCATTACTGCCACCAACTTATTCCCTGACTCAAAAGAAACCACACCCGAAAAAACCTAAAACAGCTCGAAAATGTTTTCTTGAAAAAAGCATGAATAACTGCAACGCCGCCCTTTCAAATTTTCCCCCAACCCCACGCATAAAAAGGAAAAAAAACTTCGCCTTACAACCCTTTAGACTAAATACACTTATTTTAGATTTTACACAAATTTTCAACATTTATTAATGGAGCAATATCAAAATCCATTATTGACAATGGTTAAGAAGATTTCATTTATGCTTGAATTACACTTATGACTCAATATAATATAACATTTGAAAACTCAATAAGTCACAACCCATTATACTCTTCAACCTTTCACAATCAGGTCATCGGTTCCTTTTTTTTTTATAAAAAAACTTGGTAACTATATCATTGAACATTTTCACGTTAAACTGTGTCAAAAGTATGCTTCCTCCAAATTTAAACAACTCCATTCAACCATTTGATAGTAAATAAAATTTTCCAACAACATAACATTAGTACACCAAAAGGGGAGAAATGTTTTTTTTCAGAAGAAGCTTTAAGTGTACGTAAATTTATGGCTATCAATGACCACCAAATTCAATTTTTATTTGGATTGTTGCGAATTGATCTACATACACACAATCACTCATGTGATGCCATGTGTCCATTGAGTTCGGTACAAAATTGAAATAAAGGATAAGCGAAGTGAATCTTGCCTGGAATTTAGACATTTCCCGGTACAAAATCATTACATGAAAAAGAAAAAAATATAAAGTAACACATATGACTATGATGGACCAAAAAGAGAAATTTATTTCGAAAATACACAGAACAAAGGTAACAAACACTCAAATGAGACCAAAAAAAAAAAAAGTAAATCTAATGTCTTCATACAAATATTAGCAACGTTTCCCGGGTGTTCATCATCCTTATGTTGCAATTGTCACTTCAACGGCTGCCTTGTGACAATTCCTACACATAAAATAAGTCTGGTAGTAAACAATTTCATAATCTTCTAACACTAAAAATGAAACGACTAAAAAATGCATGAAAGTGGTAGAAAAATAAAAGAAAAACAAAAATGAAGCTTTTGACAATATTGGTACCTTGACAATTTCTCGCTCTTGGTTGTCAGCTTCATCACCGTTGATGGATAAAATTCATCTTTAAAAGAAGTGGTAAAAAAATATTAGTCAAACAAAAATGAAGCTACCAAAAAGAATTACCCTTCACACGATGTTTCTTCATATATGAGGTGGTAACAAAATAAAAGAAAAACAAAAATGAAGCTTTTGGTAGCGATACCTTATCCAACAAAGGCCTAATCTGCCGCTTCTTCATCCGAGATAAAAACTCTCACTTTGAAATAATCTGTCTCGTAGATTATAATTTTCCTGCAAAACAGAAAATTGTGAAGATTGAATATCATCATCATAAAGCACTCTCTTTTTGAAATAATTTATCTCGTAGATTAAAATTTTCACGCAAAACAGATTGTGAAGATTGAAAAGCATCATCATAAAAAGATAAGACACATATGACGTAATCCTAAAATTGTCCAGCGCACAAAAAACATAAACTCCCTACTCCTAAAATGGTTCACTAACTGAAAACGGAATGGGAGGAAAAAAATATTACATGCATCAATTTAGTCGTTTAAAATATCGTCATCCTGGGAGAAGTATGTATGAAATAAAGATCTAAGAAACAATATATATAAGGAAATAGAAAAACAACATCGCTTCTTCAATTTAACCTCCATTCAAACTCACCCTAAAAATATTGCGATCAATCGCTCTAGATGATACACAATATCTCGAGATGCATATATATACACTTGCGACCTATCACCGAGTATTATAGATGATACACAATTACTACATAATATACACAATTACTACACAATAAATACGGTGTGAACCGAAAATATATTTACACAAATATAGTGCACGTGTCTATATAGCTAATAGCATAATATTTAAATTTTTTTAGATATTTAAAAGTGTTGTTGTTGTTTGTTTTTTTTTTAGGGGGTTTGGGTCGGATAGTTTTTTTTTGAAGACTCGGATAGACTATTTAAAAGTTTTTTTTAACATATAAATTCAAAAAAATTTGAACAAATATAAACATCCAATTACTACATAATATACAAAACTACTACACAATAAATACAGCATGAACCGAAAATATATTTATGCAAATATAGTGCACGTGTCTAATAGCATATATAATATTAAAAAAATAGATATTTAAGAGAGTGTTGTTGTTTGTTTGTTTTAATTGCATAATATTTATAAAAAAAAATAGATATTTAAAAGTGTGTTGTTATTTGTTTGTTCATTCATTTGTTTTTTTTTGGAGGGGGGGGGGGGGGGGGGGGTTTGGGTCGGGGGGTTTGGGTCGGATCACAGAAACTCAAAAAAATTTGAACAAATATAAACGTCGAACACATGAATTCAAAAGATTTTGAATAAATTTGAGCAGCCACCATTATTGCATAGATTCAAAGAAATTTGAACAATTACTACACAATAAATACGGTGTGAACCGAAAATATATTTACACAAATATAGTGCACGTGTTTATATAGCTAATAGCATTATTTTTTTTTACATATTTAAAAATGTGTTGCTGATTGTTTTTTTTTATATTTATTTTCATTTTGGTCGAATAGACTATTTAAAAAGTTTGTTTTAACACATAAACGGTGTGAACCGAAAATATATTTACACAAATAGAGTGCACGTGTATATATAGCTAATAGCATTATATATTTTTTACATATTTAAAAATGTGTTGCTAATTGTTTTTTTTATATTTATTTTCATTTTGGTCGAATAGACTATTTAAAAGTTTTTTTTAACACATAAATTCAAAAAAAATTGAACAAATATAAATATCTAGCACATAAATTCAAAAGATTTTGAATAAATTTGAGGAGCCACCATTATTGCATAGATTCAAAAAAAATTGAACAAATCAAAGCAGCTACCATTATTGCTCTAAATTTTCTTTTAATGCTTTGACTAACACAATTATTAGGAGTTATTACTATTTTTTTTCACCGGCCGGGTATGGAGCGGGAAAATCGGGTAATTGCCGGGTTTGGGTCAAAATCGATTTTATTTCCTCTCCTAAATATATATATATATATATATATATATATATATATATATATATATATATATATATATATATATATAACTTAACCGAGAGAAAGAGTTACCAATTGTATCAAACATAAATTATTAGCAAAAGGTCTAAAAAGGGGAAAAAATACAATATGGTCCCCGAATTATGTTTATAATGCAAATTAAATAAATATATACTTGCGGCACCACACTATCTTTTCTTCAATCTTTATTCTACAACTTCTATCCCTCATTCTTCCTTTCACCTTTTTCACTAACTTCCTCCAACCTATATTTTATTGTTCTTTTGCATACTGTTGATGATGTTAGACAAGGTGCCTTCATATTGTATTTTCAATCCATATATTTTAGGGGGAAGGGGCTGAAGAAAAAAAAAATATAAATGGGTCATAGGGACATTCTTTTTTTCCGGATGTTATAAAGGACAAAAACAAAATATTTGGACAAAAATACCCCTTGTTACTTTTTACCCTTCTACAAATAGTAACGATCAAGAAACAAGTAGTAACGTACCGTAAAATGTCGTAACATCTAATGAAAAGGTAGTAACGGTCTAAAAACAAGTAGTAATGTACCCTTATTTGTTAAAAAATAAGTAGTAATGTACCCGTAAAATGTCGTAACATACAATGAAAAAGTAATAACAGTCTAAAACAAGTAGTAACAGTCTTAAAACAAGTAATAACAGCCCGTAAAAAATAATAACGGTCAATAAACAAGTCGTAACAGTCCCATAAAAATGTCGTAATATCCTAAAAACAAGAAGTAACAGACTAAAAACAAATAGTAACAACCCCATAAAATATAGTAACGGGCAATAAACAAATAGTAACAGCCCATAAAATATATAAAATACATCAAAAAATGTAGTAACGTTACAAAATTAAAAGTAACAATCCTAAACCCTAAATTAAAAAATAATAATAATAATAAAAAAGGTGCGCCGTACACCTCTTGGCCGGAAATTATACATTTTGCAGTGGCCAAAGTAGCGCCTTCTTGGCCGGAGAGTGGACTCGGTTGGACAGTGGGCGGAGCAGTGAAGCAACCGCCGGATTTGATTGGATTTTTGATCGGATTTTGGCGAGTTGAAGGACGGATCAAATCATTACGAGTTGAAGGAAGGATCAAATCGTTGGAGAACATAGTTCGCGGTGGTGTTACCTCGAATTGGAGTGGCGTTGATGTTTGACGGCCACGCTAATCGGAACACCGTCGGAGGTGGGGCCGTATCCGGTGGTGTTGTTCCTTCATGAATTTTTGCTTTATAAATCGTTCCTTCATTCTTGAACACCCACAGTTTGCGGCTCCCGCCGGAAATTGCGGCTCGGGCCCCATCGTTGTCCCATCGTTGTCCCTTCCGCCGGAAAATGCGGCCGCCGCCGCTCACCCCATCGCCGTCGTGGTAGGGGTCGAGGTTTTGCCAAGAGAGATGTATTTTTCAGCCATGGATGGCGGTGATTTCTTGGATGGGAGGGGTGGGGGAGGAGAATTTCGAAGGCTTGCCATTGATGCTCACGGTATGTGCGTTGGTGTTCTTTGTGATTGTGAATGGACGGGAGAAGAAAGAAAAAAAAAGGTTGAATGATTTAGTGTATTTATCACAAATATATTTTAAAATTAATAATAAAGGGTATTTTGGTAAGGTTACACATGTTTTGTCCTTATTAATATTTAGTTTCCTTGGATCCTGATAATCAAATTAATCCGTCCTTTTCGACAAAAACCTATATATTTTATTATATATATATATTGGAATAGTGTATTGTATCATTTTTAATTCAGTATGACATTTATTATTACAATAATTAAGTATAATAGGGAACATAGAAAAGATTGAAACTAAGGGAGTGAACCATGTTTCGTCCATGGAAGATGGGAGATGGAAAACATATTAAATTTTGGAGGGATGTTTGGATTGGGGATGAGCCTCTTTGTCAACGTTTCCCACGATTGTTTTACCTTGCTAGTGATAAAGAGTGTGTGCGGGGGGAGCGATGGAAAATGAATGAAGGTACTTCGAGCCCGTTAAACAAAAGGAAACTAATTACTATGTGAAGATGACTAAAGTAATTCTATTCTATTCTATTTGAATTTCTCAGGTAAGGTCTAGCAGGAATTTCTGCATCTAAGTCTGATATTCAAGATCTGAAGAATCTGCTCAAGGCTGAATTTTGAGATGAAGGATTTGGGGAATGCGAAATAAATTCTGGGGATGGAGATCTATAGAGATAGGAAGCAGGGAAAGCTATTCTTGTCTCAGCAGGAGTATATTGAGAAGATATTATCCAAGTTTGGCATGTCAGCAGTCAAAATATATATACTCATATGGCACCAAATCTACATCTGTCTGTTGTGTTTGCTCCACAGTCAGCTGAAGAGGAAGAATACATATCAAGAGTTACATATGCTAGTGTGGGCAGCTTAATGTATGCCATGGTCTGTACTAGGCCTTATTTGGCTCAGGCAGTCAGTGTTGTCAGCAGGTTTATGGCTCAACCTGGAAAGGAACACTAGAAGGCAATGAAAAGGATATTTAGGTATCTGAGGGGTACATAAGATATTGGACTCATTTATGGAGGTGGTACTCAATTTTTGTCACAGGGTACTGTGATTTTGATTACGCTGCTGATGTGGACAACAAGAGATCTATGATTGGGTATGTGTTTACTTTGGGTGGTTCTGTGATAAGTTGGAAGGCAACTTTACAGGGTATAGTGACATTACCTACTACTGAAGCAGAATACATGACACTGACAGAAGCATCAAATGAGGTAATCTGGTTAAAAGGGCTAGTCAATGACAATATGTTTGGCTAAGGATCAGGTTCATCATGAGAGAACCAAGCACATTGATGTTAGGTACCATTTTCTAAGGAATGAGAGGAGGGTCAAAGTGGAGAAGATCGGCACTGATGTAAATCTTGCTGATATGTTCACTAAACATGTTCCAAGGGGCAACTATTCGTTAAGTCTGGACTTGCTAAATATCCAAAGTATTCAAATCTGAAGACAAAGAGGATTTCTGGCACTTGGCTGTGCATATGGTCAGTTTGCATGAAGTTGATGTCAAGGTGGAGATTTGTAATGGTGACTTAAACTATGCTACTGCGTTTGGTCAGCTGAGTGTAATACTATACCGAGTCTGGTGTGGAAACTGTGATCTGGTGTTCGGCAGAGGCAAATCAGCAGGGTTGATCAACCTGCTTGAGAAAAGGCTGCTGAAGTCAAGGATGCTGATTCTCAGCAGACTTGGAGAACACGTCTGTTGCATGGTTTTCCGGTGTGGATAAGGTTACTTCTGGGGTATTTCAGTTATTATCTAGTTTGGATGTTTAGTCGGTTAGGGTTTGATTGCCAAGGCTATAAATACCATCAATATATTAATTGTAACTTTCTTGTGATAATACAATATCCTCGTTTGTCCGTAGAGTTGTCGGCACATTGCCGGAAACCACGTTAAATCTGTGTTCTTCTTGTTTCTGTGTTTGTTTGCTTGTTAATTGCTTGTCTTTACTCACAATCGCCATCACTTCTTGATCGATCCGTCATTACACTTTTCGTAGTAATTCTAAATTTCCACTATGAATTGAAATATTACACTATTTGTTTCATGCACACTAATAAGATCTTTCAAATGTGAATGAACATTTCGGTCTCTGGGCAAAATTTCAACTGCAACTCCTAATGTGGCTGTTGATATAGCTATCTATTGTCTCATTCTTAGATTTGCTAGTAGAGCCTTATATAAATATGTTTTTCAGTGCCTCCAAGCCCTTCAATAATGAACTTAGCACTGTTGCCATTATAAACCTTATCTAGAAATTTTTGGAATATACTTTTTTGTTTAGGTTTAAACTTTTTTTCTAAAATGTAATGTTCTTGGGGAAACTCTAAAGACTATTTGTCACGAATCTATTACTATATTTTCTACAATGTTGTTGCAGTCTTCTTGTATACTTGTCAAGTCGTAAGATGTCAAGTCTTTACCCATGCTTTCTTGAAAATAATTTATGTGTACTTGAGAATATCTATAGACAATTCATCACAGATCACACTTAGTATAAGTATGTTTTTTCCGTGCCACCAAGCCTATCAATAAAGAATTTAGAATTGTGGCCATTATAAACCTTATCGAGAAATGTTAGGAATAAACTTTGTTGTTCAGGATTAAGCATTTCTTCTAAAATATAATCTTCTTGGGGAATCTCTATAGACAATTTATCACGAATCAATTTTGGTATATTTTCTACGATGTTGTTGCAGTCTTCTTGTATACTTGGTAAGTCGTAAGATGTCAAGTCTTTACCCATGCTTTCCAGAAAATAAATTATGGATTTCCAAAGTTTTGGCCACAATTGATATGACTCACTTTGTACGTTCTCGCATGAAATCATCCGACATTGGTTCCCAATATGTATCCCATAATTGTTGATCGTTGACTAATAGAATTGCAAACAATCTTCTTAATGCATTAAACATTTGAATGGCAGTAGCTTCATTCAAGCATTCTGAGATGCTCTGGTCGGATTGTAATAAACCTCTTTTCTCTACAGATTCTTTGAAACTGGTGAAATAACATATTAGGCTTGACTCACATGAATTTTTATTTATTCAGTGATTTTATGGTGTCATCACTATTTCAACCAATCATAAAATTTAATATTAATTAATTGTTTTTCAACATGTGAGAACATTGAAAAATAGTGGAATATGATTGGTTCCGAACTATCAAGTCATACTTGTGCCGGACCACCATAAAATTTGTTTTTTTAATTGATGTTGATTAAGGCTATCACGTTATTGCATTTGACATGTTTGTTTCATTATTAATTTATTGTTTTTCTTATTATTCTCGTTCTTTCTTTCTTTTGCTCAAGTTTTTGACTAGAGCATTAGCAATGCAATATCACAATGTAGGATTCGACCTGAGTGGTTCCACTTCCAGCAAGGTCTATATCAATAGAATGGAATGTCAAGATGTTTGAATGGTCTGTTTAAGCCATTTTATACAATATTATGTTGAATTTGAAAATGGGTTATCTTTACAACTTGGAGAGTGGGTGAGTGTAAACATGAGAGTTGTACGGTTTTGAATGTTGCATAATGTTAGAAGAGGAGAGTGGTTCACAATGGGTTTTCTCATGTGATTTTGGTTTGTTTATGGCTGCTCAAAAACGAGAAAATACACGTATAAATGAGAAATTGGATATGTTGTGGGCGCAACTTGACGCTTCGGATTATCATTTGGGCATTCCGCCAAAAAAGGGTGGTCGCCGATGTGATAAAAGGGTGAAAATGGCTCTAAATTCGCATGTAGATGTGAATTTAGTCTTGGAATCTCTAACCCCCAAATATGAAGAATTTATTTTGTTTGGTAAGGAGAGTAGTAAAACCGTGAAGAATGAAGCATCAGCAATGCAATATCACAATGTAGGATTCGACCTGAGTAGTTCCACTTCCAGCAAGGTCTATATCAATAGAATGGAATGTCAAGATGTTTGAATGTTCTGTTTAAGCCAATTTATACGATATTATGTTGAATTGAAGTGAGAGTTTATATATGTACGTTTATCTTTTTATGCTTATACCAAATACTTACAACAACTTGCGTTAAAATATGAATAAACATATTGTAACATACCACCTCAAAATAATTAAATATATACTTGCGGAACCACACTATCTTTTCTTCGACCTTTAGAGAACTCATATCAGTGTCTCTTAACTGATTTTTTACTTCACAGACTACAACAACATTTTTATTTGCTTTACGGAATTTCTACACATGGTTAACTGCATCAGGATCTCAACTATACAACATTAAAATAACTACAAACCATAAAAATAATATATATTTTGAAAAAACACAAACACACACACACACACACACACACACACACACACACATATATATATATATATATATATATATATATATATATATATATATATATATATATATATATATATATATATATATATAATTTACTTGTCTATTTTTACGGTGATAAATATTTATATTAGAAAAATAGTATTTTGTATGGATCTTTTAAATATTATAGAAGATCCATACAATTATATACATATATATACATCTAGAATATATATACCGTAAAACACCTAATAACCCGATCCATACCCGTCGATAAAACACGTGGATCCTTCGCTCATCAAAACTCTCTCGCATTTAAAAAAAAAAAAAAAAAAACCTAGCTCAGCCGTGTGTTGGTAATCACCACGAATATCTCGGAAGGACTTCAGACGGCATCATCATCAATCCAAACAGCTAAATCTTTTGGTGTTAATTATTTTTTTAACGATTTCAAAATTATTTGAACTTCAAAAGTAAAAAAAAAATTCTTAAAAAAAAAAGTAACAAACTTTATCTCCAATGCATAATTTTAGCTGGTGTAATATTTCAGAATTGATTATTTCTTGATGTGGTTGTTCACGGTTCTAGGAGGCCGAACCCAACAATTTGTTTTCTCCTTTTCAATACTATTACTAAAGTGGGTTGCTTTAATTTTGGATTGTCTGTATTTTTAACAATTGTTCTATGTATTTTTTTTCCTTTCTATATCATGTAGGTGAAAGCTGTCTTTGTGGAAAATAGCTGTACAGGATGACAGAACTATATATTCTCAGGTTTTTGTTGGGAGGCAAAAGCCAATATATGCATTTTTTCATCAAAGTATGAAAAGATCTATTTTTTGCCCTTTTCTCTTTTGGAGTTTTACACTGACAGGGTTGATTATAGGCTAAATTACAATTTTGGTCCTCTAACTAGACGTGTTTTTTGATTTTGGTCCTGATTTTTCTCCGGTGACAATTTTAGTCCTGTAAGTGGTCTTTTTTTTGCAAAAATAGTCATGAACGCCGGAAAGACCACTTACAGGACTAAAATTGTCGCCGGAAAAGACCAATTTTAGTCACGTAAGTGGTCTTTCTGGCGTTCAGGACTATTTTTGCAAAAAAAAAAAAGACCACTTACAGGACTAAATTGTCGCCGGAGAAAAATCAGGACCAAAACCGAAAAACGTGTCTAGTTAGAGGACCAAAATTGTAATTTAGCCGTTGATTATAGGATGGTTTAGATTATGACCCTTCTGGAATTGTGGCTCATTTCAAGCATGTGGTTAGCTGTTCAAATGGAGGCTAACTTTTTAAATGATGGCTCTTGGAAAAATCTCCCATGGCTGCCAAAAGTTATCCTACGGAAGAAAATATGACACCATCCTCTTCTATATAAACTACCCCTCCCTCAATTGTAGAAGCATCCCAATTTCAGATAAGTATTAGCTTCAGTAAAAAGTGAGGATCTGAGAGATAAATTTGTGTGTGTAAATTTTTCTCTAATCAGAAAATTGTTGTTCAGGTGGATGTAGACGAATTACCAAACCATGTTAAATCTGTGTTCTTGTTCTTCCATTTATATTCCGCTACGCTTTACTTTCGTTTCGGGTTTTTCCGCACAAAAAATTGGTATCAGAGTCATTGTTTGTTAAAGAAGCCCGGAGCAAAAATCTGCTGAAAATTGATTTCTATTCATCTCATTGAATAGCTCTTGTTTCCAGGAGTGCGCTGCTTCAAACGGTGTGAAAAACGGACCTCCGGATCGCAAGATATCAATCTTGAAAGTTTCTCGTTTTTTCTTCGTGTTTAAATTCCATTCTCTCAAATTTGCAGGAGACGGGTGGAGAAGAAAGAATTGACCCGGTCAGAATTTTTTTTATAAATTCTTTGACCTGAATCAAATCGGTGGCTAAACCAAAATTGAACCGAATTTGAAATATTTGTCAATTTGGATTAGTTTTCTTTGTAAAGTTTGGTCAGTTCCTAGCTAATTGGACCGTTCTGAGTTCATTTATGAGCTCTGTTTTCCATTCGAGGTCTTAAAATTGGAGAAACACTGATTGTGATTATTTCAAATGGCTGACAATCAATCAATTTCAGAGGTTGCAGAGGAAAACAGAGCTTATAAATGAACTCAGAACGGTCCAATTAGCTAGGAACTGAAACACTGATTGTGATTATTTCAAATGGCTGACAATCAATCAATTTCAGAGGTTGCAGAGGAAAAAATCACTAGCGGTTCAATGAGGAGATTATGTTGTCCAATACAAAGTTTGAGGGGGAGAAATTCTATGGCACCAATAATGTGAAGTTTCAGATCTTTTATTCCGGGAAGGAACCGATGTGTCCTTAGGTTCTAAACCTACAGACATGTCAAATGAAGATTGGGATTTCATCAACCGCTAAGCTTGTGGCACAATCCGATTATACTTAGCAAATGAGCAAAATATTTTGTCATGAAGGAGACCATGACGGAAATTCTTTGGAAGAAACTGGAGGACAAGTATATGACGAAAAGCGTAGAGAATCGTCTCTACCTGAAAAAGAAGCTTTTTCTTTTTTAGTACAAAAGAGGTATGCCCGTGATTGAGCATCTAGATAATTTCAACAAGATTCTAGTGGATTTGCAGAACCTAGACGTGGAGATTATGGATGAAGACATGGCACTTTTGTTGTTGAATTCTCTGCCAGAAACTTATGAAAATTTAACCACAACTCTGTTATACGGTAAAAGCAAGGTTAAATTCATTGATGTTTCAAATGCTTTAGTGAATAATGAGTATCGGAAGAAGGATCAACATGATCACGCAGATACTACATCAGAAGCTCTGACGGTATCGAGAGGTCGGTCAAACAACAAATCAGCAAAATCTTTTGGACGTGCTCGCTCAAAGTCGAGAGGAGACTCTCGAAGACAATCTAAAAAGGATGAATGTGCATATTGTCGTCAAAAGGGGCACTGGAAGAAGGATTGTCCAAATAAGGACAAGTCTATTGCAAATGTTGCAGAAAAGATAGAAGAAGGAGACGCGACATTCACTGCATCTTCTTCTACTAATTCATCTGAAAGATGGATTCTGGATTCTGGATGTTCTCACCACATGCGTCCAGATTGAAAAATGTTCTTAAGCTTTGAGGAAATAGACGGAGGAGTTGTTCTTATAGGAAATGACAATGCTTGTCAAACAAAAGGCATTGGATCAGTATGGTTGAAGATGCACGATGGTACAATCAGAAGACCTACAGATGTAAGGTATGTGCCTGATTTGAAGAAAAATCTTATATCTCTGGGGACTCTAGAATCCAAGGGTTACAAAATAACCATGGAAGGTAGAGTTTTGAAGGTAGTAAGAGGTGTATTGTTAGCCATGAAAGGTAATTGAGAAAGATATCTTTATTACATTGACGCCCATATAGTTCTCGGAAGAGTATCCATCTCCACTGACACCGAAGAGAGTTCATCTGATACGTCAAGGCTCTGCATATGCGCTTAGGGTAGTTGGTGAAAAATCTTTGCAAAACCTTATGAGTAAAGGTTTACTGAAGGGTGGCAAGGGTGGAAAAATTGACTTTTGTGAACAGTGTGTCTTTGGCAAACAAACAAGAGTCAAGTTTGGCACTGTCATCCATCAAACCAAATGAGCTTGGACTATGTGCACACTGATGTTTGGGAACCGTCTCAGAATGCTTCACTGGGAGGTAAACATTGGTTTGTTACATTTATTGATGATTTTTCAAGATATGTCTGGGTGTATACCATGAAGCACAAGCATGAAGTTCTGGACATCTTTCTTACTTGGCAGAAGATGATCGAGACTCGGACAGGAAGAAAAATCAAGAGGCTGCATTCTGATAATAGTGAAGAATAAAAATTAGATCCATTCAAGAAAGTATGCTTGGAGGAAGGTATAGTAAGACATTTCACTATACCAAGAACACCACAGCAAAATGGTGTTACTGAACTGATGAATCGAACTCTTGTTGATAAAGTTCGATGCTTGCTATCTCAATCTGGATTAAGCAAAGCATACTGGGGAGAGGCGTTATCTTATGCCTCTTATATCATAAACAAACTACCAACTGTAGCACTGGAAGGAAAAATTCCAAAGGAGGTATGGTCTGGAAAAGCCATTTCTGACTACGATTCTTTGCGCATATTTGGTTGTCTTGCATACTATCATGTAACGGAGTCAAAACTATATCCAAGAGCATAGAAAGCTCTTTTCATGGGATTTAGTGAAGGAGTTAAAGTGTTCCGCCTCTGGGATCCCGAGTCAAAAAAGATTGTCTTAAGTCGAGATGTCACTTTTGACGAGTCTATGATGTTGAAATAAATAGCACGATACAAAGAGAATGATAATCCGAATTCTTATAAGCAGGTGGAGTTTGAGATTCATGAGAATCATGAGAATGCAACTAACTCACCTGAAGATGAATTGGAAGATCAGAATGATAGCTTTGTTGAGGTGGAGGTTCCAGAACTTACACCTAAGGATAGACAACCAGAATCTATTTCCACCAGTAGATTGAAAAGAAATATTCAGAAACATGCTTGCTACACTGACATGGTAGCATATGCTCTTCTAATTTTGGAGATAATATTCCATACAACTTCAAAGAAGCTGAGAAAAGTGTGGAAAATGAAAATTGGAAGATGGAAATGAAGGAAGAGATGCAATCTCTTCATCAGAATCAAACTTGGGAGCTTGTTCCACTTCCTCCAAAAGGCAAGAAGGCGATTGGTTGCAAATGGGCCTATGCCAAGAAGTATGGTGCTCCTGGCAGTGACAGTGTTAGATACAAATCTAGACTGGTAGCAAAAGGCTATGCTCAAAAGGATGGTATCAACTACAATGAGATATTTTCACCCGTTGTTATGCATTCATCTATACGAATGCTGCTAGCTTTGGTTGCACAATACGACCTTGAGCTTGCTCAACTTGATGACAAAACTGCATTCTTACATGGAACTTTGGATGAGGAAATCTACATGGCACAACCTGAAGGATTCAAAGTTGCAGTCCGTGAAAACTAGGCTTGCAAGTTGAGAAAATAACTTTATGGTCTGAAGCAGTCTTCATGACAGTGGTACAAGCATTTTGATAGCTTTATGAAGAAACATAAGTACAAAAGCAACCAGTTTGATCACTGTGTCTACCTGAAGAAGCTCCGAGATAGTACATTTATCTATTTGCTCTTATATGTTGATGATATGCTGATTGCATTTAAGAGCAAGGTGGAGATCGACAAATTGAAGGCTGAACTGAATTCAGAGTTTGAGATGAAAGACCTTGGAGAAGCCAAAAAGGTTCTAGGAATGGAAATACGGAGGGACAAGTTGAATGGCACAGTTTGTTTAACACAAACTCAGTATCTGAAAAACATACTTCAGAGATTTGGTATTGATGACAAGACGAAACCTATAAGCACTCCGCTGGCCCCGCATTTCAACTTGAGTGCATCTATGTCTCCGGAAACAGAAGCAAAGAAAAGGCAAATGGATTCTATTCAATATGCAAATGCAGTTGGAGCTCTGATGTATGCAATGGTGTGTGTACTAGGCCTGACATTTCTCATGTTGACAGCATGGTAAGCTGATATATGCACAACCTTAGTAAAGGACATTGGCAAGAAGTAAGATGGATTTTACGGTACATTCATGGAACTGTGGATATTGGCTTGAAATTTCAGAAAGACAAGACGAATGTCAATCGTCTAGTCGGATACGTCGATTCAGATTATGCTGGTGATTTAGACAAGCGTCGATCAACGACTGGTTACATATTTACCATGGAAGGAGGACCAATAAGCTGGCGATCAATGCTACAATCAACGGTTGCTTTGTGTAACACAGAGGTAGGGTATATGACAATCACGGAAGCATTTAAGGAAGGCATTTGGCTCCTTAATTTGGTGAAAGACTTAGGGATTCGACAAGAGAATATTGAAATTTTCTGTGACACTCAAAGTGCCATATGTCTGGCAAAGAATCAAGTCCATCATGGTCACACCAAACACATTGACGTTCGATACCACTTTGTTCGGGAAATAGTAGAAGAAGGGGACATTATACTATATAAGATCGGGACTGCAGACAATCCGGCAGACATGTTAAGAAAGGTGGTTACGAAGATCAAGTTCCAACACTGCTTGGACTTGGTCAACATTTCCCGAGTGATAGGCGCCTAAAGGTGCAAATAGAAGCAGCATTTTTCCAGTGGGGGAAAGTTCGCCAAGGTGGAGATTGTTGGAATTGTGGCTCATTTCAAGCATGTGGTTAGCTGTTTAAATGGAGGCTAACTGTTCAAATGATGGCTCTTGGAAAAGTCTCCCATTGCTGCCAAAAGTTATCCTACGGAAGAAAATATGACACCATCTTCTCCTATATAAACTATCCCTCCCTCAATTGTAGAAGCATCCCATTTTCAGTTAAGTATTAGCTTCAGTAGAAAGTGAGAATCCTAAGAGATAAATTTTTGTGTTTAAAATTTACTCTAATCTGAAAATTGTTGTTTCCGGTGGATGTAGGCGAATTGCCGAACCACATTAAATCTGTGTTATTGTTCTTCCATTTATATTCCGGTGCGCTTTATTTTCGTTTCGGGTGTTTCCGCACAACACCTTCTAATGACACGAACGTCCTGTAATTTTTCACCTATTTCGATTCAATCTCCTATATTTTTCCACCTATTTTTCACCTATTTCAGTTTGAGTAAATGCCGATAGATGATTCAGTCAGTCATTGAATAGGATTATTGTACAGAAGGCATATTACTTTGGCATCTTAATTTACAGTCTTCAAAAGAACATGTGATCAAAATATAAGCAGATCGACATGCATCCTCTAAGGCACACTTCTCTAGAAAATGGGATTGACTAATCTCATTAATTCTCTTAATTAGCAGCTTGGAGCTGAGACTACCATGCATCACATGCCAATTTGGCTCAAGAACCTTAAATGTCAAAACATATAGTGCAAAAGGCTACTAATCTAAGCATATTCCGTCACAACACAAATGATACGCAGATTGTTCTCAGGCTACTAATAGATGATTAACTACTAGAATTTTCTGTTTTTCCGACGAAATAATGTCGTAGGAATTTTGCGACGCATTTCCGACGGTATTGCGACGGTTTAAATAATTATGAAATCATAAAAATATTTGCGACGTATTTCCGACGGAATTCAATTGTCGCAAAGTATTTCGTCGGAAATTTGTCGGAAATCTTACGCGCGAAAGGCTCCCGCCTATGTTTAAGGGCGCGAATTTCTCCCGCTCGGGTCTTTCCTACCAATTTCCGACGAACACTGTTGATCGTAGCAAGTTGGTCGGAAATAGGATAAACATAAAAATAAGATTTTCATAATTGTTTCCTTCGAATTTCCGACGATCATAAGTGTTTCCTTCGAATTTCCGACGAACACCATCCTCTCAGCTGTAAGTAGACATGTTACCGACGAACTTTCCGACTTATAACTCAAGTTCGTCGGTATTTCGTAGGAATATAGTAATTGTGTTGATATTTTACTTTTCAAATTGCATTAAAAATTTCAAAAAAAAAATTTGCATTAAATTTTTCCTTAAAATATATCGGTAGATGTACATACATTATTTATTTTCTAACTTTCACAAATTTTATGGTGTCATATATTGTAAAACAAATTAAAAAAATGATGGATTATTGATCACTCATAATGATCGTAGGAAGTCGGTAAGAAAATATGCTAAATATCCCACAAAATTCTGACAAGGTACCGATTCCTTAGTAAATCCGTAGGTAAAGAGAAATTTACTCAATAACAAATTTCGAGTTTGAAATGACTTACTCAATAACAAACCTCGGGTTCTAATCACTTACTCAAGAATGAACCTTGGGTTTGAAATCACTTACTCAATAACGAACCTCGGTTTGTAATCATTTAATCAATAACAAATCTCGAGATTGAACTCATCAACTCAATAACGAACCTCAATACTAAAATCACAATTCAATAATGAGCCCCAGGTTTTAATCAGTTACTCAATAACGAACCTCGAGTTTTAATCACTTACTCAATAACCAACCTTATTGTGATTGAACTCACCAACTCAATAACGAACCTCGGTTTGTAATCACTCACTGAATAACAAATATAGGGTTTAAAATCACTTACTCAATAACGAACCTCGGGGTTGAGCTCACCAATTCAGTAATGAACCTCTGATTGTAATCACTTACTCAATAACGAATCTCGAGATTGAACTCATCAACTCTACAATGAACCTAGCTCGGCACTGAAATCACCAAGCCGACAGCCTAGTGCCGCCGACACCAGAAAGGTAAGGACGTTGTTGAAGTGGAATGCTCGAGCAGAAGGTTCTAGTGACCTTGGAAAGAGAAAGCTTTTAAATCCGCTTTTATCTTGACTCGATTCGGTTTTTTTTTGAGTTTGAGCTCGAGTCGAGCTGCTCGAATGATTAATCAAGCTGAGATCGAAGTTCATAATACATTTATCGAGTAGCTCACGAGTTATTCGAGGTTTATACAAAATATTTAATTAAATATACATATATGTAAGTGTATCATCACAGAATATTTTATAAAAACATTAATTATTAGTCGAGTCGAGTATTAGAGGTATAGAACTCAATTTTGGCATATAATATAAAAAAGATTAACAAATTTTAAAAAACAATCGAGCTCACGACCCGAGTCCAGTAATATCAAATACCGTACAAACGTGGCCCGGGAAAAGTGGCCCGGGAAAAATGTAGTGGGTAAAACTCCCGCCTCTTATTTCCCAACTTTTTCATCCCTAAAATCAGCGGCCATTAACCCACATCCTCCTTCCCCCACCTCAAATACCTAGCTCTCCTTTTTCTCCTCCTCCTCCTTCTTCCCTTTTCTCCTCCGCCTCCATCTTCCCGGAGCTACCAGCTCAATCTTCCAGAGAATCGGACCACACAATCCCTCTTCTAGCAAGCAGCTGTTTCAATTGTTTTGTGCAACTGGGTTCTTGGGTTCACTAAAATGGCAAAGAATCAATCTTTTTTTCTTCTTTTTTGTTATCTCTTTCTTCAATCTATACGTTATCGTCTGAACCATTCTCTCTCTTCGATCTTCCGCTCCGTAATCCCTCTAGTCGACACCGACCTAGCAAGCAGCGGTCCGAAATCTTCACAGGTCCTGGATTTTTTTGATTATTTTTTAATTTTTTGTGTGTTAGTTTCAGTTCATAGCTCCAATGGATGAATAATGGAAGGTGTATATAGATTTCGAAATTTCTATAATTTATAGTACTATAAATGAAATTATTGTGGTTGTTTTTCCAAAAGAAGATGTGAATGGTTGGTAGGAGATTTTGTAAAGTTGGTTGCCTTTTTAATTGAATTTGAGGAATGCATTGACTGCTAAAGCAGATATATGGACCATATGCTTTATATTACATTTACACTAAGCGGGATGCTCGAGTATTGAATGTTTAACATGTTTGATTGAATGTAATATATGTGTTTCTCTTAGGGTGTTTCTCCTCTTTATCTATTTTGTTGCTGTGTGAAAATTTTGCAGGTGGATGTCAAAGAACTAGTGGAATCAACAAGACCTAGCCGTGGACCCTTTTTTTCTGCTAAAAGAGGTATAATATTCATTTACATCTCCGATATGCTTAAATCTTTTTGAAGGATTGTGCTTGATTTATTTACTACTTGTCATGTTCTTTGAAAATAGGTTGTCAAGGCAGACTCCAGTCCAATTTCAGTGGTTTCACTTTTTGGGACCGTGGTGGCCAAAAGTTAATAGCTTTTGGAAAAGGCCCTGGATCAGTCGAAGTATGGATTTGGATATACATTCTGAGAACATTGAGAAAACTGAATCTTCCAATGTACATGAGCAAAGTGGGATTAGTTTGTGAGTAAGTTATGGAAAAAGTAATGGCTAACTTTAACTTTTATTTTTGGAAAATTGAGATGACAGGTTTAACATGAGAATTTGGTGGAAAATGTTTGTACAGCTGCAACCAGGTAATATTTAGGAAGCTTGATACATCTTGTTTTTGGTGGAGCTTCATTGGTCTAGTGTTGTATTCACATTACTATGTCTTTGGTAGTTAGACATGGTTCACTCAATTCTAAAGCTTGTACCATTTTATTTTCATATGTAGGCTGATTTTCCTGAGTGGCATGAATTTCCTTCTAAATTTATATCTCATCGACATGTCTAGTGTTTTGTTAGTTGAAGTCCTTGTAGAGCTGCCATCTAAAAATGAGTTGCTGATCTTTTCTACCGGCCTTCTTCTAAGTGGTATGTTTCTTGTTTCTCCTGAGTCCTTTATTTTCTCCCTTTGGTAATTGTGTGGCCCAATAATATTTTGGTTTCACAATTTAAGTGACATTAAAGTATGTTGGAGCTCACCTGTCTTACGTTTTTAATTTGACTTTTGTTCTTACTCACTTTTGCAAATTGAAGTAATAACAAGTGCAGTTACTTCTGTTGTGAAATGTTTCATCTTGCTTATTCCATTGTCATGTCGACTTATATTTTCGAACATCATAGTCTTTGTTAACATGTTCCATGGGCATCAACCTTGTTTTTTCTACTAGCTGAGTTATCTTCTTAATCATCCTTCACTTTCTGCATTTAAGATTGTGATATTTTTACATGCTATTTTAATTTAATGTGAGGTTCTGTTTCCTTTTCCGAAAATTTTTGACGGGAAAATTTGGTCTTGTTCTTCATCCTATATTGACATGGTTAATCCAAAGAGTACAACCATTGGTCTGGGTGGGGTGATAAGCTTGCTTGCCTATGATAATTATGTTGGTTTAACTCCTTCCCTGTACATATGGAATGACATGAATTAACCTTTTGCCTTTAATGGTCCAGATGTAAAGAAACATGTAAAAAGATGCTTTGCTTTAAAATGTCCCTTCTAAATTTGACTTATAGAATGTTAACTGGGTTAGGATGAAATATTTGGAGGGAGAGAAACAATAGACTGTTTCAATAAAATTCAGCCCCCGTTTTTGCGATCAAATCTGGAGTCTTCAACATCAACAGATTGTGTGTCCATATGGGGAAAAGTGAACAATAGCAAGATCACATAGAAGATTTAGTCCACAGGTGTTTCCATTTGCGAGAAGTTTCTCTGTATGATTGTCATTGTACATAGTTTGAGTTACTAAATTGTGTGTCCTTATGTCTTCCTCATTTGTGATGCCATGTTTGTCATATATTTGTTCATTCATTTGTGATGCCATGTTTATCATATATTTGTTCATTTAGATAGATGATGTATTTTACTTGTGATTCTTTTGGGACCGGATGTATAGTATATTGTGAAACACCTTTTCTAAATCCTCACACAGAGCTTTTCGAGAGAGAATGCCGAACGTATTTGAATATTTTGGCAAGAAAGATCCAATTCCGGATGAGTTGTTACGTGAAGCCGATGAGGTGTTTCGGAATGCGCCGGCGGTGTAAAGAATGGACGTATTAAAGGCTTGGGTAATTTATCTTCGAATACACGAGTGGATCGGTTTCTCATACGATGCCAAATGAGGTTTTGACGCAGCAGGTATCACAGCTTTCAGAAGAAAATTCTAGGTTGCGTGAAGACCTTTCTGCTGTACGTGAAAGTTTGGCCGAGGAGAGAGAGAGAGAGCAACGGCCGCACAATCTGCAATGCAGACGGAGATAGCAAGGATTGTGCAGCTAGTCCAAGGATTCCTCCATACTCCAGGTGGTGCTTGATAGTGAGGATTATGGATTGTTCATATTTTGCTATGTATTGTGTTGTCACTTTATTTTGTTTTGGGAATCCTAAGTGGAACAACATAAGCTTTTGTAACTTACTAATTAGCTATATGGAGCCTTTATTGACTTGGTTTGGTTGATGTATTAGTTAAATATTGTGTTAGTTTTTCATGAATTGTGAAATTGTGATTTATTTGGACAGGTGGAATGAGAATTTACGAATAAATGAAAATAAAAAAACCTAATGTTTCCGACGGAGTAGTGACGAAATTCGTCGGACATTCGTCGGAATGTTGTCGAAATGGGTTTTTATTTTAATAATCACAGCAGATGTTATGAAAATTACCGACAAATCAGTGACAAAATTTGTCGGAATTTAGTCGGAATAATTAAGCAAATTTTCGTCGGAAATTTGTCGGAATAAATTGTCAGAAGTTTGTTGGAATCATTTCGTAAGAACTTCGTCGCTAATTTTGTCGGAACCATTCGTAGCAAATTTTGTCGCTATACTCGTCGGAAATTTCGTCGCAACAAGTTTCCAACGGGCTTTTTTCCAACAACCCATATTTCGTCGGAAATTGGTTGGAAACACGTATTTCCGACGAAATACCGACGAATTCTCCCGTAGGAATTGCCGGAAATTCTAGTAGTTCCATTCCAATGATTTACTCGATATCTTGCAGAGTTTGTAAGTCAGATCTTGATCATCGTCATCATCATCCCTTTGAAACTTAACAATTGACAAAGTTCCGTAATTCGAACCCTTTGGATAGTTATTCTCATCGAGTTCGAAGTTCGAAGTTCGAACCCGCTGCTGCCTCTGATTTGATTGAGATACCTCTCCCATAAACCCTTGTCGACGCCAGACGGTGAATCTACTTTCTTCGTGGAGTCAAGCAAATCTTCCTTCATCCTGTAGACGATTGATCGACGGTAGCAGCATTCACAGACGGGTCTACAAGCCATATTTGCCTTTGTGTAAAAGGAAAAGAAATACAGAGAATTAATGTGATGATGCCTTAATTTTTTGGGTAAAAGAGCTTTTGCCCCTTGTGGTTTGTCAATTGAAGGTTTTGTCCCCTTATAGTTTAAAAATATATGGTTTACCCCCTCAGGGTTTTAAACAAACCATCAATTCTAAATTCCGGCACAAACTAGGGAATATTCCGTCGGAATATTCCTTTTTGAAGTAAAATATCAATTTTATCCTCAGTTTTATATTTTTCTTTTTCTTTTTATTTTATTTATCCACTCAAAAAAAAAAAAAAAAATTGCCCTCGCTATCCTCAAAAAGAAAAGAAAAGAATTGCCCTCGCTGAAGAGGCGGCACAGGGGAATTTGGGGACGAAGAAGAAGCTCCTCCATTGTTACACCACTACGGGTTTCACGTTGCGGCGGCAATGTAGGCGGTGCATAGACTCAATAGAGTATATCTGAATAAATTTCTCGATCTAAATCTTCAAGAGGATATTGGAGCCAAGACACCATCTCATCCTCCTGTATGAAAAGCTGTTGGTGCTGATTCCGTTGTCGCGATCCCGTTTCTCCTCCGACCACCGATGGAATCTGGGTGGAGGATGGTTGCAGAAATGGAATCTCAGCAAATCCACCATCACCACCACCACCACCGGCGTTTGTAAGTTTCTTCAATGATCTTTGATTTTGAGTTTGTGTTACCACTTGTCCGTTCTGCCATAGAAGCTCCATTAACTCCTCATCTCCCCTAATATCACACACAAATCATGAAAACGAAAATTACTAAGCTACAGAATAATTAAAATTAATTAATTAGTTAACAAAAATAAATCGCGGCACAAATCAGTTACCTTGACGGAATAAGTAGGAAATCGCTGTCGGAATGGTCACTTGGCTGGAAATCGCAGCCCATGAAACCCTAGTCGTCTTTGTCGTTCCTCCTCCTCCCGTCGCTTGAAATTGTAAATTTTGGGGAAATAATACAGTAATAAAGAAGAAGCTGATGGTTGTTACCTTTATTTAATAAATAAAATAAAAAGAAAAAGAAAAAGAAAAATATAAAACTGAGGGTAAAATTGATATTTTACTTCAAAAAGGAATATTCCGACGGAATATTCTCTAGTTTGTGCCGGAAATTAGAATTGATGGTTTGTTTAAAATCCTGAGGGAGTGAACCATATATTTTTAAACTATAAGGGGGCAAAACCTTCAATTGACAAACCACAGAAAAGGTCTTTTACTCCCACCTTTTGTATAAGGAGAGTGATGTGGCACCGACACCATCCGTACACACAATAAGTTTCAGTCACAATCTTAATCATAAAAATAAAAAATAAACAAAATGCAAAAAAAATTGAGGACCACAAATGTATACATCAGGGGATATGATACATACATTTTCGTCACTAATTTTAGGGTCATCAATTTCAAGATTTATGAATTCCTATGGGCTGTTGTCGCACCAAGTAGGATTTGCATCATGATCATATTAAAATTCGTGCCTTTTCGGGGAGTGTATCATTTTCCTTTGGAATTATCGATGTTTGATTATTGGACTTATGGGTGTGAATTATACTTCGAATTTTATGAACTTGAATTCGAACATAAACTTGATATTGATGTCGAACTCAAACTCGTTCGCGAACACTTTCGAATTTGTGTTGAATTCAAACTTGCTTCGAGCTAAATGAAATAAATGTTTTTATTTCTACATATTTACAAATATACAAATAAAATAACACGGCTTCTATTGGCATCACGGTTCAACTATTGGCACCACACTTGTTTTTAACACTCAATAAATTACTTCAACCACTACGGTTATTTTTTTGCAAAATAACGTCAGTGACATAGATGTTATTTTTCAATACGCGTATCACTGAACTGAGGTTGGTTTTCGATAAAAAAGTCAGTGACAGTGACATTATAGTTATAAATGTATCTTTGGTCTAAAACGTCAATCCACTTATGTTATAAAATGCAGTGGCACTGACGTTCCTAGTGTGGTCGCGAAATTACAAAGAAGAAATACATTTGTGGTGCCGGAAGCAAATGAAAAATAATAATAATAATAATAATAATAATAATAATAATAATAATAATAATAATAATAATAATAATAATAATAATAATACGTGTCAATAGTAACGTGGTGCCGATAGAAGCCGTCTAAATTAAATCTTTGGGAAATTAGGGTTAATGACACAATCTGGAATATTTTTAAGTAACAAGACAGTTACATATTTTTTATAGGGAGAATGACAACTGCATAATTTTTATAGCGAGAAGGACAAACAGTGAATCCCGAAAATCAGTGAATCTCCCCAGTGAATCCCGAAATCAGTGAATTTCGACACTGAATCCCGAATATTAGTGAATTTCGACAATGAATTTTGAAAGTGAATTTCGACAGTGAATTTAAACAGTGACTTTCGAACACAAGTGAATTTCGACAGTGAATAAATAGTTTTGTCATTTATGCAAAAGTTTCAAAAGACTGTCATTTTACTCAATTGATGAAATATTTATGTCCTTCTCTCTCATTCCCCCATAAATCTTTATATATTTCAATTGAAGCTAATATGTTAAAAGAAAATTCATTTTTTAAATGAAACATAATAAGAGTAGTAAAATATAATAAATAATAGTAATTCAACTTATACTTATTTTTTTATTCCTAAAAAAAGAAAAAAGTTTTACATATTTTTTCACTAATATTTCTATTCGAGTACACTCAGAAGCTAACGAGTCGAGTAAGAGAATGCTTGAGATTGACTCGTTTAGTACTCAAGCAATAATCGAGTCAAACTCATTCAATCTCAAAATGTGTCGAACCGAATTATTTTGTGAAAAGATGAACCTTAAGGGAAAATAAATTATGATGGGAATATGCAGCTCGAAGAAGTAAAGAGAGATGGAGGCGCCTTTAGTGAAGAAGTGCCGTAAAGTCCCACATCGGGGAGAATGTAAAGTCCCACATCGATAAAGTAAATGAATGCTCACCCCCATATAAGTGTGAGACATAAATGTCTTGTCAACTCGAGTTAGCCCTTTTAGATCAAGCGAGGACGACGGTCTAAGCAGTTGACCGAACATTTATGACTCATTTAGCTCTACCAGGCCCGGGGTCTGGGGGCATTACAGAATGGTATTCAGAGCCGACTATCAGACGGAACTATGCGCTGCACCGTACAAGAAGACGGTGTAAGGATGGCCTCTTGTTACCTCTGGTAGGGACGATCCAGGACCAGTCTTGGCCGTCCTGGCGAGGACGCCAGTCCCTTATAAGGGGGGAGAATGTAAAGTCCCACATCGGGGAGAATGTAAAGTCCCACATCGGTAAGTAAGTGAATGCTCACCCCATATAAGTGTGAGACATAAATGTCTTGTCAACTCGGGTTAGCCCTTTTAGACCAAGCGAGGACGGCGGTCTAAGCAGTTGACCGAACATTTATTACTCATTTAGCGCTACCAGGCCCGGGGTCTGGGGGCGTTACAAGTGCACCTTAAGGGAAACGAAACAGGGAAAAAAAAAGGATGTCACAGACGATTCTGACTCTGTTTCAATTTACCGAAAGGAAAAGGTGATAAATGCCATGATTCATGCATGGAGCTCATGTGAAAATTTTGTTTTCTGCGTTTTGTTTAATGTTGCCCGATCTTATATTCAATTCCTATATTCTTAAGTTTAACATGACATACTTATTATAACAGCCTTTTGATGTTTTGTGTTGTGTCCTTCAGGATAGGATACTGCCCATGGTCAAAACTGAATAGGAATCAACTATGCAACAACTAGATATGGATATTTAGGAAAACTGATTGTAAGGAATGCACACAACTTAAATGAATTCTTGATTGAGACTATCATAATACTTCAAAGAAAAGCTTCAAGCTGGTTAATTTGTGTTGGCAATTTCTCAATTGTTTAGAAGGTAAAATATTTTGAAACTACACCGTTTTCTTGTTAATTTATCCCGAAGTGTTGCCATATAACTTATCAAGGAATACTCCTGACCGTGATATAGAGTTTCAGGTTGACCTAGTTCTAGATGTAAGACCAGTCTCTAAGCAACCATACAGGATGGCTCCAGCTGAACTTAAGGAATTGAAAGAACAGGTAGAGGATATGCTTGAGAAGAAGATAGTCCAGTCAAGTACTTCACCATGGGGTGCACCAGTGCTGTTTGTAAAAAATAAAGATGGCACTATGAAGATGTGCGTAGATTATCGGGAGTTAAACAAGTTGTCTATTAAGAATAAGTATCCTCTCCCTCGGAGAGATGATTTGTTTGGTCAGTTGCAAGGGTCAAAGGTGATTTCGAAGATTGACCTCCGTTCTGGCTATCATCAGTTGAAGATCCAGCTAGCAGATGTACCCAAGACAACATTCAGTACCAGATACGGGTTGTATGAGTTCTTGGTCATGCATGACTAATGCTCCGGCAGCTTTTATGGATTTGATGAATAGGGTGTTCTCCGCTCACTTGGATCAGTTTGTTGTTGTTTTCATTGATGACATTCTGATTTATTCTAAGGATGAACAAGAGCATCTACGGATAGTGTTGCAGACCTTAAAGGATAAAAAAATTGTTTGCAAAATTTAGCCGGTGCGAATTTTGGTTGGATCATGTTGCTTTCCTTGGTCCCGTCATTTCAGGAGATGGAATTTCAGATGATCCAACTAAGATTGAATCAGTGGTTTCGTGGCCTAGACCTACTTCAAATTACAAACAATATCACAACTTCACTAACTATCACAACTACAGAATATCTACCACCTCATTGTGACGAACCAAGAACGTCGCTCAGGAAATGTCACATAATAAGTATATATAGACCCTTGATACAAGAAGAAGTCCACTAAGATACCCAGACGGGGAGCGACAACATTGACAGGTATTGTTGGGGTTGCTTCCAAGTATGTAGGAGTTTCAACATAAGTAGATGGAAGGGCAGGGTTAATTAGTGGTCACCCTCTTATGGTACCACAGGGGTACGCCTCAGATTGTAGGGGTTAATATGCTAAGTGTTAATTTCAGGAGTGAGCTATAAAGCTCAGTAAGAAAACATAACATCACAATGGAAAATCTTGATTTTACGGTAAAAAAAAAAGGGGTTGTCCCAAGGTAATGGTGAAGCATAATTAAATCATTAACTATATCACCTATATCTCTATATATTACATTTCATTCTTTCAATCTATACAATGCTACATACATCTTTTTATTGTGTGTTAACCCCCCAAAAAATGCAGAATCAAACGAGCGAACACATAAAGACCTCTGTAATACAATACAAAGTGCTCTTTTTTTGGGTCTAATTAAAAACTTAAGGTGGATAAAGATGCTCCCCAACACGGATTAGTCGTGAAACTCATTCACCGCAATAAAATCAATCCACTAATATATCCCCTAGATTCTACACCCACCGAACGAATGGATTTGGCCTTGAGTAGAGTCACTAAAACATACAAATTTGTAAATAGCTCTTCGAAATCCAACTCGAATCCAACATCTTTTTCAAAAAAACCAGTCGTTCAAATCCTTAGTAAAGGTCCTAGCTTTATGGCCAATCTTTACATCGGTGGTGACGAACTGTTTATTCAGTCTGTAGCTTTCGATACAGGTATGGATATGAAAAAAGAGAATATATATATTGTTGTTGCGTTTCGAATACTAGCATTTTTATTCTGTAATTATTAATTAATTAGTTTATCTGCAGGTAGCGACATTCTTTGGGCTCAATGCAGCGGATACACACACGGGCAGCAAGGGCAAGACACAGGCGGCCCAACTTATAATCCTTCAGAATCAGTAACGCATAAGGAATGGACGTGTCTCCCCCCCCCCCCCCCCCCCCCCCCCCCTGGAGATCATGTCTGCAGCAAAATACCTGGTGGTGGATGTGACGACCAAAACCGTTGTAAATACATGACCCGATTTGGAGATGGCAGCCATAGCAGTGGTTCATGGTAACTGATACCATAACATTTTCAGAAATCTTTTTGTCACTGACGTTCCAATTGGTTGTGGGATAGAGAACTACGATACAGCCGTAGAGGACGGTGTTTTTGGAATCGGAAGCGACCCGGACACGTCAATATAAGGTAGACCAGCAGTAAAGTCCCTACCCACAGTGTCCCAACTTTTCGCTTATCTAATACTTTACGGTCATGTTTATAGTATTACAAGGCATGCTTGCCTGCAAATCTTTTACAGCTTTATTGTTTTACAAAGATAACATTTATGCCTGGATGTAATTGGGTAGGAGAGTAATAGAAACACTTTAGTTGCAATGTTTTAGATGCAGTGTTGTGAGTCAATTTAGTTGCATGCTTTCTCCGTAGGGTGTCATGCGTACTAAAGGAGCTGCCAAACCTAAGCCTGGGTACTTGACCCAGAAAAATACTAAAGATGAATTAGTTGCACGTGAAACCAGTGAAACACAAGGCTGATGTGGTCGACTGTCGGTCTTCCAGCCCAAGTTGAGTTCAGCTGTTCTACCACCCCAACCAAAAACAAAAGGCTTAAGCTAGCACATTTAGATTCTCATGTAGACAAACTTGTAGATTTAGAAACACTAGCGAGTGTGATACCGCTTTTCATACCTTGAAGGATAGGTTGACTACGGCCCCAGTGTTGGCAGTTCCGGAGATTTTTGATAATTATGAATTTATGATGTCTACACAGATGCTTCGGGACAGGGTTTAGGTTGTGTGTTGATGCAAGGGGGAAAGTGATTGCTTATGCATCTAGGCAGTTGAAGGTGCATGAGAAGAACTACCCGACACATGACTTAGAGTTGGCAGCGGTAGTGTTTGCCTTAAAGACTTGGAGGCACTACTTGTACGGAGTTAAGGCGAGGATCTTCACCGACCACAAAAGTTTAAAGTATTTCTTCACTCAAGAGAATCTGAACATGAGGCAAAGGAGATGGTTAGAGTTCGTAAAGGATTACGATTTGGATATTCAGTACCATCCGGGCAAAGCCAATGTAGTCGCTGATGCTTTAAGCAGGAAACCAGTGTTTGCAGTTTCAAGCGTCGAAGATGTGGCAGAAAGGTTAGATGGGCTGGAAATCAGCAGGTTTGATTAGATTGAGGATCGACAGTTTGTGGCGCCGTTGTTAGCAAGGTCAGAGTTGATGGATGCTATTCGGGAAAAGCAAGACGAAGACCCGGTTTTGGTCGATCTGAAGCGAGTTGCTAGAGAGAAGCCTACAGTGGGTTATGTGTTAGACAAGAATGGAAACCTTTGGTACCAGGATCGTTTGTGTGTGCCTAATGTTGGTGACTTAAGACAGAGAGTTATGGAAGAGGCACATAGGATTGCTTTTGCAGTTCATCCAGGTGCTACTAAGATGTACAGAGACTTGAAGGAAAAGTTTTGGTGGCCCTCGATGAAGTTGGAAATAGCCAAGTTCGTGGCAGAGTGTGACATTTGTCAGAAAGTAAAAGCAGAGCATAGAAGACCAGGAGGAATGCTTAAACCCTTGGATATCCCTGAGTGGAAATGGGATAAGATTACGATGGACTTCATCACCGGTTTACCAAGGACAAGAGGTGGAAATGATGCGATTTGGGTAATCGTGGACAGGTTGACCAAATCTGCCCATTTCTTACCGTATAAGGTTGATATGCCCTTGAAGAAGATGACGACACTATACTTGGATAATATAGTGAAGTTACACGGAGTTCCTATCTCTATAGTCTCGGATCAAGATAGTCGATTCGTCAGTCGGTTTTGAAAAAGTTTACAAGAAGCTTTTGAAACTAAGTTGGATTTGAGTACGGCTTTTCATCCTCAGACAGATGGACAATATGAGAGGACCATCCAAACACTCGAGGACATGCTAAGAGCTTGTGTTTTGGAAGTAGGCGGATCATGGGATGATTACCTACCGGTAGCAGAGTTTGCCTACAACAATAGTTATCATGCAAGTATAGGCATGCCGCCGTTTGAAGCGTTGTACGAAAGAAGATGTAGAACGCCATTGTTTTGGGATGAAGTCGGGGAAAGACAGATTACAGGGCCGGAAATGGTTGAGCAAGCTAAGGAAAGTGTTCAGTTGGTTAAGAAGAATCTGAAGGCAGCTCAAGACAGGCAGAAAAGTTGGGCAGACGTTAGAAGAAGACCGCTTGAGTTTGAAGTCGGTGATAGAGTGTATCTACGAGCTTCACCAATGAAGGGAGTGAAACGCTTTGGACAAAAGGGAAAGCTAAGTCCAAGGTATGTTGGACCGTTTGAAATTCTGGAAAGGATTGGACCGTTTGCTTACAAGCTTAAGTTACCAGAATCAATGTCATGGGTCCATAGCGTGTTTCACGTTTCAATGTTGAAGAAGTGTCTGACGAGAAGTGATGTTGAAACTACAATTGATCCGGAAATTCTACAAGACACTCTTGCTTATGATGAGAGACCGATCAAGATTTTGGACCGGAAGGAAAATATGATTAAGAGGCGGATGATCCCATTGGTTTTGGTTCAGTGGAGCAATCATTCACCCGAGGAGGCAACTTGGGAAGTTGAAGATGATATGATCAGTGAATTCCAAGAGTTTGTGGATCTACCAGGTATGTTCTAGTTTCGAGGACGAAACTCCTTTTAATGGGGGAGGAATGTAATATTCCGATTTTCGGGAAAGGGCAGGCAGACGTGTCATTTTGCGAAAATGAAATATTATTATTTCTTTTCTTTTATTAGAGTTAAGTATTGTGTTAATTATATATATGTAATTTTCGAAATTATGTGTATTTAATTAAAGGGAAATCTGAGTATTTGGTAATTAAAGGACAATTAAGGAAAATGGGATTTATGGGAAATTGGTATTTAAGGAAATTTACACACAGTAATCCCATAACCAAAACACAAAATCAGAAATCAGTTTTTCACCTCTTCTCTGCGCAATTTGGAGGAAGAAAGAGGCCAAGGGAGTTTTCACGGTATCTGAAGCGTTTCTTAACCGTTTTTAGATCAGACGAGAGATTTGGAATCGTCGTGAGAAGGGGCAACACTTGGGGATCAGATTGTTGAGAAGTGTTGCAGATTTTCGTGGCTGTTTAATCTGGGTTTTTTTTGGCTGCTATTAGGAAGAAACTCTTCCTATGATCTCGGTTATGATTTGTAAAGTTTAGATCATGTTTTAAGATGCATAGACGCAAGAAGTTGTGCTTTTTCGTTGATCAATGGATCATAGATGTTTAGATAAGTCTCCTACGTTTTACTGTGCATAATTTGGTGTTAATTAGGTTAGAAACGGATTTGAAATCGCGTTTAGAAGATTTAGCGTTTTGGGAAAAACCCAGGCGGACGGGCGTCTGCATTAGGCGGACAGGCGTCTGCATTATGCGGACGGGCGTTTGCGACCCTAGTAGCTCAAATGGGCGTTTGCACAAGGCAGACGGGCGTTTGAGGTTAGATTTTTTATTCCGGATGTAGCTGTTTTAAGCGGACGGGCGTTTGGGGTTTAGTGGACGGGCGTTTGTATACGGACGGGCATCCATAGGGTGTCAAACGGGCGTTTGACCTGTTTACCTTGTTCCTACTGTTTTAGCGTTTCGGATTGGTTTTTGGCCTCATAATCGTGCTTTCACTGTTTTAATCCCTTAATCATTATATGCCAACATTGTGTAAATTTAAACAAGCCTGAATTGATCTTCTGATTCGTTCAGTTAAAACACCGAATGTACTCTTAAAGGGAGTTGAAGTTCGGATCCGTCGGAAGAGCATGATAGGCTTGTGCTTTGATGAATTAATATTCATCAATGTCTGTGTAATTTCTAGGCCTTGTAATGTCTAGTGGTCTGGGAAGAGAGTAGTAATTGTGAGGGAGATTAATTGAAATCACTTAGGTGGTTAGTTAATCATCCTAATAAAACACGTACTTGATATGATCCTCTTCAAACACGCTGCCTTACAACATAGAGTATGGAAAATCAAAAGCACAGGAAAACAGTTGTTTTACGATGGAAAAAAACGGCTAAAAATAGAAAGGTTGGTCAACGCAGTGTTCCCCTTCAAAGGATCAAAAAAGGTAGAGATCTGCTGCAGAACTTTGTTGCTTCAGTAGTTAAACTGAAAAAACAAAAAGACTGTTGTTATTGTGGAGCTAAGAAATTTAGACACGAGATAGCAAACATGTGTTGTTCTGATAGAGATGTTACACTAGCTTTTAGTGCCATACCCCCTTTAATGAAAAATTTGTTGACAGCTGATACACCTGATGCAAAAATGTTCAGGTGTTCTATACGAACTTACAACAATCACTTAGCGTTTACGTCCTTAGGTGCTAGGTATGACAAACAACTGTCACAAAGGAACAGAGGTATCTACACATTTAGGGTACAAGGGCAGATGTACCATTTCTTAAATGACTTGGTCCCTCCCAATGGTTCGCTAAGAAACTTACAGTTGTACTTCTACGACACAGATTATGAAGTGGCAGCTAGATTAAAAACATGTTCAAGACTTTCTGAACCTGTCCTTCAAAGTTTGCTTTAGATAATTGAAGAAAACCCATATGCTCGCTTTTTCTGAGCTCTCAGAGATATACCTGGCATAGAAGATAAATTTATCTTCTTGCGTAGCGACCCTACCCTTAATCAAAATGTATATAACAAACCAACTGTTGAATAGGTTAGTCGGATAGTAAATGAATGCGGAGAGAATGAAACTTCTTTCAAAAGAAACATTAGAGTATACACTCAAGGGGGAAATTCAAGGAGTATTAATTACTACTATGGATGTTATGACCCCTTGCAATATCCATTAATGTTCCTTTATGGAGAAATAGGTTGGCATCAAGGAATAGAAAATAATGGACTGAAACTGTTGAAGAAAAGGAAAAAAAAAAGGAAGCTTAACGAGGCTCATGTAAACCCTTTGATAGTGCAAATGGTAGGAGCTGCTGATAAACGAAGAAGAAGGTAGCTTCATAGATTTACAATGAATTTTTACCAATAGAGAACCCACAAAACTACTTACCTAACTTTTTATCCTATTGTTGCAGCCTTACTTGTATGTTAGAACCTGAGCAGTATGTGTCGGTTAGGGAATATTACTCCTACATATTTCAGATTAGAGAGCGTGATGAGTCGTGCTTGCTAAACTTTGGAAGGTTATTGCAGCAGTTTGATGTTGACATGTATGTCAAGTTGGAAACACAAAGATTGGATTTCTATCGATCGCAACAAAAAGAAATAAGGCAAGATTACTTGCAAGGCGTTGCAGATGTAATTGCATCAGGGGAAACAGATGCAGGGAAAATAGGCCAACGCATAATTCTTCCAGCAGGATTTACAAATGGCCCAAGAAACATGAGACGTAAGTATATAGATACCCTGGCTTTGGTACAAAAATATAGGAAACCAGACTTATTTTTTACGATGACATGTAACCCTAACTGGATAGATATAAAGGAACACTTAATGCCTTCGTAAGAAGCCCAAAACAGACCTAATCTAACTGTTCGGGTGTTTCATGCAAAACTGGAAGAATTAAGGGATGAAATTCTAAAGAAACATGTTTTTGGCGAGGTTGTGGCATATACTTATGTCATAGAATACCAGAAAAGGGGGCTGCCCCATGCACACTTCCTCATTATTTTGAAGCCTCATGCTAAGATCTTTAGGCCAGAAGAGTATGATAAACTTGTGTCAGCTGAATTACCAGACAAAGCTACACACCCTTACTTATATGCCTTGGTGGTTTGTCATATGATGCATGGCCCATGTGGAGATCTTAACCCAAATAATGTGTGTATGCAAGGCAATGTTGTTTGCAGAAGTGCCTTCCCTAAAGATTTCTGTGAAGAAACAGCTGACTGCAATGATGCATACCCCAAATATAGGCATCGAAACGATGGGAAGAAAGTAAAGGTTAGGGGTGTTTATCTAGAAAATCGATGGGTTGTTTCTTATCCTCCTTACTTGGTTTCTAAGCTCGACTGTCATATCAACCTTGAAATATGCTCCACTGTGAAAATGGTGAAGTATATTTACAAATATGTTTGCAAGGGCACTGTACAACAGAAACAATTGATGAAATTGAGCAGTTTGTTTCTGGCAGATGGATATCTGCTCCTGAGGCCTTGTGGAGAATCTTTAGATTTCCTATGGGTGACATGAAACCTGCTGTTATTAGACTTCCTCTCTATTTAGAAAACTACCAACCACTTATCTTTAAGAAGAAACAGAGCCTGCCTAATGTTTAAAGCAATCCTGTCCAACGGAAAACAATGCTTACTGAATTCTTCTACATGAATAGATTTTCTTCGGATGCTAAAAGGTTAAACTGTACATATGCTGAATTCCCAGACCATTTTGTCTGGCTTGCAAGTGACAGACATTGGAAGCTTAGACAACGAGGTGACTCTATAGGCCGGATAGTAATCGCTCACCCTTCGGAGGGAGAACGATACTATATGAGAATTCTTCTAGCTATTGTGAGATGCCCGATATCGTACGATGATCTTAAGATTTACAATGGAATTAACGATGCCACCTATAGAGAAGCAGCGTTGAACCGTGGCCTTTTACAAGATGATAATAGCCAACAGATTTGCATGGAAGAAGCTTGCTCTTTCACATGCCATATGAACTTAGAAGATTGTTTACCAACATTCTGGTTTACTCATGTCCAAATGATCCTAAAAAGATTTGGCTCATGTTTGAAAGCCAGCTATCAGAAGACTACAAAAAGGACAACAATTTGTCGGTATATGCTGTTCAGACAAAGGTGCTTCAGCAAATTAATGGCTTCCTACAGTCAATGGGAAATTTTTTAAAAACATTTGGCATAACCGAAGAAGTAGCCTATGAATGCCTGGATGACTTGACTAAAGAAATTGAAACAGAGAAAAATATACCTGTTTCACTCATTGACCTACAATCAGTAGTCTGTCTAAATGGAAAACATAAACAAGCTTATAACTTAATTATGGATAGAATCTATGGGAAACAAAAAGGTGCATTTTTTGTAGATGGCCCTGGGGGAACCGGGAAGACATATTTGTACAGATCATTGTTGGCAGAAATACGTTCCAAAGGATATATAGCGTTGGCTACTGCTACATCCGGAATTGCGGCATCTATTCTTCCTGGCGGTCGAACAACACATTCAAGATTTAATATTCCAATTGATGAAAGTGAAGGGTGGACATGTAGAGTTTCTAAACAAAGTGCCTTAGCCATGTTAATAAAGGAAAGCAAGCTAATAATTTGGGATGAAGCACCCATGGCTAAGAGAACAGCAATCGAGGCATTAGATGCTTTGCTTCAAGATGTAATGGAATCTTCTGAACTTTTTGGCGGTAAAGTTGTTGTCCTTGGAGGCAATTTTAGGCAAACGTTGCCAATTGTTAAACTAGGAACCATGAATGACATTGTGCTTGCTACACTTATTAGTTCCAAAATCTGGGCGCAACTAGAAAAAAAAAATTAACAAAAAACATGAGGGCTTTGAACGATCCAGATTACACAATTTTTTTACTAGACATAGGAAATGGAAAGCTACAAGACAAAACATGTGCTGATGTAAAACTTCCAAACTCAATAATTCTGAAAGCGTTGAATGACGACGAGGCTATTAATGACCTGATTAACAAAGTCTATCCAAACATTAGCAATTTGTTGCCTGTCGTGCCTCAAACAATGAACAGGACAATACTAACAATAAAGAATTCGTTTGTCGATGATATAAACCAAATAATGATCCATGCATTCCCAGGCGATGCTTCTGATTATTTTATCTTTGACGAAACAATTAATCCTAATAACCAGGGACAATACATAGATATAATTAACAGCATAACACCAAATGGCTTGCCACCTCATCATATGATACTTAAAGTCAATGCACCCATCATACTTCTTAGAAATCTAGATCCTTCAGAAGGTTTGTGCAACGGAACATGTTTGGTTTGCAGAGCGTTGTAGAAGAATGTAATACATGCCGAAATAGTATTTGGTGATTTCTCGGGGAAGCATGTCTTTATCAACAGAATACCTTTACAGTCTCCAAAAGATGACCGTTACCATGTTCCATACAAACGTACACAGTTTCCTGCACGACTGAGTTTTTCAATGACTATCAACAAAGCCCAAGTACAGACATTAGACTACGTAGGCATTTATTTAAAAGAACCTGTGTTTTCCCATGGACAGCTTTATGTCGTGTTGTCCAGAGCTAGAACTTCTTCTTGTGTTCAGGTTGTCATAAGGCCTCCGTTCTATGATCCCACAAATGATGAACAAAAAAAAACGCTGTATATAAACAAGTTTTAGCCCACGCTTAATTCATAATACTCAACGTTCATGCCGTGCACATATGTTTCCAATATTTAGGTAATGAAGTTAACTAACCTTCAACCGTTACATTTTGTTCTTATATTTTTCCGCATTTACTCTTTATTTGCCTTCCGATCTTTGTGCTTTTCGCTTTATAAGGTAAGCTTGCAGCATGTACTGCCTTATCCGTAGTGTTATAGTTACAGCTCTCTATCGGTACTCAAAGAAATTGTTTCTGTAGATTGACTTAAATAATTTATTCTTTGATATTGAAATTATAAATGCTTGTGATTTGCTCCGATATGTACTCAAATAGTCAGATTAGCGGTATCTGTGTTGTACATGCGAATCAGCTGATTTTAATTTTGCATGTGCCTGACAAAACTGCCTTATGTTTACTTGTTTGTCTGCATTGCAGTTGCTACTTCTAAGCTGCATACAATGTTTGTAACCTTCTTCTTTGTATAAAAAAAGTTTGCTTATGCGTTTCAAATATTTCTCTTTTTGAGCTAACAAGTGTTGTCTCGTCGGTTTACGCAAAACCAATATGTTTGCTATGGTTTGCAATGCTGAATGATCGGTTTGCTGGTTTCAGGAAAATGCCTAGACAGATTTTAAATGTTGTTGACATTGCACAAGGCCAGAGAGGCTAGACATGCATCATTCAGGTTGTTGAGAGACATCCAGTGCTATATAAGGCTTTAACTTATTACCCATTTCAAAAAGATACAGGAACTACCTGCTGACTGGTATGCGGGTTTCACAATTTACTGTTAACCTTCAGTTTATTTATAATAAAACTTACGTACATGGTAGCCTTTACTGTAGATTCTGGATGTACCGGGGAGAAAAATAAAGGTTGTGATGTTTGATAAAGACATCGATTTGTTTGAAAGTTCCATGCAGCCGTTTAAGAGATACAAGATCTCTAATGCAAATATGACCCTGCCGCCTGAGCAGTTTCAGCTAGCAGAGTATAGACTCTCTTGGATTATTCACAACAAGACACCCGTACAACTGATTGTTGATGCAAACCCTTATGTTCTGTCATGCAAGTTTGAAGTCTGCAAGTTTAAGGACCTGCATAAGTTTGCAGAGACAGATGAAAATATAGGTAAGTGTACAACTCTACCATACTTTTCACCATGTGTTCGTGCATAAAATGTAATGGAAAAATAAATTGAAACAGTCTGTTTACAACATACTTTCCACAATTTTAAACACCAGCTTCCTTTGCTTACATAACAAACATCACTAGTTGCTTTCCTCAACTATTAGAGCCTTGGTTGTGCATTCCTTTCCGGTGGTTGACATCACATTCACGAAATCTGTAAAAGATTATGTTGTTGTTAATGAAGAGTATGTTTTGTATGCTTCTTCTGTCATTTGTTTTTTAAGAAGGTATAGATCCATAACACAGTTCTTACATAATGCAGAGACATTCCCATGGTTCTACGACTTTGGAAAAATCTGCTTACAGATAATGATCCAAGCATTGACAGCTTCAGCAAGGCACCTGTAACCATAATTGCCTCAAATCTTAAAGTCAGGACTTTTCATGGTAGGTTATGGGTTACGAATTTAATTACATTTTTACAAGTATTACCTTTTCCCCTGCTATATTATTGCTCCTCTATTGCAGGTCTATCATTGGCAACATGAAACACTACTTACTTGACGGAAAATCCACCGCTTTCCGAGGATCTAGTCCTTAAAAAATGGTATCTCAGTCTCAAATCATACACTTACGGTTCCTCTTCTACCTGGTGTTTAAAAGGTATGCTGAAAACAGCACAAGGGTTGCTGAGTGGTTGAAAAACAAAGCCTATGAAAACAACAACAAGTTCTTTCCCCACCCAAAAGAAGAAGAGATTTTGGATTTGTAGGGTGCCATGGAAGCTTTCAAAAATGTAGGCTCACATGCTAATGTCATATGTTTACTTAATGCTTTAAAGACAATTAACTGACATGTTTGTCATTCGTGTGTAGGTGAAAACATGTTGGATAAAAAGCAAGGTTCGCTTAAGCGTAACGCGTAATACTCTTTATGAAATACTTTGTGCAGGCTACCAAATGATCGTTGATGCTGACGTGGATTGTAACGTTCAATGCTCGGGCTGTTCTGTGCTTTCTCCGAAGGAAGTTAGGTACTATCAAAATATATTTAATCCTAATGGCCTGTATAACTTGGTAGCATTATTATTAGGATATTATTATCTGATTTTATTTCTGTTTATTTTGTAAGGGTATTAAGGTATTTTACGGAAGGGATTAGGGTAATGAGCTGAGCTATATATATGTATGGAATGATGTAATGAAAAAGACAGATGAATAACAAAAGTCGACTATTTTGATCTTCCTGCTTTCGTCTCTTGCCATTTAACATGGTATCAGAGAAAGGTTCGGTCCAAATTCTGATTTTTTTTCAATAAGCTAATCTCATATGGCGGAAGACAAGAAACTTGTTCCGTTTTATTTAAGTACGAGTGATAATCCGGGTGCGTTGATCACCCCAACGCAATTTACCGGCGATAATTATGATGAATGGTCAAGGGACGTTCGCGTGGCCTTAAGATCGAAACGAAAATTCGGGTTTGTTAATGGAGTAATTCCCAAGCCGACAGAGGAAGAAAAACTGGAAGATTGGTATACGGTTCAATCTATGTTAGTTTCTTGGATCAAGAATACTCTCAATCCTAAAATTCGGTCCCTGTTTGGTGGCTATGAAGATGCCCAGGAGCTGTGGGATTCAATTCAGTCTAGGTACAGCGTAGTCAATGGCGCTAGGATTTGTCAACTCAAGAAAGACCTAGCCGAGTGCAAACAGATGAAGGACGAACCGGTTGCGACATACTATGGTCGGATAAGCAAATTACGGAATGATTTATCGACTCTTACGGTGACGCCGAGTTGCAAATGTAATCACTTTTGCTGCAAATTGGATGAGGAATTTCAACGTTTGGTGATGGAAGATCGTTTATATTGGTTTTTACTTGGCTTGGATCCATCATATGCCGCACTCCGATCGCGAGTTGTTGAATTTGGATCCATTACCAAGTGTTGACGGAAGCCTTCCAAAGCATATCCCAAGAAGAGCGTTTGCACAAAATCGGAGGATTGTTACGAGATGATCGAGAAGCCATGATGGCATTTAAAGTGCAAGCCGAGTCGAAGGAGAAACGAAAGGCGAGAGAATGCTAAGAAATTTTGTAAGCATTGTCAAATTTACGGCCATGATGATTTTGGTTGTTTTGAATTGATAGGCTATCCGGATTGGTGGGGTGACCGCCCGGGGGGGGCCGAGGTGGGGCTCGAACGGGTGGTGGCCGGACTGCGGGTGGCCGGGGGGCGAAGCTCCACAAGCGGCCGGCCACCATACAACGGCGGGCGACCTTACAACGGCGCGAGCGGCGGCCAAAATCTTTGGAAATTTTCGAGGTGCTTTGCACATAAAATCAAGGCGAATCATACGCATCTTGGAGGCACTACGGCGGCTCGTGGCCCTCCCACAACGTTGGAGGAATCCGGTCTTACAAATTTAACTCCGGAACAATGGAACGCGGTACTTGATGTGTTGAATTACGCCAAACCACGGGATCGGTTAAATGGTGAGAAATTGTGGATTGTTGATACGGGTGCAACACACCATGTCACCGGTGTGTTTGATAAATTAATTAGTGTACATATGGTGCATAATTGTCCCGTTTCATTGCCGGATGGGCTGTATCTAATGCCACACATGAGGGAGACTTATTTTTACCGGGTGGTCTTAAATTGCGTAATGTGTTATATGTTCCCCGACTTGAATGTAACTTAGTATACGTATCGCGAGTTGATGGATGACTTGAGCGCCGAGCTGAATTTACATCTACCTTATGTGTATTGCGGGACCGAATGACGAGGAGGGTGATTGGAGTGGGTGAGCGTAATGGAGGACTTTTCTATTTTCGGGGAGTACAGAGCACGTGTTATGGGCGTTTGTTTCAAGTAAGGACTCAATTCGGTTGTGGCATAAGCGATTAGGACATCCCTCGGAGAAGGTTTTGAAGCATTTTCCTCGTTTGTTTGGTTACGATAATTTTAATAAAAATTGTGATGTTTGCTTCCGTGCAAAACAACATAGGGGACGGTTTTTTAATAGTAATAAGCGAGCTAGTAAAATTTTTGAGCTCATACATTGTGATTTATGGGGTCCATATACGACTCCATCTACGTGTGGTGCGCGTTATTTTTTGACCATTTTGGATGATTTTTCTAGATCAGTTTGGGTTTATCTTGTTTATGATAAAAGTGAAGTTGCAACGTTGTTCTTGGAATTTATGGCAATGGTGAGTCGGCAATTTGATGGTAAAATTTTACGTGTTAGAAGCGATAATGGCACGGAATTTAAACGTTTATCGGATCAGTTTCGAAAAGATGGCATTATATTTGAAAAGTCTTGTGTCCACACGCCACAGCAAAATGGTCGTGTCGAACGGAAACACCAACATATTTTGAATGTTGCACGAGCACTACGGTTTGAGGGTCACTTACCGCTAAAATATTGGGGGGGGGGTGTGTTGGCCGCTTGTTTTTTGATAAATCGTACACCTTCGCGTTTATTAAATTATCAAACCCCATATGAATGTTTGTTTGGGAAAACACCGGATTTTGATATGATAAAAGTCCTGGGTTGTCTCTGTTATGCCCATAATCTCCATAACAAGGGAGATAAATTTGCTAGTAGAAGTCGTAAATGTGTGTTTTTGGGTTATCCCTTTGCGAAGAAAGGTTGGCTGGTCATGGATTTGGCAACAAATGAAACATTTGTGAGTCGGGATGTTCGTTTTTGTGAAAATGATTTTCCGTTTGCTACGCCGCCCCCAAGTAATTCCCAGCCAAGGACAATAGAGGAGGCCGAGTGTTTTCCAACCTATGATCCTAATATGCCTATTGATAGTGAGTCGAGCGATGAGCCGATTCTATCGCTCGTATGGATAGGGACGAGGACATTATTGTAACTAGTGAGGAGAGGGCAGAAGAGTCTACTACAAATGATGGCGCGGTTTTGGGACGTGGTAAACGTGTTCGAGTCCCTAATACACGTTATCAAGATTATGTCACTCATATGAAGATTACTAAGCAAAGTCCTCCGGCACGGCTCCCCGCTCGATCGTCCTCTTCGGGTAGTTTATCTCCGCTTACATATTTTGTAGATTGTTCCAAATTTTCGACGCACATCGCATCGCGGGTTCGTTGCCAATATGGAAACCGGTACTACTCCTCGTAATTTCGGAGAGGCTATGAAATCTCCTGGTTGGCGACAAGCTATGGGCGATGAAATAAAAGCATTGGAGGATCAAGGCACGTGGATTTTGCGCCCTCCCCCCCGGCAAAAAGGCATTAGGGAGCAAATGGGTGTATACGGAGAAGTACAATGAACATGGTGAATTACGGCGCTTGAAAGCTCGTTTGGTTGCTTTCGGTAATCACCAAACCGAAGGTGTGGATTATAATGAGACATTTGCACCGGTTGCGAAAATGGTTACGGTGCGTGCATTTTTGTCTGTGGCGGCGGTTAAAGGGTGGATAGTGCACCAGATGGACGTGCATAATGCGTTCCTTCATGGCGATTTGGAAGATGAAATTTATATGCGTGTGCCTCCCGGATTTGAGAATAAAAACACGAACTTGGTGTGTCGAATGCGCAAATCTCTCTATGGACTTCGACAAGCACCGCGGTCTTGGTTTGCTAAACTTTCTTCGCTTTGCACTCAAGCGGTATGGATTTCAACAATCATACTCCGATTATTCTTTATTTACTTTAGTCCGCGGTGAGATACGACTCAACGTTTTGGTCTACGTTGATGATATGATTCTTGCGAGTAATGATGTCAATAGCTTGCGCATTTCAAAGCATATCTTGGCTCATGTTTCAAAATGAAGGATCTCGGCAAGCTAAAATATTTTCTGGGGTTGGAAGTTGCTCGGAATGCGGAAGGTATTTTTTTTATCTCAACGAAAATATGCAATGGATATTATTTTCGAAACGGGCATGACGGACTCCCCTCCGGTTGATTTTCCTATGCCCCCAAAATCACGGCCCTAGCCACGGCTCAAGGGGCCTTCTTGGAGGATCCCCTTATCTATCGGCGGTTAATTGGTCGCCTAATTTATACGGGTGTTACACGGCCGGATTTGGCCTATTCGGTACATATTCTCTCGCGGTTTATGCGGGCCCCTCGGGTTGCGCATTGGGACGCGGCTCTTCGTGTTGTTCGGTATTTATCGAAGAACCCGGGACGGGGTATTTTACTCAAGGCGGATAGTCCTTTAACTCTTGCGGGATGGTGTGATTCGGATTGGGCGAGTTGCCCTCTTACGCGTCGCTCACTTACGGGTTGGTTAGTTCTACTTGGTACTTCCCCGATATCTTGGAAAACAAAGAAACAAGTGACTGTTTCTCGTTCTTCGGCTGAAGCGGAGTATAGATCAATGGCGGCCATTACATGTGAATTAAAATGGTTGAGGCAACTACTTGGTGACTTAGGCGTACAACTACCTCTTGGCAGTATTCTTCATTGTGACAGTCAAGCAGCGATTCACATTGCTAATAACCCGGTCTTTCACGAGCGCACTAAACATATTGAAGCAGTGCCACTTTGTGCGAGATGCCATAACTACGGGCATTATCTCTCCCACGTATGTCCCGTCGAGAGAACGACTTGCGGATATGCTTACAAAAGCGCTTGGCGCGCAACGAGTTGGAATTTTTGTTGGACAAGTTGGGCGTGCGTTCTTCCCGCCCTCCAACTTGAGGGGGGTATTAGGATATTATTATCGATTTTATTTACGTTTATTTTGTAAGGGTATTAAGGTATTTTACGGAAGGGATTAGGGTAATGAGCTGAGCTATATATATGTATGGAATGATGTAATGAAAAAGACGGATGAATAACAAAAGTCGACTATTTTGATCTTCCTGCTTTCGTCTCTTGCCATTTAACAATTACGGATTATCGTGTTCTGCCTTCATCTCTAATTCACCTGCCAGGTTTAACCTACCGGTCACTCTGAATGATGCAAACACAAACGTGAGGGGCACAATAAAAACCCCTGATGCTGAAAAACTTAGCCCCTTCATTGCACTTGAAATCAAGAAGCTTGAAGATGAGGTACTCACTTTAAATTCATAACAACCACTGTCTTCAATATAACATCTTACACATTTATTACAACACCACCTTTAGTGCCTTCTTTGTTAGCTCCAGTTGTTTACTTAACATGATGTGCAAACATCATTTGCAGGACCAGTCTCTTTTGCACGACCTCACAATTGCAATAGATAACACATACGTCGCTTGCTTTGTCAAGTATTATGATAAAATGATCGCTGGTGAGATGTTCCATAGATATGTCATACTTAAGACATACACACTTGAGGAACTGAAAGTGTTTACTCCTGATGCATCAACAATAATGGAACCAACAATCAGCCTTAAATCAGCAAACGATGCTACTGTGGCTGCTGAAACACTGCCTCTGCCACCTTACTCAAACAAAGCAGCTGAGCCAGAAAGGCAATTCTTACGCCTACGACCAAATAGACTCTTGAAAAAGCTTCCAATAACTGTGCCCCAGGGGAGTCAACCAATTCACAGTTTTCCCATGTTAAGAGGACAATTAGCTTTGGAACAATAACTCCTGAAGATTTGGTAAATGTTGCCTGTCAGCTACTTGATTCAGATGTTCAAAAGGTTACTGAATCACCAAAGAAAAAAAACAAAGGACAGGACAATCTGGTTTAGGGTCTTCTTTACTTAAATAACCCATGCACAACTTTCCATTGTAACATATTCTAGCTACAAGACATGTTCCTGCTTTCTTGGTTTTGTTCTGTTGCATCCATCACGATCTTCAACCGAAGCTATTGATGGCAATCTGATAGCTATGCCTTAGTAATTATCAGATAAAATAACTTCTTTTGCTTCATGCTTTCTGTGTGTAATATATGACCTTATCAGGTCAACTTATCTCCTGTATTGGTCACCCAAACTTGCAGTTTACAGCTTGTTGTATTATGAGGGCCTTTACTGTCTTGTGCATGTTCTGCTTATGATTTCTAATTCTCAATGGTTACGCTGTTGTGTTCCAAAATGGCCATAAAAACAAGTAGTCCAAAGCTTGAATCCATATACTTAAGAAACATGATTTACATTCAATTTTGTTATAAGCTTTAAACTTCAGGTTAACAACATCTTTTTAATCACAATACTAAAACATTATCAAAACTTTATATCTAATGCAGGGCCTTACGGGGGTCTCGCAGTGCGAGACCTAACCCAACTAGTCATACAATATGTTGAAGTGAAATTTTTTTTATGTTTATTATATTTCTATCAACAGCTTAAATACATAACTAGCTAAAAAAAACTGTGTAATGCACTAGATGTATGATCTCTTATGAAAAAAAAAAGTAAATACTCAATATGTATGAAACAAAGTCCCGTCAAATTACATTGTAATTCAACTAAACCCGTGCATTAAGATTGTTGAACGTCATTGAGACGTGAAACAAAAGAAAATCTAAATTCAAAAATGTATATCTCATTTCGATCAGTAAGCAGTAATAAAGATAATCAAATGTTATGTCTTGTCCATAGGTAATAAACTTGTTCTTGTCACAATTATGAAGCAAGAAGTAGTGTAGTCTTTTTATCCGCAACTGCAAAGCCACTCGTACTTACCGGAGAAAAGTGATTGAAGATTTGTTACTACGTTACACTCGTATAAAACCAATGACAATATATATTATTAAAAACTTTTTTATTTATAAAGTTTTATGACATTCAAACATGAACACCGTACAATCACCCAAACCCATAATCATACATTTTCACTTAATAACAGCCCACTCAGATTTCGCAAGAAAAAAAATCCGTCGTTCATCAGATTGATCTCCTTCATCGGTTATTCCAAGTATATGTGCACTAACAAAATTGGTATTAAAATACTATTTTGTCTGAATGACATGTTGTTTATTGGAATGTGACAGGATTACGTTATTTATTTTTTTTAAATGGAACATAAATGCGACGCACGTTTTTTTAAGTGGAACATAAATGCGACGCACGTTATTTTTTTTAAATGGAACATAAATGCGACGCACGTTATTTATTTTTTTTAATCTTATTTGGAAATGGACACGTTTAATTTCAGGCCACTGCATCGGGAAAAAAATATAAACCACTGCATAAAAAAATTATAATAACCCCACACAATAATTATAGACCCGTTTGTTTTGTAGAGATCATGTCATGTTTTTTTTTTTTTTTTTTTTCCTTTTTTGTTTTGTGTGTGACAATTTAGTCAATGTGCTAAAAATTTATTTAAATGGACAATTATGATACACCGTGGAAACTAATACAATAAGCATTAATCATATTTTCAAAAAAAAAAGAATATCATTAATGTATAATATCCTTTGAGAAATGAAAAACGTTCCTCAAGAAAATATGAATAAAACAGGAAAAATTGTTATAGTTTTTTTTCTGAAAAATATTATCCCCCACCCCTCGTAATATATTCAATCAAAATTCATGGGTTTTTTTTAAAAAAAAAAATATTCAGACCGTTACGGCACCCAAAGCGGGTACATTCGTTTTTTTGTTTAAAAGTTATGGGGTCTTTTCCTCACATCAGAATGAAATAAATCAATCATACTATCATAATAAAGCTTATCAATATAGTTTTTTAGTGTACTTTTAAAACAATGAAGATTTTCTTTTTACAATGTGAACAGGGTTATTTTAAGGGGTTTTTTTTTTTGATCTTTACCTCTGATTTGATGATACTATTGTTTGGTGTGTTTATTGTGGGCTGTAAATTAACCACAACAATTAGAGCAATGAGTAATATGTAAATAAGCATTGATATAAGAGACGGATGCAACACTAAAAGGAAAAATGATTATGACGTTTACCATTACAATAGTGCTTGGTGGATTTGTTGTAGTCTGTAAATACCCCAATATTTTGCAAAGAGAACTATTAGCAAGGAGGCCAAGATATTGTGGAAGGAGCAAGTAGTTGAAAATCATATGCTTTTGAAACTTTTAAAGAAAGATTATGGTTTATAAAAAGCAGGGGAAAACAAATAAAAACTGCAAGACATTTATTGTATAATGTGAACATGATTATTTTAAGAGTTTTTTTCCCTTATTATTGCTAATTATGGTCGAAATTTTTTTTATTTAATTTTTTTTTTGACAAATAGACAAGAAAACGTTGGGAAAAGAAAAAGAAAAGGGGAATAAGAGAAAACTCAAAGTGCATGTCATTTAGTGTACAATGTGAACTTGAAAATTTTAAGGTTTTGTTTTTTTTTTTTTTTTGTTTTTTTGTTTTTTTGTTTTTTTTGTTTTTTTGTTGTTGCTTCCTATTGCTAATTAATGTGGAGTTTTGTTTTGGTGAAAGGAAAAAAACGTACACTTGGGGCGTAGTTTAAAAAATGTGTGTGTGCGTCAATCGTCTCCGAAAAGAAAAGGTAAAAAACGTGGATATTTTGAATATATTTTCTTTCTATTGCTAATTAATATGGATATTTTGTAAATTTGAAGCATAAGTGCCATTAATGTATAATCTTTGACCGTGGGATTTTTTTAAAGAGCCGGGTTTTTCAAAGCGAATTTGGGTTAAAATTGATTTTATTTCCCTTCCCTTTTATATATATAGTATAGATTATTAATAGCGTGTGTACATAAAATATATTTATTTATTATTGTAACTACCGTATACATCTAGAGAGGCCTAGAATCTTCCGTTAGCTTGTATTGTAACCTATTCATTCTAATTGTACATATCAAAATACCAAACATTTTTCTCCCAATTTCTTATTTTGATATGGTATCAGAGCCCTCATATTTCTTCTTGCTTTGTATCTCCTAAAATCTCTCCTCTCTCCTATATTCACGCCACTCTTCTTCCTTCTCTACTGTTATTCACGCCACGTTTCTTCCTTCCCTGTCGTCGAACCTCGTCTCGTCCTGTCCTACTCTCCGTCAGTTTTCATGGCAACCCAGCCCAACACCACTGCCTTCACCACCGCAGCCTCATCTCCCTCCCTCATCGCCTTCAACCCTGCTATTCAAAAAACCATCAAACTTGATCCTACCAATTACAATGCATGGAACATGCAACTAGAAACTCTCCTCATCGGATACGATCTCTACGGTTACGTGGATGTCTCTATTCAAAACCACCGGCCACCATTACTGTGAATGGAGAAACAAAACTAAACTCTGATTATGCGCTATGGAAGCGTCAGGACAGCTTCATCCTCAACATAATCATCTAGTCTCTCACTCCAGCTTTCCTCCCTTTCATCAACAACCCGTGATTCCCATGATGCCTGGAAAATCTTGAATGATACTTATACGAAATCTTCTTGTGGACTTGTCAAGTTGATTAAAAAATCTCTAAAATCGATCAAGAAAGGTGCCCAGCCCATTTTGGATTATTTATACGCAATCAAAACTACGGCAGACGAACTGACCCTTCTTTGGTCGTCCATGGATCACGAGGATTTCATCAATCTTATTCTTGATAATGTTGGGGATGAATATAAGGAGATTGCTAGGGAAATTCAGGCACGTGACAACCTGATTACCTTTGAGGAATTGCATGAGAAGCTGCTCAATTTAGGGCTGCCAACACATGATTCGTCGTCTTCCTCCTTTTTTGGGCCAGTCTCAGCTCAAACCACTTTCCGCCCTACAGCCGGCCTTCTTCCTCGACTGGCGTCTCCAGCATGGCGGGGAGCCTGTCCACGCTTTCCAGCACACTTCTTATTATGGACAACAAGTTGCGGCTCAATCAGCCATACGGCCCACTTCCGGCTCGAATAACCAAACTCGACCCAAGAAGCCCTATCTTGGTAAGTGCAAATTATGTGCAATATAGAGACATTCTGCTAAATTATGCCATATGTTTCAGGTACAACCGTTGAGTTCCTCTTCCCCACAGCAAACCTTACGGCCCCTTCCCTGGCTTGGCCCACTCTCATGGTTTGGCTCCCACACCACCTACAACCCCATGGTTACTTCATAGTGAGGCTACCCATCATGTCACTACAAACTTGCAGAACCTGTCTCTCCACAATCCTTAGATAGGCATTGATGATATCAAGGTTGGAGATGGTACTGGCCTACCAATCACGTATACTGGTTCTACCACTCTCCCTATCTCTCTTTCTAAGTCTTTTACTTTAAATGATATTCTATGTGTTCCTGATATGTCTCGCAATTTATTATCTATTTCAAAATTATGTTCTGTTGAATTTTTACCTTCTTAATTTCATGTGAAGGATCTCCAGACGAGACACCATAGTCCGGTTAGGAATGGTCTCTATGAGTGGCCTTCTCAACCTCTATCGCTTGCGCTTCCAATAAAGCCACAACTGATGTCATCACCCGTGTCGTCCTGCTAGTACTATTTTAAATAAAATTCTTAGCACATATAAGCTTGACATTTCACTTATGCTTTATTACGTTGTTCTTCTTGTTTGGAAAACAAAAGTCATAAATTACCTTTTTATGCATCTACTTTGAGTTCTTCCCGCCCTCTTGAAATTTTATTTACCGATGTATGGACTTCTCCAGTTATTTGTGTGATGGTTATAAATATTATCTTATTTTTGTGGACTACATTCACTAGATATGTATGGTTTTATCCTTTTGCTCGTAAATCTGATGTTGCTACTACCTTTATTCGTTTTCGTTCTTTAGTCGAATTTTTTTGAGCACTCTATTAAAGTCCTCTACTTTGACAATGGTGGTGAGTTCATAGATCTGCGTGATTATCTCTCTTCCAATGGTATCTCTTTTCTCACCACTCCTCATTACACACCTGAACATAATGGCTTGAATGAACATTGTCACATGCATATTGTTGAAGCGGGTCTTGCTCTTCTTTCCCATACGTCTCTTCCCACCACCTTCTGGCCTTATGCCTATGCCACTGTTGTCTACCTTATCAATCTCATGCCAACTCACGTCCTTCATATGCACTCTCCTTATGAGTCTATTATTCATACAACCCCTAACCATAAACTTCACATCTTTGGGTGTTTATGCTACCCTTGACTCCGCCCTAACACTGATCAAAAACTCCAACCTCGCTCCAAACACTGTGTATTTGTAGGCTATACTCTCACCCAACATGCCTACCATGTTATATAAATCCTTTACAAAAAAATTTAGTCAAATAAAAGATAAATTTAATAGCATCAATCATAAAATCAAATTCGATTTTTTTACCAATAATACATTTTTATTTCACAACCAGAAAGTCCAAAATTACATGAGGAAAAAGTGAAAAAAGCAAATATTTCAAGGAGGCTAGCCTTCTTAACCAATTACAAATTCCACACAATTTCTAAATTTTCATCCTATTGATAATAGTTGAAATAACAATATGAATCGGTGGCCGCTCTTCACACCGTTGATGATGTACTTGGTTCCGCCAATGCCATATACTATAGATTGTTTCTCTAAAGATGTACGGTAAATCTATTCTTTGAGTAGAATCATGAAGATTTAACTTGATCTATTCACCAATAGTAGATTTAGAAAAAAAATCAGAGTTAGCAAGTCTAGGTAGCGGATTCTTCAAAATATTACCAGCCCATCTACAATCCCGTAAGACATGTAGATTGGACTCTCTTCTTGATTTCAATGGCAACACATAGGGGGAACTATTTATTTGCTTACTCTAAAGCAGAACCATAGTAGGTAAAGAGTTGTGTTGTGCTTACCACCACATAAAGTTGAGTCTCCAAAGGCCCTTCAACTTCGATATATTCGTACAAGTTTGATCTTCAATCATTTGATCAGCGAAAGCATATACTCGAGAAAAAGAGTATTTCATATCTTGACCTGCAGCCTACGTGATGACCTCAACACAGACAATGAATCATCTCTTAGTGCAAGAGCAGCCATACATATACTTTTCTCGGAATATGATGCAATTCATTTGGGTTGGCAAAGAGGCTTCAATATTTCATGACAAGAACCCTCGCCCATAGGGATTGATCGTCTGTAAGGATTTTCTAAGGCAATCTACCCAAAAGAGCAAGATTTGTGCAATGAGGATCTTTGAAACTAAGACCACCAGCCTCTTTCCTGAAACACGGGTTCTTTCAAGATATATAGTGCATCTTTCTCCCAGACAGCTCCTCCCCACAGAAGAATTTTCTGCAAAGTTTGTATATTTCATTTAAGACTCCCGTAGGAATCTTAGTAGCCTACATAGCATAATAAGGATGGGTGGCCAGAGAACTCTTGATGAAAAGCATTTTGCCCGCTCTGAATAGCTTCTTGACTTTTCGGATTAAAAGTTTCTTCTTCATCTTATCAAAAATATATTCAAAGGTTCATTTGGTTGTTTTGGAATGTATTATATGGACACCCAAATAAGTTCCCAAGTCATTAGTGAGCTGCATATTCAGACTCGGGCTAAGAGGGCCCTCAACTCATGGCTGGTATTCCCAGAAAAATGAAATTGGATTTGTGAGAACTTACTTTCAGACTAGAAATGTTGTAGAAGTTGTCAAGGACACCTACGTGGGTGTTGATCTAAGTCTTAGAATCTTCACCAAACAAAATCATATCATCTTCAATAAAACATGTGTGAAGGGGGGTCCAGAACGACTTACTTAAATAGGTTTCCATCTACCCTCCTAGACAGCTTTGTCAATAAACTGGTTAAGATTTCCATGCAGAGAACAAACAAGCAAGGGGCAATGAGGTCCCCTTGCCTAAGTCCTATTTTTGGGTTGATAGAGTCCAGCCTATTTTCATTCTAAATGATTGAAAGCTTAGTGTTTATGAGTCCAAACAAGATCAGATTTGTGATGTTTCTATAAAAACCAATCTTCTCCATAATATTTTCTAGAATGGTCCAATGGACTCTGTCATAAGTCTTCACCAAATCGATCTTAAACATTATCTTGCCTTTCTTACCCGTCATACTTTTAAAATAGTTGAACACCTTCTAAGCAAAAAAAAGGCTCCCAATCCCACCTCTTCTAGGTACAAAGGCAGCTTGGGTATGACTGGCGATAGTTTGGTGATAGTTTTTACACAAACATTATTTGGAGCTTTGGGTCTGAACTAGACATATATTATGGGGGTTTCACCTTTAGGATTAATGACACATTAGTTTCGTTGAGTCTTTCACCAAAATCAACCTTATAAAATTAATACCTCAAATACAAATTGTAGAGTTGATGAACTTATAGTGGGCCAACAATTTTTAAGAAAGCAAACAGGTATTCCATCTGGCCTATGAACTTTGCAGTTCCTCATTCGGTATAGGGCTTTCGCAATTTCATTTATCTAAAACATGTATACTTAAAAACTGGATATCTGAGTCTAACAGAGTACGGAATTGGATGCAATCTATAAGATTCTGATCAATGGAATCGTCATGGTAGAGGTTGGCGTAAATTTTTTATCATCCCTTCAATCAAATCACTTTCCTCTGTCCAGTGTCCCTGCTCATCTTTCTAACATGTAATTCTGCATTTATTTTGATGGTAGTCATATTCAGAAAAATGGGTATTTCTTTCCTCTTCAGCCAACCATTTAAGTTGAGATCTCTGGTGCCAGTAGATCTCTTCCTGGTCCATGATGGAATCCAGTTCCAAGTTAATATCCTCATGTAGTTAAGTCGAGTAATGTGAAGGATCCCTTTCTAGACTTCTCTTAACACTTTCAATTCTAGAAAGGCGGTTTTTCTTTTCTTTGAAAGATGTTTCCAAAAATCTCATGGTTCCATCTTTTGGTTCTATCGGAAAACAATTGGATGATAATGAACATGTCATTACTACCTTCCCAAGCCTCTTCCATAAGCCTTTCAAACTTATTGTCGGATCGATGCGCAGAGTAATCCAAAAAGGGGGGGTTGAATGGATCATAAGGGTTTAAAAAAATTTATTTGAATTATTCAATTTAGAACAGATTAGGCATGTTTAAAACACAGATCAAGGTATGTATACCAGATTAATCCAAACTAATAAAACCGGAAGCTATTTTACAGAGCTTGTAAGATCATATTGAATTTACCGAGTGATCGAGTTACACGATTGAAAAGAAACAAATAAAGCAAGTGTAACCAGTTGAATGATATTAGTGACAAAATAGTTTGTAGATAAAACAGCTGATAAATTCATTTAAAGGCTAATAGTACCGATTGCATATAAGTGTCACGAAATGTACTAAAAAAGTTGTGAAAATAATTGAGTTTAAAAACAAATTCGATCAAGAAAATGCAATATGAAAAACAGGAGGCTTGAACAGATCAAGTATAGTAACTGAACCAAACAGTATGCTAGGTTTTTAAACATATCAAAGATACAATGTTCATATATCAATAGATAGCAGTTATAGCACAAGTACACAATGATATACTATTACAGATTGATCAAGTTACATAATATAGCAAAACAACACAATGCTATTCATATATGGCAGACCTACACAGAGGTATTTCTATTACAGATGTGTTCATGATGCAAATACAAGTTCCATGAGGATCATATACGCATGATTAAGCAGCAGGGAACAAATATCAAGATACGGCAACACAAGTGTCACTGTATAAGTTTGCAGTAACAAGTACTGCAACGAAATATAGTAACAAGTTATGGAATAACACAAACAGTGAACACAAATAGACTTAGTGTCACTTTGACATAGCCACTGATAGCCGAGGGGTGAATCACAAGTCTACACTTAGACAGACCCCTTTGGCACTTCAGACCAAAGGATCTTGTGATCACTTCTTGGCAAGGGTTAGTGTTAAGGCCATATTTATATGATTATTAAGGGTTTATTTCATTATTATTTTCCCCACATTTGCATAATTTACATGAGAGTTAAGGGTTTAAGTGTAATTATTTAATAAAGATGATTTTAAGAGGGTTGTATGCAAAATTGATGATTTTAAGTGTTTAATTTAATGGAATTATTATTATTTGGATTTTATTACATTTTTGCAATGTTTATTTATCTTATAGGAGCTTAATTTCGAGTGCATAAAGAGGATTAAAGAGGCTCAAGTTCGAATTATAAGAGATAGAGTTGGAATTGGCTTGAAGAAATTGGATAAGGACGAAGAAATCAAGTTCAAGTCGATCCAGACGGAGTCCAGACGAGCGTCCATCTCCCGTCCATTATGAACGGGCGTTTGGTGAAATGGAACGTGCGTTCGAAGTGCCAAAATCAGAACAGAGAGTCCAACCGCAGTCGAACGAGCGTTTGATTAGCGTCCAAGCCGAGTGAACGAACGTCCATTGAAGCAGACGAGCGTCCGTTGCCGACTTAGTCATAACCGACTTAAAACTCTATATATAGCAGCAGCCTCTTAACCCTAATATATACCACATAATTGAGATCGCAATTTTACACCAAAAAGCTGCGGCCACAAGCCTTTTTACACAGAGATGAACTTCTCCAACCCAACAATCATCTCCAATATGATTGTTGGCTAGAAACCTTGCAGTGAGTCGACGGAGGAAGCTTATCAACAACAAAACCAACTAGAGAATTCGATGCTTATGTGTAGTGAGTTTATTCCGTAGTTTTTCATTCCTTTGGATCTGTTTTGTATTGTTTAAGTTTTATGGAATTAAGATTTGATGAAACGATCTATGTTTAATTTATGCTTGAATAAATTTATGAAAGTATGTTTATTTAAGTTCTCTTTTATTCAAAGTAATGCATCTAATTGTGTTTTAAGAGATTATGCATGATTAGTTGAGTAAGAGTTTGGAAACAATCTCGTGATTTCGTTTTGATTGCATGTTTAGTTTATTTGAAAAGATAAACGAAACCCTAGAATTTGGTTGAAGAAATTTAATTGAATTCGTGAAAAATCACTACTAAAAACTACGTCTTTAGATCACCATCTAGTTGGGGGTTGTTGGTTGATGGGTGGATTCGTTGCCTCGCTGTGTTTTCCTTTATTGTTTATCAATCGAACCGTTTAGATTAAGTTTAGTTTAAGTTCTAGTTTTATAAACCCTAGTTTCCTGCTGTTTTCCTGCACTTTTCTGCTTCAGTTCGTAGTTAGACGCTCGTCCGCAATAGCAGACGCCCGTCCGTTAGCTTTAGTTTCCAGACGCTCGTTCACTTTAGTGAACGCTCGTCCATCCTTCTGTTTTCTTATTTTTCAGCTTGTTTTATTTCTGTTTTAGTTTTAGTTTTAGGGTTCAGTTCTTAGGTTTATTCCTTAGGTTTTAGTCAGTTTCAACCTTAGTTTAGATAGATAATTGTGACATAATCGATAGAATAATTGTCCCTTGATCCGATAAACATTCCACTCCCTTAGGACGACCCGTTAACATCCTATACTACGAACCTTATACTTGGGGTGTTTCGGTTATAAATTGTAAAACTCGTTTTTACCGAACAAGTTTTTGGCGCCGTTGCCGGGGAGTCGGTAACGGTTGTCGGATTCTATTTAGGACAATTTTCTGTGTCAAAAAGGGGTAGTTAGGGCACGCGGTAGTATTTTGACCGTAACTTTCGGCTCGAGTGTCCGTTTGGAACGCAGGACCCCGTTCAGTGCGTTTTCGAGGTCAAAATCCACTGTTTTCCCCTCCATTTTGGCCCTAGAAGATTTCAACACGTTTTTTTTACCGTCTTAGTGTTTTTCTTGTTTTTAAACTTTTCGTAGGTAGGTTTCTTTTCCAGTTTCGGTTTCTATATATTTCCTTAAAAAAAAAAAACAAAAAAACAAAAATATATTTTAAAAATAAAAAAAAAATAAAAAATAAAAAATAAAAAAAAATACTAAAAGCCTTCCGAACGAGCGTTCACCCATACTGAACGCCCGTCTGCCCCATCTGTCTTCTGAACGCCAGTTCAGTGCTCTGAATGAGCGTTCACTTCCTGAATCCTCCAATCTTCTCTAAACTCGTTCTAATCAACCCTAAGGTTGATTTCTTCCTTTTCCTTTCTTCTGGTTTATGCAAACGAGAAGTAAGAAGGGACTTCTAATCTTCGATCCCGAGCCTGAACGATCTATTCTTAGAAGGAGGCTTTTCCACGATTTGGACAAAATGGCAGATCAAGATCCTCCAATTCCAAATCCCGATCCCCAAGCTCGATTAAATTTACTCCTTCGGCGGATGCAAGCTGCGCAAAGCAACAACGAATCAACAAGCTGGCATAAATCAACAACTTCAACAATTTAGACAAAACCAGCTTAATCAATTGAACCAGGACCCCTACACCCCATATCTAAATCAAGATTTTCTCGAGGGGCATAGACCTATTCGTCCTCCTGACATGGGAGGAGTGAACTTTGATCTAAAGAACGGAGTAGTTGCTCTAGTTCAGAATAGCTCTTTCCATGGTACTGCTCAGGAAGATCCACACGACTTCTTGTCCACATTCGTACAAATCTGTGAAGCAGGCCATTATCCTGGTGTTGATTCTGAGATAGTTAAGTTAAAGCTATTTCCTTTTGCTTTTGAAAGGTGAAGCAAGTCGGTGGTTTAAATCATTGGCACATCATTCTCTCCATACATGGAATGATGTCAAAAGAGCCTTCGCTCTTAAGTGGGTTTCACCAGGCAAGATTATGGAGATGAAACGGGAAATAGCTACGTTTGAGCAGTTGGAGGATGAGACTATTGGCAAAGCTTGGGAGAGATTGAATCTCTTGATGAGGAAATGCCCCAATCACGGATATGACAGACATGAGTTGTTGGGCTGTTCTACGAGAGGTGTCTCTCAACCTAATAGAGACTATCTTGACTCCACAAACTCATGGATCTTTCTTAGGGGGAGGTGATGAGACCGCCTACGAGTGGGCGAGACCATCGCCAAGAACAATATGTGGTCGACTCCCAAGAAGACCAATGTTGTTAAGAAAGAAGGTACGCAAGCGATCCGATACAAAGCCGTTGGTTGCTCGGATGGAATTGATAAGCAAGCAGCTGGCCAATCTTCAGACGCAGCCTTCGATGCGGGAATGCAGGTAGGAACGGAGATGACGGAAGAAGTAAATCTAATGGATAATCAAAACCAACCCTTCCGAAACTTTAACCAGAATCAGAACTACTCGGGATTTCCACGACAAAACTTCAATCAAGCCAAGTTACCACCTGGCCCTTCAAATTCGAATTCTTTCAACTCAAACTATCAAAGGACAGATCCTAACTCCCAAAGGCCTCAAGGGGGATGGAACCAAACTCAAAATCATACCACCTCATGTGCCCCTCAACACAAATTTGATGAGCTGGTGGACATGGTGAAGACTCTGTCTACTAGCGTTAAAGCTATTGAGAGACAAGTTGGTCAGATGGCAGACCAGCAAGCAAGCAGACCTCACGGTAAACTCCCGAGTTATACCGAGAGAAACCCAAAAGCTGATGTGAATGTTTGCACTGCCATTACACCACAATGGGAGTATGGACAAGAAGAGGAGTTGAATGAAGTAACGTTGAGAAGTGGTAAACAGGCTGGACCCGGCAAGATGTCGGGAAACGAGTAGCCCCTCCTGACGCCATGAGTTCAGGAGGGGGAAATCAGAAACCACATGCCGAAGAAAGCAACGATGAGGAGCTTAGTGACAATCCTTCGGAGGACGGAAATAATTCTGATGATGAGAAAAGGAAGGAAAGTCAGAAAGCTGTACCCCTGGCTAAGAATAAGAAAGAAAAGTTCGTAAGATGGAAGGATAAGGAGGATGAGGCGATCAAGAATCAAGCTACTGGGAATGCTAAAGCCCTTCCTTATCCACCAAAAAGGAAGGAGAAAGCCCTCATTAATGACAAGCAGTATGATGGAGTGAGGAGGATGCTTAGAGACACTCAAGTTAGTATGCCCTTAGCCGAGGTATTAAGCGAAATGCCTAAATGCTCTAAGTATCTAAAAGAATTCGTGGGAGTAAGAGAAAGCTTCGGGGGATGGTGAAGAAGTGCTACGCGAAGATTGCGCGATGGTTTCACGAAAGTTTGTTAAGCGAGGTGACCACTGCGGACCTTCAATCTCCTATGAGATCGAAGGCCATTTATTCGAAAATGTCTTATGCGACTCGGGGGCCTCTATTAATGTGATGCCATTAAACGTATGCAAAAAGCTCGGGTTAGATAAAAGGATGCGGGAACGCCTATTTCTCTTCGGATGGTAGATAAATCTAGCCGGAGTTGCGGCCGGTTGTGTAGCTAATGTTCTCCTTCAAATTGAACATTTAGTCTTCCCTACCGATTGGGTTATTCTAGACTATCCACCTGATAAGGAGATGCCTCTAATTCTAGGCCGAACCTTTTTAGACACTTCTAACGCTCTCATCGACTTCTGCAAAGGACAGATTACTCTTAGAGTCGGTGACACATCTGTCACCTTCACACGAGGGACACATCCTGAAAGAGCCGTAATTGATGAAATATCGTTTGTCGAAGCTATCTATGAGGACGAAAAAGATGCCTACTTTGAAGAAGCAGAGGAGTTGACAGAGATAGGTGTTTTTGAAGTCATGGACATTGAGGATCCGGATAACTGCGGACCACCTTCTAATTCATTTCAAGCCGTAGGCATTGACGAGTCATCTTCACTCGCTCACACTAGACCTGTTATTGAGTTAGAAGCATGGAGATGCCCAGCAACAAACGATGATTTCAAAGAACTGAGTCAGGAAGACTTCATCCCTGGTGAAGAAGAAGCTCGATGGGTAGTTGGGACGAGGTAGAGTTTTGGAGAGAAGCTACTCATTGGGAAGTAGATGATTGGGAGGAGGCAAGCGAGAAGAGCTTAAAGATGAAGAGTTAAGAAAAATGATCAATCATGAAAGGAAGGGAGCAGGTGTTGACCGGAGGATTTCTATGGATGATTTGGTCCACTACCTCTCTGGGGTTGAGCCTCGGGAAGATGAGTTATTCTTTAGTCAACCACTCCAAGCTCATAAAAGAGAAAGGTGGCCCGTTAAAGTCTAGTATTGAGCAACCACCTGCGATTTAGAGCTCAAACCGCTTCCGAAACACCTTAAGTATATCTTTCTTAAGGATGGAGATAAATTGCCTTTGATCATTTCTTCGAAACTCGACCACGAGCAAGAAGCACGGTGATAGAAGTGCTTAAGAAAAACATCCTCGCGTTCGGTTGGCAAGTGGGTGATATCCGAGGGATCGGCCCGGACATATGCATGCATAAAATCCGAACGAAGGAAGGAGCTAAAAAGGTAAGACAACCTCGGCGAAGGCCGAATCCGCATATGCAAGAGGTTGTCAAGAAGGAGGTTATAAAGTGGCTCGACATGGGAATCATCTATGCAATCGCCGATAGCGAGTGGGTCGGCCCCTACTCAAGTTGTGCCAAAGAAGGGCGGAATCACGGTCGAAAAGAATGAAAAAGGGGAGGAAGTTGCCTTACGACTCGTGACGAGCTACGAGTCCGTATTGACTATCGTAGACTTAATGAGGTTACGCCAAGGACCACTTTCCCCTACCCTTCATTGACCGACTTATTGAACGGCGAGTGGTCATAAGTATTATTGTTTCCTTGATGGCTATTCTGGTTACTTCCAGATAGCCATTGATCCTAATGACCAAGAGAAGACAACTTTTACGTGTCCATCTGGTACTTTTGCTTTTCGCAGAATGCCATTCGGCCTATGCAACGCACCCGCGACTTTTCAACGGTGCATGTTAGCCATTTTTTATGGACTTGTGGACCAGTGCATGGAGGTCTTCATGGATGACTTCTCAGTCTACGGCGATAGCTTTGATGAAATCTTAAGGAATCTAGATATGGTACTCCAACGGTGTGTTGAGAAAAATCTGGTGCTTAACTGGGAAAAATGCCATTTTCTAGTTGATGAAGGAATAGTTTTGGGACACAAGGTGTCCAATGCTGGCATTCAAGTTGATAAGGCTAAGGTCGAGGCCATTGAAAGGATGACGTACCCTAAGACAGTGAAAGAGGTACGAGGTTTTCTAGGTCATGTTGGCTTCTACAGGCGTTTCATTAAAGATTTTTCTACCATCGCCAAGCCTTTATCAAATCTTTTGAAAGATGATGTAGATTTCTTGTTCGATGCGAAGTGCAAAGAAGCTTTCAATTGTACGAAAGACAAGCTTATCGTGCCCCTATTTTAGTTGCACTTTTGTTGGACCAAGCCTTTCGAGTTGATGTGCGATGCCTCTAATTACGCCGTAGGCACGGTTTTAGGTCAAAGAGTTGATAAAAGGTTCGGGCCCATTTATTATGCGAGCCGCACCTTGAACCCGGCTCAATGCAATTATACCACAACCGAGAAGGAATTCTTAGCCGTTGTTTTTGCCATTGACAAGTTTAGAAGTTATCTTCTAGGGTCTCAAGTTGTTGTTTGGACCGATCATGCGGCCTTGCGCTACCTTATGGACAAAGCGGATGCAAAACCAAGGTTACTTCGATGGATTACGATTTTACAAGAGTTTGACCTTGTGATTAAAGATAAGAAAGGTAGTGAGAATATTGTGGTGATCATTTATCTCGCTTAGTAAATGAGGGTGCGAGAGAATCACAATGATATAGGCATTGATTTTCCAACCGAGCAATTGATGAAGCTTGAAACGGTTAGGCCGTGGTATGCGACTACGTCAACTATTTAGCGAGTGGTCATTTAGAGGATATGACTTATCGGGGAGAAGAAAAAGTTCTTTTCGATCTTAAATATCTCGTATGGAAAGATCCTTATTTGTTCGAGTCCGTAAAGACGGGTTGCTTCGACGGTGTGTTCCCGAGCATGATCGGTGGGATATCCTAGAACAATGCCATAGCGGTCCTACCGGAGGTCACTATGGAACACCAAAGACGGTTGCAAAGATCCTTCAAGCCGGATTCTACCGGCCGACTCGTTTAAAGATGCGAAGCCTTTTGTAAAGGTTGTGATAGGTGCTTAGAGAAGCTGGACGGCGAGTAGTAGGATGGAAATGCCACTTAAGCCCATTCTTGAATGCGAAGTTTTCGACGTTTGGGGCATAGATTTTATGGGACCTTTTCCATCTTCATGCGGTAATAAATATATCCTCGTCGTGTCGACTATGTTTCCAAGTGGGTTGAAGCCATAGCTACCCAAACTAATGATCATAAAGTCGTGAAGAAATTCTTGCAAAAGAATATCTTTACTAGATTCGGAACGTCCGAGAGCACTCATTAGTGATGAAGGTACTCACTTTTGCAATGCGCCGCTTGACAAGATCCTTGAGAAGTATGGTGTCAAACACAAAGTTGGTACACCATATCATCCTCAGACCAGTGGCCAAGTCGAGGTAAGCAACCAGAGCTTGAAAAGAATTTTGGAGAAGACCGTGAACAATAATCGATCTAATTGGAGTCTTAAATTGGATGACGCATTGTGGGCTTATCGTACTGCATTTAAAACCCCGATGGGCACGTCACCCTTCCAAATGGTCTATGGCAAAGCTTGTCATTTACCTGTCGAACTTGAACACAGAGCTTTCTGGGCAATTAAATTCTTAAATTTCGATAGCCAACTCTGTGGGGAGAAACGGTTGTTACAATTGAACGAGCTCGACGAATTCAGACTCAGAGCGTACGAGAATGCTAAGCTTAGCAAGGAAAGAACGAAGATGCTCCATGACGCTAAGATCAAGGACCGAGAATTCAAAGTTGGTGAAATGGCTTTACTCTATAATACCGGACTTCATTTGTTTCTGGTAAGCTAAAGTCTAGATGGTCCGGTCCCTTTGAGATTCTCGAGGTTAATCCAAGTGGAGTAATTACTTTGAACGGGTATGGCAATCAAGCTTTTAAAGTGAATGGCCATCGACTTAAGAAATATTTTGGGCAACCAAAGGAAAAGCCTGAGACTCTTTATTTCCAAAGAAGAGATAAGAGTACAGATGTCCTGATTTGTGAAGAGATTCCATCTTATTTCTTTGAGTCAGATGATGACATTCCTACCTCTACCTGTGAGGCACCTTCTCCTGAGACCCCTGAGCAGGTTAGCACACCTATGCCTATCATCCGCAAGAACAAGAAGAAGAGAGTCAGTGTGGTTTGGAGAGAAAAGTTTAATGACCTTATTGCACACTTGACTTGTTGTTGTGGAGAAAATCATTTCCGCCCCAGTGCTCCTGATTCTGATACTGAGGTGGCGGTAGTCCAACCAAAGTGGCCCGATCCGGGTTGATTCTTGAACTTTGTGTCAAGCTATTGACATTAAAAGAGCGCTCCTAGGAGGCAACCTAGTTTTCTTTGTTCGTTTTCTTTTCTTAGGTTGTTTTATTGTTTTAGAAATAATACTTTAGTTGATTTTGTATTGATGGTTATTCCTCCTACATTCATTGTAAGTGTTTTGTGTTATGTGTTGCTCATATACCCCGTGTACCCCGAGATTATATGGTATGTCGAGTGTGGCAGATACTTTTGAGCAGGTTCACAAGCTTTTATGTCCAGTGTTGTCTATTCGAGTTGTTGCGGTATACTCCTGCTCCGGCCTGGCCTCTGCCAACTTTCATCCGACAACCACTGTTGAAACCAACTAAGTTTTTTTATTTTTATTTTATTCTGCACATTCTGAGGACATAATGTGATTTAAGTGTGGGGGGGTGTTTGGGTATGTTTTTATCTATGTTGCACGGACACGGACACGGACACGCCGCACGACACGACACGGACACGGCGACACGGCTAATTCTAAAATTTAAGGACACGACACGGCCCCGACACGTTACATATAATATATATATATATATATACACACACACATATATATGTATATACACACATATATACATCTATATATACATATATATAAGATATGTAATACTTAAACTCTATCAATATCTAAAATAGATATTTGTTATATATACGGTGTCAAAAGTAAAAAGAAAATTATGATTTGACTTTCAAAATATTACAAATTAAGTGTAAAAACGATTGTCTATAACAAAAAAACATATAAACATAATACAGAGTAATCAAAATAGAAATTGTATATTTTCAGGTTTAATCAAAAAAACATTGAAAAAATTGTGTTCAGAGGTGTCGGGAGGTGTCGGCGCCGTGTCGGAGGTGTGTCGACAACGTGTCGGAGGTGTGTCGACAACGTGTCGGATATTAAAATTTTAAATAATATTAATTTAATCAGCCGACACGTGTCGGACACGGTGTCGGAGCGTGTCGGAGCGTGTCGTGTCGTGTCTTGTGTCGGACACGGCGCACGGCGCCCATATTGAAGTGTCGGTGCATCATAGGTTTTTATGCTATATCCTTTGAAATATGAGTAAAAAGTGAATGTTAAATTTTCCACTAAATTTAAAATTTTTGTTAGTCTCGAGCATATAATTGGAACTAGATGCTTGCTAGTTGTAGTTTTCTAACGATGATAGTATGTGACTTAGTGAGATAATTATAGCATGTCTTTACTTTCATGGAGATAGTATTCATTCTTCACGTTCACGGAGCCTTTGATTTTGAAGCAAGATTTTTGAACTATATCCTTTCATTGTTTTAGTGATTTATCTTAGGAAGGTCAGTATAGTAACACCTTAGTTAGACCGTGTGCTGTGAATATCATAAAGTTTGAATGTGATAAGTGAGATGTAACCTATGTCTTGAAAAAAAAAAGAATGAATAAGCAATCATAATAAATACGTTTGTCGGAAGCTGGTTTATGATTGGAGTGAGGTAGGGCATTATCTCGAAATGTCCTATACCACTATGATGACCAAAAGCTCACGACGATCGGGAGAAGCTACCTTATGATTTGAGTAAGGTAGGGTGTTATCACGAAACATCCTATTCTACTATGATGGGTAAGAGCTCATTTCGATATGCGTTAAATTTGAAAATTTTGGAAATGATGAGTAAAAATGAAGTGAAGTCTTTGTTATCATGGATCTTATACCAGTAGAACCGCATGATATCTTGTAGGGATTATCTGCGAGTGCGTGGGAAGGCTTGAGTGGAGCTATTACTGTCTATACCTAGGATAGTCATTGGAATTTTTGAGAGGATATTTCTTTGAAAGGCTTGTTAAGATTGAGAACGGCTTGTCACACATACACCGAGTCTATCTCTGTGATGGTATCATTTGCTATAGTTGTTGTATCTTTTGTTACGTGAGTTAGAGATCTATGTGGATTATTTATAAAGTTGAGCTATAGTTTTGATTGTTTTGTCCGAGGACGTACAAAAAGTTAAGTGTGGGGGAGTTGTTAAGGCCATATTTATATGATTATTAAGGGTTTATTTCATTATTATTTTCCCCACATTTGCATAATTTACATGAGAGTTAAGGGTTTAAGTGTAATTATTTAATAAAGATGATTTTAAGAGGGTTGTATGCAAAATTGATGATTTTAAGTGTTTAATTTAATGGAATTATTATTATTTGGATTTTATTACATTTTTGCAATGTTTATTTATCTTATAGGAGCTTAATTTCGAGTGCATAAAGAGGATTAAAGAGGCTCAAGTTCGAATTATAAGAGATAGAGTTGGAATTGGCTTGAAGAAATTGGATAAGGACGAAGAAATCAAGTTCAAGTCGATCCAGACGGAGTCCAGACGAGCGTCCATCTCCCGTCCATTATGAACGGGCGTTTGGTGAAATGGAACGTGCGTTCGAAGTGCCAAAATCAGAACAGAGAGTCCAACCGCAGTCTGAACGAGCGTTTGATTAGCGTCCAAGCCGAGTGAACGAACGTCCATTGAAGCAGACGAGCGTCCGTTGCCGACTTAGTCATAACCGACTTAAAACTCTATATATAGCAGCAGCCTCTTAACCCTAATATATACCACATAATTGAGATCGCAATTTTACACCAAAAGCTGCGGCCACAAGCCTTTTTACACGAGAGATGAACTTCTCCAACCCAACAATCATCTCCAATATGATTGTTGGCTAGAAACCTTGCAGTGAGTCGACGGAGGAAGCTTATCAACAACAAAACCAACTAGAGAATTCGATGCTTATGTGTAGTGAGTTTATTCCGTAGTTTTTCATTACTTTGGATCTGTTTTGTATTGTTTAAGTTTTATGGAATTAAGATTTGATGAAACGATCTATGTTTAATTTATGCTTGAATAAATTTATGAAAGTATGTTTATTTAAGTTCTCTTTTATTCAAAGTAATGCATCTAATTGTGTTTTAAGAGATTATGCATGATTAGTTGAGTAAGAGTTTGGAAACAATCTCGTGATTTCGTTTTGATTGCATGTTTAGTTTATTTGAAAAGATAAACGAAACCCTAGAATTTGGTTGAAGAAATTTAATTGAATTCGTGAAAAATCACTACTAAAAACTACGTCTTTAGATCACCATCTAGTTGGGGGTTGTTGGTTGATGGGTGGATTCGTTGCCTCGCTGTGTTTTCCTTTATTGTTTATCAAACGAACCGTTTAGATTAAGTTTAGTTTAAGTTCTAGTTTTATAAACCCTAGTTTCCTGCTGTTTTCCTGCACTTTTCTGCTTCAGTTCGTAGTTAGACGCTCGTCCGCAATAGCGACGCCCGTCCGTTAGCTTTAGTTTTTACCGGTTAGTCAAATGAACACTAACCTAATTGTTTCACAGACACAACCAAACAACAGGTAGAAAACCATAATCAACAAACAAGTAAGGCTTCTGTAATCTACAACAACACATAGCAATGACATAACCAAAATCTAAAATGGCAAAATTATTGTGTACATTTACTCAATAAACTCCAAAAACTCTTGGCAGTGATTCTGACCCCAGTATATTGACCAGTTCAACAACTGCCATTATGTAGATGCAGAATCCTCACTTAGCCAATCAAGCCTGATTGCTAAGACTTACCAACGAACACAACTTGGTAGATGTCTAAACTGAGCATTACTGACATCTCAATCCATCTCATGTTACATCAAACCAGATCAAGTCTTTGTTGGATTCTCTCATTGACATAAGTCTTCCTACTCCATGTACACCTAGGACCTCCAAAAGATCACAATGTTGTAGCATCATCAAGAACTTCACCATATTGATGCCTCTAACTCTTCTTACCACCTAGCTTGTCTTTCTGGTATACCACTTGATTAAAATCTCCAAAAAGGCACCAAGGGAGGGTTATCACATCCCCGAGTTTCTCAAGATACACTCAAAACTCATCTCTGGAACTAGCAATAGGGCTAGCATAGATCATAATAAGCATCCAGACCTTTTATTAAATTTTTTAATTTTAAAAGCGTTTATTTAAGCAGAACATGTGCAAAGCACGTGCTTTTTTCTAGTTTAATAAAATGAGTACAAAACCTTCCACTGTTTTTTTTAAAGGAAAAACCTTCCACTAATTTCTCATATATTTTTTTATGTAACAAAGATCTCAGAACACGTATGTCTGAGGAGAATTAATCGACTATAGATTTATTTAGAAGGAATTCAATCATAATAATGTACGGTTTCTCATGCTTGTATAGTTACGGTGCAGGCCCACTACAAAAATATAAACTTTGGTTACAGTGCTGTGAATTTTCTAGAATCCCTAGCACCAAACCCTTCTCCTAGGTTAGAGTAGGGAGCACAACAACATAATATATACCAGAGCTGGTCAGGAAATTCAGTTTGCAAAATTACAATTTAGACTTAGAGCCTTGTAGGGCACAATTACAGATGGAACCGTATCACTATTCGTAGGACCTAGTTAGTTGGCCACTCTAGTTCAGTGACTTTACAGATCCTTACATTTGTCTGTACAATTTTATTTTCAGTACAAAAAGCATGCTTCATTTTCAATGCAGATATTTCCAGCATTGTTTGCATGCTTGATTTCAGCTATTTTCAGTGCATGCTTAATTTTCAGCTATTTTTAGTGCTTACATCAAGACACTATTTTTAGACTAACCAAGAGTGAACTTTGGATGGCGTGTCTAGTGGTTTCCTTAGTTCATTTTTGATACTCATATTGAAATACTGACACTATTTTTAGACTAACCAAGAATGAACTTTGGATGGCTTGTCCAGTGGTTTCCTTAGTTCATTTTTGATACTCATATACTCCTTATATGGCATTCATGCTCATTGTTCTAATTCTTATATTTTCATATGAGACTCGGGGTGGCGGGGAGGCCATGTGTAAGCGGGTTTTAGAGTCTTTGACCGTTCAAATCATTACGGAATAGCAGTTATTTTTAGGATATATTAGCATATATTTTTAGAGTATACTATGTAATATGTGTAGAAAACAATATATAAGTTGATTAGATTTTTCTATTTATTAAATATGTGTATTGATTTGAGTCTTACCTGGAAATTTTTTAACTTAAGTAAAATAAAATGGATCTAAAATACACCACGAATATATAAAAGGAGGGCCTTAAAAATGTCGATTTTGAGGGTAGCCTAGCCCCAGACATGCCCATGGATTCCAGCAATAAGGTTTCGTGATTCGAATTCAGGTCATAACCGAATGATTCGGATCCGGATAAATAGTTAAAAACCGGGTCAGGTCGTTAGTTACAAGGGTACTCGTGTCTCTTGTTTAGACAAAATAATTCATAAAAAGGGAAAATATTGCATTTAAATGTTCAAGCATCTTTCAATCAAAGTAAAAGTAACATGAATATTATTACGTGATTTGGCATGATGATACAAAATATCAATCAATAGGTAATACACAATAATTAATATCGTAAAAGTGTGTTTTATCTCCTGTTGTGGCCATTTGTTGAGACAAAAAATATAGGCCGTTTATTTGCACCACAATAATCTACCGGTATACACTACACTACATATGCACTACAGTAAAATCGACCTTTTGAAAATCGATTCTAAAGCCAAGAACCGACTTCCCGTAGAGTCGATTCTGAATCAACCTTGGGAAAGTCGATTCTCGAACCGACTCTCACATTAATCCAATGCTAGCATTCGAAACTCGGAGTGAATCTACAAGCAAAGGCTATAAAGACAGACAGACAGACATACTTACTGGTCAGTGGAGATGTGCCCACCAATCCAATGTCAAGATCCATCTATCTTGTAACAGATATAAATATATAATCAAACCAAGTTTGTTTTCCATATTTTTGCTAAGAAAATAGCCATCAGAATGATATGTCTGTACACACAGATGAGACTAATATCTTTTCATCATCATCATCATCATCATCATCATCATCATCAAAACATCCTCTCCCAAACAGTTTCTTAAACCATCCGAAGAGCGTATCAACATGGGAGAAAGACTAGATTTATAACATCATTTACAAGAGTTCTAACAAAAGTTCCACCCCTATATCAGCTTTCAATATTAAACCCGAAAACAAAAACGGGGAAATCTTTACGGTCTACCAAAAGTATATCAAGACAGCAAGCATACCAAGCTTGGATTCTAATGAATCTACTCGCTAAGGTGTCAGTCAGAGTGAAAAGATACACACATGCAGGGGAATTCTGAAGCTTTTTTTATCCCGTCTTCCCCCCTACCGGAAGATAGGATGCAATCACCATCTTCAAGAGATAAAAGTGCTCAAATTTATCGGTCATCACCACCAGTATGAGTTATGGGAAACAAAGAACGCGTAGTCAGGATGGTTAACTTGCAATAGCCGGTTCCATTTATCTGCAGTCGAGACAAGGGAGCTAAAATTTTGTGACTCGTAGTCTCCATTACGACTCCAGAAAGAGATTTTGAACTTGTATGAAGCCAATCCAAAGGTTGGGAGGGACATTTTTCCCGGCATGCTGCTCATACAATCCTGCAGTTTGCCACTAACTGCTAAACCATGAAAATTCGACCCATCGGTACACGTATCTGAGAAAGAAAGAAAAGGGGTTGTTTCAATGATGATGACATGACAATCAAAGAAATAATTTTAAAAAAAAAATCACATATAAAGTTATAAAGGGCATAGGACTCACTACTCAATGGCGTTGATAAAGAATGGTATGTAAGAAAACAAGCATCGAGACTCTGTAGAGTTGGACCTATAGGTATCCTATAGATGGGGTACCTGTATATCATTGAGAGAATTCATTTCAGCATAAGAATGTAAATGAAAGACGTGGTAATACATGATTACCCGTATGCACTGAACTCACCAAGCTACAGAAAGCCAACTTGCAGATGTCAGATCACAGCTTTTATACGCCTTAAGTTCAGGAAACTGAGATGTGAGGCCTAAAACCTGTTGCAAAGTGAATTCTGATCATATGGGAGACAGAAATTTAAACAGGCGTATGTTTGATAATCGTAAAGGACTAACAGGCTTGCCTTATCAGACAAGGGTACACGACTATATGGCTGATCTCGCTCCATGTACTCGAATACAAGAATACCAGGAGGGTTTGCAGTCTCGTTTTCATCACCAGGCAGGCCCATCAAAGGACCGTTAGTTATTGATATCCCATTCAACCCTTGTCTTTTTTTCTTGCTGCAACGCTGCTGTCCATCGGTGGTGGCCAAGTCACCACTGTCATCACTACTAGTCTCACGGGATGATTCAGCATCGCTTTCTTCACCAGGTCTCCTGGAAGAACATTAGGACCCGAACGAAAACCATTAGAGGGTTTAAGGTATTGTAATACACTATTCCATAACTTCAGCTTTCGAGAGAGAAGTTAATTTATCAAGGTATCACACTAATCCCGAATTCCATTCTCACCACTAACAAGCTAGTTACAGAAAGTTTGTGTGCACAAGTTGAACTCATTACAGAAATGTGTGGTCAGTCCACATCTGAGACGGCAGCTTAAAACTACACATTCCAATCCTTAATAGCAGTTATTGTCATATGTGCCAGCTCGTAAATTCCATATCCTCCCATTCCCGTTACAACACCCCCCATCCCCCGTGTTGCTCTCTCGTTTCCTATATACTTCCCCTATTTGAAGGAGAAACAAGGGGTAAGGGAACTACATATCATTGTTCAGAAGCTGGTTCTCAGCAAACTCTTACTGCATGCTTATTTAGGAATCGGACCCTGCATATGTGGGTTAAAGCCGCAAAGACAAGATATATAAGATAAGCTTGTGCGTAGTAGAACTAAATGACTGCGTCACTCCCTGTGCTCCAGACTGCCCTTTTCAGAAAATGGAATAATCTCTTCAAGTTGTTAAATCTAATTTAAAACCTACAGTAAGGGGAGAATATACATGCTTTTGGCACGGTGCCATCACCAACACAAAAGAAAACATGTCATACAACATGAAAGTTTAAAGAAAGCATACCTTTGCCTTATGACGGGCTTTGATGGGTTCACATATAACTGTATGCCAGACAAATATGGAACGTAATACTGGATAACAGAATCACTCTCATTCAAAACTAAAGGGACTCCAGCCCCATAGGCACTCCACTCTTTCAAGGACTCCCAAAGATCTCCAAGGACAAAGTATGGACAAGGCTCATCAGCATGATTTTTCCATTCCCTCATGTTTGTCTGCAAAATAGAATCTCAACTTAGACCAAATACAAGATCAGTTCTCTAGCAAAAGTAGATTTGGATAATTGAACTCTCAGTAATTCTAAAGACTAATTCGATAATTCGTTGTACTTTTAAAGAAGCAGGTATCATCAGCAAACGCAGTTTTTGTGAGTACTATGCTTCACTGCCATGTGCCACTTCAACATCTAGATGTACTCCCACAGAGTTGGAATAAAAATAGCCTTCCCTTCCCCCCCCCCCCCACACACACACACATAGGTAAATGTTGATGCAAACACTCCTGCCTTGGAAGCTTGAAGAGATAACTAGCTTCCCAAAATTAAAAAGCCAAATCACATCAAAAATATTATCCAATCAGAGGATCAAACAGCCAATCAACATCAAAAAGATTATCCAATCAGAGGATTCTCAGGTTGGACAGATGAAACTAAGGTAAGACAACAAAACAATTTCTCCTCTGCTACGAATCATGGCAAACGATTGAGATGTTTCCGTAGTTTTTTATCATCAGGAAGAGGGATCCAACTAAGAATCAACTCTAAAGAACCACATCAAGAATCTGGCACAAGAATAGCTAATGACGTAAATCCACAGGTTTTACTTAAGGATCGTTCCGGATTACTGAGAATTTCACCTCTCCTCAGAACAGAAGAATGGCATCATAAGCATTTATGGGAAAAACATTAGCATGTATTTGAGCGTGGTATGTAAGATAAGATTTCATTCTACCATTCAATTCAAAGATCAGAATAATAAATGGCTCATGGTACTATGGTTGGACTTGCAATGCGCAGTCGACATAATGGAACGAGGTTTGACGGACTTCAGGCATCTGACTGCCAGTCATAAGTAATAAAAATCCTTCAGATAGTACTATCACAGGCCGATAAACTTGAGCATCATTACGTTTCATAAAGAAGAACGCCCATCAAATCAATTAGAATCAAAGAGACTTGCTTTGACATAATAGAAAAGGTAATAACTGTTTCAGCAGCAACAATCAAGCTCCAACATATGACATAGAATTTGAAGCATCATGGATTGCAATTTAAAAAAAAAAGCATAGGGCTTTCTTAACCAAAGCTGCATGCTACTGCACTAAACACACTCGCACACTTCTCACAACGATTGGCACAGCACAGTATTTCCTTCAAATGAATCACATTGGAATCTAATCCAATGATCTCAACAAAGCGGTACTAGTATCTAGGTTCTTGATTTCATACCCCATTTCAGAAAACTCCTGCACACTGCTGCACTGAACAAAGTACAACATTTGGCACAACGTTTTTCTTGGGATTAATCACATTTAGATCTAATCCCATGATCTCAACAAAGGAGAACCAGTATCTGGATTCTTGATTTCATTCCTCATTTTCGAACAGTACACCCAACTACCTGACACTAACCAAAAAAATGTATTTCTGATTGACATCAACTATTGAAAGAACTCAACAAACTTTACCAAGAAATTTCCAAATGAACTGAAAAAATTACAATAATCCAATCTAAAAAAGCAACAAAAGCATCACCATCTTCTTATAAGTAAAAACTGAAATTGGTGCCCAAAATGAAAAAAATTGAAGTGGTAAGACTATCCCTAAAATCTTCCAGCACCAAGGGCACACACCAAACACCAAAAACACCGCTGTAAACAAATCAAAAGCCAGAAACAACTTAATCCCTTTCCTCATTTCAACTTCAAATTTGAATTTCATTGAACAATCGTAAATTAAAGAATTTTCGAAATTTATCAAACGTTACCTTGGAGAAAAACTGGGCAGGAACAGTAGGCGTTGTATGCTCAATGAACCGATCCAAGTTGGTCGAATTTTCAACTCTAGGCGATGAAAGAGACGCCGCCGTTCCAGCTGTGTGAGGCGTCTTGGTAGAAGAGCTGGAAGCGGAGGTTCCATCATCCGACCCAGAAACCGACCCGGACCCACTTCTCCTTGAGGACCCTACTCCAAGTTTCTGCTGCTGCTGCTGCAACCCTTGATTCTGCAGCCTCATCGCCGGCGGACTATAAAACCGGCTTTCTCCTCCAACTCTACTTCTCCTAGTAATCCCTCCCGTCATTGAAATTCTTGAAAAATCCCACAAAAAATTAAAAATCTTTTAATTTGTATATAAAAACAGCAAATAGCTATCTCTGTAAGTTGAATCAAAAAGGAATTTTGATTCTTGAAGTGAATTTGGTTTAATCAAAGTAAAATGAAAATGAAGTAAAAGGTACTGAGATCAGAGTAAGGATTTTTTGTGGGTTTAATAAAAAGAGATGGGTTTGTTTGTTGAGGTTTGTGGCGAGACGAAGACGACAAAGGGGTTTCTTGAGAGGAGCTCGTGGGTATTTTGGGGGTTATGGGCCAAAAAAAAACACACTACTAGGTGTAATATCATTCTGATCCAGAGCATTTGTTCCTATGATCAACGTGTCATTTTGATCCAGCTAACACATTTTCACCTTCGAAGCCACGACTATTGGAATTACATTTCACATTTTACCGTACAACAACGATGGTAATAATCTTATACCAAATGACATGTGTTATTTCTATACAACTAACTGTACACCCTTTTAACCATTAGGAAGGTTTTTGTGAGAGTAGAATCCCTAGACATACAGAAATAGGTGAACTCAGTTGGTGTAATAACCTGATTTATCAAAAAAGGACAGATGTGTATTTTACGAAAAATAGAATATTATTATTTGAGAAAAGAATAACCTCCCATTAATAGGAGTTATTTCCTTTTGATTTATCGGGATCAGATTTCTGATAAACGTTCAACTTCTACATGAAAAGCAAAAGAGAGAAAAAGGGGAAAGAGACTTCTCAAAAATTCTCACAAGTTTCTCAACGGTTTTTTGTAAGGATTGAAGATTCGGAATCAGCGGAAGAAGAGCTTCGTTTTGACACAGAAAAGTTGGGTTTTGGAAAGGTAATGGTTTTAGCCCTAGTGTTGGTTTCCTCTCGTTTTGAACGAGTTTCAAGGTTTCGTTTGGGTGAATTTGTAGTTCTTATCGTTTACAAAGTTTTGATCACAATTGTTTCTTGTTCAATTGGTTGATCAACTAGGTTTGGGTTGAAGTTCTAGAGGTGCTGCAGTCTTTCTGAAGGTTTTGCTTTGCTTTTGGCTTGCTAAAAGGTATGAGACTCTTCCTATGAGTAATTACGGTTTTACAATGTTAAGGTTGATTTTTAGTGTTGAATTTTAGTAAGAATTCATGATTATGTGTTGTTGATATGCTATGTTATTCTATAGTATGTTTAGAACATGTTTTGTTGTGTATTTTGATGTTAAACATGTTGGGAAGGGTTTAGATTCTTAAAAGTGTAGAAAAACGGGTGTTGGAGCTGTTTTGGGTCCAATGCGTGCGCATAGGTGCTAATGCGCGCGCATTGCGGGTTCAGAAAGTGGGAATACTGATACAGCGTCGTTTGTGCGCGCGCATTGGGCTCAATGCGCGCACATTCACGAGCATTGGGCCAGTTTTTGGTGTTTAAGTAGTTTTGAGCCCCGAATCCAGATTTAAATGTTATTTCTTGATCTAATAACATTATATGAACATGAACAAGCCTTGATTAAGCTTCCGATGCGTTTAGTTCCAGCACCGAATAAATACTTCAAGAAAAGTTAAAGTTTGGGACCGTCGGAAGAGAGTATGGTTAGCTTGTGCTTTGATGAATTAGTATTCATCAATGTCTGTGTATGTGGTAGGATGTTGTGTCTAGAGTGTCTTAGGAGAAGGAGTGGAAGGAGTAAGGGAGCTTTACTTGAAAATAATTAGGTGGCTAGTTAACAATTAATAACAAACATACTTGTGTATTTAAAAGATTAAACGTCATGTCATTCTTGGTAAGGCACAGATTTATATCGGCGATGTGTGGGCGTTCTGAAGGTGAACAACACTGCTGGCCTCTAAATGGCTAAATGGCAGTGGAGGAACTTCACCGAACTTGTATGCATACGGGGGAACCAGGGACTATTGGAGTCACCCACTATTAGTTGGCAAGGATATCTTCAGGTGGATATACACTATGCGTAGTGTCCTTGGATGCCGATGTAACAAAGATAAGCTAGGCTACAAACTAATAGTCACGACATGTTGATGAGCATGAAGTGAACCCTAGAGTTGAGTCGGTCTCATAAAGACAACCTAATAATAATAATGTAAACCTTTCCGTTGTAGAACTTGATTATTCATTAGCTTATCCCTCTTATCTAAATACTTTGTACTTACCTCATTTGCGTGTTTTGTTTTGTATGCATTGTAGGGTGAGAAGATGAACATGTTGGCTTTGAGTTCATTGAGGATGATATGTGATGATGATGCTATGATGATGATTTCATTGTTTCTTTTCAAACGTTGTATTAGACGAAGTTGTATTTTATTTTCTAGACTATGTTGTTGTATTTTATTTCATATTGTAAGACAAGTGTTATACTTTTCTTTAAGACTTCGTACCTTGTAAGATAATCGTTGTTCTAAGTTCCCTACTTTCCATCTTTAGTATGTTTGTAATCTATTCTTATAGCATTTATGATTTTCACCGAGTCTTTTTGCTTCCATTTGCTAAAGTCGATACGACGTCGTAGAGGTTTACGTATAATATTGAATTTATTTGATATTATACGTGTCGAACGTTCTCTTCCGGGTAAGGACTCGGTATCTCGGAGCGGGGCGTTACAGTTACTATACATGTGTCACTCATCGGGTCTCATGCAGAATAATAAAGGCTAACCTCAGCACATAAGCCAACATAGGCTCAGCTCGATATCAGGTTTGTATCAGCAAGACTCATCTTCAAAATAGGAAAGGTCGCCTTTGTATATCATTTGGCTAGCGTGACATGGGTTATCTACATTCCATTATGGCTCGATGCAGTGAAGGTCACCCTTGGTCTCTTATATCCGACGTGACGCAGGTAGACCTCAGACTGTTGAAATAGTGTCCTGAACCCAATCGGGTTGGACCGGATCCGACCGGGTCGGATCATTTCTACTATTTATTTATGTTTATACATATAATAAATGACTTTTCTGTTATTATATATTTGTTCGTTAACGAACCAATTTTTATATTGTATATATGATAACGTCCATAGTGTCAGACTGTGAAAGAGATACCATGATAATTATTATGGTTGATGAGATCTCGACTCACTTTAAAATGTTTGATACTTAAATGTCTCTAGTCGCATATACTATTAAAAGGGACATTAATAGTACGATTAGATTAGCACGTATTGGATGTCTTCTATCTTATTAAAGGTAGGGATAGATCTCGTCTATCAAAGTGTAAAGACACTTGGACTGTACGTGGACGTGTATTGGAGAATGCGTAAGTTAGAATGACCCATTTACTTTATTTAGTATCGCACTATGTGGTGGTTGTGTAATTATCCTAAGACCGGAGTCTTTATGACTTCACGGTGTGGATTGTCATGCTTACACTATTAAGGATTCCCCTAGTCATGGGGCGATCATGCGGTAGTGATTGGGTGTGATACTGAAGCATGCGTAGGATTCATGCTGCTCATCCGGAAATCGCGTATCCTAATAGTAGGAGTAAATATCCGAAAGTTCCTTCTTATAAGGATTGTCTTACTCTCGTGAATCTTTGCAAAGTGGGAGTAAATGAGTTACTTCGAGAGAGAATGATATCCAAATTATAATATACGGTCGTTAATGTATTGACACCCGAGATACGACCGTATGGATATTATTACAGCGATATGATTGTATTTACACGGTAACCGTTTCAAATGAAAGGTTGTAGTCATAGCACCTGACTATTTCCGATGATTGAGGGTCGTGGACGTGTTTCTAGACGCTATCCATGATCGTTAGGTATGAGGTTTGTTTTAGAAAATGCACTTTGTGCCTACGGCCAATATATTCGGAAAACCTATCGGGTCACACTCATATGAATAACTAGCCGGAATTAATTTTTGGTTATAGCGATAACCGGATGATGATTTGTTTATGCCTACTATAAAGTGTTATAGTGATAAATTAATATTGTGGTATTATTTATTATAAATAAATATAATACAAGATATTAATTATGTTGATTAATTAAATATACATATTAAATATGTATGGGGCGCATATATGGGTGTATATGATACACATGTATTTTGTAAATTAATTAATCGTAGTATTATATTATTATGTATTAATATTGGATATTAATATATATAGATATATGTGTAGTATATATATGTGATATATACATATGTATAATTATATATATATATATATATATATATATATATATATATATATATATATATATATATATATATATATATATATATATATATATATATTTTTTTATGGTAATATAATAAAGATATAATCAATATTAGATGTTGACAATATATATCTTGGAAAGTATTTAATATGAGATATTAAATTTATGACAGATATGATATTAAGGAAAAATCCTTAATTAGATTAAGTTAAGTACTTAATGAGATAATCAATCAATTATCTAATTCATTGATTGAATCATTATTCTATTGGGAAAATAGTTCTTGTTCCCCACTCCACTCTTAGACTATTGTTGTACCTCATTTACCTATTTATAGGGAAGGATGCCAAGCTCTTTTGTATCATAATATTCTTGCAATATTATAGTGAGAGAAAGAGAGAGTTTCTTGAGAGAGTATGGGAGGAAGAAAAGGCGACCTAGCAGTCAACTTTTTGCGGTAGCAGTCTTATGAAGATTTCGGCGGTTGTTCGTGTGGATTACCGCTAGAGACCGGACACTTGGACGGCTCGGTGCTTAGACCATCAGTTGTAAACGATAAAGCTTCGATCTTTTAGATCATCCAAGTTAACTTCCTCGTTCACTACTTGTATGCTTGTTGCTTAAACGAAGTCGATCTTGGTAAAAAAGAAATTAAATATTAAATGGGAAATTCAAAAAATACACCATTTGCCTAAAACTTTCCTATACCCCTCTATTTTTTCAAATTTTTTTTCTTGCCCATCGCTCTAAAATTTGAAAGTACCGCTTTACTTTTGATGGTACCGCTGAAATCGCCTGCCCAACCGCTTTTTGTTTTGGAAGGTACCGCTGTCATTTTGGACGGTATAAACCGCTATTCGTTTCGATTACTTTTGGAGAAGGCTTTGAAGGATGCCACATACGTCGAAGTTGCGTATAAGCAAGGACGGAGCGAGGATTTTACTTTTGGGTAGGCTAATGGACTATATCAAGTTCGTTGGGTAGGCTTGATTAATAATATTTTATGGATTGAACTGGACTATATAGAATTTTTAGTGTAATTTTTTTTTCGGGTGGGCTTAGCCCCCCTATGTTTAAACATACCTCCGTCCTTGCGTATAGGATTGGCTTGATATATTTTAGGAGAAAGGGGACAGAAGGGCAAAGAAGTTAACAAATTAGGATCAAATGACAATTTCATTTTCTGGCAATTAAAAAGGACAATTTCATTATTAATGGACCTAAGTACCCTTAGAAAATAAAATAGAATGAGTTTTTTTTTTGTTTAAGAGTCACATAAATACTGAGCATGTAAATCTGACCATTAAGTTGGAGCAATTATAGGGATTTAAAGCTCTTTATATATATATATATAGTAACACATAAAAAAATACAATAATATAGATGTAGTTACATCAAAAGAAAATATAGTAAAACGTCAAAAAAATGTAGTAACATAAAAAATTAGTAACAACCAATATATTATAGTTACAAAAGAATATAGTTACACATAAAAAATGTAGTAACATATAAAAAGAAGTAGTAACAACCAATAAAAAATTGTTATAACCAAAAAAATGTAGTAGCACTCGAAAAGAAAGGTAGTAACAGACAATAAAATGGCTATAGTTACAGCAAAAAGATTAGTAACATTGATAAAGAAGTAGTAAAAACCAATTAATTAGATATAGTTACAGGAAAAAAAGTAGTAATATTGATATGGATCGAGTAACATATGTGGAATAATTTTGCGTCAAAATTGTAGATAAAAGGAGTATTTTTATTACATCAAAATCAAAATAGTGTAGTAACAGTGGATGCCTAAATCATGGAATAGTGATTGGCCGTTACAATAAATGGTGAATATGAATTAAATACAATCTCTTATTTTTATTGTAGACAGCTATTTATTATTATTATTTATGACAACTGGTGAATGTATCAAGATTGATGGAGTCGATGGGATCCTTCAAAGCCTTCTCCAAAAGTGTAATCGAAACGAATAGCGGTTTATACCGTTCAAAATGTTAGCGGTTGTAATATCCCAAACTTTGGGAAAAGGCAGACGTGTCAATTTGTAAAGTTCGGTATATTATGTTTATTTAAATTTTGGATTTAATTATTATATATATGTATTTTCGAGATATACATATAGATAATTATAAGGGAATTAAGTGGCAAATAAGGATGTTTTGGGTTTTAATGGTAATTAAAAAGGGAATTGGGGGTTTAACTAGAAATTAGTGTGGAAGTTATGTTTGGCAATAACTTCCCACTAATAAGGGAGTTGTCAGATTCCTAGAATGGGGCTGTGCATTAGTCGAATTTGAAAAGGGAATTGAGAGAAAAACTGAAAGCAAGAAAAGAAGAAGACTTCATTCATCTTCTCACAAAGTTTTGGACGGTTTTCAGAACCGATTAAAGATTCAGAATCCGTAGGGAAAGGGCTTCATGGTGATACTAAAAGTTCAGAGTTTTGAGAAGGTAAGAACTTAGCTCTAATCTTGGTTTCTTCAAGAATCAATCAAGTTTCAAAGCACCGTTTGGTTTGATTCGTAGTTCTTGTAGTTTAGAAGCTTTGATCATCAATTAATCCAAGTTAATTATGATCAAATAGGTTCCAATTGATGTCTTAGAAGGTGCTGCAGATGTTCTTGTGGTTTTGCTTTGGTTTTGCTTGCTTGAAAGGTAAGAGGCTCTTCCTAATGTTTAATTAAGGTTTTATGGTGTTAAGGTTGTGTTTTGGGTATGATTTGTGGTTAGAAATCATGCTAGTTGTTGTTGTTGTAATACGAGGTGTTATAACATGTTTAGAACCTGTTTTGATGCTATTTGGATGTATGTTTTGGTGTTAGTGTTGGTCCCTTGGAAAGGCTAGCACAAGCTTAGAGGAGGGGTGAATAAACTTGTCCCCAATAACCTAACTGAAAACCGAATCTTGTGCAGATTGTGTTAAGCTTTAAACTTGTGTGGAGTTAAGCTAACTTAACTGAGTATAAGTCAGAACTGACTTATCCTTAACTGAGTTAACCGGCAGCGGATTAAGTTAAGCCTTTTAAATAAAACTTGAGTTTATCAGTTCGTCTGAATATAATGCCGTGTAATGTTGTGCTGACTCAGTTTCTTAAGTTTGTTGAGTCTGATTAGATGTGATGTATACTTAGATGCAATAAATAAATGCGTAACGTAAGTAAGTAAATAAGACAAGAATTGTAGAGGTTTCAGGTGGTGTAATCCTGTCAGTCCTCTCTTCCCTGTGATGTAGGAGGCCAAATCCACTATGTTCTTGAGGTTTATAGTTACAAGACACAAAGTAAATTCTAAACACTTGATTGTCCTTCACTACTCCCTAGCTTCACAATCTCCCAGCTTTAGTCTTCAACAGGTAGAATTGATGTTTGAACTAAGCTTGCTACACTGGTCCTTAGAGGGTAGAAATGCCTCTTCACCAGCTCAACACAAACACAGTCTTCCTGACTGCACTCAACTGTCCTTCACACCTTCTTGGTGTTTCATAGTCTAAACCTTTAATAGAATCAAAGTTGAGACTTGAATCAGTAACTATGATTGTGTTTTGAGCTTATTCTTCTAAATATGTAAGATACGTTCAGCTCTGTCTTTCTTCAAATGTTTGATCTTGATCTTTCTTTGAATGCTTATGAACACTTGAAGATTTCTTGATCTTGCAATAAAGTACTTAGCAGGAATTCTTTTGATTTACTTTCCCCTTGGTATAAAACTTCTTGACTAGATTAATTCTTAGAATTCCGCCCTTCTTCTAGTGGTAGAAGTAGACTATTTATATGGGTTTCTTCAACGGTTAGCTAAATTTGAACGTTGGAACTTGAATTCTTGTATCCGTTGATGGTCCTAGTTATTCTGATGAATGTCAGTGTCCTTTCTGACAATTCTGTTATAACAGTCAGATTTTCCTTCAGCTTTCCTTGACCTCAACATGAAAACTTATCCTAGTCAGTTTTCAGCTTAAGAGCATTAACTGAGTTTTACTCTTCTTTAAAAACTCAGTACTCCATTTCACATCTGATTATTATTGACTTAATCAGAGTAGACAATAACTCATAATTCAGCTAATATATCATTGTCCTTATGATACTTAGTCCTTCTATCAAGACCATAAAGTCAGTTCAGGTCATCACAGACTTTCCTGAATTCTAACTTAACAGTCTCGGCTTAAGTCTTCAAAACTGATTTGAACCCTCAGTTTTTCAATCTTCAATAACTGAGTCTGAACCCTCAGTTCTTCAGTTCTAGATAAGTCAACCGAGTCTGTGTCCCTCAGCGAACTTACCTTCTTCAGTTCTGAGTCTGATCCCTCAACCTTCAGTTGGTGTGCTCTTAGTCAGTTTCTATAAGTTGATTAACCTTTAGTTATGAACTCAGTTCAATAATTCAGTTTCTCATTTTCTCAGTTCTGATCCTAGATCTATTACAATTCTTGTCTGATTTAACTTATACAAATATCAGACTCTATTAAATCCTATACATTGATTTCTAGACATCTTTTTGCTTTGCACTATAATAGCTAGTTATGACACTTCATCAATGGGGTTAAATATAATAATTAAAATAACTGATGAATCATCATCAAAACATAAATTTTATTTCCAATAGTTAGACTTGGTTGGTTTTGAGTAGAAATCGATAAAGTGCAGAAAACTGTATCTAGTGCAGTTTTGGTCCAGTTTTGGCGCCCCTTGCCCTTCTAGCGCCCACTGACCTATTCAGAGAGTTCACTGAACTCTCTGAAGTAGTTTTGGCGTGCCCCGAAGCCTTTGGCACCCCCTGACCTGAACAGAGAGTTCATTGAACTCTCCGATGCATTTTTGGCATGCCCCGAAGCTTTTGGCGCCCCCCCGACACTGTGTGAATGTTGTTTCTAGTGTTTTAAGCTCTGAGATGAGTTTGGAATGTTGTCTCTTGACCTAGTAACATTAAATAAACTTGAACAAGCCTGGATTAAGCTTCTGATATGTTTAGTTCCGACACCGAATGTACTCTTCAAGGGAGTTGAAGTTCGGGACCGTTGGAAGAGTATGATCGGCTTGTGCTTTAATGAATTAGTATTCATCAATGTCTGTGTATGTGCTAGGCTTGTTTGTGTCTAGTGGTCTAAGTAAGAAAGTAGGAGATGTGAGGGAGTTTACTTGAAAACACATAGGTGGCAAGTTAATAAATAATAACAAACGTACTTGTGTAGTTAAAACATTAAACATCATGTCATTCTTGGTAAGGCACTGTCTATATCGCAATGTGTGGGCCGTCAGATAAAGCGAACAACACTGCTGGCCTATAAATGGCTAAATGACAGTGGAGGAACTTCGCCGAACGCGTGCACCATCGGGCTTTCCCCCGTGGTTATTGGTGTGATCCACCAATATGTTGCACCCAGATACTTCATGGTGAGTGAACTCCACACGTAGTGCCCTTCAATGCGGTTGTAACAGAGATAAGCTAAGCTAGAAACAGTTAGCCACAACATGTTGATGAGCATGTAGTGAACCCTAGAATTGAGTCGGTCTTATAAAGATAATTTAATAATTACTAATGAATCTATCGTTGTAAGACTTAATTATACATTAGCTTCTCACTCTTGCTAAGTAATTTGTACTTACCTCCTTTGCATTTTGTTTTGTATGCATTGTGGGGTGAGAAGACGAACAGGTTGATCTTGAGCTTCATGAGGAGTTTGATAATGATACGTGATGATGATGTGCCTTGTTGACGTTGGATGATGTTTCAGTTTCTTTTAGCATATGATGTATTAGACTAAGTTGTACCTTGTTTCAAAGAGTATGTTGTACTTTTATTTTCATGTTGTAAGACAAGTTTGTAAGTCTTTTCTTTGAGATTTTGTATGTTGTAAGGATAACCTTCTATCTATAGTCGGTTTGTATCTATTCTTAGTAGCATTTATGATGCTTGAAGAGTCTTTTTAGCTTCCGTTTGCTAAACTCGATACGACGTAGTAAAGGCTTACGCATAATATTGAATTTATTTAATATTATACGTGCCAAACATTTCTTTTCCGGATAAGGACTCGGTATCGGGAACGGGGCGTTACAGTTGGTATCAGAGAGAAGTGTCCTTTAGGCTTCATCTATTGAGATAAGATTTCTTTAGACCACTTAGTAACATTCTGATCTTTCCTGATCTTTCAGAATGGTAGAAACCTGCAGAGGCATTTTCGGAGGTGAGAGTTCAAGAGTTGGGCAAGAGGGTGGATAGAATCAGAATCAGAACGAGATGATTCATCAGCAACAACCTCACCCTCAAGTTAATCAAGAGATACTTCAGAATGTTGGACTACCTGATGATGAACCTTTACGAGTCACCATAGTAGGTGATATACCCCCGGTGTACGTACCTCCAGTGACAAATGTGTACTCTCCACCACCACCGGTAATCCATCCATCCCCTCCAGTGATCCCACTGCATCAGCAAACATTCTATCCTCCACCTACAAGTTATCCGCCTCAACCTACCATACCACTGCCACCAAGAGTTGATCACCCCTACGGTTTTGGTTATCCACCCTATGGATTTCACCAACCTTACCACATCCCACCTCAACACCAAGGATACTACCATTACCAAGTACCACCAATGGCTCAACCTCAACAGCCATATCCACCTTCATACCCTCCTCAAGTACCCTTTGGATACCCACCAGTTTACCCTCCGGTTTACCCACCAGTTGCTCAAGCGGTTAGACCTTCAGTGGCACCACCGGTTCAAGATCGAACTCCACCGGTTGATTGGTATACAAAGTTGAAGAGAAACAGGGTTCATGACTTCTTTGGTAACGTGGAACCGGCCAAGGCAGAATAGTGGATAAGGAGCTTTGAGAAGGCGTGTAGGAATGTGAATGTACCCGAAACAGAGATGGCGCAGTTGGCAGTAGGTTTCCTCCTTAGGGCAGCGGAAAGTTGGATAGATGCACTTGAGAGCAGCAACGGTAAGGTCACGGATTGGGGAGTATTTAAGAAGTTGTTCTACACCGAATACTTTCCATCTACGGTACAAGCAAATAAAGTAGATAAGTGTTTGAAACTCCAGCAAGGTGTAAATATGACTATTTCACAGTACACCAATCGGTTCAATGAGTTGGGTCAGTTCTACCCCGAGATTATGGGTGTTGAAGAAAAGAAGATGGCTCTGTTCAAGAACGGTTTGTCTTGGGAAATACAAGCAGGGATGTTGAGATTTACACCAAGAACCATGGCGGAGTTGCTAAACAAGGCATTGGAAGTTGAGACTTATAAGGACAAACCCACGGTTTTAGTTGGAGTAAAGAGACCTTGTGAGGACAGCCCCGTAGAAGATCAAGAAGCACCGCAACAACATGATAAGAAAAGGGTTACGGCACCACTTTCGGAAAGGTCAACAGGTAGCGCACTTTTGTGTTTAAAGTGTAAGAAGAATCACTCCGAGGAATGCCGGGCAGATACAGATTGATGTTATGTGTGTGGGAATACGGGACCCTTTGCAAGAGATTGTCCTTCAAGGAAAGCTAGCAGGAACCAGAGAGACAAACAGCGAAGTGCAAGTCAACTAGCACGGGTGTTTGCTTTAAATGCAGCCAGGCCAGGTACCTTATAGTTTGTTTGTTTTCCAAAATATATTCTTATGACATGAATTGAATTCACGTTGTAATTGTATTTAAGTAAATGAACTAACTTTCAGATACTTTATTAATGAACAACTTAGCTATGTGAACCTTGATTAATACAAGAAGTCAAAACTTTTGTGTTAAGTAAGATAGCTAAGAAGTTAAGCCTACCCTTCAACCTTTAGGAAACCTTTTCGGTCACCATTCAGGTAAGTGTTTATAGAGGGCTGTTTGTTGATTAGGAGTGTGGTTAGTGCTGTTTCAGTAGCTCAAAAGTGGTTGGTCAGTTTTGGTTTGAGTGTACAAAGGTTGGTTCAGTTTTGGGGATCCGTATAGTTTGGTTCTTTGGATAGCAAGATCAGAGTTGTTGTTTGTGATCCAAGTGTAAACAAGTGAAGCTTCAGTTTTGGTTTTGTCTTGAAAAGAGTGTTAGAGGAAGATTTACAGTTTGAGCATGTTCAAGTTTCGAGGACGAAATTCCTCTTAAGGGGGGAGGAATGTACTATCCCAAACTTTGGGAAAGGGCAGACGTGTCAATTTGTAAAATTCGGTATATTATGTTTATTTAAATTTTGGATTTAAGTATTATATATATATATATATATATATATATATATATATATATATATATATATATATATATATATATATATATATATGTGTGTGTGTGTGTGTGTGTGTGTGTGTGTGTGTATTTTCGAGATATACATATAGATAATTATAAGGGAATTAAGTGGCAAATAAGGGAAATAAGGATGTTTTGGGTTTTAATGGTAATTAAAAAGGGAATTGGGGGTTTAAGTAGAAATTAGTGTGGAAGTTATGTTTGGCAATAACTTCCCACTAATAAGGGAGTTGTCAGATTCCTAGAATAGAGTGTTGAGTATTTTGTGATACATCTGTTTTATGTTGATTAATTTTTAAAAATAACATTCCCATTGATTAAATTTTTTATATATATAAATATTTTATAACATTGTGCCATGAACTTAATACAATAATATATGTATTTTGTGTGATTTTTATTCAATTGATTATATCATCTTTTGTTACAATAACATAGTCATGAAGTCATCTTGACTTACATTCCGGGTAGTTTTAGACCATATTTAGGGCAAAAATCACATAGTACGTTCACTTTGAGGTAAACCATCGTATAGATGGTAAACCTTGTCATTTTACGATGTTTTTAGCATTTTTGAGTCCTATTTATCTTGCGGAGTTATGCTCGGTATGTGTTTAGATGTCATGACGCAGGATATAGGTGCTCGTAAGCCTGGAAGGTAAGGCATTGAGCTCATGAACGCAAGACCGAGGTTCGGGGATGGAAAAGCTAAAGAAGAAGTGAAGATTGAAAGGTGCAACAGTCAATGCGTACGCATTAGAGTCAATGCGTACGCATCCAGGATACATGATGCAAGGATTTGAAGAAATGCGGCTAATGCGTACGCATTCTGTGTAATGCGTACGCATCAGTGGTTCAGGATGTTCAGCGTTGAAGGGCCAGGAACAATGCGTACACATCCCAGAAGCAGCAGCAAGTCAAGGATTTCGGGACAACACGTTCAATGCGTACGCATGCATGGCAATGCGTGCGCATTCAACTCAGCAGGATCAAGATTTCTCCAAGAGCCTCTGGGCAATGCGTGCTCATCAGATATGAATGTGTAAGCGTTGGATAGTTTCAAGCACAATTTTGGGCACATATAAATAAGAGTTTTGCACAGATTTTGGAGATACTTCGGATACTACACTTTACCTAGAGCTTCTTCCTCATACCCTTTTTACTCCCCTTAGGTCGAAATTCCCTCTTTTCACTCTTAGATTCATTTCTACACTAGTTATTACATAGAATTAGCTTAATCTAGCTCAAGTTTCTTCTCTACTCTTGGATTTTATCATTTTGGGTCTTCTTCATCATCAGTTGACATTGGATGGTGTTGGAGCTTGATGTAATCCAGATTTTGCTACGATTTTGGTAATCAATTTCAGTTTCCATTTTACTTATGGCTTTAATTCTATCTTTGATTGTTGTTTTTAGTTTTATTATGAGTAACTAAACATATCATAGTCAAATCATGTGAAGATTGAAGAAATCACCCTCTAATTGATGAAATTAGGAATGGGTAGTGCTTAATTGATGTTGTATCGATGAATTCATGTCTTAAAACTTGTTATTAATGCTTGAATTAGAATGTACACCTAGTTCATGAACTCACACCACTTTTATAAATGTATGTTGCGAAGGGGTGTGGGAAAAGGAGTTTTAAGATCATTTCTTATAATCAACTAAGTTGTTTAGATTGATTAGGGAGTGAGGTTCAATCGGTTGTGAAATCGAGCAACTCGAGCGCGTTAATCTTATTTCGGTCAGTTAAATCCTTAAAGGCGGACTGTTGAACCGGGCAAAGGGTGTTTGATTGTTGCATGGCATCTTACACTAGCTAAGGAGTTTGCACCCACGAATGAGTCGGTATAAGTGTTAGGTTGGTAGGTTGGTTAATCCCATTCCCGAATAATCGATTAGAGGGGTGAAAGTAATCAATTGGATCATTGTTTGGCTATGTCTATCTCTATATCTCTTATTATCCTTAATCTACATATCGTTTTAGCATAATTGAATACTGGAAACATCTTTGGTTGACCGAAACTAAATCCGAAAATGACTTTTGTATTCGATAAATTCCTCGTGGGATACGACCTTGCTCGCTACTATAGTGCATCCGACTCGGTACTCTGCTGGTTAAAGTTGGACCGTCACTATTTTGGCCATTAAGTTTTCTGGTGCCGTTGCTGGGGAATTAATCGATATCTGTCAAGTCATTGGAAGACTTAGGCTTAGGTTGTTTGTATTTTACTGTTTTCTTGTTTTTTGTTCTTGTAGTACATTCCCGAGATTGAGGCTTTGGCTAGACACCGAAACGCTTTACGGAAAAAGTAAATTCTAGTTGAAGAAGTGACTCAAGATTCGGAAAGTGAAAGTTCTAGTTCCGAAAATTCGAGTATGGATACGGGAAATGAAGACCGTGATTATGGTAGAGGTTTGAATCGAGAAGACAATGCTAATCCGTTTGGGGAAACAAGTGCAAATCAAGACCAAGGATATACTCAAGGTCAAGTTCAATTTAACTTACCTCCCCCAAGAATGGAACCTCTACCTAGAGAATGGAATATTGTGTGTAATGCTCCTTTGAACAACAACTTTCAACAACACACCAATATCACTCTCTAAACTCCACAAATCCCCAATCCTTTTGGTGTACCTCAACAACAACAACTTCCACAAAATGGACCCCCAATTTCTTCAACAATATCAACACATGATGGTGCAAATGGCCCAATTCAATCCCATGATGAACCCTATGGTGAATCCCATGATGAACCAATACCCTTAAATGGCAAATCCCTATGCTCAACAATTTATCCCTCAAGCCAATCCTCAAGCTACCCCCTAACAATATGTCCCTCAAGCTCAAGTAAAACAAGCGGGAATCGACCGGTACGACTTTGTAGAGATTATGTGACACCAAAGGCTACCACGGGCCATAGTCCTATTCGAGTACCGGCCGTTGCGGCTAATAACTTAGAGATAAGGCAACATGTTTGGCATTTACTTGGGGACAATGCTCAATTTGAAGGAAAGGCGACGGATGATCCAAATACCTTCATCAACAATTTTCTTGAGGTATGCAAAAAAGTGAAGATAAATGGAGTTGGTGAGGAGGCGGTTCGGCTACTCTTGTTCCCTTTTGCTGTAAAGGAAAGGCGAGGGAGTGGTATTCATCTTTGGCTCATGACTCTCTCCACACATGGGAACAAGTGACAAGCACATTTTTGCTCATGTACTTCCCACCATCAAGGGCTCTTGACTTGAAATCTGACATTTCCAATTTTGAGCAACTATTGGGTGAAGACTTGTTTGAGGCATGTGACCTATTCAAAACTATGTTACAGAAATGTCCTCAACATGGATTCGAAGCATGGGACCAAGTGCTTCTATTCTATAGGAATTTGGATGGTAGTTCAATGCTACAACTAAATGGAGCATGTGGAGGATCCATCATAGATGTAGCACCGGATGTGGCTTTGGCCACCATTGAGAGGATTTGTGAATATAATAGGCAATGGAGCTCGGGGAGAAGACAATTGAAGCATAAAAATCCACTTGTGACCGCCGTGGTAGATGAGCCCGAAAGGAACTCCGAGTGGCATAATAAAATGTTAGCCATGTTGGTCCCAGAGAAGGGTAAAACTATAGTCAGAGCGGGGGGGGGGGGTGAATGACTATAGTGGAGTTTCAAAGACTTTTGTTTGTTTTTAAAAGCTTTTGGGCAGCGGATAAGTCCCTTCTTACTATGTTGTTTCAAAGTAGTTTAGGCAATCACAGATATAAGATATAATATAAGTAATTAAATGAATGCAGTAAGGTAAATTGCTGAAAGTAAATTGACACAAGGCTTATAGTGGTTCAGGGTGGTGTAATCCCTTAATCCACTCTTCTCCTGTGATGATTGGAGGAATTAACTATTGTTTCCATAGATACAATAGTCTGATTGTCCTTGACTACACAAGCTTCACAATCTATAAGACTATCACTCCTTGACTGCAACAGCTTCAGCGACTTAGTCTCTTTCATTGCTCCTTAATTGGGATCAAATCCTTCAGCAGTTATCACAAACACAACTCCTTCTAACATGGCACTGATTCAGTTGCTTGATTGATTTGAATTGGATTCACAAACTTGTTGATCAATCTCAATGCTTGATGTTTGAATTGTAGCTCTCAGTTTTGAGTTGATCACTAGATATATCTTTTCACCACAGATAGAAAGCTTTTCACTTTGACAGAGTTTTGCTCAGATTTTTATCGTGCCTCTCTCTTCTTTCTTTTTATGTCAATGCCTTCTATTTATAGCCTTGATAATCCTTGATTTGAATTTCCGTCCGTTGGCTATACTAATGAGGGAATAATCCTTGATTTATTCTTGTTTCCCCCTTAATTGCATTCTCCTTGATTTCAGTGATCAGATTTTTCTTCAAATATTTATTAGAAAATCCGTCCTTGATTGATCCTCTATTTATTATGCATTTAATGCTTGATCCTCTGAATCTTCAACATCTTTCAAAATCTGATTAGGTAAGGTTTACTTAGCTGTTCTCTGATCGGTCAGGTGATCCTTCTGACTTTGCCGCTTGGATCTTCCTTCACTGCTTTGTCTTCACTCAGCTGATAGTCAGTTTACTTTGCCGATTCACTGTTTCCTTCATTCTTTCAGTTAAAGGAGAATCCTTGTACTTCAATGATCCTTGATTAGGGTGAGATTGGTGTACACCATATTTAAACATTAAGTTTCATCACTTAAAACATAACTTAGACTTATCCAAGGTCATCACAGACTTCCTTGGTTATCAATCAGACCATAATGTCTTCATTACTTCTCTGCTGGTACTTGGCTGGCTTCACTCTGCCGAAAAATCTGTTTATACTTTGCCTTCCTACCAACTAGTACAATACTTGTCTGACTCAACTTATAACACATGTCAGACTCTAAGTAAAGACTTATATAGAGAATTCTAACTTATTTCATGCTTGCTGTAATAGCTAGTATGGCCATCATCAAAACATAACAAAATGTTCCTAACAATTTCCCCCTTTTTGATGATGTCAAAACCCTCATAAGCCTGAACATAAGTATGCCAAATTTTTCATAATAGAACAACAGAATACAGCTGAATAATTTTATTCATCCATTAAGGGCAATAAGACATTGCATCTTTTTATTTGAGAATCAAAAGCATGAGTCATTTGAGTAAGTAAATTAATATAATAAGGGCTACTGCTTCTTTTCTTCAAACCTGATGCCCTTGCCTTTGATGCCCTTGCCTTGTCCGTTGGTCTTGCCTTCATTCCGCTGGAGCTCTCAGGCTTTGAGCTTCATACCCCTTTTTGGCAGCATCAAAATGTTCTTCAAGAGTCCTGATTGCATCTTCATATTTAGAGAGGGGACCATATCTTTTCTCCAGTATCTTGTTGGTTGCCTCACCAACTTTGAGAAGGGTGTTGAGTTGCTGGCTAGAGTACTCCATGATCTCATCCCGATGCTGAATTTGATGAGTGTGAGCATTTAGAGTATCCACCAAGGGTTTGAGATTGTTATCAATCTTTTCAGCATGAAACTCAAGGTTGGTTTGGACATAATCGGGAATGAGATGGTGTAAGTTGCAAATTAAGTTTCCCTATTTTTCCATGACCTCATCTTGTATCTTAATGTGACTGATGAGGGCTTTAATCTTGTGGTTTAAGGAGGTTACATCACTCCTTAAGGCAGCTTTCAGGTTTTGTCTGCTAAGGTATTGCCGTTCCATATCCACAATGAGCGGTTGAATATCCAGATTGAACAGTCTTTCTGGATCAGTTTCCTCTGGAATTACTTCCTCATCCTCATCATCTGCATCTTCTTCCTTCTCTTTCTCACTTTCCTTTTCTTCCTCATCTTCTTTTTCTTACTCATTAGACTCAGGGTCATTGAGGGGTTGCTGGGGGGGGGTGCTTGCTTCTTCTTCTGCTGAAGATGGCAGGTTTTCTTCTCCATGAGCTGGAGACTTGATTTCTCCTGCTGCTGTTCCTCCTTGATCAATATTGGGGGTGTTGACAAGTTCAGCAGAGTGAGTTTGATCAGCTGGCTCACTCGGCTTTTTGTCAACTTTGCTGAGGGTCTTGAAGAGTACTTCTTGAAGAGTTAGGTCATCATCAGATATCTCCATCTTTTCTGGGTCAGCTTCAAGGTGGTCACCCTCTGAATGTTCATCCTTTGTCTCATCTTCTTCTTCATCCATCTCTTCTTCTTCAGATGGAGTGAGAACATATCCTTCCTCACCTTCTTCCACATAGGTGATGTCCTCTTGTTGTTTATCTTCCTCTGTTGCTGTATCATCACTGATTACTACAGTTACATTCAGGTTGCTGGTACCAATCACAGGGGTGCTCTCTTATGCCTTTTGGGATCTAGTTCTTCGTCCCATTCCTGATCTGCTGCTTTCAGGTTGTTTTTTTTCTCCCGACAGTGGGTTTGGGTTTCAGAGATGCCTTGATGTAGGTAAACATTACCATGGATTTGTGTGGAGGTTGCAAATTTGTGGGTTTCACCCTCAGTGTGTCGAACAGGTGTTGAAGGGGGAACCTATATGATTTCATCTCCCAGAAATCACCTTTCTTCTGCAAACCTTTGCTTGGTGCCGTAATTGACAGATCAATTTCTTTTTGAATCAAGTCTTTCAGTCTATTGAAGATAAATGTTGCCCAATCAAAGTTAATACCTTGATAGATGATCGCCATTAACTTGACCCATAACTCAGTCAAGTTTTCCATCGACCCTTTTCTGCCTTCGATGTTCTTGGTGATAACCGGTGCAAATTCAGCAAATGGAAGTTTGAGTGCTGATCTAGGGAGGTTGTAGGTTTTGTTGTTGTGCTTGGGATTCTTGGCTATTTCAGCCCAGAAGTTTTTGATGTCAATCTTTACGAACTTCACATTAGCTGGACCGATCATTGGTAGGTTTAGGAATATGTTAAGAAGACCAGGCGTAATGACCACTTCTTTCCCAAAGATTGAACTCTTTATGCAATCGATATCAGTCTTCTTTGTGCTGGGCACAAACTATGCATTTTTCCAGAATGCAATTAGATTTTCATAGCAAATTCCGTTGATTGGGGGATTTAGGAAGGTCATTAACCCCAGATTTGAACAACAATCAACCAAGCGTCGAGCTTGTACATCATTATCACAAAAAGAGAGATATGGTTCAGGTATGAAAAACGATCCAGTGATGATCGATTTTTCATAAAATCTTTCGGTGGGAGATATTGTAGAGGATGAAGCCATTTCTTTAAGATTTCAGAGAAGGACTAGATTTTCAAAGAGAAATAGGGTTTTTGAATTGCAAGAGGGCGTAAAAAAAATTCTGAGAAATCTTTAAGTGTTGTTTATATAGGATGATTTGTGTGGTGTGAACATGGTTGAATATGGAAGGATTTTGTGATATAATGGCGTGATTTTATGTATATAAATCCCGATATTCGAGTGAAGTGGGGGAGTGGATTGAAGTATGTAATGATAGATCCCAGGAATCGAGGCGTTTGTAATTAAAAAGAATATTATGGTTACCTCCACGATTGTAGATTGATCTCCATGTGTGTAATCTTTCATAGTATAATCCTCCATAACTTCTTGGTTTTCCACGTGTATAAAACAGATTTGGTTCACACTTTAATTTGCTGGTGACTCCAATCTTCATTTCGGTGGAGTGCCTTAGCTGGTCACTTAGTCGGTGTAGTGAATTTTTCACTGAGCCGCTGTATTTAACTGTTCCTAACAATCAGTGAAGTTGACTTCGCTGAGTACCAGTGCCTGACCTGCTACATCTCTTGTAATGGTAAAGGTTTATTCAGCTGGTGAAGTCACTTAGCTGATTACTCCAGTTAGCCACTCTTTGGTACTTAGTCAATTTCAATCATTCCCAACTCAGTTCTCAACATGCTAAATCTTTCATGACTTAGTGGTTTAGTGAAAATATCAGCCAATTGATCTTCAGTGGGTATGTATCTTAGAATAACATCTCATTTTTCAACATGATCTCTGATGAAATGATGTCTCACATCAATATGCTTTGTTCTTGAGTGCAACACTGGATTTTCAGTAATAGATATGGAACTTGTGTTGCCACACATGATTGGAATAGTCTTCTCCTCCATTCCATAATCCCTTAGCTGTTGTCTAATCCATAGTACTTGTTCATAGCAACTTCCTGCTGCTTCTGCTTCAGCTGTTGATGTTGATATGGAGTTTTGCTTTTTACTGAACCAAGAAACTAGCCTGGTGCCTAGCATTTGGCATGTTCCAGAAGTGCTTTTTCTATCTATCTTGCATCCAGCATAGTCAGAGTCTGAATATGATATCTACTTGAATCCTCTATCTTTTGGATACCAAATGCCAACATTGATGGTGTTCTTCAGGTATTTGATTATTCTTTTAGCTGCTAGAAGATGTGATTCTTTTGGTTGAGCTTGAAATCTTGCATATACTCCTACTGCAGATGCTATATCAGGTCTGCTTGCAGTTAGATATAGTAGGGATCCAATGATTCCTCTATACATTTTCTGATCAACATCTTTTCCAAGAATGACTCTTGCACACATTGGTGTATCTGCTGTGCCACTTGTGTCCATACCATACTTGTGTATTAAGTCTTTTGTGTACTTGTCTTGACTAATGAATATACCATCCTTCATTTTCTTCACTTGAAGGCCAAGAAAATAATTTAATTCTCCCATCATGCTCATCTAAAATTTGCTCTTCATCAGGTTTGCAAATTTCTCACACAGCTTTTCATCCTCTGATCCAAAGATGATGTCATCAACATAGATTTGTACTAGCAATATATTTTTTCCTTCCTCTAATTTGAACAGAGTCTTATCTATAGTTCCTTTGTTGAATCCATTCTTGATCTGAAATTGTGATGGTGTTTCATACCAAGCTCTAGGTGCCTGTTTGAGTCTATAAAGAGCCTTTTTAAGCTTGTATACTTTATCTTTTTTTCTTTAAGTTGAAAACTAGGAGGTTGTTCCACATATACTTCTTCTTCCAAAAGTCCATTTAGAAATGCACTTTTGACATCAATTTGATAGACTTTGAAGTCTTTGTGTGCGGCTAAGGCTAGAAAGAGTCTGATTGCTTCCAATCTTGCTACAGGTGCAAATGTCTCATCATAATCTATTCCTTCTGCTTGAGAGTAACCTTTTGCAACTAGCCTTGCTTTATTTCTGACAATTGTTCCTTGTTCATCCATCTTGTTTTTGAATACCCATTTTGTTCCAATGATGTTGGCTATGTCTGGTCTATCAGCAAGTTCCTAGACTTCATTTCTTTCAAATTCATTTAGTTCCTCTTGCATGGCTGTGATCCAGTCTGCATCTTGAATTGCATCATCTATTGTCTTGGGTTCCACTTGTGATAGAAAGCATGTTAGCATATGCTCCTGTTGTTTTCTGGTTCTAACTCCTGTGTGAATGTCTCCAATGACTTGATCTTCAGGATGATCTCTTAGCCAATTGAGGTCAAGTTGAAGTTGTTCTTCACTTGGTGCTTCTACAACTTCAGGTTCTGCATGAGTTTCAAGTTCTGGTGCTTCTTCTGTTGTAATGATTTGTGGCTCATCCTGATTTCCAAAATTGTGATTCAGAATAGTAGCTAGTACGGTTGTATTCATATACACTTGCCTTTGTGATGCTTCTTCTTCTTGTTCTTGAAGACTTTCACCATTTGTGTTTGGTTCATCAAAGACTACATGTATTGATTCTTAAATCACCAATGTTCTTTTGTTGAGTACTCTGAATGCTTTTCATCAAAGGTGTGTAACTGATTCCTGTTCAAAACAAAACATTTAGATCCAAACATGTGTAAATGTGAAATGTTAGGTTTTCTTCCATTCCATATCTCATATGGAGTTGTTCCATGATGTTTGTTGATGATTGATCTGTTCTGTGTATAGCAAAGTTTGTGTTTTTTGCTTGACCCAAAATCTCTTTGGTATGCATGCTTCGCAATCATTGTTTCGATCGCTTCTTTGAGTGTTCGTTTCTTCTTTCTGCTACACCATTTTGTTGTGGAGTTCCTGCTGCAGATAATTGATGTAATACTCCATTTTCTTCACAATAAGTTCTGATCACTTCATTTAGAAATTATATGCCTCTATCTGATCTGATCTTGATAATCTTTAGTTCTTTCTCATTTTGAATTCTTCTCAGCAAATCTAGCAGCTTCTTGAGTGTCTCTTTCTTCTTGTTCATGAATATGGTCCAGGTGTACTTGGAGAAATCATCAACCACTACTAGAGCGTACTTCTTACCACTTACACTTACTGGTGTGACTGGTCCAAACAAGTCCATATGTAGACGATGTAGAATTCTTGTTGTTGATTGATAGGGCTTTGAATTGAAGGAGCTTTTGATTTTCTTTCCTTTCTGGCATGCGTCACAGAGGCTTTCTTTCTTGAATGTGATCTCTGGAAGGCCTTCAACTAATTTGTTCTTTGATAATGTGTTGATGGTCTTGAAATTTAGATGATTTAATCTTCTATGCCAAATCCAGCTGGTTGATTGTTTCTTTTTGACAAGAAAACATGTTTTTGCCTTAGCTGTTTTTCAATCCACCACATACATGTTATCTTCTCTTCTTCCTGCAAGAACCACTGTGTTGGTTTGGTTGTGAATCACCTTGCATCCTTCCTTGTTGAAGTGTATATTGTAGCCTTTGTCATAGAATTGACTGATGCTTAGCAGATTGAAATTTAGTCCCTTAACATATGCCACATTTTGAATCTTCAAATTGTTCTTGAGCATTGTGCCTTACCCCTTAATTTTACCAGGGTTTTCTTTGCCTCCAAATGTGACTTTGGGTCCATCAAAAGCTTTAAAGTCAGTGAGCCATCTCTTGTTTCCTGTCATGTGTCTGGAACATCCACTGTCTATGTACCAGACATCCTACAAAACAAATTAATTATGTTTAGGTACCCAACACTGTTTGGGTCCATAGCTGTTAGCAGTCATGCCTCCTACTCCAAGTGTATATCCAAATGATCTTCTTTTTGGATAATTGAAGTCATCAACTTCATATGTATAAGGCATGGCAGAATAGCTTCTAATATTTTTACCGAAGGTATTCTGATACTTTTCTCTAATTTTTGGTGCATTTGCATCCTTTTTCACTTTCCAATATACAGTGGGAAACCTATGTTGCTTCATTTGTTTAGGAACATACCTTGGTTGGTTTTTCTTAAACATATGATGCATGGCATGAATTGGTTTCTTCTTGTATTTTAGAGGTGCAACATTCCAATCATCCTCTGAAGGATAAAGTCTTCCTTTACCTTTCAGAAGATATTTGTTTTTGGTTGACTGGAATGATGATTTAGTCTGCTGTTTCACTGCACTAGGTTTTGACTTCACCGGTACAGGATGAGTGGTTGAAATTATGGTCTGTCCTTTTCTGAACTTTGGTCCATTATTGGTCCTAGATTCAGAATTGTGTTGTCCATTGTTTCTATTCTCATCCTGACTATTGTAGTCAAGACCAGATCTGGATCCAAACCTTTTTGAGGGTTTGTAAGCTGGTGCATTTAAGGGTGCAGTTGTGGTCTTAACTGGTAGGGGGATTTTCTCAACCGATATGTCAATACCAGATGTGTGATCATCTGCTGTTTGTTGATCATTTGAGTAAGTCTCCTTACTAGTTAGTTCATCTATTTCTTTATCCAGTTCTTTCTTTAATCTTTTATTCTCCTTTCTTAGATTCTCACACTCCTGTTCCAGAATTTCATGATTCGACTCAATTTCATCAAATTTAGTCATGAGATCTTAGACTATGGCTGCTGGATCTGATGGGAGAATAGAAGATTGTGCAGTGTTAGATGTGGATGCATTTGATGAAGAGTAAGAACTAGATGTTACCTCAGTTTCATCAGATTCTTTGGCCATAAGACATAGACTTGCTTTCTCATTATCTAAGCTGTCAGTTTCATCTTCATCTAATTCTTTGGTCATGAGACATAGGCATGCTTTCTCATTGTCTGAGCTGTCTACTTCATCACTATTATCTGAGTCATTGTCAGATGATTCTTCATTCTTTTCACTTCTGCATTCAGCCTTGAGTGCTTTCTTACCTTTCCTCTTTTCAGATGCCTTGTACTTCTTCTTTTCCTCATCTTTGTTATTTTCTTCGGGGCAATCAGCCTTGAAGTGACCTTTCTTGTTGCAGTTTGTTTGAGCTTGACCTCTTGTTTGATGATGAATTTCCTTTGACTGGCTTCTTTTTGCTAAACCTGTCAAAACGTTTAACTAATAAAGCCACCTGTTCTTTGAGCTCTAGTGTCTCTTTGCCGATACAATCAGCAAAGTTACTTTGCTATGGTGCTATCAGTGCACTGGCTCTTTGCGTCTCTGCCGGAGCACCATCTTCACCGTTCAATTTGAATTCATGAGCCTTTAGTTGGGACATCAGAGTCAGGGTGTCAGTGTTTGCAAGATTTGTTGTTCCTCTGATTACCGATGTTATGATCTTCCATCTTTCAGGTAAGCCTCTCCAGATCTTTAAGCACACTTCTTTCTGAGGATATATGTGTCCAAGCTGTTGCAGTTCACTGATGATGCTTGAGAATCTGTTGTCCATTTGATCAATGGATTCACCAGCCTTCATTTTGAAGTTCTCAAATTTCTGTTTTGCAACAGATAATTTGTTTTCTTTAACTGCTTCATATCCTTCATTTATCAGTGCCAGCTTGCCCCACATCTCCTTTGCTATTTTACAGTCTTTGATTCTCATGAACATGTTGCTATCCAGGGTCTTCAAGATCATATCTTTTGCAACAAAGTCTAGATTTGCTCTTCTCCTGTCAGCCTTGGTCCAATCTTTCTTGGGTTTATCCACTTCTTTTCCTTGATCTGCTCCTGTGGCTACCACAGTCATGATCATGATTGGGCCATCATTAATTATATTCAGCATCTCCTCATGAGTTGCTGCAAGATGAGATAACATTCTTATTTTATATTCATCAAAGTTGTTAACATTGAAAACAGGTACTTTTGACATAAAGTTTGAGGAATCCATAAGTACAAATAAGAGATATTTATGTATATGTGTAGAAAGCACATATTTGAAAACTACTTTGAAAATATGTGATCTCCTTGTTACCAGAAGTTAGATCTGAACAGGTTCTGATACTAGGAACACTGCTCTGCTACCAATTGTTGGTCCCAGAGAAGGGTAACACTATAGTCAGAGGGGGGGGGGGGTGAATGACTATCGTGGAGTTTCAAAGACTTTTTTTTTGTTTTTAAAAGCTTTTGGGCAGTGGATAAGTCCCTTCTTTTTTTTTGGTTAAAGGTAAAAAAATTTATAACCAAGGTATGCAAAGTACTAGAAATTACATTCTAAATAGAATTTAGAACTAAACTAACTCCTACACAGTGTTGAAAAGAGGTTAGATTTGTTGATTCCAAGCTGCATAAGACCCCTGAGGTTATATGCAACAAGAAACAACAGCCACTAAACACTTAACAACACCCAAAACTGTCAAAAGGGGTCATGTGAGAGCATAACTCACAGAGCCTATCCCAAGGTGTGTAGAAAACAAAATAATCTCATACATCCACCAACAAAACCTACTAGAAATCACAAAAGATATACAAAACCCTAACATCAACGGGTGAAGATATACAATGGAAAAGCAGCCTGCATTATATAATAGATGTGAGTTTTAATACAATGTAGTACATCTGTGATCTTCATGTTAATACCATCAAAAAATTTCTTGTTTCTCATATGCCAAAGCCAATACACCACAGCCTGACCTTGCCCCAAACCATACAAGATATAGGACACTGGAAAAAAAGATGAGAGGCTGATTCATTTACCAAACCACACAGGGAGCAGACCTTATCATCTAAGTGCAGTTTATCAGTGGTCAGAAGGCAGTTCTTCATAGCCATCCATAGAAGAAAACAATGTTTAGGTGTTGCCCTAGGATTCCAAACAGTTCTGCACCACCAGACCTTTTCCCCATGATGCCTGAAAAAATCATAAGCTCTAGAAGGCCTCAACTTTGATCCCATGGACCAAAATTGCAATAAAGAAACAATAGCAGCAACAGAACCAGCCTGTACAAGTATCATGTCCCTGATCTTAAAAATAGCTTTGATAAGAGCAGAAGCACCCTGCTTACACTGATACAACCAATAAAGAAACTGATACAACCATAAGTCCCTTCTTACTATGTTGTTTCAAAGTAGTTTAGGCAATCACAGATATAAGATATAATATAAGTAATTAAATGAATGCAGTAAGGTATATTGCTGAAAGTAAATTGACACAAGGCTTATAGTGGTTCAGGGTGTTGTAATCCCTTAATCCACTCTTCTCCTGTGATGATTGGAGGAATTCACTATTGTTTCCACAAATATAATAGTCTGATTGTCCTTGACTACACAAGTTTCACAATCTACAAGACTATCACTCCTTGACTGCAACAGCTTCAGTGACTCGGTCTCTTTCACTGCTCCTTGGGATCAAATCCTTCAGCAGCTATCACAAACACAACTCCTTCTCAGATGGTACTGATTTAGTTGCTTGATTGATGTGAATTGGATTCACAAACTTGTTGATCAATCTCAATGCTTGATGTTTGAATTGTAGCTCTCAGTTTTGAGTTGATCACTAGATATATCTTTTCACCACAGATAGAAAGCTTTTCACTTTGACAGAGTTTTGCTCAGATTTTTATCGTGCCTTTCTCTTCTTTCTTTTTCTGTCAATGCCTTCTATTTATAGCCTTGATAATCCTTGATTTACATTTCCATCCGTTGGCTATATTAATGAGGGAATAATCCTTGATTTTATTCTTGATTCCCCCTTAAGTGTATTCTCCTTGATTTCAGTGATCAGATTTTTCTTCAAATATTTATCAGAAAATCCGTCCTTGATTGATCCTCTATTTATTATGCATTTAATGCTTGATCCTCTGAATCTTCAACATATTTCAAAATCTGATTAGGTAAGGTTTACTTAGCTGTTATCTGATTGGTCAAGTGATCCTTCTGACTTTGCCGCTTGGATCTTCCTTCACTGCTTTGTCTTCACTCAGCCGATAGTCAGTTTACTTTGCCGAATCACTGTTTCCTTCATTCTTTCAGTTAAAGGAGAATCCTTGTACTTCACTGATCCTTGATTTGGGTGAGATCAGTGAACACCATATTTAAAAATTAAGTTTCATCACTTAAAACATAACTTAGACTTATCCAAGGTCATCACAGACTTCCTTGGTTATAAGTCAGACCATAATGTCTTCATTACTTCTCTGCTGGTACTTGGCTGGCTTCACTCTGCCGAAAATCTATTTATACTTTTCCGTCCTACCAACTAGTACAATACTTGTCTGACTCAACTTATACAACATGTTAGACTCTAAGTAAAGACTTATACAGATAATTCTAACTTATTTCAGGCTTGCTATAACAGCTAGTATGGCCATCATCAAAACATAACAAAATGTTCCTAACAAGCCATGGAACAAAAAGTTGATGATTTGGCTTTAGAGAACAAGAAGCCCCGGTTATGTCAACTTTGTGGTGGTGAACATTCGGCTACAAATTGCACATCTCCAAATACACCACCAACAACTATTCTGATGAAAGCTCAAGTAGCACCTCAAGCCGGTACCTTAGTGGCTAATCCGAATTCATTACAACAATCTTTGATGAATGCCTACGCTTTAGGGCAATTGAATGCGGGGAAAATGGAATTCAACTCTCTCACCACCTATGGAAATTTGGTGGTTGAACCTATGGATATAAGATTGATGTTGGACACACAACCCTATGATGCTAATTATTTGGGGCAAGGGCGTGTCCAAAACTATGATTTTCAAGAAGTGCCTCAAAATTGGCATGAGAATCCAAACTTATCTTAGGGATGAAATTCAAATCAAGGGCAATCCTCTAGGCCTCAACAAAGCTCTTTTTATCAAGGCAATCAAGCCCCACGTCAACTACAATCCGGAACTTACCAATATCCGAATGCTCTTCAAAATTACTCTCAAGGAAGCTATTCTCAACCTCCACCAATGGATCCTATTCCACAAAAGAGAATCAATAAGACATTAAAATAGCATGGAAGAATGCTCCAAGATCAAGGAAGGTCTCTCCAAGATCAAGGTCGGGAGTTGAGGGACATTAGAGCCAATGCCACAACATTTCAATCGGCATTGAGGAACGTTGAGACCCAAGTAGGTCAATTGACCGAGAATGCTAATACCGCACCGGTTGGAGGCTTGCCGAGTAACGCCATGTGAAATCCCAAGGGTGTGAATGGTATCTCTACAAGAAGTGGCAAAGTGGTTGGTAGTGACATTAGGTTGAAGAAGAGAGTTGAAGATCATGGTAAGAGCAAAGAGGATGATATGGTAGAGAATGAGAGTGAAGATCAAGTTGTTGGGGAACAAGATAATGAAGCTCACAAGCAAGATGAGGAGGCACCGAAAGCGACTAGCAAAGGGAACACAACCACTTCCAATCCACAAATGAAAGGTACAAGTAGCAATGGTATGAATACTTCTTCTACACCTTTTGATGTAAGCACGTTACCTTTTCCCCTGGAGGTCCTAAGAAAGAGGTGTTAACCAAGAGTCAAAACAAGTTCCTTGACATCTTGCGCAAGGTTGAGATAAATATCCCTTTGGTTGATGCTATAGCTAACATGCCTTCGTATGTTAAGTTTTTAAAAGGGATATTATCCAACAAGGCCAAGATGGATGAGGTTGTGTGCTTAAATAAAGAATGCTCCGCGGTCTTTCAAAACAAGCTTCCGCCTGAAAAGAAAGACCCCGGATGTTTTTCTATCCCTTGCACCATTGGCTCTATTAGATTCCCGAAAGCTTTGTGTGACCTATGTGCTAGTGTGAATCTCATGCCTAGGAGTATCTATGAGAGGTTGGGCCTAGGTAGGTTGACCGAGACCAATATGACTTTACAAATGGCCGAACGGACCCTTAGGAGACCCATAGGAATACTAGAAGATGTGTTAGTTCATGTTGACAAGTTTGTGTTCCCTGCCGACTTTGTCGTGTTAGACATTTCGGTGGACCCTAGGAATTTGCTTTTTCTAGGAAGACCTTTTCTTGCTACTGGGGGTGCTAATGTAGATGTAGCAAAAAGAGACATTACTATGAGAGTGGGGAATGAGAGTGTGACCATGAATGTGTTTGATGCCATTAAATACCCTCATGATGATATTGAGGAATGTGATGAAGTCAAGTCCATATATTCTTGTGTTTCCAAAGTCGCTAACATGCAGGGATATCAAGAGCCGATGGAGGAGTGCTTAATGAAATCTAGCACAATTCATGATGAGAACAAAGAATTGCGAGAAGCGGCTTGTGAGTTGGAGGCAACGCCTTTTCTTGAGGCGTCATGGCATAAGTACCTCGAGCTTAGCCTCAACAGTGGAAAAATGAAGCTGTCTATTGAGGAGCCACCAAAGGACTTGGAACTAAAGCCCCTCCCGGAGCACCTTAAGTATGCTTTTCTTGAATCCGACAATTTGTTGCCTTTGATTATTTCCGCGGCACTAACGTCTTTGCAGGAAGAAAAGCTAATGAAAGTGCTAAGGAGCCACAAAAAGGCCTTTGGATGGAAGATGGTTGATATCCGGGGTATTCGCCTCGAGATTTGCAAACACAAGATCATCTTGGAGGAATACGTGAAATCAGTGAGGCAATGTCAAAGAAGGCTTAATCCACACCTTCAAGAGGTGGTGCGTAAAGACGTGGTGAAGATGCTTGAGCATGGAATCATCTACGCCATCTCGGATAGTGAGTGGATAAGCCCTACTTAAGTGGTGCCTAAAAAGAGAGGTATGGCCGTTCAACCTAATGAAAACAATGAAATGATCCCTACCTACTTAGTTACCGGTTATCGCGTTTGCATTGATTATAGGAAGTTGAATGATGCCACTAGGAAAGATCACTTCCCCTTGCCTTTTATTGATCAAATTCTAGAGATGTTAAGTGGTCATGCTTTTTATTGCTTTCTTGATGGTTTTCTATTACCAAATTTGCATTGATCCTAAGGACCAAGAGAAAACGACCTTTACGTCTCTATGGTACCTTTGCATTTAGACGGATGCCTTACGGTGAAAAGGAGTGCTCATGAGCAACGGGGTAGGTATGGTGACCCTTGGTATGCCATTTTTGTAAACTTTCTTGCATGTGAGTATGTGGATCCTAGTTTGAAGGATTACCAACGCAAGAAGTTCTATAGTGATGTTCGATATATTTGTGGGATGACCCATATCTATTTAGACTTTGCTCGGATGGTATAATTAGGATGTGTGTGCATGACAGTGAGATTAGGAATATCCTTTCGTTTTTCCATGACCGGGAAGTCGGTGGTCATCTTTTGGGGGATAAACCGCTCTCAAAGTGCTCCAAAGTGACTTTTATTGGTCAACTATCTTTCATGACTCCTATGCCTATGTCAAAGCTTGTGACGCATGCCAACGGGTAGGTAGAATCTCTAAGAGAAATGTGTTGGACTTATTTTAAGTTTTAGTGATGAGTGCCAGACTAGCTGTTATAGAGCAAAGACAAAAAGATGTCTAGATCAAATGTATAGGTTTATTAGAGTTTGATCTTGTATAGGTTTGATCAAACAAGCACTGTAAAAGGTCAGCTGACTTTCATCAGCAGACCTGTCTATATCAGTAGGGTACCTGAGTCAGTAGACTAGTATAGGAACCTGCTGAAGACTGAAGGCTGAGGGCTTAAACTCAGTTACTGAAGGCTAAGGGATCAAACATAGTATTTAAAGTCAATGATATGGAATCAGAATTTAGGGAAGTCTGTGATGACCTAAACTGATTACATATACCTTGTGTACAAGGTCTAAGTTCCAATAGTTAAAGTGGTGATTGGAACTTAGTTATATTCAAAATGGTGTAATTTAACTTCACAATAAAAAGTTAGATATAAGAGAAGTCAGCTGAAGTGTTTTTAATAAACACAGCAATCTTGGAATAGCTGACTGATATACATTTCAGCAGACTTACATTCACAGGAACCTGCTGATATATATTTCGATTTAATCAAAGGATACATTGGAAGATTACAAAGAAAGGGACAACTAACAACCTCTGATTTTATCAAACAAATCAATGGTTAATATTAAAGGGACGTTGGAAAGGAACAGAGCTTTATCCAATGGATATAAGTCAAAGGGTGGACAGACTGAAAACTGTCAAAAAGCATTCTGACAGTGTCAGTACTATGAACAGTGACAGAAAGCAAGTCAAATAGGACAAATCTGAAACGGCTATGTTTGAATTTCAAACACAAGTCACAAGGACTCCTACCTATAATATAGGACTCCTAATTCAGATACATGTGATGAACATTGATGAAAATTAAGGATCTATCTTGAGCTATCAAATTTAAATCGATTAAACACCCAGCTGAACCTACTGAGCATAAAGCTACTGATCCAGTAAAACTCTTCAAGTGTAATCTGCTTTCAAGCTACATCAAGTTTACACACTTGAAGACCTCAAGCTGCTGATCATATCATCCTGATAAAGCTGCTGAAAGCTGAATCACTTACTTGATTCAAACTTTCTTTTACAAGACATCTACTGAAGACAGTGAAGCATCTTTGTGGTGGAGCTGATGAAGAGGCAATCCTACCCTTCAAGGACCAGTGGAAGACTTTGGAGCATCAATCCTACCTGTTCCAAGTGTTCAGTTTGTGAAGCTATAGTTATTGGTGAAGGACAAGCAACTTAGAGATTTTTGTAACTGCTACCTCAAGAATCTCAAGTGAATTACCTCCAACATCACAGGAGAAGAGTGGACTGACAGGATTACACCACCTGGAACCACTATAAAATTTGCCTACTTACTTTTTGCACTTATATTCTGCATTTAGTACTTTAACACATTAACCTACTGAACTAGCAACGGAATCACACATATACACTACTGCGTATCTAATATTTGGTATCATATTTTAACAACAAGTAATAAGGCTTAATTTAAATATATTCCGCTGCAACAAATTTAGTAAAATCAATAGTCAGTAGACTACTGAGTGTCAGCAGACTACTGAGCTATCAACAGGCTGCTGAAGTTGCTGAGTTTGTTAACTCCAAAAGTTTTAAGTGTTAAGTTTATTCACCCCCCCCTCTAAACTTAACCAAAGCCTTTTCAAGAAACCAACAAAATGAGATGCCCCAAAAGCCCATCTTAGAATGTGAGGTGTTTGATGTTTGGGGGCTGGATTTTATGGGACCTTATCCTTCATCACACAACAATAAGTATATCCTAGTTGCGTGTGATTACGTGTCGAAATGGGTAGTAGCCATAGCGTCCCCTACAAATGATAGGCCCGGTTCATTAAAAAACATATCTTTGCTCGTTTTGGGGTGCCACGTGCTATTATTAGTGATAACGGTAGTCACTTCCACAACCGTCCTTTTAACACTCTTTTAGCCAAGTATGAGGTTAAGCATAAGTTAGGAACATCCTACCATCCCCAAACTAGTGGCCAAATGGAAGTGAGTAACATGGGGTTTAAGCGTATCCTTGAGAAAACCGTTAATTCACACCCTAAGGATTGGGCAAATAAGTTTGATGATGTGTTATAGTCCCTTAGAACTGCCTTTAAGACTCCCATAGGTATGTCCCCTAACATGTTGGTATATGGGAAGTCTTGCCACTTACCCGTAGAGCCTGGGCATAAGGCATATTGGGCCACCCGGTTCCTAAACTTGGATGATGGTCTAGTTGGTGAGGGGCGGTTAGCATAGTTGAACGAGTTAGATGAGTTTCGCTAAAGGAGCTTACGAGAGTGCGAGAGACTATAAGGAAAAGATCTATGTTACTTCATGATAGAGCCATTAAGCCCCGAGAGTTCAAGAAAGGTGACAAGGTCCTCATTTATAACACTCGCCTTCACCTTTTTCAAGGAAAACTCAAATCTCGGTGGCCGGGTCCTTTTATAGTTTCTAAGGTCTACCCCTCCAGTGCCATCGAAATAACTCACCCAACCAATGGGACATTTGTTACAATTGGTCTCATGTTGAAGGAGTATGAAAGACCATATTTCGATGAGGCACTCGAGGTTATACTCTTTAAGGATCCCGTCCTTTGTGTTGGTTCGTGTGAGTCTTGTCAAGGACTCTAAACATGACCAATTCCAAATCGTATAATTCCATCAAACTTCTTTCTATCCACCAATTCCATCTTTGTGCCAATGGTATAACTTCAAAGTTGACACCGTATAAGTCATTCGGCCGAGCCAACGACGTAAAACAAAGGCGCTTGGGGGAGGCAACCCACCGTTTCTATGTTTTTGAGTAGTTTTTAGGTGTTGGTAGTGATCTCGGGTGATAGAGTGGGAATCTAGACTGAAAATAGAGTTTTTGGTTGCATCTCAGTCCAATGCGCACGCATTGTGTGAAATGCACACGCATTGTACGTACAGAGAGTCCAGTTTTCTCAATGCGTACGCATTGTCAAGATTGCTCACGTATTCTTCATTCAGAGAGTCTCAACAGCTTCAATACGTACGCATTGTCAAGAATGTGCATGCACTCTTCATTCAGAGAGCACAAGTGTGATCAATACGTACGCATTGTTAAGAATGCACACGCATTCCGTCGATAGAGCCTTTTTTCTTCCTTTTTCCTTATTCCGGCCAATGCATACGCATTATACAGAATGTGCACGCATTCTTTTGCCTATTTAAGTAGATCCGGCGGTTTCTAACCCATTTAATCCGATTTCAACATAATTTCTTTCTCTTCTCCGGCCCTCCTCCACCGCAAATTCCCAAATTCAGCCCCTCCAACCCATTAATCCTCATTAAAATTACTCTTTCTTCTCCTCCTCTTCCCCAACCTCCACTCTATCAGTGTTTTCCCACTGCTAAACTCGTGCTGCTGCGTGGCCACCATTTCCGGCCCCTTTTTGAAGCTTCTTTGGCCAAACTCATCTTGCTGCAGTCGATCATGGTTTCTCTACTCCAACTCCTTCTCTCTCGTGTGGTAAGCTTATCTCAATCATCTCTTGTCGATTTTTGGTTCTAGGGTTCGTTTGTTGCTTTCAATTTCATCCTCTTGCCCCCCATTGACTGCTTTTGACTGTGAGTGACTCGTGTACTTTGTTGTTTGCTCTGCTGGTGTGGGTTGTGGTCCTGTTTGGGGTGATGTTTTGGTTGGTGATGGTGATTTTTTTGGTGGTTTCTTGTATTGTTGTGTTTGAGAAATCCCGATTGGATGATAATCGGGTTGTTTTGGTTGCATTGGTGTTATTCCGGTGGTGTTGTTTTCGTCATTTTAAACCCTAGGTTAATACCCCTGCCCCCCCAAGTCCAAATCAAATCCCAACTCTTCATCCCTGGCCAAACGAAAGGGTAAGGCAATCGCTGAAAAACCCTCAAAGAGGCCACAGACTAGAGGAGAGGCAACATTCACAATCCAGGAACCGTCCAGTCAACCTAGGTCCAACCCTCCTAAGGGTGCCACCGGTCCCATCCCATTCGAGCAACGCTTTAGCTCCCCTTTAGCCTAAACAACTACAAAAACTTTTTTATCAAAAAGAACCCCATTGTTGAGCAGTGTTTCGATTTAAAAACATTGGGATGCATTTTGATGAAAATATCACAAACCGCCAGTGGGGTTCCCTTTTAACCACCAACGTCAAACCACCCAACCTCACAATTTTTTGAGAATTCTTTGCGAACTGGTCGGCCTCACCGCATCCCTGCACTTCAGTTAAAGTCTGGGGTGTTACCAACCCTATCTCACCCGAGGCCATCAACACCCACTACAACATTCCAGCGGTACCTTTGGACAAGTACTATGTCACAGCCCTCAAAACTCTCAAAAAGGATAAGCCGAATTATCGTGAGGAGGGTAGGCTAGTGTTGTGCCCCGATGTCACCTTTTCATCTCAGTCCAGTAAATCCCCTAGTCTCTTGATCAGCCCCATATCTGATGCAACGAAATTCTTGTTCAAATTTCTGCTTAACCGGCTGCATCCTAGAAAAAATCAGTCCAAACTCTCCCTTGCCAACTTTGATATGCTCTATGCTTTCAATTTCCATATTGCCATCGATGTTGGCCGTTATATCTATGGCCTGCTCACTAGCTTTAAGGCTGTTGCCAAACGTGCCCTCATCTTTCCTCACCTCATTTTTGAGTTGGCCACCATCGGGGGTGCACTGAGCTACCCTAGGGATGACCGTGTTTGCAAGAACCCGGATCACATTTTCCTCAAGAGTATGCATGCCCGACCCTCTTTTGAAGCCCCTCCACCTCCCGTATCCGCTCCTTCTTCCTCCACCGCACCTCCACTGCCTCAATCTTCTGGTCCATCTTCTTCCATACCACCATCCCTCCCTCCTCTTTCCACTTTTGAGCGTAATGTCTACACCATGGCATCCTCTTTCCGCTCTTAGGTTGAGGATCAGAGGCTAGTTCTAGCCGGTCTTGTTGAGGCGATCCATACCTCAGGCAACTCCTCCGTTAGGAATAAGTTCCGCAGGCCTGCTCTTTCTTGTGTCTTTCCAGGGGAGTTAGACTTTTTTGTCACTCAGGTTGCTTACCAGGAGAGGGGAGATGAGGGCGATCGGGGTGCTACTGTTGCGGAGTCTGATGAGGGTAGTGAGTCCGGAGATGAGGAGAGTAGTTCAAATGGGGAGGGTACTAGTTCTCACGAGGAGGGTAGTGAGTCCAAGGGGGATGGTAGTTCTTCTGATAGGGACGAAGATGTACCACTGTGTTGGAATAGTGTCCTAAACCCAATCGGGTTGGACCGGATCCGACCGGGTCGGATCATTTCTACCATTTCTTTATGTTTGTACATGTATTAAATGGCTTTTATTTTGTCATATATCTGTTCTTCTGAAAATTATGAATTGTTATATGATAACGTCCTTAGTATTAAACTGTGATAGAGAAACCATGATAGTCGATTATGGTTGATTAGATCTCTAATCACTTTAACAAGTTTGATACTTAAATGTCTCTAGGCTGATGTACTATTAAACATGGCATTGATAGTATGAACAGGCTAGCACGTATTAGATGTCTTTTGTCTTTAAGGGCAGGGATAGATCTCGTCTATCGAAGTGTAGAGACACTTGGACTGTACGTGGACGTGTATTAGAGAATGCGTACATTAGACTGACCCACTTACACGGTTAAGTGTCACACTATGTGGCGGTTGTGTAATTATCCTTATGACCGGAGTCTTCATGGCATCACGTTGTGGATTGTCATGCTTTGACACTATTGAGGTTTCCCCTAGCCACGGGGCGATCATGCAGAAGTGATTGGGTGTGATACTGAAGCATGCAGAGTATACATGTTTGGTCGTCTGGGAATCGCGTACCCTATCAGTAGGGGTGAATATCCGAAAGGGCCTTCTTATAAGGAATGTCTTACTCTCGTGAATCTTTGCAAAGTGGAAGTAAATGAGTTACTTCGAGAGAGCTTGATATCCAGACTATAAGATACGGTCGTTAATGTTTGACACTCAACGTACGACCATATGGATATTATTACAGCGATAGGATTGTAAGTTACACGGTAACTGTTTCACATGAAAGGTAGTAGTCATTGCATTTGACTCTTCCGGTGATTGGGGGTCACGGTGTGTTGCTAGACGTTATCCCGTGATCGCTAGGCATGAATGGCATTTTTGTAATTTGCACTTTGTGTCTATGGCCAACATATTCGGAAGCCTATCGGGTCACACACATATGAACATGTAGCCGGATCAAAATGTGGTTATAGATGATAACCGAATAAGGAAAGCTTATCTTGTACTTTAAAGGTTATAGTGGTAAATTAATATGGTGGTATTTATTTATTATGAATAAATATAATACAAGATATTAATTATGTTGATTAATTAAATATGTATATTGATACTTATAATTTCGATATATATATATATATATATATATATGATATACATGTATTTTGCAAATTAATTAATCATAGCATTGTATTAATTAAAGAATATTCCGGAAGCCAATAAAAGGCTATATGGGGCGCAGGATTAATGTGTATAAGATACACTTGGATTGTGCAATTTAATTAATAAGATTACCATATATTAATATTAGATATTAATGACTATAGATTTGCACACATGTGTAAATTGATTTATGGTAATAAGATAAATATAGTCAATATAAGATATTGACAAAATATTGGGATATTTAATATACGATATTGAATATTAAAGAGATAAATCAATCAATTATATTTTTCTTATTTTATTGGGAAAATGTTTTCTTCTCCTCCACTCATATTTGGAGCGCCACTTTGCCTATAAAAAGGAAGTGGGTGTCAAGCTCTTTTGTACATCACAATTCCAAGAGCTAATAGTTCTTGTGTAAAATAGAGAGCATCCTACAGAGAGTTAGAGAGAGGGGAAAAAGGCCGGTCTAGCAACCGGAGTTTTCCAATAGCAATCCATGATGGGATTCCGGCGGGCTGTTCGTGTGGACTAGCGGTAGAGGACGAACACTTGGGTGGTTCTATGCCGAACTACTCTCTTTAGACGGTCAAAGCGTCGATCTTTTAGATCAAGCAAGGTAACCACCGTCTTTAGCTTATTTGTTTATTGCTTAAATGAAGTCGATCTTGGGTAAAAGGAAATCAAAATTTTCAATTCCGCTGCGTTCCAGCGTAGATTTCCTAACACACAGACCACCACAGCTACAGGTACTGCTAACACACCTGCTGAGGGAGGAGAGAGCACTACTACCGACGTGCTAATCGGAGTCCAGGATGAGGTGGTGACTATCGAGGGTGACGTTTCTGTTGCTGGTGCTACTCAGGCCAACACTACTGTTGCACCCGTCATTGAACCTGAAGATCCAGCAAACCTTTATCTCGTGAAAGATTTACAGAACCCGTCTACTAGTGCTTCAGTTTTCTTTTACACCATTTCATGATGTATAGCCCTAGACTAGTCTATTATCTTTTGCACTTTTGCGTTCAATGATTATAGTTGATGTAAACCCGAGGGGGCATGATGAGCGAAAAATTCACCCACTAAAAATACATTTATAATGACTCGCAAAACCGTGGGTAAACTAACTCTCTAACTGGCAGAGTACCAGGTCGATTGCTAGGATAGCTACAGGAGTACGAGGTCGTCCCAAGAGAAATGTGGTTGTGAGTACCAAAGCGAACGTGGTTCTTAGTCTAGGCGATCAAAGTTTTAGGTGGAGTTTTCATACTAATGCGAAAAAATAAATTTTAACTAACGAGATTAACTAGGTGATTAAAAAGCATAGCCGAGCCATGATCCAACAGGTTATCTCCCCACAGGAAAAACTTGATAAGGAGTGTATTTTATCTGATTCAGTTCATATGACATTCACGGGTGTCAACTCTTTATTCTTGCGTTAAGATCTGAACAGCTCTCACTTAACCCCCACATTAGGCTTATTAACCCTCCCTTTAGAGAGATAACTTACCTAACATGGTTGACCAAAATAAAATACCGCTGAAAAACCTCACAAAAGCATAGTCCTAACATGTCACTTAGGTTGTCAATCTAACGATTAAGGCTATGTTTTAATGACTTTAATACCTGTTTCTACATCTCATAGCAATGAACAAGGTTGTCAATCTCATTCAAAACTATGAAAATGATCAAAACAAGTTTTAGAACATGATTTTATCATAAGAACGTTTAATTAAGCACACACAACTCCCATCTCGTTTCCCAAGGGTTAATTTCACCCGTTTTCACATAATTCGGCTATGTTGAGTTTAACTACTCATATTAACGAAAATAACAATGAAAATAACAAATCGAAAGAAAACAAAACGAAAAAGATAACTACAGCTATATAGATATACGTATAGATGTATATATAGATATATATAGATATAGATATATATATATATATAGTATACGTATATATATATATATATATTTTTATACTAATTGCATAAAAAAAACAATAAAAACGGAAACGAAATTATATTAAAATGATAACTAGTCGGGTTATTACACCGACATTATAACGACATATATTACTACATATAGGCCCCCAAAACATAAAAATAAAATGGAAGAAGATGAAGGAGAAGAGGAGAAAAGGGGGCAAACGATTCATCCGCTTCCGATCCCCTATTTATAGAAAATAAGTTGAAGCCGGACCGGGCCGGAGGTTAGCCGGATCGGTCCGGAATCATCATGAGTGTAACAACTCATCGCCTTCTAGATCCATCGATATTTGATAATTATGCGATTAAAACTTGTAAAATTCGTATCTTGAGTTGTAGACCTCCAAAAATTGCAAACGAAATGCCAAAATTAAGATCTCGAGAAACTCTACAACTTTCATCAAGGACTCTTCTTCAGAAAACGTCATTTTGATGAGCCATTTGTATTACCGGTCTTTTTCGGGATTTTCCCTAATACAAATCGATTAGCCACTTGACCACCATTTGAGTTGTAGAAGTCCGATTGACTTGATTCAAAATCCATTGGAAAGCGTTCTTGAAGATATACAACTTTTATGAAGGAAACTTCTTCGAAAATGTCGTTTTGATGAGCCATTCGTATTACGAAGATATTTCGGGATTTCTACTAATCCGAATTGATTAGTCAATTGACCATAACTTGAGTTGTAGAACTCCAATTGACGTGATTCAAAGTGCGTTGGAAAGCTTATGTGAAGATCTACAACTTTCATTAAGAAGTCATCCCCTGAAAATGCCTCTAAGCTGGGTCAAATCTCCGTCGAAACAGGTTTTGGTTTTAAGTATGTAAGATAATTTGATCCATTTGAACTCGTAAGCTTGTGGCATCTTCTTCTAATCCTCTAAACACATCTTTTAGACTCAAAACATGTCGTTACGTGGAATCTTGGTCAATGTATAATCCCGCAATGAACCACCAAAATACCAAACGTAAATCCGACACGACACTCCGGTTACTAAACCGGTACAAAAACTATAAAAACACGCTAAAAATACGATATTTTATATAATAACTACTACTAACATATTTAGATGAAACATAGGAATTAATGACTCGAACTGATATAAAAATACTCAAAATGATATCAGAAACGGGTTGAAAAGTTATAAAAATAACGGTGAATTTTTCCGTTATCACAACCCCCCACTTAGCTTTTGGTCGTCCTCGAACAAAACAAGCGATAAAATAAAATGAATGAGGAAAAATTCATGAAGATGTAAAATATAAAGGCCAACCGGATCATGTAACCAATCGAATCATAACCACACGTTAACCTTAATATAAATGTATAACAGAGGTGTACGTGTGTGATAAGCCTTTTCAATTTCCACTATCCTCTCTTGAATAAATCAAGCAAACGCACTAATATCCATTCAGACAAGCCCTAATGACCTTCCTAGGTATAGGCGTAACATTTCCACACAAAGTCCTCCCGTGTACTTATTAGGATAATCCCTAATGCATATCATTTAGTTTATACTGGGGATAGTCAGAAGATAACTTCTCTCTCTTTTTTTTTTTTTTTTTTTCTTTTTTTTTTTTTTTTTTTTCATAGGACACTAACATATCCGAACTCATTGCCAAAATCGACTATCTTTCAAATGTCATGAGGTGAGATCGAATACATTAACTCTTTTTTTTTTTTTTTTTTTTTTTTTTCACATGTGTAGCGTATGCCCTCATTCCCAGCAATAGGATGTTTCGTGATAACACCCTAGCTGGACTAATATCATCAGGCAGTCGGGAGCTTGTAAACCTCATAGTGGTATAGGACGTTTCGTGATAACGCCCTACCGCACTCAAATCATTGGTAGCTACAACCGACATATATATAGTTTATCTTATTTTGACATTCTTTCTATCACATTCAAACCTTCGATATTCACAAGACACGTTCAAAAGTTAGGTACTAAGTTACTGCAAGTCTCTCTAGGATAATCACTAGGATACTGAATGGGTACAGTTTAAAATTTTTCGCTTCAATATCAAAGGCTTACGTGAAGGAATTCATGTTACACAAATAAATTTGGGGTTAAAATGCACTTACGGTTCAAATTAGTTATACATATCAAATTGATCATTACATCCTTAAATTCATGACAAATATACCTTATACAGTTCATTTTAATCAACTCAATAATGCTCGAAAAAGAATAAAGAAAACTAAGGGTTTAAACACTTAATGCCATTTTTATACCAACCATACTCTACCCCCCACTTACGATTTTGCATTATTCTCAAAGTGTAAATGAGATAGAGAGGAAGACTTAGCTTATAAACCAGGCAGAAATGTGTTATCGAATCCCGTAACAGCCATGAGAAAGCACGTCCCGAATCCCTGTACTAAAACAACCAAAACAAAGCCAACACGGGACATGGTCCTCGTGCCAAAATATGCAATAGGGATATGGGAATAATAAGATAATGGCCCCGTCACGTCGAAAATTCGATAGGCAATATAATAGCTTTAGATGGAAAAATAACCATACGGGTAAAGCACGAACATCTAAGCATATACGTATCATATATCATATATCATAGTCAAGTCGCCTATTCCTAGATTCATTTTTATTACACACGGCTTTATTAAAGCGGGAATACTCACCACTATACTACAACGACCAAGAAATTTGAAACAGACTAGATCATAAAAATGAAATGTGTGAAAGAGTATAGAGTCTTTTATACCCGTATCCTCAAGGGTTCAATAACCTAAGTCCAAGAAATGATACATTTGAATTTTTTATCTTTTTTCTTTATCGGGATTTTCGGATAACCACCTAATCATTCCCTCTTAATGAAATTCAAACATTCATCCTGAGACTTGGTTGTGCTTTGTGTTCATCTTTCATACAGATTCTACATTTCATTAAGACTAGGCTTATTCAAATTATTTATTTAACGGGCTGCCTCCCGGTAGCGCTTTTGTTTAACGTCGTTTGCTCGACAGGGTGACTTTAAACAGACTCAATCAACCAAAATCCGAACTCAAGAAGATCAATAGCTTAAGAAAAATTAACAAAGCGAGAACCATCGAAATTAAATTGTCTAGAAACGTACCTCGTTTGGCTCTCGACGCTACCTCCTCCCAGCCAGAAAATCTTCTTTTATCAGACTGTCGAACCATCTTCTTTTGAAAACTCCCATAAAGCTCATCCATTGGGGAGTATACAAACTGGACCGTAGAAAATTCATCCTCACAGAGTGGACGAATGTAGTAATCCGGGACCGATATATTAACTATTACCAACTCTCTCAGTGGCTTTACTAAAGATGGCCAATCAATCTCTCGCTCCTCTAACTCGTCATCTCCAAATCTTGCACTTTTTCTTTACAAACTAAATTATCAACCTCATTCTCACCCCGAACTTTTTCGGTGATAACATTTTCATCCCTAACCACCTCTATTGCACTTGTCTCTCGCCTCTTTCACATACCTCACTAATTCAATCAATTCCCCCACCTTGTCTTGAAGATTTCTTATGGCGGAGTCGTACTTACCTTGAACTCCCGCATGTCCAATCGTTCTTCCAAGATCCGGTTCAATCGCTCGAGTTGCTCTATTTGACCGTCGGTGAATTCTTCTTGTGGCATGGGGGCGCACCGATCATATTGACTTTGATTCATCGGAGGTGAGTAGTAGTCCTCTTGCCATTCCGTAACCGATCGATGGTCGAATATGGTTAAAGCTATCAACGTGCCGAGTATGAACACCGTAATCCCGATAAGCATTAGTGGTTCGGGTAACCCTCGTAATGTTGTGGCTCATAACTCGAATAACCATAATTCGGTCCCGGTATGCACTAGGGCACCGATAATTCCATGAACCTTGGTTATTCTCGTCGTTGATATCGAGGCTCGACACGAACCGTTGTTGATAAGGTTGGTAGGGGTATTGTTGTTCGATTGAGTAGTTTTGATTGAAAAATCCATCCATTTAAGCTCAATCCGCAAGATCTCGTAAAACAACAATAAAACAATAAAATTTTCTTTTTTTTTTTTTCGTTTTTTTTTTTTTTCGTAAACACATGATATTTAGACCCCTCAAAAAGTTATGGTTGCCGAAGTCCCCGGTTTTAGCCAGACTTACAAGATATCACCCTCCGAAGAGGCTAAGTACCAAAGTCGTATTCAAACCGAGTTCAGGACAATATCACTTCAGCATCCATAGCTCTTTGTCGACATCTAAATAAAACAAGAAAATAAAAACCTAGGCCCAAGCCTTCGGTTCACTTACAAGATATCACAACAATATCACACATTTCCCCGGCAACGGCGCCAATTTTTTTGATGAGCGAAAAATTCACCCACTAAAAATACATTTATAATGACTCGCAAAACCGTGGGTAAACTAACTCTCTAACTGGCAGAGTACCAGGTCGATTGCTAGGATAGCTACAGGAGTACGAGGTCGTCCCAAGAGAAATGTGGTTGTGAGTACCAAAGCGAACGTGGTTCTTAGTCTAGGCGATCAAAGTTTTAGGTGGAGTTTTCATACTAATGCGAAAAAATAAATTTTAACTAACGAGATTAACTAGGTGATTAAAAAGCATAGCCGAGCCATGATCACAGTTATCTCCCCACAGAAAAACTTGATAAGGAGTGTATTTTATCCGATTCAGTTCATATGACATTCACGGGTGTCAACTCTTTATTCTTGCGTTAAGATCTCGAACAAAGCTCTCACTTAACCCCCACATTAGGCTTATTAACCCTCCCTTTAGAGAGATAACTTACCTAACATGGTTGACCAAAATAAAATACCGTTGAAAAACCTCACAAAAGCATAGTCCTAACATGTCACTTAGGTTGTCAATCTAACGATTAAGGCTATGTTTTAATGACTTTAATACTGTTTCTACATCTCATAGCAATGAACAAGGTTGTCAATCTCATTCAAAACTATGAAAATGATCAAAACAAGTTTTAGAACATGATTTTATCATAAGAACGTTTAATTAAGCACACACAACTCCCATCTCGTTTCCCAAGGGTTAATTTCACCCGTTTTCACATAATTCGGCTATGTTGAGTTTAACTACTCATATTAACGAAAATAACAATGAAAATAACAAATCGAAAGAAAACAAAATGAAAAAGATAACTACAGCTATATAGATATACGTATAGATGTATATATAGATATATATAGATATAGATATATATATATATATATAGTATACGTATATATATATATATATTTTTATACTAATTGCATAAAAAAAACAATAAAAACGGAAACGAAATTATATTAAAATGATAACTAGTCGGGTTATTACACCGACATTATAACGACATATATTACTACATATAGGCCCCCAAAACATAAAAATAAAATGGAAGAAGATGAAGGAGAAGAGGAGAAAAGGGGGCAAACGATTCATCTGCTCTGATCCCCTATTTATAGAAAATAAGTTGAAGCCGGACCGGGCCGGAGGTTAGCCGGATCGGTCCGGAATCATCATGAGTGTAACAACTCATCAGCTTCTAGATCCATCGATATTTGATAATTATGCGATTAAAACTTGTAAAATTCGTATCTTGAGTTGTAGACCTCCAAAAATTGCAAACGAAATGCCAAAATTAAGATCTCGAGAAACTCTACAACTTTCATCAAGGACTCTTCTTCAGAAAACGTCATTTTGATGAGCCATTTGTATTACCGGTCTTTTTCGGGATTTTCCCTAATACAAATCGATTAGCCACTTGACCACCATTTGAGTTGTAGAAGTCCGATTGACTTGATTCAAAATCCATTGGAAAGCGTTCTTGAAGATATACAACTTTTATGAAGGAAACTTCTTCAGAAAATGTCGTTTTGATGAGCCATTCGTATTACGAAGATATTTCGGGATTTCTACTAATCCGAATTGATTAGTCAATTGACCATAACTTGAGTTGTAGAACTCCAATTGACGTGATTCAAAGTGCGTTGGAAAGCTTATGTGAAGATCTACAACTTTCATTAAGAAGTCATCCCCTGAAAATGCCTCTAAGCTGGGTCAAATCTCCGTCGAAACAGGTTTTGGTTTTAAGTATGTAAGATAATTTGATCCATTTGAACTCGTAAGCTTGTGGCATCTTCTTCTAATCCTCTAAACACATCTTTTAGACTCAAAACATGTCGTTACGTGGAATCTTGGTCAATGTATAATCCCGCAATGAACCACCAAAATACCAAACGTAAATCCGACACGACACTCCGGTTACTAAACCGGTACAAAAACTATAAAAACACGCTAAAAATACGATATTTTATATAATAACTACTACTAACATATTTAGATGAAACATAGGAATTAATGACTCGAACTGATATAAAAATACTCAAAATGATATCAGAAACGGGTTGAAAAGTTATAAAAATAACGGTGAATTTTTCCGTTATCAGGGCACTAGACTTGTTTTCTCCACTTTTCCTTTATTTACCGCACCGGGATGATTTGACTCTGCCCGTTTTGGCCGTACTTTTATGCATGGTTGATGTTCGTTTATCTTCTTTTATATTTTTATCACATGCATTCTGAGTTGGTATTTTCCCCCGTGTCCTTCTCTATTCATATTTGTGGCATTATCTTTCTTATATCTCGATATATATATATTACCTCTATTTGGCACGCTGGCTGTTCCCCGAGTTTGTGTTTTCTTGTTTTTCTTGGTGTAGATGTTCGAGATGGAGCTTGACTGGATATGTCACGTACATGGTATGCGCCAATCTGTCGGGTTCAGTTAAGCCCTCTCTCCTTTATCATTCACACACTAAGGACAGTGTTTCATTTAAAGTGGGGGGTGGTAGCTTTGTTATTTGATATGCTTCGTTGTTGACAAAATCCAAAGTGTTGTATGCTTATCGTTTGGTCACGTCTTTAGTAAAATTTGAGCAATTTTTAAAATTTTCCGAAGTTTTGATGTTGCATTCGTATGTTGGCCTTCATATTGATTTCATAAATGGTTTAGTGAATGTTTAAATGCATGTTACCTGGCTTACTACCTTATCTTGGAGAAGGGATTTTCACGCACGTATAGCTTCAATTTCATGAACCGCGGTAACTAGTGACCGATTATGGTAGGTTTAGGCACATTTCGGCTACCTAGAACTCATATCATTAACTTCGAGACGAAATAGAAATGCCGACCTTGGTAGAGTTTGGGACGACAGTTATGGTATTTCTTTGACCTAACTAGAGTCAAATAGCCATCCCATGACATATTCCATAGTAACCCTTCTAAGCCTTGGTAGGATGGTTAGACCCCCGTCCGACACTTAGCCCTTCGTACTTAGCCCGTAATTTCCTGACCCCCAAGCCTTATTTGTCGTCTACATTCCCTTGAACACCCTGCGAGTTAAGCTTAATCTTTTCACTTCGAGCACGCTTGCTAAAGCAAGTGTGGGGTGGTAGAGGAGTACATATGTATAGAGGGGTTGGTTTTTATGAGCTATTTCACGATTTGAAGGGTATGAGTTCATTTTTATATAGTATGTACGTGATGGCCTTTGACTCAAACCTATTTAAATTGTATAATGCAACTTTCTAAATTCAAAAAGTTTCCAATAAAAAAAAAGAAAAAGAAAAAGGAAAGAAAAGTCAAAAGAAAATGAAATCAATCAAAAAAAGTTTGCAATAAAGTCAATAAAAGTGTAATAAAGGTTGAGTCAAAGAAAGCCAAGTGTTTTAGGACTCATGTTTTGATTTGTTATATGATGTTGGTGTTTGGGATGAGTCCTTAGTGTAGATGAAATGATGTAGGATCTTAGATCTAAACGAATTAGATCTACACGCAGCGGATGGATCACGATTTATATATCACAATACATAAATAAAGGATTTAAACTACTACAAGGGGGTTAAGATTATGTTACCAATATCGGGAAGAGAAGCCTTGATCTTCCGATGTGTTCTCCAAACGGCGGTTGGTGGACACCCTTCTTGATAAACGAACCTCCTTGATTTGCAACATCAAGAAAAACTTAGAGTTTTTCTACTTCTAAAAACCCTAGACAAGAAAACTAATTTTTTTTCTCTCTTTTTAAGTGTGTAGGTCGAATTTTTGCCTTGCCAATACCCTTGGAATAACTCTCCTTTTATAGGAGAGTAAATCCTTGGTCTCCAAGTATTAATTAATTAAATAATTAATTAATTAAACAAAATAAAAAGATATTTTCCTTAATGACTAATTGTGACATGTACTGACCAATAGGAAATCAAATAACAAGTCATCCAACCAATAATATAACAAGAATATCTTTTATTTTCCATAACACAAGAAAATTAATTCTTGTGCTAAATAAACTCAAATTGGCGCCACACATTAGGTCTAGAAACCCACATAAAATGTCTTTTATGTGTATTATATTATTTAGCCCAACTAAATAATATCCATGCATATCAATTAATTAGCTCAGCCAATTAATTATCACTGAGGCCCAAATAAACAAGAATATCAGCACGAAATATAGAAGCCACATCGAGGACCATGGACCTATAACCAGTAGCTCTAATAATTAATTATTCATCGAACATAATAAGTACATTAATTATTAATTCCGGGATTACACCACCATAAATCCGAAACTGAACTCTACCGATTATAGATGTATACTTATACTCAACCCATATAGTGAATAAGCGTCCATTGATATAATCACTATGTCACGGATTTTATGTAATGAAAATAAACAAGTAATAATATTTATAAATCCGATATACCTCAAGTGCAAGGATCGTAGTAAAGAGGTTAATACCGGGTCGATCTTACGGGGAACTGGCGATTGTTAATCCTAGTTTTTGTCTAACAAACTATGTCACGAAAACTAACCTAAACAGCAAATAAAACTAAACGAGACTGAAAGTAAAGATAACACGAATGTAAAACTGGATAGAAGAATGAATCTAAAGCCAGGGAAGATACGGCTTGCGAACAATTTAAACTACAACTAAACCTAAGATGCAATAAGAAGATTTGACTAAACTAAACAACTCAAGTTTTAAGGGATTAAATTCAAATTATAACGAACAAACGAGCGATTCATCCACCTATCCTAACAAGTATCAACTCCTATCTCGATTATATTGTGTTTCCTAACCAAGTTGTGATTTCACCTTGTCTAAAACATGAACCCTAATTTCTTAGATAGTTCACCTATTAATCTATATCTTTCGATTTAAAGATTAACGACTTTACTAATTAAAGGTGTAAACTTTAACGTTTGTAACCTAGAAATCTAACCTATTAACTCTCGTTATATAGATTAAACATATATTCCTTATCACGATGATCTAATGTTTATATGACCTTCATCAACATAAAACAATCAAACATGCACATCTTTCAATAAAATTGCAATGAACAATATAAAACATGATAAAGGAAACAACTTTAGATAAAAACTCACAATATAATCGAAGAAACGGAATCAAAACATGTTGGATAGGCTTCACAATGCTCGTTTGATGAAGGCTTAGCCTCTAAACATCCTCTTGCAACTTGAAATTGTAGAAGAAAAGTATATAAAAACTACTAATTTTAATCTAGAATTTGAATCATAAAAACTGGAATAAAAAGTGTAAAAACGCAGCCTAAAGCCGCCCCTAGGTTTAGGGTTTTGAGTAATGAGTATATGTTATCATTCATGTGGAAAAACAGCAAGTATTTATAGGAAACAAAGTCGGTTTGGGCAAAGTCGGCGTATGGACGCCCGTCTGGAATTGTGAACGCCCGTCCATATGGGCTTGAAACTCTCTGTATTGAAATTTGACATCTGGACGCTCGTTTGAATGCCTTGGACGCTCGTTCACTAAACTTGGAAAAACTCTGTATTGATTTCATCAGGCCGGACGCCCGTTTGATCTTCAGACGCCCGTCCACTATGGACGGGACTTGGACGCTCGTCCAAGATTGACTTAATCTTGATTTTTCCATACTTATCTCTTCTTCTTCAATCCAAATCATCATTATCTCTTCTATCATCAATGTAATTCGACTCTTATCTCTTTTTGATCATCATTTGAGCATCAAACATGTACCTATAACACATTAAAACATCGCAAAACGTAATATCATCCAAATAATCATAAAATCAAAATTAAAACACCAAAATTAACCTATTTTGTGAATAACTCATTAAAAACCTCATTTACTCAATAATTCCATTAAACACTCGTTTCTTATGCAAATTATACAAATATGAGGGAAATTATCATAAAATATATCAATATAAATCGTATAAATTCACCCTTAACAACTCCCCCACACTTAGCTTTTGCTCGTCCCGAGCAAAACAAAACGAAAATTAGGGCTCGAAACGAAAACAGACATCTCAGACAATATAGCATAGATCCAATAAATCAGAATTTCACCACTATGTGTGCATAGCCATAGAAAACTTCCACTAAATCCAAACTTAAGAAACTCAAAGCAAAACTAGCTAATACCCCCTCGTAGACTAGCAATAAATGACACTCATAAGATGTACCCTACAAACGTAAAATATCCCGAAAAGAATGATCGAATATATCTAGGGCCTTTCTGAAATACTCAGAGGATAATCCCTACAACATATCTTGTGGTTTATACTGGGGATAAGATATACGATAACTAAGTCTTTCATTCATTTCATACCACGTCTTATTGCTAGTTGATTTAACTATTTCCACATTTAAACACACATCAGAATGAGCTGTTGCCCTGTCATAGAAGAATAGGATATTCGAGATATACCCTACCTTACTCCAATCATAAGGCAGCTTCTTCTGACTGTCGTGAGCTTTTGGTCATCATAGTGGTATAGGACATACGTGGTATACCCTATCGCACTCAAATCATTGACTAGCTTTCGACACACCCAATTACTTCATTATAAACTCAACTTTTTCATTTGACAATAAGTTACGTGTTACTTATCACATTCAAACCTTAGATATTCACAGTATAACATACTTCGGATCTAAATACAAACTATCATAAATCTCAAGATATATACGTAGCACTAAGCACGTGACTTATAAGAAAATCAGAAATCACTCGTCAAAAGGGGTATAACTTTATAAATTAGCTCATCGTTCACTATGGCTCGTGAAAAATAGATCTCAGGTGAAACAACTAACTTATCAAACATATGATATATAGCTTGGGTGACTATAAAAATAACGAACATTGAATTGAATTGCCTACTCGGGACAAAACAAAAAACAAAAATGCCGAAAATTTTTGAAAATTCTAGCTCATTTTGCATAGACTCGTAACGAATTAAGCAAATGTATAGATACGTATCAAATCATTCCCTCCCCCACACTTAAACCACAACATGTCCTCAGGTTGTGCAGAATTAAAGAAAAGATAAAGGACTTAGCTGATTGTAGTTCGAAGGTGGCAATTCTGGAAGTGGTCATGAGTCAGATCCAGAAAAGCTTGAAGAAATCAGTAGACTGTGGACCATCCACCGGAAAACTGACTTCATCTAAAAGCTCACAATTGTTATCGCAAATATCCTGCACACTTGAAAAACAAAACAAAACGTACTGTTCGGTAAAAACGAGTTTTACAATTTATAACCGAAACACCCCAAGTATAAGGATCGTAGTATAGGATGTTAACGGGTCGTCCTAAGGGAGTGGAATGTTTATCGGATTCAAATATAAATCTATATCAATTATGTCACAATTATCTATCTAAACTAAAGCTGGAACTAACTAAAACCTAAACCTAAGAATTGAAACTAAAACAGGAATAAAAACAAGCAGAAAATAAGAAAACAGAAAGACGGACGAACGTTCACTTTGATGAACGAGCGTCTGGAAACTAAATCTAATGGACGAGCGTCTGCTATTGCGGACGAACGTCTGATTACGAACTGAAGCAGAAAAGTGCAGGAAAACAGCAGGAACTTAGGGTTTATTAAACTAGAACTTAAACTAAACTTAATCTAAGCGATTTGATTAATAAACAATTAAAGGAAAACACAGCAAGGCGACTAGGTTCCACCCATCAACCAACAATCCCAACTAGATGGTGATCTAAAAAGACATAGTTTTTAGTGGTGATTTTTCACGAAGTTGACTAAATTTCTTTAACCAAATTCTAGGGTTCCGTTTATCTTTTCAAATAAACTAAACATGCAATCAAAACGAAATCACGAGATTGTTTCCAAACTCTTACTCAACTAATCATGCATAATCTCTTACAACACAATTAATGCATTACTTTGAACGAAATAAGACTTAAACCAATATATTTTCATACATAGATCCAAGCATATAGATATAGATAAATCGTTTCATCGAATCGTTAATTCCAACAAAACATGATCAATACAAAACAACATCCAAAGTGATGAAAAACTATAAATTAAACTCACTAACATAAAGCATCGAACTCTCTAGTTGGTTGTGTTGTTGATGGGCTTCCTCCGTCGACTCACTGCAAGGCTTTTAGCCAACAATCATGTTGAAGATGATTGTTGGGTTGGAGAAGTTCATCTCTATGGAATTAGGGTTCTGGCCGCAGCTTTTTGGTGTAAAATTGCGATCTCAATTATTTTGTATTAATTAGGGTTGAGAGGCTGCTGCTATATATAGAATTTTAAGTCGGTTATGACAAGTCGGCCAACGAACGCCCGTCCGGATAACCGGACGCCCGTCCGTAATGCCCGGACGCTCGAGTAAACGCTCGTTCATCCTCCGTCCGAACTCTCTCGAATGTAAAATACGATTCTCGGACGCCGCATGGACGCCGCTCACTTCGGACGCTCGTTCAAGATCGCAGACGCCCGTTTGAACCGCCGAGGATCGGATCTCTTCATCTTTATCCAATTTCTTCAAGCCAATTCCAACTCTATCTCTTATAATTCGACTTGAGCTTCATTTATCCTCATTATATGCACGAAAATTAACTCCTACATGATAAATAAACAATGCAAAAACGTAATAAAATCCAAATAATAATAATTCCATTAAATCAACACTTAAAATCATCAATTTTGCATACAACCCTCTTAAAATCATCTTTATTAAATATTTACACTTAAACCCTTAATTCTCATGTAAATTACGCAAATGTGGGGAAAATAATAATGAAATAAACCCTTAATAATCATATAAATATGGCCTTAACAACTCCCCCACACTTAACTTTTTGTACGTCCTCGGACAAAACAATCAAAACTATAGCTCAACTTTATAAATAATCCACATAGATCTCTAACTCACGTAACGAAAGATACAACAACTATAGCAAATGATACCAACACAGAGATAGATTCGGTGTAAGTGTGACAAGCCATTCTCAATCTAACAAGCCTTTCAAAGAAATATCCTCTCAAAAATTCCAATGACTATCCTAGGTACAGACAGTAATAGCTCCACTCAAAGCCTTCCCACGCACTCAGTAGGATAATCCCTACAACATATCATGCGGTTCTACTGGGTATAAGATCCATGATAACAAAGACTTCACTTTATTTTTACTCATCATTTCCAAAATGTTCAAATTTGACGCATATCAGAATGAGCTTTTACCCATCATAGTAGAATAGGATGTTTCGTGATAACACCCTACCTTACTCAAATCATAAGGTAGCTTCTCCCGATCGTCGTGAGCTTTTGGTCATCATAGTGGTATAGGACATTTCGAGATAATGCCCTACCTCACTCCAATCATAAACCAAAGCCTTCCGACAAACGTATTTATTATGATTGCTTATTCATTCTCATTTTTTTCAAGACATAAGTTACATCTCACTTATCACATTCAAACTTTATGATATTCACAAGACACGGTCTAACTAAGGTGTAACTATACTGACCTTCCTAAGATAAATCACTAAAACAATGAAAGGATATAGTTCAAAAATCTTGCTTCAATATCAAAGGCTTCCGTGAGTGAAAAATGAATACTATCTCCATAACAGTAAAGACATGCTATAATTATCTCACTAAGTCACATACTATCATCGTTAGAAAACTACAACTAGCAAGCATCTAGTTCCAATTATATGCTCGAGACTCACAAAAAATTTTAAATTTCGCGGAAATTTAACATTCACTCATATTTCAAAGGATATAGCATAAAAACATACCCAATTTACCCCCCCACACTTAAATCACATTATGTCCTCAGAATGTGCAGAATAAAAGAAAAAGAAAACTTAGCTGGTTTCAATAGTGGTTGTCGGATGAAAGTTGGCAGAGGTCAGGCCGGAGCATGGATGTACCGCTGCAACTCGAATAGACAACACTGGACGTAGTAACTCGAAAACCTTGCTCAAAAGTATCTGCAACACTCGACATACCATATAATCTCGGGGTACACGGGGTATATGAGCAACACATAACACAAAACACTTACAATGAACGTAAGAGGAATAACCATCAACACAAAATCAACTAAAGTATTATTTCTAAAACAATAAAACAAAACCACCTAAGAAAAGGAAACGAACAAAGAAAACTAGGTTGCCTCCTAGAGCGCTCTTTTAATGTCAATAGCTTGACACAAATTCCAAAAGATCAACCCGGATCGGGCCACTTTGGTTTAACGCCGCCACCTCGCATCGGAATTAGAATTACGGGCGGAAGTGATTTTCACCACAACAACAAGTCAAGTGCGCAATAAGATCATTAAACTTTTCTCTCCAAACTACACTGACTCTCTTCTTCTTGTTCTTGCGCACGATAGGCATAGACATAGTGGTATGATCAGAAGTCTCAACAGAAGGTACCTTACGGGTGGATATAGGAACGTCATCATCATCTGACTCAAAGAAATAAGATGGAATCTCCTCACAAATCAGGACATCTGTACTCTCATCTCTTCTTTGGAAATAAAGAATCTCAGGCTTTTCCTTTGGTTGCCCAAAATATTTCTTAAGTCGATGGCCATTCACTTTAAAAGCTTGATTACCATACCCGTTCAAAGTAATTACTCCACTTGGATTAACCTCGAGAATCTCAAATGGACCGACCATCTAGACTTTAGCTTACCAGAAACAAATGAAGTCCGGTATTATAGAGTAAAGCCATTTCACCAACTTTGAATTCTCGGTCCTTGATCTTAGCGTCATGGAGCATCTTCGTTCTTTCCTTGCTAAGCTTAGCATTCTCGTACGCACGGAGTCCGAATTCGTCGAGCTCGTTCAATTGTAACAACCGTTTCTCCCCACGTAGTTGGCTATCGAAATTTAAGAATTTAATTGCCCGTAAAGCTCGTGCTCAAGTTCGACGGGTAAATGACAAGCTTTGCCATAGACCATTTGGAAGGGTGACGTGCCCATCGGGGTTTTAAACGCAAGACGATAAGCCCACAATGCGTCATCCAACTTAAGACTCCAATTAGATCTATTATTGTTCACGGTCTTCTCCAAAATTCTTTTCGAGGCTCCGGTTGCTTACCTCGACTTGGCCACTAGTTTGAGGATGATATGGTGTACCAATCTTATGTTTGACACCATACTTCTCAAGGATCTTGTCAAGCGGCGCATTGCAAAAGTGAGTACCTTCATCACTAATGAGTGCTCTCGGACCAAATCTAGTAAAGATATTCTTTTGCAAGAATTTCTTCACGACTTTATGATCATTAGTTTGAGTAGCTATGGCTTCAACCCACTTGGAAACATAGTCGACACGTACGAGGATATATTTATTACCGCACGAAGATGGAAAGGGTCCCATAAAATCTATGCCCCAAACGTCGAAAACTTCGCATTCAAGAATGGGCTTAAGTGGCATTTCCATCCTACTACTCGCCGTCCCGCCTCTCCGGCACCTATCACAACCTTTACAAAAGGCTTCGCATCTTTAAACGAGTCGGCCCAGTAGAATCCAAAGCTTGAAGGATCTTTGCAACCGTCTTCGGTGTTCCATAATGACCTCCGGTAGGACCGCTATGGCATTGTTCTAGGATATCCCACCGATCATGCTCGGGAACACACCTTCGAAGCAACCCGTCTTTACGTACTCGAACAAATAAGGATCTTCCCATACGAGATATTTAAGATCGAAAAGAACTTTTTCTTCTCCCCGATACGTCATATCCTCTAAATGACCACTCGCTAAATAGTTGACGTAGTCGCATACCACGGCCTAACCGTTTCAAGCTTCATCAATTGCTCGCCGGAAAATCAATGCCTATATCATTGTGATTCTCTCGCACCCTCATTTACTAAGCGAGATAAATGATCGCCCACAATATTCTCACTACCTTTCTTATCTTTAATCACAAGGTCAAACTCTTGTAAAATTAAAATCCATCGAAGTAACCTTGGTTTTGCATCCGCTTTGTCCATAAGGTAGCGCAAGGCCGCATGGTCGGTCCAAACAACAACTTGAGACCCTAGAAGATAACTTCTAAACTTGTCAATGGCAAAAACAACAGCTAAGAATTCCTTCTCAGTCGTAGTATAATTGCATTGAGCCGGGTTCAAGGTACGACTCGCATAATAGATGGGCCTGAACCTTTTATCAACTCTTTGACCTAAAACTGCGCCTACGGCGTAATTAGAGGCATCGCACATCAACTCGAAAGGCTTGGTCCAAATCGGGTGCAACTAAAATAGGGCACCGATAAGCTTGTCTTTCGTACAATTGAAAGCTTCTTTGCACTTCGCATCGAACAAGAAATCGACATCTTCTTTCAAGAGATTTGATAAAGGCTTGGCAATCGTAGAAAAGTCTCGAATAAACCGCCCGTAGAAGCCAACGTGTCCTAGAAAACCTCGTACCTCCTTCACCGTCTTAGGGTACGTCATCCTTTCAATGGCTTCGACCTTAGCCTTATCAACTTGAATACCAAAGCATTGGACACCTTATGTCCCAAAACTATTCCTTCATCAACTAGAAAATGGCATTTCTCCCGCTTAAGCACCGCATTCTTCTCAACGCAACGTTGGAGTACCATATCTAGGTTCTCTAAAATTTCATCAAAACTATCGCCGTAGACTGAGAAGTCATCCATGAAGACCTCCATGCATTTCTCAACAAGTCCATCAAAAATGGCCAACATACACCGTTGAAAAGTCGCGGGTGCATTGCATAGACCGAATGGCATTCTACGAAAAGCAAAAGTACCAGATGGACATGTAAACGTGGTCTTCTCTTGGTCATTGGGGTCGATGGCTATCTGGAAGTAACCAGAGTATCCATCAAGGAAACAATAATACTTATGACCACTCAGTCGTTCAATAAGCTGGTCAATGAAGGGTAGGGGAAAGTGGTCCTTGGCGTAACCTCATTAAGTCTACGATAGTCAATACGTACTCGTAGCTCGTCACGAGTCGTAAGGCAACTTCCTCCCCTTTTTCATTCTTTTCAACCGTAATACCGCCCTTCTTTGGCACAACTTGAGTAGGGCTGACCCACTCGCTATCGGCGATTGCGTAGATGATTCCCATGTCGAGCCACTTTATAACCTCCTTCTTGACAACCTCTTGCATATGCGGATTCAGCCTTCGCTGAGGTTGTCTTACCTTTTTAGCTCCCTCCTCCGTTCGGATTTTATGCATGCATACATCTGGGCTGATTCCTCGGATATCACCCACTTGCCATCCGAACGCGAGGATATTTTTTTAAGCACTTCTATCACCGTGCTTCTTGCTCGTGGTCGAGTTTCGAAGAAATGATCAAAGGCAATTTATCTCCATCCTTAAGAAAGATATACTTAAGGTGTTTCGGAAGCGGTTTGAGCTCTAAATCGCAGGTGGTTGCTCAATACTAGACTTTAACGGGCCACCTTTCTCCTTATGAGCTTGGAGTGGTTGACTAAAGAACAACTCATCTTCCCGAGGCTCAACCCCGTAAAGGTACCGGATCAAATCATCCATCGGAATCCTCCGGTCAACACTTGCTTCCTTTTTCTTGTGATCGATCATTTTTCTTAACTCTTCATCTTTAAGCTCTTCTCGCAGCCTCTTCCCAATCATCTACTTCCCAATGAGTAGCTTCTCTCCAAAACTCTACCTCGTCCCAACTACCCATCAGAGCTTCTTCTTCACCAGGGATGAAGTCTTCCTGACTCAGCTCTTTGAAATCATCGTTTGTTGCTGGGCATCTCCATGCTTCTAACTCAATAACAGGCCCAGTGTGAGCGAGTGAAGATGACTCGTCAATGCCTACGGCTTGAAATGAATTAGAAGGTGGTCCGCAGTCAGCCGGATCCTCAATGTCCATGACTTCAAAAACACCTATCTCTCGTCAACTCCTCTCGCTTCTTCAAAGTAGGCATCTTTTTCGTCCTCATAGATGGCTTCGACAAACGATATTTCATCAATTACGGCTCTTTCAGATGTGTCCCTCGTGTGAAGGTGACAGATGTGTCACCGACTCTAAGAGTAATCGTCCTTTGCGTAAGTCGATGAGAGCGTTAGAAGTGTCTAAAAAGGTTCGGCCTAGAATTAGAGGCATCTCCTTATCGTGGATAGTCTAGAATAACCCAATGGGTAGGGAAGACTAAATGTTCAACTTGAAGGAGCACATTAGCTACACAACCGGCTGCGTCCGGCTAGATTTATCTACCATCCGAAGAGAAATCGGGCGTTCCCGCATCCTTTTATCTAACCCGAGCTTTTTGCATACGTTTAATGGCATCACATTAATAGAGGCCCCCGAGTCGCATAATACATTTTCGAACAAATGGCCTTCGATCTCACAGAGATTGAAGGTCCGCTGTGGTCACCTCGCTTAACAAAGAATTTTTCGTGAAACCATCGCGCAATCCTCGCGAAGCACTTCTTCGCCCATCCCCCGAAGCTTTCTCTTACTCCCACGTAATTCTTTAAGATACTTAGAGCATTTAGGCATTTCGTATTAATACCTCGGCTAAGGGCATACTAACTTGAGTGTCTCTAAGCATCCTCCTCACTCCAAAGATACCGCTTGTCATTAGTGAGGGCTTTCTCTTTCCTTTTGGGGGATAAGGAAGGGCTTTATCATTCTTCGTGGCCCGATTCTTTATCGCCTCATCCTCCTTATCCTTCCATCTCACAAACTTTTCTTCCTTTTTCTTAGTCGTGGGTACGCCTCCCCGACTCTCCTTCCTTTCCTCATCATCGAATTATTTTCGTCCTCCGAAGAATTGTCACTAAGCTCCTCATCGTTGCTTTCTTCAAGCATGTGGTTTCGATTTCCCCTCCCGAACTCATGGCGTCGGAGGGGCTACTCGTTTCCCGACATCTTGCCGGGTCCAAATTTCGTTTACCACTTCTCAATGTTACTTCATTCAACTCCTCTTCTTGTCCATACTCCCATTGTGGTGTAATGGCAGTGCAAACATTCACATCAGCTTTTGGGTTTCTCTCGGTATAACTCGGGAGTTTACCGTGAGGTCTGCTTGCTTGCTGGTCTGCCATTTGACCAACTTGTCTCTCAATTGCTTTAACACTAGTAGACAGAGTCTTCACCATGTCTACCAGCTCATCGAATTTGTGTTGAGGGACACATGAGGTGGTATGATTGTTGTTCTGAGTTTGATTCCAGCCACCTTGAGGCCTTTGGGAGTTCTGAACTGGCCTTTGATAGTTCGAGTTGAAAGAATTCGAATTTGAAGGGCCAGGTGGTAACTTGGCTTGATTGAAGTTTTGTCGTTGAAATCCTGAATAGTTCTGGTTCTGGTTGAAGTTTCGGAAGGGTTGGTTTTGATTATCCATTAAGTTTACTTCTTCCGTCATCTCCGTTCCTACCTGCATTCCCTGCATCGAAGGTCGCGTCCGAAGATTGGCCACCGCTTGCTTATCAATTCCATCCGAGCAACCAACAATGCCTTTGTATCGTGATTGCTTGCGTACCTTCTTTCTTAACAACATTGGTCTTCCCGGGAGTCGACCACATATTGTTCTTGGCGATGGTCTCGCCCACTCAGAAAGGGCCTCATCACCTCCCCTAAGAAGGATCCATGAGCCGTGGAGTCAAGATAGTCTCTATTAGGTTGAGAGACTCCTCTCGTAAAATAGTTCCAACAACTCATGTCTATCATATCCGTGATTGGGGCACTTCCTCATCACCGATTTAATCTCTCCCAAGCCTTGCCAACAGCCTCATCCTCCATCCGCTCAAACGTAGCTATTTCCCGTTTCATCTCCATAATCTTGCCCGGTGAAACCCACTTAAGAGCGAAGGCTCTTTTGACATCATTCCATGTATGGAGAGAATGATGTGCCAACGATTTAAACCACCGACTTGCTTCACCTTTCAAAGCAAAAGGAAATAGCTTTAACTTTACGATCTCGTAATCAACACCAGGATAATGGCCTCGCTCACGCATTTGTACGAACGTGGACAAGAAGTCGTGCGGGTCTTCTTGAGCAAGGCCATGGAAAGAGCTATTTTGGACTAAGTGCAACTACTCCATTTTTAAGGTCGAAATTTACTCCCCCCATATCGTGGACGAATAGGTCTATGTCCCTCGAGAAAATCTTGATTAAGATATGGAGTGTAGGGGTCCCGGTTCAACCGATTAAGCCGGTTTTGGCGGAATTGTTGAAGTTGTTGATTTATGCCGCCTTGCCGATTCTCGCCGTTGCCGCAGCTTGCATTTGTTGAAGGAGTAAATTTAACCGAGCTTGGGGATCGGGATTTGGAATTGGTGGATCTTGATCCGCCATGGCGTCAAGATCCGGAAGAAGTCTCCTTCTTAAGATAGATCGTTCGTGTTCGTGGATCGAAGATCGAAGTCCCTTCTTACTTCTCGTTTGCATAAACCAAGAAAAGAAAGGAAAAATCAACCTTAGGGTTGATTAGAACAGTTTAGAAAAGGTTTGATGGTTTAGAGGGAGAAAAGAAAAGAGAGGAGAAGAGAAGATAGAAAAGAAGTGATGATTTGAGAGATCGAATCGGCGTCCAATATGAATGGACGTTTCGTTCATGAATGAATGAACGTTCGTTCGATGAATGAACGTTCGTTCGTAAGACGTAATTGAGGTGGACGGGCGTTCAAGTTATCGAACGCTCGTTCGCCTACGAAAACCTAAAAAACTAGAAAAACACTAAGACGGGAAAAAAAAACGTGTTGAAATCTTCTAGTGGCCAAAATGGAGGGGAAAACAGTGGATTTTGACCTCGAAAACGCACTGAACGGCCTATGGCCGTTCACCACGTCGTCGGCGTCGGAACGAGCTTTCCGAATTGGGGTCCCGCGTTCCAAACGGACACTCGAGCCGAAAGTTATGGTCAAAATACTACCGCGTGCCCTAACGACCCCTTTTTGACACAGAAAATTGTCCTAAATAGAATCCGACAACCGTTACCGACTCCCCGGCAACGGCGCCAAAAACTTGTTCGGTAAAAACTAGTTTTATAATTTATAAACCGAAACACCCCAAGTATAAGGATCGTAGTATAGGATGTTAACGGGTCGTCCTAAGGGAGTGGAATGTTTATCGGATTAAGGAACAATTATTCTATCGATTATGTCACAATTATTAACTAAACTAAGGTTGAAACTAACTAAAACCTAAACCTAAGAATTGAAACTAAAACAGGAATAAAAACAAGCAGAAAATACGAAAACAGAAAGACGGACGAACGTTCACTTTGATGAACGAGCGTCTGGAAACTAAATCTAATGGACGAGCGTCTGCTATTGCGGACGAACGTCTGATTACGAACTGAAGCAGAAAAGTGCAGGAAAACAGCAGGAACTTAGGGTTTATTAAACTAGAACTTAAACTAACGATTTGATTAATAAACAATTAAAGGAAAACACAGCAAGGCGACTAGGTTCCACCCATCAACCAACAATCCCAACTAGATGGTGATCTAAAAAGACATAGTTTTTAGTGGTGATTTTTCACGAATTGACTAAATTTCTTTAACCAAATTCTAGGGTTCCGTTTATCTTTTCAAATAAACTAAACATGCAATCAAAACGAAATCACGAGATTGTTTCTAATACTCTTACTCAATCAACTATGCATAATCTCTTACAACACAATTAATCGCATCACTTGAACGAAATAAGACTTAAACCAATATATTTTCATACATAGATCCAAGCATATAGATATAGATAAATCGTTTCATCGAATCGTTAATTCCAACAAAACATGATCAATACAAAACAACATCCAAAGTGATGAAAAACTATAAATTAAACTCACTAACATAAAGCATCGAACTCTCTAGTTGGTTGTGTTGTTGATGGGCTTCCTCCGTCGACTCACTGCAAGGCTTTTAGCCAACAATCATGTTGAAGATGATTGTTGGGTTGGAGAAGTTCATCTCGTGGAATTAGGGTTCGGCCGCAGCTTTTTGGTGTAAAATTGCGATCTCAATTATTTGGTATAAATTAGGGTTGAGAGGTCGCGCGTATATATAGAATTTTAAGTCGGTTATGACTAAGTCGGCCTTGAACGCCCGTCCGGATCTCCGGACGCCCGTCCGTAATGCCCGGACGCTCGAGTAAACGCTCGTTCATCCTCCGTCCGAACTCTCTCGAATGTAAAATACGATTCTCGGACGCCGCATGGACGCCGCTCACTTCGGACGCTCGTTCAAGATCGCAGACGCCCGTTTGAACCGCCGAGGATCGGATCTCTTCATCTTTATCCAATTTCTTCAAGCCAATTCCAACTCTATCTCTTATAATTCGACTTGAGCTTCATTTATCCTCATTATATGCACGAAAATTAACTCCTACATGATAAATAAACAATGCAAAAACGTAATAAAATCCAAATAATAATAATTCCATTAAATCAACACTTAAAATCATCAATTTTGCATACAACCCTCTTAAAATCATCTTTATTAAATATTTACACTTAAACCCTTAATTCTCATGTAAATTACGCAAATGTGGGGAAAATAATAATGAAATAAACCCTTAATAATCATATAAATATGGCCTTAACAACTCCCCCACACTTAACTTTTTGTACGTCCTCGGACAAAACAATCAAAACTATAGCTCAACTTTATAAATAATCCACATAGATCTCTAACTCACGTAACGAAAGATACAACAACTATAGCAAATGATACCAACACAGAGATAGATTCGGTGTAAGTGTGACAAGCCATTCTCAATCTAACAAGCCTTTCAAAGAAATATCCTCTCAAAAATTCCAATGACTATCCTAGGTACGACAAGTAATAGCTCCACTCAAAGCCTTCCACGCACTCGTAGGATAATCCCTACAACATATCATGCGGTTCTACTGGGTATAAGATCCATGATAACAAAGACTTCACTTTATTTTTACTCATCATTTCCAAAATGTTCAAATTTGACGCATATCAGAATGAGCTTTTACCCATCATAGTAGAATAGGATGTTTCGTGATAACACCCTACCTTACTCAAATCATAAGGTAGCTTCTCCTGACTGTCGTGAGCTTTTGGTCATCATAGTGGTATAGGACATTTCGAGATAATGCCCTACCTCACTCCAATCATAAACCAGCTTCCCACAAACGTATTTATTATGATTGCTTATTCATTCTCTTTTTTTTCAAGACATAAGTTACATCTCACTTATCACATTCGAACTTTATGATATTCACAGAACACGGTCTAACTAAGGTGTAACTATACTGACCTTCCTAAGATAAATCACTAAAACAATGAAAGGATATAGTTCAAAAATCTTGCTTCAATATCAAAGGCTTCCGTGAGTGAAAAATGAATACTATCTCCATGACAGTAAAGACATGCTATAATTATCTCACTAAGTCACATACTATCATCGTTAGAAAACTACAACTAGCAAGCATCTAGTTCCAATTATATGCTCGAGTCGAGACTCACAAAAAATTTTAAATTTCGCAGAAATTTAACATTCACTCATATTTCAAAGGATATAGCATAAAAACATACCCAAACACCCCCCCACACTTAAATCACATTATGTCCTCAGAATGTGCAGAATAAAAGAAAAAGAAAACTTAGCTGGTTTCAATAGTGGTTGTCGGATGAAAGTTGGCGAGAGGTCGGGCCGGAGCATGGATGTACCGCCGCAACTCGAATAGACAACAACGGGACGATAGTAACTCGAAAACCTGCTCAAAAGTATCGCAACACTCGACATACCATATAATCTCGGGGTACACGGGGTATATGAGCAACACATAACACAAAACACTCACAATGAACGTAAGAGGAATAACCATCAACACAAAATCAACTAAAGTATTATTTCGAAACAATAAAACAAAACCACCTAAGAAAAGGAAACGAACAAAGAAAACTAGGTTGCCTCATAGGAGCGCTCTTTTAAAGTCAATAGCTTGACACAAAGTTCAAGAATCAACCCGGATCGGGCCACTTTGGTTTAACTGCCGCCACCTCAGTATCGGAATTAGAATTACTAGGGCGGAAGTGATTTTCACCACAACAACAAGTCAAGTGCGCAATAAGATCATTAAACTTTTCTCTCCAAACTACACTGACTCTCTTCTTCTTGTTCTTGCGCACGATAGGCATAGACATAGTGGTATGATCAGAAGTCTCAACAGAAGGTACCTTACGGGTGGATATAGGAACGTCATCATCATCGACTCAAAGAAATAAGATGGAATCTCTTCACAAATCGGGACATCGTACTCTCATCTCTTCTTTGGAAATAAAGAATCTCGGCTTTTCCTTTGGTTGCCCAAAATATTTCTTAAGTCGATGGCCATTCACTTTAAAAGCTTGATTACCATACCCGTTCAAAGTAATTACTCCACTTGGATTTACCTCGAGAATCTCAAATGGACCAGACCATCTAGACTTTAGCTTACCAGGAAACAAATGAAGTCTGGTATTATAGAGTAAAGCCATTTCACAAACTTTGAATTCTCGGTCCTTGATCTTAGCGTCATGGAGCATCTTCGTTCTTTCCTTGCTAAGCTTAGCATTCTCGTACGCACGGAGTCTGAATTCGTCGAGCTCGTTCAATTGTAACAACCGTTTCTCCCCACAGAGCTGGCTATCGAAATTTAAGAATTTAATTGCCCAGAAAGCTCTGTGCTCAAGTTCGACGGGTAAATGACAAGCTTTGCCATAGACCATTTGGAAGGGTGACGTGCCCATCGGGGTTTTAAACGCAGTACGATAAGCCCACAATGCGTCATCCAGCTTAAGACTCCAATTAGATCTATTATTGTTCACGGTCTTCTCCAAAATTCTTTTCAGGCTCCGGTTGCTTACCTCGACTTGGCCACTAGTTTGAGGATGATATGGTGTACCAATCTTATGTTTGACACCATACTTCTCAAGGATCTTGTCAAGCGGCGCATTGCAAAAGTGAGTACCTTCATCACTAATGAGTGCTCTCGGACACCAAATCTAGCAAAGATATTCTTTTGCAAGAATTTCTTCACGACTTTATGATCATTAGTTTGAGTGGCTATGGCTTCAACCCACTTGGAAACATAGTCGACACAGACGAGGATATATTTATTACCGCACGAAGATGGAAAGGGTCCCATAAAATCTATGCCCCAAACGTCGAAAACTTCGCATTCAAGAATGGGCTTAAGTGGCATTTCCATCCTACTACTGCGCCGTCCGAGTTCTCGGCACCTATCACAACCTTTACAAAAGGCTTCTGCATCTTTAAACAGAGTCGGCCAGTAGAATCTAGCTTGAAGGATCTTTGCAACCGTCTTCGGTGTTCCATAATGACCTCCGGTAGGACCGCTATGGCATTGTTCTAGGATATCCCACTGATCATGCTCAGGAACACACCTTCGAAGCAACCCGTCTTTACAGACTCTGAACAAATAAGGATCTTCCCATACGAGATATTTAAGATCAGAAAAGAACGAGTTTTACAATTTATAACCGAAACACCCCAAGTATAAGGATCGTAGTATAGGATGTTAACGGGTCGTCCTAAGGGAGTGGAATGTTTATCGGATTCAAATATAAATCTATATCAATTATGTCACAATTATCTATCTAAACTAAAGCTGGAACTAACTAAAACCTAAACCTAAGAATTGAAACTAAAACAGGAATAAAAACAAGCAGAAAATAAGAAAACAGAAAGACGGACGAACGTTCACTTTGATGAACGAGCGTCTGGAAACTAAATCTAATGGACGAGCGTCTGCTATTGCGGACGAACGTCTGATTACGAACTGAAGCAGAAAAGTGCAGAAAAACAGCAGGAACTTAGGGTTTATTAAACTAGAACTTAAACTAAACTTAATCTAAGCGATTTGATTAATAAACAATTAAAGGAAAACACAGCAAGGCGACTAGGTTCCACCCATCAACCAACAATCCCAACTAGATGGTGATCTAAAAAGACATAGTTTTTAGTGGTGATTTTTCACGAAGTTGACTAAATTTCTTTAACCAAATTCTAGGGTTCCGTTTATCTTTTCAAATAAACTAAACATGCAATCAAAACGAAATCACGAGATTGTTTCCAAACTCTTACTCAACTAATCATGCATAATCTCTTACAACACAATTAGATGCATTACTTTGAACGAAATAAGACTTAAACCAATATATTTTCATACATAGATCCAAGCATATAGATATAGATAAATCGTTTCATCGAATCGTTAATTCCAACAAAACATGATCAATACAAAACAACATCCAAAGTGATGAAAAACTATAAATTAAACTCACTAACATAAAGCATCGAACTCTCTAGTTGGTTGTGTTGTTGATGGGCTTCCTCCGTCGACTCACTGCAAGGCTTTTAGCCAACAATCATGTTGAAGATGATTGTTGGGTTGGAGAAGTTCATCTCTATGGAATTAGGGTTCTGGCCGCAGCTTTTTGGTGTAAAATTGCGATCTCAATTATTTTGTATTAATTAGGGTTGAGAGGCTGCTGCTATATATAGAATTTTAAGTCGGTTATGACTAAGTCGGCCTTGAACGCCCGTCTGGATAACCGGACGCCCGTCCAGAATGCCTGGACGCTGAGTAAACGCTCGTTCATCCTCCGTCTGAACTCTCTGAATGTAAAATACGATTCTGGACGCTGAATGGACGCCAGTTCACTTCTGGACGCTCGTTCAAGATCAGTAGACGCCCGTTTGAACTGCTGAGGATCGGATCTCTTCATCTTTATCCAATTTCTTCAAGCCAATTCCAACTTTATCTCTTATAATTCGACTTGAGCTTCATTTATCCTCATTATATGCACGAAAATTAACTCCTACATGATAAATAAACAATGCAAAAACGTAATAAAATCCAAATAATAATAATTCCATTAAATTAACACTTAAAATCATCAATTTTGCATACAACCCTCTTAAAATCATCTTTATTCAATATTTACACTTAAACCCTTAATTCTCATGTAAATTACGCAAATGTGGGGAAAATAATAATGAAATAAACCTTTAATAATCATATAAATATGGCCTTAACACGTACCTCGGGGAATAGGGGGATATAACATGGCAAAATAAAGATAAAGAGAAGGATAAGGTGAAATCGAATCAACTGACAAGGCAGAGTCAAAAATTACCCTAATTAGACTTAAACGAAACAAATAAATCAAAGAAAAGAACAAAAACGAAAGTAACCAAAACAGAAATGGATATTTAGGATGCCTCCTAGTGGCGATTTTGGTTAATGTCGTTAGCTCGACACTCTTTTAGCTCAGCCTGGATCAGGCCATTTAACTTTCCTGCCAGCCACTACCTCGTCTAGACTTGGGTCAGTAGTTCGGCTGCAGAAACAGCACTTAACACATGGGGTGAAATCTTTGATAGCTTTCCAAATACGTTTAAACTGCCCCATGGTCGACTTCTTCTTCTGAGTATTCTGATGACGTTTCAGCTTACGCTCCCTCTCAAACTCTTCCATATCCCAACTACCTGCTAGAACTTCTTCAGATCGACCACTACCATCATCCTCTGAAAATAGGTCGGGTGAAAACTCGTCAAATTCTTCGACTTCTTTAGTACCACACCCGACGATATCGAGGAAACGAACAATCAAAGGCTTTTCCTTGGGTTCACCAATGTAGTGCTTACACCTTTGACCATTTACTCGAAACGGTTGGTCACCATAACCGCATAGTTCTAGAACGCCTCCAGGAATAATTTGGAGAATCTCAAAGGGACCGGACCATCGTGTCCTTAACTTTCTAGGAAACAGATGTAACCTAGAATTATACAAAAGAACTTGTTCCCCGACTTGAAATTCTCTCTTCTTAATCTTGGCGTCATGGAGGAGTTTCATCTTATCTTTGCTGATCCTGGCGCTTTCGTAGGCTCCGGAGTCCGAATTCGTCCAACTCATGCAATCCGTTGCGTCGATACTTACCACAAGATTGGGAATCAAAGTTCAGAAACTTTGTAGCCCAATAAGCTCTATGCTCTAACTCGATTGGCAGATGACATGGCTTACCATAAACCATTTGATATGGAGATGTACCCATAAGAGTCTTATAGGCGGTCCTGTATGCCCATAGTACATCATCCAATTTCAAACTCCAGTCTTTTCTATGACTATTAACTGTTTTTTCCAGGATTTTCTTAATGCTTTGGTTGCTCCATTCAACCTGACCACTCGTCATAGGATGATATGGTGTGCCAGTCTTATGACGAACACCATACTTTTCAAGCACTTTTTCTAAGGGTCGGTTGCAAAAGTGCGTTCATTCATCACTGATCAAGGCTCGAGGACATCCAAATCTCACGAAAATATTTTTCTTTAAGAACTTCATGACCGTCTTATGATCATTGTGAGTCGTGGCATGAGCCTCCACCCATTTGGACACGTAATCTACGCAGACTAAGATGTATTTGTTACCACAAGATGATGGGAATGGTCCCATAAAATCGATGGCCCATACATCAAAGACTTCGCATTCTAAGATGGGTGTCAAAGGCATGTCAAAACGCCTTGTTAAAGTACCGGTTCTTTGGCATCTATCACAAGCTTTACAGAAAGCTTCTGTATCTTTGAAGATCGTGGGCCAATAGAAGCCGGATTGGAAGATCTTAGCAACGGTTTTCTAAGGACCAAAGTGACCTCCAGTGGGTCCACTGTGGCACTGCTCAATAATATCGCGCTGCTCAGATTCTGGAACACATCTTCTAAGCAAACCATCTTTAGAGATCTTAAACAGATAAGGTTCATCCCAAACGAATGATTTCAAATCAGAGAAGAACTTTTTCTTCTCCTGATAGGACAATTCTGGATCAAGATATCGGGAATGAAGGTAATTGACAATGGAAGAATACCATGGAACATCTGGAGCGCAGCCATCGATAAGCATAATGTTTTCTTGAGGAAAGTAAAGATCTATATCATATGGATCACCCTTTTCCTCACTTGACATTCTCGAAACATGATCCGCCACGACGTTTTCACTGCCATTTTTGTCTTTAATTTGAACGTCAAACTCTTGTAGGGTCAGTATCCAACGCAGTAGGCGCGGTTTGGCCTCTTTCTTAGTCATCAAATATCGCAAAACAGCGTGATCAGTCCACACAATCACTTGAGCTCCTAACAAGTAACTACGAAACTTGTCCATAGCAAAGACTACGGCCAATAATTCCTTTTCAGTAGTAGTATAGTTAACTTGAGAAGGATTCAATGTGTGACTGGCGTAATAGATTGGCTGGAATTTCCCTTTGATTCTTTGTCCTAGAACAGCACCAACTGCATAGTTTGATGCGTCTCACATAAGCTCGAAAGGTAGATTCCAGTCAGGCGATATAAGAATTGGAGCAGAGATTAAACGGTTTTTAAGCTCCTCAAACGCCGCTTGCAGTTTTCATCAAAATCGAACTCAACGTCTTCCTTAAGTAAAGTAGACAGGGGCTTGGCTATCTTGGAGAAGTCTTGAATGAATCTTCTTGTAGAAACCGACATGTCCAAGAAAGCCTCTCACTTCACGCACATTCTTAGGATAACTCATCTTCTCGATAGCTTCTACTTTGGCCCTGTCTACCTCAATACCTTTGGCGGAGATCTTGTGGCCAAGATCTATTCCCTCATCTACCATGAAATGGCATTTTTCCCAATTGAGTACTAAGTTCTTTTCCACATATCTGGATAACACTTGATCTAGATTGTCAAGACAGTCGTCGAAGGACTGACCAAAGACCGAAAGATCGTCCATAAAGATTTCCATACACTTTTCTACTAGCCCGTCAAAGATAGCCAGCATACATCTTTGAAATGTAGCTGGGGCATTGCAGAGACCAAATGGCATTCGCCTGTAAGCGAATGTACCATAAGGGCAGGTGAAAGTGGTCTTTTCTTGGTCAGCTGGATCAATGGGTATCTGAAAGTATCCTGAATATCCATCCAGGAAGCAGTAGAATGCGTGCCATGCCAGACGCTCAAGCATCTGGTCAATGAATGGAAGGGGAAAGTGATATTTCATGGTTACTTCATTGAGATTTCTATAATCGATGCAGACTCTGTAACCAGTAACAAGCCTCAATGCTATTTCTTCTCCCTTCTCATTCTTCTCAATCGTAATTCCACCTTTCTTGGGAACTACCTGAGTCGGGGATACCCATTCACTATCAGCGATGGCATAAATGATACCTATATCCAGAAGTTTGATGATTTCTTTCTTAACCACCTCTTGCATATGAGGGTTGAGCCTCTCGGGGCTGTCTAACACATTTCGCACCCTCATTAGTCTTGATCTTATGCATACGGATGTCGGGAGATATCCCTCGATATCTCCTACTTGCTGGAGGTCAAGTTAAATTATTAACTCGAGACCTACTAACCCACTAGCAAGAGAACTAGTTCAATTGTAGTATAGCCGTACAGAGTCGAGGTCGATCCCACAGAGACTCGGCACAAACAAAACACAACTTACTTTATCGAACTAAATTGAAAGTGGCGGTCTACGACCAACTAAATGCAGTAAATAAAATAGCGACAACCACAAGACACAAAATACCACAAAGACAAATTAAAGACTACTAAAACACGGATAATACGGTTGATATTATCTAGACAAATAGTATTGATTACGCTAGTAGATCATAACTCCCCCATGTAAATTAGGTTGATAACGAGACAAAACAAACGTTAAAGATTAATTATTATGACTACGGGAGTCATCCCCTAAGGTAGATTTAGCTCCGGTTAGGCCATCTAAATCATCGTGTCTCCATTACGTGACTTCGCTTTTTAATGCCTCCATCTCATATAACTTCTGACACAATTATGTAACTAGTGGATGCCGGTATAAACCGTAACCTCATCTAAGCAACATTCCTATGGTTAGCGTACTTCTTAGATGCCGATTCAATCTATATCCTAAGTAACAATCACTTTTTGAGTTTCATGTTAAATTATGATGACGAATAATTAAGTTGATCAGTTTAATTGCTCGTTTAAATTCCAAATCGTAGAATCCGACGTAGTCGAAGCCGATCATGATATTGCCCTACACCTTACCACACTCGGTCGACCGAATGACGCACTCGGGCGACCGAGTGACATGTCTAGGTCTACCGAACACAGCTTCCGTGCCGGAACAAATCATGATTACTTCTTAACGTTTCTAACCTAAACACATGGGTTCGTAAATAAATCTACATCACGCAATCAATACAAATAAAACTACTCCATAATAAAATATATCGATCTACAAATAAAGATTGCATAATTGAATAGTCATACCCTCGAAGACGAGAGTGACTCCCACTCTTTAATGCGCTCCCTAATCGGAGAATCCGATGAATCCACAATGTACGAACATAAAGAAAAGAAAAGAAAACTAAAACTTAAATTGCATAAATTGTTTTGTGTTGTAGTGGTGTGTCTTCTCAATTTCGTAGCTGCTGTTTATATAGGAGTTGTAGCCGACATAGGGAGAATCCAGAAGATTGACACGCATTTATCACCTTAGGCTCGGGTGACCGAACCGTTACGCTCGGTCGACCGAATGGCATGGCTCGGTCGACCGAGCCACCTTCTCTACGCGTTTTCAATTTGGCTCCGTCTGACTTGTTCCCCACTTCACTCGTTTGTGCTGATCTGATTAATCTTTTCTTCAATGCTCCGATTTTCTTCTCTTTTATCTTGAGATCTCCTGATTGTGTGATAATTATCTTCCCGATTTATCATGATCCGCAAAATCGCATTTATCACACAATTAATTGCTCTTTTATAATAAAAACAACCTAAATACCAATTATCATATTAATAATCACTTATCATTAAATAATAAATATAAACACGTGATTAAATATGAAATATATATAATTAACTCCGATTTAAGGTTATAATTGATGACATAAATAGGTATATTTTAACCGTCATCAAAATGCCCCCACTTAAACTTTGCTTCGTCCCGAACAAAGCATCAACCAGCTTATTTCCCAAGACAACATTTTCTCGTGGTCAACTCATACTTACACAAGAAACCCGAGTCAACTCATACCAACCATGCTCACAAGATAAGCATTATCCACTACTCGCTATGAATCGAAGTGATTGTGTGTACGTGCGTTGGTTTTATATAAATGTAACCAGATTTAGAGTTTATGCGTACTTCATATCTAAATTCACCAACATCGCATTCATACTTCTTATGCCTCGCAATGGTTAAAGCACTAGAACAATAAGCAAGAGCGTATCTATGTGGTTTTTGGACTTGGAGACCGAGTACTACTCGAAGCCTCTAAAAATTAATATTTTCAATTTTTGCATATGTTTCGAATACTACTAATCTCAAGGAAGAAAACTTTTTAATGAGTATCTCCCTATCTTAGATCATGCATAGCACCGAATATTACCACAAGCGCAGTGGCTACTTTGGTAATTTTTCTACAAGCCCGTTGTTTTAATGCATTGTCAAAACACAGTACGTCCCAAGCTTATTACTCCGCTCTTGTTGGCTAGAAGATCGTAATACATTAGTCGACAAATATCGACATTAGGTCCTCATAACCACTTATCTACGCATTGTACACATACTTCTTTCAATTATTATAACTCATGCGGTACTAAGCGATTCACATGTCGAGTAATTGAACAATACCTAACTACTTGCAATTGTTGGCATGAATATCCTTAAGTCTACTAACAATTTATCGCAAAAGTATAATATGACCACGTACTCACGCAACTTGGTTCATGTCCTATTAATTCTAAGTATAAGAACTTCACAAGTTTAAGGGTACGAGTTAAACAACTTGGCATTTATCCATAAAAATTTTAAAATTTGGCTCAATATTGTCTCAGTATACCGTTTCCCTTGACTGCAACATATAGCACAATATACATATATATAGCTAAGTCCCCTGCCCCCCACTTAAACATGGCATTGTCCTCAATGACAAAAATAAATGAGAGTTCAAGATGAAAGACTTAGCTCTGGAAACGGCTCCCAAGTAAAGGAACAATATCGGAGTAATCATCGGCACAGCGTGGAGAGAGAGACACATCCTGTATAAACAAACAAGCTCCACGAAATCGTCAAATACCATGTCTATGGAAGTTATAAAATAATGTGGCGTAATTAGATATAGATATCTAAAAACAAGCTTAAGCCACTTTACTTTATACCGCCATGGACAAGACCAAAAGGGATTTAAACCTAAATAAAAACTCACATGACGGCTATCAAGGAAAAAACCTCGTTTATTCCGAACTTAGACTCGGAACATGGCGAGATGAAAAAAACCGTGATAGGCGCATGCTACTTTATTAAAAAGAAAAACAAAAAGATAGTTATAGGTAGTAGTTCTAAATTTAAAGTCGCTAGCTCGACTCACCAAGATGGTTTATTCATAGACATGTGGTCATCGAGGTACAAGACTTCCTCCTCAGCCTCCGGCGGCAGCCCGTGATAATGCTTAATACGATGTCCATTGACCACAAATCCGGGACTCGTCTTTGAAATTGAATAGTTCCACCGCTCCGTAAGGAAAACTCGTTGTACTTGAAATGGGCCACACCATCTTGATTTTAACTTGCCCGGAAAGAGCCTTAAGCGCGAGTTGTACAGAGAACCGCATCACCCTCTTGAAAGGTCCTATCTAGAATCTTTTTGTCATGGAACTTCTTCGTGCGCTCCTTGAAAATCTTGGCATTCTCGTATGCCTCTAAACGAAACTCCTCCAGGCGAGTTAATTCTAACATCCTCTTCTCACCGGCCAACGTCTCATCAAAATTTAGCATTCGTGTTGCCCACATGGCCCGGTGCTCCAGTTCCACTGGTAGATGACATGCCTTTCCAAAAACAATCCTATATGGTGACATTCCAATCGAAGTTTTATATGCAGTCCTATATGCCCATAAAGCGTCGTCTAAACGTAACGACCAATCCTTCCTAGTTGTATTGACAGTTTTCTCCAGAATACGCTTGATTTCTCGATTGGTGACTTCTACCCGTCCACTAGTCCGGGGGTGATATGCGGTTGCTAGCTTATGTCGAACCCCATACTTAATCATCACCTTTCAAAAGGTTTATTACAAAAATGACTACCATTGTCGCTTATAATCGCCCTCGGCGTCCCAAACCTTGTAAAAATATTCTTTTTCAAGAATCTAACCACAACCCTAGCATCGTTAGTAGGGGAAGCAATGGCCTCAACCCATTTGGATACATAATCAACAAAGAACTAAGATGTATCGGTTAGATAATGATGAAGTGAAGGGTCCAACGAAATCTATTCCCCAAACATCAAAAAGTTCTACTTCTAAGATACTCTTGAGTGGCATCTCATTCCTCCTTGAAATATTTCCTGTCATTTGACAAGCATGACATCCTCTTGCATATTGGTGTGCATCCTTAAACAATGTCGGCCAATAAAAACCGCATTGGAGGACCTTGGCCGCAGTTTTATCTCCCCCGTAGTGTCCTCCAACTTCATACGAATGACAATGCTTCAGGATATCATTATACTCTTCCTCGGGCACACATCTTCGAAAAACATTATCGCATCCTAGCTTAAACAAATAAGGCTCATCCCAATAATAGTGTCTAAGATCTTTAAAGAATTTTTTCCTTTCTTGGACAAAGGAGATTCGGTGGTAGGTACTTTGCGGATAGATAATTAACAAACAAACTAAACCACGGTTGTTTCTTCTCCTTCACAACCTCTATTCGCGAAGAAACCGCAAGACAATCATCATGTCCTCCGATGGTGGTGATGGAGAAAAGTTGTTCATCAGAAAAGATTCTCCTATCTCGTGCAATTCCTCACCATCCTCTAATTGTAAGCGCGACAAATGATCGGCCACCACGTTCTCACTTCCTTTCTTATCTCGGATTTCTACGTCAAACTCTTGCAAAAAAAGAGAATCCATCTCAACAAGCCTAGGCTTTGAATCTTGCTTTGCTAGGAGATACTTAAGAGCCGCATGGTCGTCCATAAGTTGACTTTAGATCCTACTAAGTACGATCTAAACTTGTCAAAAGCAAAGATAACGGCCAAAAGCTCCTTCTCCGTTGTGGCGTAATTTCTTTGGGCAAAGCATTCAAAGTCCGGCTTGCATAATAAATGGGCCTAAAAATCTTATCCTTTCTTTGACCCAAAGCGGCGCCAACAAGCAGATCACTTGCATCACACATCAGCTCAAACGGAAGATCCCAATCCGGTGCGACTAGAACGGGTGCAAGTAATCAATCTACTTTTTATTTCGTTGAAGGCTTTTATGCACTCATTAGAAAACACGAATGGTACATCCTTGGCCAATAATTCGGTAAGAGGTCTGAGATTAGGGAAAAGTCCTTGATAAACCTACGATAAAATCCGGCGTGGCCTAAAAACCTCGCAAAGTTTTAAGATTAAGTAGGTGGAGGTAGTTTCTCGATCACCTCGACTTTAGCTCTATCCACCTCTATACCGTTCTTGGATATGCGGTGTCCTAGTACTATACCTTCCGTAACCATCAAATGACACTTCTCCCGCTTAAGCACAAGATTAGTCTCTTCACATCTCTTCAACACTCGTGCTAGATGTGTGAGACATGAATCGAAATCGTCTCCAAATACGGAGAAATCATCCATAAAGATTTCCAAGAAATCTTCCACCATGTCCGCAAACAAGTGACATCATACACCGTTGAAATGTCGCGGGGGCGTTGCACAATCCAAATGGCATTCGATTATAAGCAAATGTCCCATACGGGCATGTAAATGTCGTTTTCTCACGATCCTCGGGTGAGATGTGGATTTGATAGTATCCCGAATACCCGTCAAGAAAACAATAGAAAGCATGCCCGCCGCCCTCGAGCATTTGATCGATGAAGGGAAGAGGAAAGTGGTCCTTACGAGTTGCGTCATTTAGTTTCCTAAAGTCTATGCACACTCGATGACCGGTGATTAGCCTCACAGAATTAACTCATTCAACTCATTGGCTTGCACCGTCAATCCTCCCTTCTTGGGAACTACGTGGATAGGGCTTACCCATTCGCTATCGCAATTGGAAATATAATTCCCATTTCTAGCATTTTTATAACCTCATCCCTAACCACGTCCTTTAATTGCGGGGTTAAACGCCTCCGAGGTTGTGCAACCGCTTTCTTTTCGTGGTCCACGGAGATCTTGTGCATACATACGCTAGGACTAATGCCCTTGACGTCGCCTATGGTCCATCCAAATGCTCCGCGGTACTCTCTCGTAACTCTCATTAGTTTCTCCTCTTGTAAGTCCGTCAAGGATGAAGATATAATTAGCGGCAAAGTCTCATCTTGAAGAAATACATACTTCAAATTCGCAGAAGAGGTTTTAAAGTCAAATTTGTGGGAGGTTCTTCCAAAGAGGTCTTCGCCTTTTGACCAAGTTGAGTTTGAGTTCAAAGTATTTATGCCACGTTGGTCTATGATAGAATCTTTCAATCTCCGCAAAGACTTACTTCCTCTACAGTGCCTTGGGATTCCTCTACTACATCCCGGCCATATCATCTTCTCCTCCTCACTACTTATGTACTTGACTTCATCCTCTTCTTCCAAGACAAAGATCCAAGAAATCCTTGATACTTTCATGTTGTTGAAATTCTTGAACGATCCTATCAATGGAATCCAACATGAAACATGCATCTTCTCCATCATCAAAGTTGCTTCATAGTATCAAAGACATTGAATGCAACTCTCTCTTCGTTCACTCTCAATACCAACTCGCCTTTGTAAACATCAATTAGCGTTCTACTAGTGGCCATGAAAGGTCTCCCTAATATCAATGGCACTTCGTAGTTAGCTTCCATATCTAATACCACAAAGTCGACAGAAATACAAACTTTTCAACTCTTACTAGCACATCCTCAACTACTCCACACGGCTCTTTGACGTAACGGTCGCCTAATTGTAGTGTGATTGAGGTCTTCTTAAGATCTTTCATGCCTAGTTTCCGAAAATAATAGATAGTGGCATCAGTTCACGCTTGCTCCTAGATCACACAAAGCTTTGTTTAAACATACGTTACCTATGGTGGTGGGAATTAGAAAGCTTCCCGGATCTTTGCATTTCGGGGGTAACTTATGTTGAAGAATGGCCGAGCACTCCTCATTAAGGCATATGGTCTCTAAATCTAGAAGTTTCCTTTTAGTTGAGACGGCGTCTTTCAAAAACTTGGTGTACTCAGCATTTGGCCTAGTGCTTCAACTAGGGGTATATTGATTTGCAACTTACTAAACATATCCACGAACTTCTTATACCTCTTATTATCAAACTTAGGTTTCGGCTTTGGTGGAGGATAAGGTAGAGTTGAAGGATCGACATCGTTGAAAATTGGGTACTTATTATCAAAAAGTTCAACTCTAGTGGCCAAGCAGTGTTCTTTATAGGTTCTTTGCTTAGGCAAAGACTCGGAAATATTGGTCTCATTACTTGGCTCACCATCCTCATTCTTTGTGACTTTCTCTTTCTCTTTCAAGGATGGTGGAGTTACCTCTTTTCCACTTCTTGTCATGATTGCGTTCAAGTCCTTGTGGTTCTTCTCGTTGTTACTTGGCAGCCCTCCAGAGGTCTAGTTGAAACTTGCTCGCCTAGTTGTCCTACCCGGTGCGTGAGGTTTTGGACTAGAGCTTCTTGATTGGTCACCTTAGCGTCGGTCTTCCGACAATATTGGCTAAAGTTAGTGGCTAAGTCGCCCATAGATTTTGAAAGTTGTCCCATATTGTCGTTGACGACATTACTTAGTTTTTCTATCGCAGCCTTCCCAACCAAAAGTTTTAGTTTGCCGTGGTACATAAGGAGTAGGTGGTTTAGGCCTTTCTCCCGCGTTAATGTCACTATATCGGAATCCAGGATGGTTATGATTAGGTCTATACCCTCCCCCGACATAATTGGCTTCTTCAAGCACTCAAAGATTCTCACCTTGAGGTGCTACCTCGATTCCACCTTTTTCTACTCTTGTCATCCTCTCTTGCATCCCATCTACCTTATTATTGATAACGTAAAGTTGTTCTAAGATTTTGGTGGATGCACTATCATCAAATATATCGCCGGCCATCTTCACAAGTAGCTATGTCATTGCCTCCCCATTGACTATTCATTGCTATTTGTTCCATCTTTCCTTGTGCCTCCTCAGAGATAAAAGAACAAACGCTCCATTGCCGGAGGCGTCTACCCTAATTTTCTCGCCCTCTCAACCCATGGTAAAAAGTTTGCATTAAAAGCCAAAGAGAGATGTCATGATGAGGACACTTCCTCATAGCTTCCTTGAAACGCTCCCAAGCTTGATCAAAACTCTCCCCAGGTTGTTGCTTAAATCCTAAGATGTCTTGGCGTAACTTAAAGGTTTTTCCCAAGGGGAAATACTTATTCATGAATTTTTGCAACAATTGTTCCCAAGTAGTGATAGATCCAGCCTCTAAAGAGAGAAGCCATTGCTTAGCTTTATCTTTCAAAGTGAAAGGGAAAAGCTTAAGACGAATGTTCCCCTCCGGGATTAATTTCGGTTTCACCGTGCTAACGATTTCCAAGAAATTCGTCACGTGAACACCAGGATCCTCGTTTTGGATTCCATGAAAAGTGGAATAGTTGGTCACCATTTGAATTACATTAGGCCTAGTGGTGATAGACTTCCGCAAAGATTTGCGGTGCTACTATACGGGAATGAATTGTTCAATAGTGGGCGTTGCATAACTTTGCAAAGTGCGCCTCGCTCCTTGGACTAGGGCTTGGTTCTCATTATTAACATTTGCATTTACATTATTGGCATTATTGATAACTCGGATTAATAACAGGATTAGGTACCGGTTTGGATTGACCGGATTTCCTTCCATTTCGTTTCGCATTCGGAATGCTCGTAATGATCGGTTGTATGTCCTCCTTCCACCCCTTGCTCGCTTTCCTCAAGATTTGGATCCTCTTCTCCTTGTTTAGCTAGTTCCTTAGCTAACTTCCTATTCCTTCTCGCAAATTTCTCTATTTCAGATTGTAAGGCTCAAGCGGCTCCTTCGACTTCCGAGTAGCGTACTATAAAATAATAAACAACAATAAAACAATTAATCACTAGTAAAGGCTAGGCCTTTAACTAACCAAATAAAACAAAAACAGACTCGAAATAAGTTTGAGAAAAGAAAACGTAAATAAAATGTATGTAATGTTTTAAAACTAAGACAGTAATCGAAACGTAAAAGAAAATAAATTCTCGGTCGACCGAGAGAGGTAGTTCGGTCGACCGAACTTTTTATTATTTATTTATTTATTTTTTTTTTTTTTTTTTTTTTACGACACCGTTTAATATACGTACTCTTATTCACGTAATATTCACGAATCCACTTCTAACAAAATAAGCTATATCTTAATTTAATGACTCGAGTCCCCGGCAACGGCGCCAAAAACTTGATGGAGGTCAAGTTAAATTATTAACTCGAGACCTACTAACCCACTAGCAAGAGAACTAGGTTCAATTGTAGTATAGCCGTACAGAGTCGAGGTCGATCCCACAGAGACTCGGCACAAACAAAACACAACTTACTTTATCGAACTAAATTGAAAGTGGCGGTCTACGACCAACTAAATGCGTAAATAAAATAGCGACAACCACAAGACACAAAATACCACAAAGACAAATTAAAGACTACTAAAACACGGATAATACGGTTGATATTATCTAGACAAATAGTATTGATTACGCTAGTAGATCATAACTCCCCCATGTAAATTAGGTTGATAACGAGACAAAACAAACGTTAAAGATTAATTATTATGACTACGGGAGTCATCCCCTAAGGTAGATTTAGCTCCGGTTAGGCCATCTAAATCATCGTGTCTCCATTACGTGACTTCGCTTTTTAATGCCTCCATCTCATATAACTTCTGACACAATTATGTAACTAGGGATGCCGGTATAAACCGTAACCTCATCTAAGCAACATTCCTATGGTTAAAGCGTACTTCTTAGATGCCGATTCAATCTATATCCTAAGTAACAATCACTTTTTGAGTTTCATGTTAAATTATGATGACGAATAATTAAGTTGATCAGGTTTAATTGCTCGTTTAAATTCCAAATCAAAGAATCTGACGTAGTCGAAGCCGATCATGATATTGCCCTACACCTTACCACACTCGGTCGACCGAATGACAACACTCGGGCGACCGAGTGACATGTCTAGGTCTACCGAACACGCTTCCGTGCCGGAACAAATCATGATTACTTCTTAACGTTTCTAACCTAAACACATGGGTTCGTAAATAAATCTACATCACGCAATCAATACAAATAAAACTACTCCATAATAAAATATATCGATCTACAAATAAAGATTGCATAATTGAATAGTCATACCTCGAAGACGAGAGTGACTCCCACTCTTTAATGCGCTCCCTAATCGGAGAATCCGATGAATCCACAATGTACGAACATAAAGAAAAGAAAAGAAAACTAAAACTTAAATTGCATAAATTGTTTTGTGTTGTAGTGGTGTGTCTTCTCAATTTCGTAGCCGCCGTTTATATAGGAGTTGTAGCCGACATAGGGAGAATCCGTAAGATTGACACGCATTTATCACCTTAGGCTCGGGTGACCGAACCGTTACGCTCGGTCGACCGAATGGCATGGCTCGGTCGACCGAGCCACCTTCTCTACGCGTTTTCAATTTGGCTCCGTCTCGACTTGTTCCCCACTTCACTCGTTTGTGCCGATCCGATTAATCTTTTCTTCAATGCTCCGATTTTCTTCTCTTTTATCTTGAGATCTCCCGATTGTGTGATAATTATCTTCCCGATTTATCATGATCCGCAAAATCGCATTTATCACACAATTAATTGCTCTTTTATAATAAAAACAAGCCTAAATACCAATTATCATATTAATAATCACTTATCATTAAATAATAAATATAAACACGTGATTAAATATGAAATATATATAATTAACTCCGATTTAAGGTTATAATTGATGACATAAATAGGTATATTTTAACCGTCATCACACTTGATTCTTCACTCCTCGGGGATCAGCCACCCGAGGACTTCCGGCTTTTTCACCTCTCGGGGATCAGCCACCTGAGTTTTCTCTTGCAACAGAGGGGGGTGTAGGTGCTCAGCTTCCCCTCCCGCCCTATCTCTGGCAGGAGGGGCTAGTGGTTTCCCTGGTGGGAAGGACCACTAACTTGAGTACCGCTTCTTAAATTCATTGTACTGGCCTCCTCTCTACCGTATGGAATTGATGGTACGAGGTCAGTACATTGGCCATTGTTCAAGTCGGCTAGAGCAACGTGACCGCCCTTTGGATTTTTCTCAGTGAAACTGGGCAGTTGCCCTGGGGGTCTTGAAGCTAACTGCTCAGACAGTTGCCTAATTTGTCTCTCAAGGTTCTTATTTGTACTCATCAAGATTTGGATACTTTTATTTTGCTCCTCCAATTTAGCTTCAATATTGTTAGATTGGGAAGGGCCTTGAGAGTTTTGGAAATTTTGAGAATAAAAGGGCTGGCTGGGCCGACTTTGGACAGCAGGATTAGAATTGGCGGGCCAATTCTGATTGAACCTTTGATTGGAAAAATTATTATTTTGGTTCTGAGGAAAACCAGGGTTTCGATATTGATTCTGATTGAAATTAGAATTCGGATTGAAACTTGAAGATTGATTGAACCCTTGGTTTTGGAGATTATTCTGGCCAGAAAATTGATTAAACCTTTGATTGTTCTGGCCATAGAATGCATTTACTTCAGGATTCTGTCCGTTCATAGGACAGAATCTAGATGTGTGCCCCACCTCGTCACAATTCTGACATGTGACGTGATTATACTGTCCATAATCATGAACAGCATTAACTTGATAAGGTGCAGGGGGATTGAATTGACACTGGCCAATCATGTGGCTAGTCTGACAGCAGCTCTCACAATACAGAACCTGAGGGTTCTGTGGAAAGGAAGAAGTTTGATTCATCTCATTCGAAACTTGAGAAGTTGCCATCTGCTTCTGCAGCATGGCGATCAAACTTTGCATGTTTACCTCCTCGACCTTGGGAAGCGGAGGAGGTGCTTGAATTTCTTGATAAGAGGGGGCGTAGTTATATTTGGCAATGTCCTCGAACAATTCCCACCCCTCTTCAGGTGTTTTCTTCAAAAATGCCCCACCAGATGAACTATTGACCATGCCTTTTGTAAGCTCGGTCAATCCACTAAAGAAAGTGTTGACTTGCCTTTCCAGTGGCAAGCCATGGTGGGGACACTTTCTAAGCAGAGAATTGAATCTTTTCCAACACTCGAAAAAGGATTCATTCTCTTTCTGGTAGAAAGTGAATATCTCATTTAAACATTGGGCCGTTTTTTAAGGTGGGAAGTATTGACTCAAGAACTCTTTTTCGAGTTCAGCCCAAGTATTTATAGATTCGGCAGGGAGAGAGCTATACCACTCCTTAGCTTCTCCCTTCAATGAAAATGGAAAGAGTTTCAGTTTAATGGCGTCCTCACTTACTCCTTGGATGCGTGTGGTGCCGCATATCTCCAAGAATGTATGCAAGTGAGTGTGTGGATTTTCGGACTGAAACCCGTGGAAAATTGATGCATGCTGCATCATCTGAATGAGGCCGGGCTTTAGCTCGAAGGTTCGAGCATTAATGGCCGGTAGGATGATAGCCGGGTTGAGCGCGTGATCGCGCCGTGCATGGCGTAGTCCGCCAACGTACGTCTATCATTAGCACCATTATTACAAAATCCGTGATTTCCTCGGCTAATCGATCCTCAAGATCTTGCTCGGCTCGTCTCGCGAACCGCGAACGGAAAATCCGCCTGTTTGGCCGGACTACGGTTTGCTCGGGGTCAGGGGTGTATAGTAACGGTCCCTTTTGACTCCGAGTTTGCATAAACCGGACCAACAACAAGTGAAAGAAAACTAAAAACTAAGAAATTAAAAGCCTAAACTAAAAATTAAAGCCTAATAAAAGAAAAGAAAAAGAAAAGAAGAAAAAGAAACAAAATTGTTGAAGAAAAGAGGGACCAGACGGACGTCCAAAGGTTTGGACGGGCGTCCGGATGGAATTTAGACTGGACGGACGTTTGGCGGTCCAAACGCTCGTCTGCAGGGCAGAAGACTTAGACGGGCATCCGAAACCTATGGACGCTCATCTAAGTGAGCAAAAACGTTTCAGGATTGAAAATTTTCCAGCAAACGGGCGTCCAAATGTCCAGACGCCCGTTTGGAAGCGGGAAAACAAGAACAGGGCAGAAAAGATAGCAGAAAAGAAGGGGAAAGAACAAAGACAGAAACGGAAAGAGGAAACAGATAGAAAGGAAAAACTAATCACAAGGGAACTACAAAGGGAAGACCTTAAACCCTAATTACCTAATTAAAAATCTACCTAAAACATGAACAAAAATGATTAAACACAAAAAAAAACAAAAACTAGGCAACCGTCCGGTTCCCCGGAAGCGGCGCCAAAAACTTGTCACGGATTTTATGTAATGAAAATAAACAAGTAATAATATTTATAAATCCGATATACCTCAAGTGCAAGGATCGTAGTAAAGAGGTTAATACCGGGTCGATCTTACGGGGAACTGGCGATTGTTAATCCTAGTTTTTGTCTAACTAACTATGTCAAGAAAACTAACCTAAACAGCAAATAAAACTAAACGAGACTGAAAGTAAAGATAACACGAATGTAAAACTGGACAGAAGAATGAATCTAAAGCTAGGGAAGATACGGGTTGCGAACAATTTAAACTACAACTAAACCTAAGATGCAATAAGAAGATTTGACTAAACTAAACAACTCAAGTTTTAAGGGATTAAATTCAAATTATAACGAACAAACGAGCGATTGATCCACCTATCCTAACAAGTATCAACTCCTATCTCGATTATATTGTGTTTCCTAACCAAGTTGTGATTTCACCTTGTCTAAAACATGAACCCTAATTTCTTAGATAGTTCACCTATTAATCTATATCTTTCGATTTAAAGATTAACGACTTTACTAATTAAAGGTGTAAACTTTAACGTTTGTAACCTAGAAATCTAACCTATTAACTCTCGTTATATAGATTAAACATCTATTCCTTATCACGATGATCTAATGTTTATATGACCTTCATCAACATAAAACAATCAAACATGCACATCTTTCGATATAATTGCAATGAACAATATAAAACATGATAAAGGAAACAACTTTAGATAAAAACTCACAATATAATCGAAGAAACGGAATCAAAACGTGTTGGATAGGCTTCACAATGCTCGTTTGATGAAGGCTTAGCCTCTAAACATCCTCTTGCAACTTGAAATTGTAGAAGAAAAGTACATAAAAACTACTAATTTTAATCTAGAATTTGAATCATAAAAACTGGAATAAAAAGTGTAAAAAACGCAGCCTAAAGCCGCCCTTAGGTTTAGGGTTTTGAGTAATGAGTATATGGTATCATTCATGTGGAAAAACAGCAAGTATTTATAGGAAACAAAGTCGGTTTGGGCAAAGTCGGCGTATGGACGCCCGTCTGGAATTGTGAACGCCCGTCCAGATGGGCTTGAAACTCTCTGTATTGAAATTCGACATCTGGACGCTCGTTTGAATGCCTTGGACGCTCGTTCACTAAACTTGGAAAAACTCTGTATTGATTTCATCAGGCCGGACGCCCGTTTGATCTTCAGACGCCCGTCCACTATGGACAGGACTTGGACGCTCATCCAAGATTGACTTAATCTTGATTTTTCCATACTTATCTCTTCTTCTTCAATCCAAATCATCATTATCTCTTCTATCATCAATGCAATTCAACTCTTATCTCTTTTCGATCATCATTTGAGCATCAAACATGTACCTATAACACATTAAAACATCGCAAAACGTAATATCATCCAAATAATCATAAAATCAAAATTAAAACACCAAAATTAACCTATTTTTCGAATAACTCATTAAAAACCTCATTTACTCAATAATTCCAGTAAACACTCGTTTCTTATGCAAATTATACAAATATGAGGGAAATTATCATAAAATATATCAATATAAATCGTATAAATTCACCCTTAACACACTACATACGGATTAACCCTCCATAGACTGTCCATTCTGAGTAGGAAGTCTCCGTGAACCCGACTCAGAATATTTTATCCTTATTTACCATTAACCCCCTGATGATCAATTAGTTCACATATCTGACTAGTGATCAATTAGTATAATATGAACTCGGCCGATCGATCACTTTCTTAGGGTTAACAAAAAAGGGATCGTCTCTCTACTTCCCCGGGAAGGAATGGATTCCATGTCCGTGAAAATCGAACTACTCACTCATCGGAGATAGTGCCAATGAGAAGTGGCTTGGAACACATATTTAAGTGAACCGTAACGAACACATCAAACACTACCCCGAGACAAGCAGCACCCTGTGATCACCTCAGGATTAAGGTTGATCAATATAAGATCATCTAATGATTTAATAAGATTCCTCGATTACGGAATTATATCGAGAAATTCAGATTAAATCGGTCCAGTCCTATATGAATGCCATCATATATAAATGCCCCACGTAGGTACCCTCTACCGATTGTCCGGATAAGACTATCACACCCTAAGGTGTTCTGGGCGCATTATTGGTGTTTTAATCAAGAGACCCTAAACTCTGATTAAGTTCACCAGGACTTACAGTTTAAGTATATCACCACTAACTCAATCCTCACGTGCATGCCATACATGAGTTAAGCGGTTACATACTGATATACTTAGGGTTTGCAGCAGTGTATTACTTACAAGCACAAAGCAAGTAATAAGGTGAGATAAATTTTGTTATAAAAAACAATAACACAAAATGTCTTTCGGGCACTACACCTAACAATCTCCCACTTGCACGAAATGACAAGTAATAATTGTTTTAGAGCACACCCATTCTCATCTTATTCACAACACTCTCCCACTTGCTCTAAAAGCAGATGAGATATATCCCTCAATGCCGCACCCTCAAAGCACTCGACTTGGTACACTGATTAGCTTGGTTGTCGGTTCGATACGATCTTTAGGATCGAAACATCACCGGTCCATCTAATCAGGCGGTACACTCTCTCAATATGCTTTTAACCTCTAGTGACTGAGAAGATCCTTCTAAGCTATCTCTTCACTATTTTTACAATGAAGTGATATCGGCTCACTAGACCTGGAATTACTCTCAGATCCGAAAGGAAATTCCCAAGCCATATCGCCACTCTAGTTGCTCTGAAAGCTGCTACGTATCCGACTAACTAAAATCGAATTGGCGGTTCTGGATTTCTGACTATAGCTCTATCACAATGAGTAAACACTGAGCCCGAGATCATCCCAACGATCATCCTTAATCTGACTATAAGTCAGAATCGGTGTAGTCAACCATATTCAAGTTTGCACCCGAATATACAAGCACATTATTCCTCGTTCTTCAAAGATACATGAGGACGTACTAAACCGCTATTCAAAGCTCGAATCCAAGATTCGACTACTATTGACTTGTGATAACCTGACTTGACGTTATCCAAGAGAGACTCTATCCCATTTTCTCTTTATCCGAAGATTTAGAGAATCATTCCTGAGAGGTAGGGTAGGACTACTCTCGTTGAATATTGCATATGTATATGCAAGATCATCTTAACCAATAAGACGGATGGGATAGCCAATGACTCATTCTTGTGAATTTGACCGAATCAAAATCTTAGAATATAGTCCAATTCTCTCATCCAGAGAATCTTGGCGTGTCAGTTTCCGACTTCAGATTGCACAACCATATTGTTTCCAACCATTTCAGTGTTATCATTCATAAACACTAATACTACTACTTCACCAATATTGATATCCAGTCTACAAAAGACTTATCAATATTCTGGTCAAGTCCACATATTTTAAAACATGTGACTTTGAAAGATCGAGAGGTTCTCTTAATTCCACAAAAAAATATAAGCCCCGGAAGTCATCCTGCCGTTTGTTCTAACCAAGACCCTTCTGTTCCGAATGAATCCAGACTCCGTTTTTCGGCAAGAAAGTCTCAGGGAATCACCCCTATTTTCTCGCTTTCTAACGAAATCCAAAGAAGATCGAGTGGTGAGAGAGTTCAAGGTCCGGTTAACTCTCTACTTGTCGGGAATCACCCCTATACCACTCGGCTTTGCGCCGAAAGTTTAAACTTTCCTATTCATTCGACTCTTTTCCGTGTAGATCCAATTGCTCCCACTTTGGGCCGAGACACTCGGTGGTTCTACAAGAGGTCGAACGTAACCGGAGTACCAAAACTCCATTCACAGGGTTAAGGCTTTCAAACCAACCTCTATGATCAGAATCCTATATAGCCCACCGAGAGCCATAGGTTATCAATCACCCCAGCAGACTGTAAAGTCCATAAAATCACAATGTGTCAACGGTTAAACCATACTCCTACTACGTCTTGGGTGGATTGACATTCTGATCTAATAGTATTTATCAGTGTAATCACCAACAATTGATGTTGGACATGGTCTGATTAAATCAGATAGTAACTACCTTTGGGTAACCATACTCCAAGGTTTAAGGCTGTTACTTATAGATTCTATCAGAAGCCTTGTGACAGTTCAACTGCCACTTTCTGATCTCAAGAATCTTATAACCAACCTTCACTCGTCACATTAAGATATTTCATGAACAGTTACAATCTGAACGTATGCGCAAAATCTCCCGTCCTACCTTCAAGCATTAAATGCTAAATGCCTACATTTACGGAAGTTGTGTGAAACGAATTCACTCCTTATCCATAAATTCACTAGCATCTTCTAGGTAGACATCTCAGTTTACATTATAATGTTAACCGTTATTTTGCAACCAATTATCTTAATCGAGTTCAGTAGTGTATTGTAGCACATCAATAACTATATAGGGCAAGTATATGGTTTCTTCCTCAGTGAGAAACATTCCACTAGGAGGCAGGCCGAGCATCAGTCCCAAGACTATGTGATAGCCTATTTCTGAGCATGGAATACTCTATTCTCTGCTAAAATCAGAGACTCCTCCTCGTATTCTTTCGATAAACTAAATCGTGTTTCGAGTAGTTATCAGACAAAATGTCACCACTCAAAAGCTACCATTAGCTTGTATCTTTCACTAAACCCCGAAGGTCATTGTGAACAAGCTACGTTACTTCTTCAGATCTATTACCCTTTTCTAATAGAAATGAAGCTTAGTCATTGTTCCTTTGAGACAATGTTCTGAGACTGGGAGATAGGAATCACCCTTAGCCAGTCGTTAGGTCTTATCTCTAGGATATATGCACTAATTAATAGATTTTGAAGAATCGTTTATCTTAATACGGAAACCGTTTGCCTATAATAGTTTAAGACGTGTTACATATACATTTTCAGCATTTCTAGTGGTTCTGACTTTATCAAACAAAAGTCCAAGTCTCGGATTCATACTATAAATGTCATATTCACTTTCTATGAGGCAACAATATATCGAGTTGAAAGTGAATCCATTTGTTTCAACGAATCTGTAAACAGAAAAATAAATTTTTCTGTGATATTCAAGGATAGAATCCGAAATTCATTTCCTTATATCACTCCCACTATTCTAGCTGAAATTACTGCCCGTTGTTACTCTATTAATCGTTAATGCACAGCTTCATTGTTCTTCCAAAGAACTAAGCTACCGAGTCAAGTTACTCAGTTAAGAAAGTTGCTAAGGATTCATTGGTTAGTGATCCGAAATCACTTTCCTTATCCTATACTTTCTTTATTTAATGTTTCGGTTTAGCCTCAAAATTTTAGTTAAGATGATTAACACTTATAGACATTCTCTCACATTCTTAACTTTCCTTAAAAGGAAATAGTCTTGAACTAGCAGTTCGTTTGAGTAGACACTACTCATGAACTGTGGGATGTCTAATGAAAGCGTTACCCAGTAGGACTAATTTTCTAATAAATTAGAAAAACATAAGACAAAAGCTCCCACTAGTTTATCGGTTCCAAATAAGCAGCACCCTGTGATCACCTCAGGATTAAGGTTGATCCATATATGATCATCTAATGATTTAATAAGATTCCTCGATTACGGAATTATATCGAGAAATTCAAATTAAATCGGTCCAGTCCAATATGAATGCCATCATATATAAATGCCCCACGTAGGTACCCTCTACCGATAGTCCGGATAAGACTATCACACCCTAAGGTGTTCTGGGCGCATTATTGGTGTTTTAATCAAGAGATCCTAAACCCTGATTAAGTTCACCACGGACTTACAGTTTAAGTATATCACCACTAACTCAATCCTCACGTGCATGCCATACACTGAGTTAAGCGGTTACATACTGATATACTTAGGCTTTGCAGCAGTGTATTACTTACAAGCACAAAGCAAGTAATAAGGTGAGATAAATTCTGTTATCAAAAACAATTACACAAATTGTCTTTCGAGCACTACACCTAACAGTAGAAACATGATTCGTATACATTTGTGCCATGTTACACTTGAGACATAGTGAGATATGGCGTTTTATTGTTTGGATCATGTTTCTAGTTTCATTTTGAGCTAGAGAAGGGGAGAGCTAGCTACGTTATGTTTTGTTACACCCCGTGATTAAGCTTGCTCGTTTTGTCTCTTTCTTGTTTATTCCCCAGAAATTACCTTCGTTTAGCCCCGTCCCTAGCCTAACGTTACAACCGTGCAAGTCCTACTTGACCTAACTTAGCCTCGGTTAGCCCGGTTAGTGGAGATGCTTATGAAGTATGAGTCTATGGTGTAGTCGTAATAACCTAGCATCCATAATCCAAACCGGTAGACCGTGGTAAATGTAGGAGAAGTTATTCACACACACACACACACACACACACACACACACACACACACACACACATCTCGTTTGCTTGATAAGGTAGGGTTAAGTGGCATGTATTTGTAGAATAGGTGTCCTAAACCCAACCGGGTTGGACCGGATCTGACCGGGTCGGGTCATTTACAGTCTATTTTAGTTCATGTAATAACTTTATTATAATTAATAAAAGCACTTGTGTTATTATATATTGTTTATCTTCATATTATTGGTCGTGCATATATAGTAACGTCCCTAGTGTCAAACTGTGATTGAGAAACCATGACAGTGATTATGGTTGATGAGATCTATGATCACTTTAACAAGTTTGATACTTAGATGTCTCTAGTCGTATGTACTGTCAAATGGGACATTGATGGTATGGTTAGACTAACACTAATTGGATGTCTTCTATCTTATTGAAGGTAGGGATAGATCTCGTCTATCGAAGTGTAGAGACACTTGGACTGTACGTGGACGTGTATTAGAGAATGCGTACATTAGACTGACCCACTTACACTAAGTGTCACACTATGTGGCGGTTGTGCAATTATCCTTTAGACCGGAGTCTTCATGGCATCACGGTGTGGATTGTCATGATTTGACACTATTGAGATTTCCCCTATCCACGGGGCGATCATGCGGTAGTGATCGGGTGTGATATTGAAGCATGCGGAGTATACATGTTTGGTCTTCCGGGAATCGCGTATCCTATGATTGGGATTGAATATCCGAAATGGCCTTCTTATAAGGAATGTCTTGTTCTCGTGAATCTTTGCAAAGTGCGAGTAAACGTGTTATTCCGAGAGAGCATGATATCCGGATTATAAGATACGCACGTTAACTGTATTAACACTCGAGATACGATCGTATGGATATTATTACAGCAATAGGAATGTAAGTTACACGGTAACTGCTTCACATGAAAGGTAGTAGTCATTGCTTTTGACTTTTCCGATGATTGGGGGTCACGGTGTGTTGCTAGACGCTATCCCGTGAGCGTTAGGCATGAAGGGCATTTTCGTAATTTGAACTTTGTGTCTACGGCCAACATATTCGGAAGCCTATCGGGTCACACACATATGAACTTCGAGGCAGATTAAAATGCGGTTATAGTTGATAACCAAATAAGGAAAGTTATCTCAAATACTATAATGGTTATAGTGGTAAATCAATATAGTAGTATTTATTTATTATGAATAAATAAAATACAAGATATTAATTATACATAAATTATATTAATTAAAGATTATTCCGGATGCCAATTAATTGACATTGGGGCGCCACCTTGAAGTGTAAGATACACTTAGATTGTGCATTTTAATTAATAAGATTACTATAATATTAATATTGGATATTAATTAATTTTGGAAAAATAGATTTATGGTAATAAGATAAATATAATCAATATAAGATATTGGCAATATTTAGATTTTATTTAATATAAGATATTATAATGAAAGAGATAAATCAATCTAATTGCGTACAACACAATCTAATAAAAGAGAAAAATAGATTTATGGGTGTCAAGCTCTTTTGTACAACACAATTTCAAGAGCTAATAGTTCTTGTGTAAAATAGAGGGCTTCCTATAGAGAGTTAGAGAGAGTGGAAAAAAAGGCCGGTCTAGCAACCAGAGTTTTTCCGATAGCAATCCAAGGAGGATTCCGGCGAGGAGTTCGTGTGGATATCGATAGAGGCCGGACGCGTGGACGGCTTGCGCACTGTATTACTCTCCGTTGACGGTCAAAGCGACGATCTTATAGATCATCCGAGGTATATTCCGTCAAACTACTTAACGTGTTTATTGCATTAAACGAAGACGATCTAGAAAAGGAAATCAAAATTTTAAATTCTGCTATGTTAAACTAGTGATTTCGTAACAGTGGTATCAGAGCCAAACTTCAAGCTTAAGCAATAAGCACAATTTAGTTGTGTAGTAATTAATCGATAGATGCAAGATCTAAAATCGCGAAACTCTTAAAACCAGAAAAAAAAAAAAAAATAGATCGATTTGGGGGCTCGGTCGACTGGAAGCGGCCCCCCTCCTATGCTGTGGCGGCGGCGGCTCTAGGGCTGCCGTCGTCGGTTGCTCTCTTCCAAATGGGGAGATCGACCGTTTTCGTTTTGTGATATTTATTGTCATTGATATCTTTTTTGTTTAATTGTGTCATATGGCCAACTAATAGTTCAAATAGTTTGGGCCATTGGGAAACCATAGTGGCATATTAACCAAAATATTGGCATTTCCAAATTTTGATTTGGAATAGGCTTAGGCCGTTTTCAAATATTTGATTTGATTTGGAATAGGCCTAGGCCCGTTTCAAATATTTGATTCGTAAAAGGCCTAAGCCTAGGCCACTTTCAAAATTTTGATTTTGAAAAGTGGCCAGGCCTAAACCAAATTTGGTTTAGGAAGATGCATTTGGTTTAGGAAACCAAAGGCATCCCTTTTGGTTAAGAACCAAAAGGAAAGGAAAGGAGACCTTATAATTTTATTTTTTAATTTTGAATAGTTCAAATTTAATAAAATTAATATTAGAATCGATTTAAAATTAAACGTTAATTTTATTTTCGATTAAATCATTTAATTAATTAAAAGTTAATTAATTATTTGATGTGATAATAAGACGCATAAGTAGTTAAAAAATTAGAATTTAATCTTTTTCATAAGATAAAATTGTATGGATTAGATATGTAGATATAATGTGATTATATTGACCCCGATTGATCATGGACTCGACCAATAGGATAGATGGGAATGTTTTCTTTATGTTGGTTTTTGAAATTTGTCCTAGGCCATTATGAAGAACGTGACCTAGTTTACTTTTTCCACTTATCCCATTCCCGTTAGCTCCCCCCCTTGTGCGGCGGGTGTAATTATTTATTAGATAGATTATTATGTAACAAGAATTGAGCAAGAAGACGAAGACCAAAGAGAGATAAAGAACCCACTGGCGTACAGCAATAAAAATCCTATTGGCGGTTGCAGATACCCTTAGTTTGTGACCCGCGGTTTCGTCAGTTTACATTCGAAACCGCACCTAGGAAAAGTCCATGATCATACCGGTTATTTTGTGCGGAATGTTGTGCATGTTTTACTTTATATGATATCATAGTAATATGCACATAGTAGATGATACCATAATTAAACGATATTAATTAAGTGAATTAATTTAAAAATTATTCCCACGACAAAAATCGAGCCAAAATTATCTCCCAATATTATAGCGATGGTGAAGAGCCTGTGTTCTGATAAAACTGATCGACCACCGTCGGGAGTTGACCTACCTCGGGTATATCATCGTTATTAAGATATGATCGCATGAGATCTTATGAATATTGGGTTACGACTCGACTAAAGTCTTTCGGTGATTGGCCACCGTCAGGGCCGTCTGACTTTAGAGACAAGGGGTTGACTACTACATAGAGATGCGGACTGTCTAAGAGTTGACTGGTCAACCACTGGGAGTCGCATAAAATGCGTTTGGTAGGAATACCTACCTTTCGAAATTGCCAAGATTGATCGACCACCGCCGGGGATTAAGGCGACTAGACTGGATCCTAGCCACTAAAGAATTAATCTTATTCTTGAAAGCCAATTGGGAATAGTTGGCTTGTGGGAGAAAAACCTAATTAAAATTCTTTAAGTGCAATTCTATCGTTTTGTAAACATGAACTTTTACTTATTCTATCTTTATTTATTGTTGTAGAAAATGTCAAACAAATTGAACCTTCATTTTATCATCGACAATAAGCTTGACGAAACCAACTTTCTCGACTGGGAAAGAAACCTCAAAATCGCTTTGAGGCACAAGAAGATTGGCTATGTCTTGGACGAGGCCCTACCAGAAGAGCCCGTTGAGGGCTCGGCTGCAGATGCTGTCGAGAAGTATAACAAGCACTGTTCTGACAGTACTGATGCTACATGTATCATGCTTGGTTCTATGACACCTGAACTGCAGAAACAGCATGAGTCCATGGACGCCTACTCAATCATGGTCCACCTAAAGGAACTCTATGCTTCTCAGTCTCGTACTGAGAGGTACGAGGTCTTGAAAGACCTGTTTGGTTGTAAGATGGCATCCGGTACTGCTGTAGGGTCGTATGTGCTTAAAATGATCGGGTACATAGAGAGGCTTAGAAAGCTGGGCCGTAAGTTGGAATGAGAATTGAGTATTGACTTGATTCTGCAATCTCTACCTGATTCATTCTTGCAGTTCGTGATGAATTAACACATGAACAAGATAGATTGCTCCCTTGCGGAGTTATTGAACATGTTGAAAACTGCTGAGGGCACTGTGGGGAATGGAAAACAAGTGTTGCTAGTCACTTCAAGCAAGGGCAAGGCTAAAACCCAAAAGAAGTCCAACAAGGAGAAGGCTTCACCTAAGCCAACGCCTAAGATAGCTAAAGACAAATCCAGTGATGCTTGCTTCCATTGCGGAGAGACCGGACATTGGAGGAGAAACTGCAAAGGCTTCTTAAGTACCAAGAAGAAGCATTCTGATGCTTCGACTTCAGGTATATTTATGATTGAGATCAACATTACTTCTTCTAAGTCTAACCACTGGGTATTAGATACTGGTTGTGGTTCTCATATTTGTACAAATATGCAGGCACTAAGAAGAACTAGAGAACTGAGGAATGAGAGGTGGACGCGTTGGGAATGGCGCAAGTGTTGATGCACTAGCCGTAGGAGTTTATTTTCTTTCATTGACCAGTGGGCTAGTACTAGAACTTAATAATTGTTATTTTGTTCCTGCTCTTACTAAGAAAATTATTTCTATTTCTGCATTAGATGTTGAAGGATTTTCTTTCACGTTCGAGAATAAATGTTGTTCTTTTTCACGTGATGGAATTTTTATGGTACTGGAATGCTTAGCAATGGTCTTTACATATTAGACATGAATGTTGACGTACTCAATATAAATAACAAGAAAGCAAAAACAAATGACTTGAATGAATTCTACTTATAGCATTGTAGACTTGGCCACATAAATAAGAATCGTATTTCCAAACTCCATAAAGATGGAATGTTGGATCAATTCGATTACGAATCTTTTGATACATGTGAGGCTTGTTTACTTGGCAAGATGACAAAGTCACCTTTCAGTGGCAAAGGGATAAGATCCAATGAGTTACTTGAGCTCATACACACTGATGTATGCGGCCCAATGTCAATTCAAGCCAAAGGAGGATGCTCTTATTTTCACTGATGACTATTCACTCTATGGTTATATATACTTAATGAAGTATAAGTCTGAAGCCTTCGAAAATTTCAAGGAATTCGGAAGTGAAGTGGAGAAACATTAGGTAAAGAAATCAAAACACTTCGATCTGATCGATGGGGAGAATACCTAGACGGAGAATTTCAAGATTATTTAAAGAAGAATGGGATTCTACCTGAATGGGCACCTCCTGGGACGCCTTAGATAAATGGCGTATCTGAGAGGAGGAACCGCACTCTGTTAGACATGGTGCGATCCATGATGAATAATGCAGTTCTTCCAAAATTTTGGGGGTATGCTCTAGAAACCGCATCCTATACACTGAACCGAGTTCCATCAAAGACGGTTGAGTCCACTCCCTATGAAGTGTTCAAAAGGAAGAAACCAACACTGGGTTACATGAAACCTTGGGGATGTCCCGTTTATGTGAAATGGACCAAGCCTGACAAACTGCAACCTAAATCTGACAAATGTCTATTTGTGGGATATCCTAGGGAAACCAAAGGGTATCAATATTACCACCTTGAAGAACAAAAGGTGTTTGTTGCCAGGACTGACCACTTTCTGGAGAAAGAGTTTATTCTGGATAGGGTCAGTGGGAGTAAGATTGATCTTGAAGAAATTCGAGAATCATTTCCAGATAACAGTCCATTGATGGAAATAGAGGAGACACCACATACAGATGTGTTGCCACCCTTTACCGTAGATGCACTAGCACCTCGAAGATTCACCAGGGAACATCGTGAACCCGAAAGGTACACCGGCATGTATCTCATGGAAGATGAGGACCCCAGAACATATGAGGAGGTGTTATTAAGGCATGACAAAGAGAAATGGCTAGAGGCCATGAATTCTGAAATGGAATCCATGAAAGACAACCAAGTTTGGAACTTGGTTAATCCACCTGAAGGAATAGTTCATATAGGATGTAAATGGGTCTTTAAGAGAAAGACCGACATGGACGGTAACATGACTACCTACAAGGCAAGGTTAGTGGCAAAAGGTTATAAGCAAAGACAAGGAGTTGACAATGACGAAACCTTTTCGCCTGTTGCCATGTTAAAATCCATTAGAATTCTGCTTGCTATTGCAGCATACCATGATTACGAATCTGGAAGATGGATGTGAAAACAGCTTTCCTTAACGGGAACCTGTCTGAGGAGGTGTATATGACACAGCCTGAGGATTTCACAACCAATGACGCCAGGATGGTGTGTAAACTGCAAAGATCCATTTATGGATTAAAGCAAGCTTCTCGGAGTTGAAATCTTTGCTTTGATGAGATAGTCAAAACAGTTTGATTTCATCAAGAACGAAGATGATCCCTGTGTTTACAAGAAGGTTAGTGGGAGTGCCATTGTGATCTTAGTGCTTTATGTAGACAGCATATTGCTCATAGGGAAAGATGTGCCTATGTTATAGTCAGTCAATGCTTGGTTATCTAAGAACTTCTCAATGAAGGACTTGGGTGAAGCAGCCTATATTTTAGGAATCAAGATCTATAAAGATAGATCTAAGAGGTTGCTTGGTTTGTCACAATCCACCTACATAGACAAGATGCTGAAGAGATTCACCATGGAGCAGTCCAAAAGAGGATTGTTGCCCATGTCACATGGGGTCTACCTGTCGAAAGGAATGAGTCCTAAGACAGAGGAGGAAAGGACACAAATGAGTAAGATCCCTTATGCTTTGGCAATCGGGTCCATCATGTATGCCATGTTATGCACTAGACCAGATGTCTCGTACCAATCCAACCCTGGTGATGGTCATTGGGTTGCAGTCAAGAATATTCTCAAGTACATAAGACGTACTGAGGATACGTTCCTAGTTTTTGATAATAATGATTTAGTAGTACGAGGTTATACAGATGCCAGTTTCCAAACTGGCAAGGATGACTTTAAGTCACAATCCGGATTTTTTTTCACGTTTAACGGCGGAGCAGTGAGCTGGAAGAGTTCCAAGCAGGAGACTACTACGGACTCTACAATGGAAGCCGAATACATAGCAGCCTCGGAGGCGGCAAAGGAAGCAGTTTGGATGAAGAAGTTCATTACTGAACTTGGTGTGGTTCCCTCCATTGAAGGTCCAGTGCCACTGTACTGTGATAATAATATGGCGATATCTCAGTCTAAGGAACCAAGGTCTCATCAGAAGTCCAAACATGTGCTACGGCGCTATCACTTGATTAGAGAGATAGTTGATAGAGGAGATGTAAAGATAGAGAAAGTCCACAAGGATGATAATATAGCTGATCCGTTAACCAAGGCATTGTCACAAGCAAAGCATGAGAAACATATTCACATGCAAGGGCTTAGGCATATGGGTGATTGGCTTTAGGCCAAGTGGGAGATTGTTGAATAGGTGTCCTAAACCCAACCGGGTTGGACCGGATCCGACCGGGTCGGGTCATTTACAGTCTATTTTAGTTCATGCAATAACTTTATTATGATTATAAAAGCACTTGTGTTATTATATATTGTTTATCTTCATATTATTGGTCGTGCATATATAGTAACGTCCCTAGTGTCAAACTGTGATAGAGAAACCATGATAGTGATTATGGTTAATAAGATCTCTGATCACTTTAACAAGTTTGATACTTAGATGTCTCTAGTCGTATTGATGGTATAGCTAGACTAGCACGTATTGGATGTCTTCTATCTTATTGAAGGTAGGGATAGATCTCGTCTATCAAAGTGTAGAGACACTTGGACTATACGTAGACGTGTATTAGAGAATGCGTATGTTAGACTGACCCACTTACACTAAGTGTCACACTGTGTGGCGGTTGTGTAATTATCTTTTAGACCGTAGTCTTCATGGCATCACGGTGTGGATTGTCATGCTTTGACACTATTGAGATTTCCTCTATCCACGGGGCGATCATGCGGTAGTGATCGGGTGTGATATTGAAGCTTGCGGAGTATACATGTTTGGTCGTCTGGGAATTGCGTATTCTATGATTGAGATTGAATATCCGAAATGGCCTTCTTATAAGGAATGTCTTGTTCTCGTGAAACTTTGCAAAGTGGGAGTAAACGTGTTATTCCGAGAGAGCATGATATCCGGATTATAAGATACGATCGTTAATGTATTGACACTCGAGATACGATCGTATGGATATTATTACAGCGATAGGATTGTAAGTTACACGGTAACTACTTCATATGAAAGGTAGTAGTCATTGCTTTTGACTCTTTCGATGATTAGGGGTCACGGTGTGTTACTAGACACTATCCCGTGATCGTTAGGCATGAAGGGCATTTTCGTAATTTGCACTCTGTGTCTACGGCCAACATATTCCGAAGCCTATCGGGTCACACACATATGAACTTCGAGTCGGATTAAAATGCGGTTATAGTTAATAACCAAATAAGAAAAGTTTATCTCAAATACTATGAAAATTATAGTGGTAAAGCGCCCATGGATTTTATCATCAACTTGATGAATTAATTTTAAAATATAGGTCTTTCCTATTAGAACGGGTTGTTCAAAAGGATTCCCCGTCCTTCCATCAAATATTCTGCTTTTTCCTGGATATTCGGGTTCAAATACCCACGGATTCGCTGTTTGTTTACTAGCTTGATATAACTCGGAAAAGACGTGGGAATTAAAGGTCTCATGAACTACTACTACTGACCTACTTATTTGTGTGGACAAACGATATCCGGTCAGACCTTTTATTAGATCTACGGGCCGGAAATTAATATAGAAGTATTTATTTATTATGAATAAATAAAATACAATATATTAATTATACATAAATTATATTAATTAAAGATTATTCCGGATGCCAGTTAATTGACATTGGGGCGCCACCTTGAAGTGTATAAGATACACTTGGATTGTGCATTTTAATTAATAAGATTACCATAATATTAATATTGGATATTAATTGACTTTTGGAAAAATAGATTTATGGTAATAAGATAAATATAATCAATATAAGATATTGACAATATTTAGATTTTAGGGAAAATTAGTTATTAGTCCATTTTCCAACCTATATATAAATTTTAATCCACATTCATTTTTTTTGTTGTAAAAAGGACAAAATAATTTCGCTCGGACTAAAATACCCTCTATTCCTGCCTTCCTTCTCAATAATACGACATCAAATTCTCGACGGCAAAATTTTCACCTTGCTTTAACATTCACCAGATCAACATTTCTCCAGCAAAAATGGCTGCAACGGTGCAACCCCCTTTCAGTAATTCACTTTCGGAGGCAGGGATTCTCGGCCTCAGCACTGACCCATGAGGCTGTTAATCCGGCGAGGGCGACGGCTGGCAATCGGGAGCGTTCACACCACTTAGAAATGTTTGTTTTGAGTTCTAGATTCAGGATAATTGGTAAATTTCAAGTACCCGAGGTTCACCGGAGCATCTTCGGTCAATTTCAGGTACCCAAGCTTCGACGCAGCACCATTGGTCAATTTCAGTTTTTTTTTGTTGTTCTTTTCCGGTTGACCTAAGCTGCAATGGTGTTGATGTCACCATCGGCTCGGATTTGATCTTGCTTTTGCTCATGTTCAGTTTTGTTGCTGTTCTTTGTCAGTACCTATCAGCTCAGAATCGGAAAGCTGTGGTTGCTTGTAGAGATCTTGCAAAGGTAATTTTGATTTCTCTCTTAATCCAGTATCAAAATATGAATAGTAAAGACATTAATTGATATAGACATACTTTTGGTAGCTTTAACGTCTTTTTTGCAAAGCACTTGGAGAGCAAATATTTTCAATGGAAATGACGGGCACAATTTTGGATGTGCTATGGATGTAGAAATGAATTAATCAAAATTCGTGTTTTTGATAGAATGCAATAACCTCCAGAAGTTGGAAACGTGTAATAATGTTTCTTTTAGAAAAAGGAAAAAAGTTTGAGGGAACTGAGTATAAACATTGCCTAATATAACCAACTTTTGTATATGATATCTGAATATTTACTCTACATGGTAAGCATAGTTTTCTTGTTAAAGCACATGCACTAGTGGCCTTTAGTTATGCCTAACATACAGGAGCCAACAAATACAGGAGCCGATAGGTATAAGTACCATTTTTTTTGGGTTGCAAAAGTCCATCATTATATATATTTCTATGTGGTTTTTGTATGAAAGATGCTCAATGTAAAGTTTTGAAGAAAATGAAGAACTCTTTCGAATGTCTTGTTTTTCTCTGCTCCACCTCAAGTACCTTATTTATTTCTGGATTCTTGGCACTTGAGTAGGCATTCAGTATCTTGCTCCCTTGTAGTCATTGTTTTTTGGATTATGATGTTCTTTGTGAATTCATTCATTGATGTGGTGTACAGGGTGAAGAAACATATGGTGTAGGTGGTCTTGTATATCTGTTGTGCTGTGCATATGTTACTTTGTTGGTGTGTTACTTTGTTGGTGTGTTACTTTGTTGAGAATAAAAATAATGGTAGGTCTGTTGTGGTTGATCATATTGGTGTGTTACTTTGTTGGTGTGTTACTTTGTTGGTATATTACATTGTTGAGAACAAAAATAGACTAGTGTGTTACTTTGTTGAGAACAAAAATAGACTAGTGTGTTACTTTGTTGAATAGACTTGTGTGTTACTTTGTTGAGAACAAAAATAGACTAGTGTGTTACTTTGTTGGTGTGTTACTGTGTTACTTTGTTGAGAACAAAAATACACTGGTGTGTTACTTTGTTGGTGCATTCGTGTTCCGTGTTCGTGTTGCGTTACTTTGTTGAGAATAAAAATAATGGTAGGTCTGTTGTGGTTGATCATATTGGTGTGTTACTTTGTTGAGAACAAAAATAGACTAGTGTGTTACTTTGTTGGTGTGTTACTTTGTTCATGTGTTACATTGTTGAGAACAAAAATAGACTAGTGTGTTATTTTGTTGGTGTGTTACTTTGTTGGTGTGTTACTTTGTTGAGAAAAAAAATATACTAGTGTGTTACTTTGTTGGTGTGTTACTTTGTTGAGATCAAAAATAGACTGGTGTGTTACTTTGTTGGTGTGATATTTTGTTGAGAACAAATATAGACTGGTGTGTTACTTTGTTGGTGTGTTACTTTGTTGAGAACAAAAATAGACTAGAGTGTTACTTGGTTGGTGTGTTACTTGATTGGTGTGTACTTGGTTGGTGTGTTACTTTGTTGAGAACAAAAATAGACTAGTGTGTTACTTTGTTGAGAACAAAAATAGACTAGTGTGTTACTTTGTTGGTGTGTTACTTTGTTGAGAACAAAAATAGACTACTGTGTTACTTTGTTGGTGTGTTACTTTGTTGGTGTTACTTTGTTGAGAACAAAAATAGACTAGTGTGTTACTTTGTTGGTGTGTTACTTTGTTGAGAACAAAAATAGACTGGTGTGTTACTTTGTTGGTGTGTTACTTTGTTGGTGTGTTACTTTATTGGTGTGTTACTTTGTTGATTCAAATGGTTATGTTTGTGTTTTTTTGTCTTTAGAAAATTGGAGGAGCCTAGATTCTCTATTGATGAAGCCGAGCCGATGCTATTTGATGTATTTTCTGCTTCATACATCTTTCATGGAGTTTGATGTGGTGCGGGTTTGAAGGATGAAGGTCCATAGATGGTAAAACAGACTGCTTTTGTCTTCAAGAACTTGAAGAATGTTTTAGTTTCATTAATATGCTTTTTGATTACATCCAATAGTATTAGGTTTTTATTCTCTTGATTACCCCGGAGTTGCATCTCTATAATGTTTTCATAGATTGTTTCATTAGGATATGAAGCATTTTTTTGATAGATTGTTGTATTATGCAATGCTAATGGTGATATTTTGGATGTTAATAAAACGTGTCACTGTTGCTGTGTCACTGTTGCCGTGTCACTATTGCTGTGTCACTGTTACTGTGTCACTGTGTTACTGTGTTACTGTGAAAGCTGCGATAAAATTCGGCTTTCAAATACTACGTCGAAAAGGTATCAAACGTGGTCTCAAAATGAAGATAAAAATAAAATATGAATTTTGGTGAAACAATTTTTATGATCGGTGTTCTAAATCAAAAGTTACGGTCGTTTATAAGAAAAACACATTCCGGTTAATACAAATACTTTTCGGCTTTCAAAATATACATCGGAAGGGTATCGTGTTTGGGCTCAAATTAAAGAGCAAAAAGAAATATGAATTTTGGTGAAAAAATTTCGATGATCGAAGTTATAAATTAAAAGTTACGAGTGTTTGAAAAAAAAATCAAACCTGTATATATATCAATATATGCTGAAGCGAAAGGCGGAAGCAAGTGAAGACGCGCGGCTTGATTAAAAAGGGGTATTTTTGTCCGTCTGAAATTTTTTTGTCCTTTTTGCAACTAAAAAAAAGTGTGTGTCCTATTTATTCATTTTGTAAATATTTTTGTCCTTTTCCCTCAATCCCTCTAGATTTTATTTAATATAAGATACTATAATAAAAGAGATAAATCAATCTAATTGATTTTCCTTTTATTTTATTGAAAAGGTTTTCTTCTCCCCCACTCTATTAGGGCGCCCCTCTCCCTATAAATAAGAGGTGGCTGTCAAGATCTTTTGTACAACACAATTGCAAGAGCTAATTGTTCTTGTGTAAAATAGAGGGCTTCCTATAGAGAGTTAGAGAGAGAGGATAAAGGCCGGTCTAGCAACCGGAGTTTTTCTGATAGCAATCCAAGGAGGATTCCGGCGAGGTGTTCGTGTGGATATCGATAGAGGCCGGACGCGTGGATGGCTTGCGCACTGTACTAGTCGCCGTTGACGGTCAAAGCGACGATCTAATAGATCATCCGAGGTATATTCCGTCAAACTACTTAACGTGTTTATTACATTAAACAAAGACGATCTAGAAAAGGAAATCAAAATTTTAAATTCCGTTGCGTTAAACTAGTTATTTCCAAACAGTATTTACTCTTTTACTTGTCGGTTATCATTGATTGGCTTGACCTACACGTGTAACGTTGACTCATTGGATTCTTTTTAAACGCTCATTTTGCTCGAGGGCGAGAAAACGCTAAGTGGGGAGTGGTTGATGAGAGTCAACTTTACTATGCTCCGGTGCATGTTTCAACCCCCGTTTATGGCACTTTTGGTTCGTTCTGGGTAGTTTTAGACCATATTTAGGGCAAAAATCACATAGTACGTTCACTTTGAGGTAAACCATCATATAGATGGTAAACCTTGTCATTTTACGGTGTTTTTAGCCTTTTTGAGTCCTATTTATCTTGCGGAGTTATGCTCGGTATGTGTTTAGATGTCATGACGCAGGATATAGGTGCTCGTAAGCCTGGAAGGTAAGGCATTGAGCTCATGAAGGCAAGACCGAGGTTCCGGGATGGAAAAGCTAAAGTAGAATTGAAGATTGGAAGGTGCAGCAGTCAATGCGTACGCATTAGAGTCAATGCGTACGCATCCAGGATACAAGAGCAAGGATTTGAAGAAATGCAGTTAATGCGTACGCATTCTGTGTAATGCGTACGCATCAGTGGTTCAGGATGTTCAGCGTTGAAGGGCCAGGAACAATGCGTACGCATGCAGGAACAATGCGTACGCATCCCAGAAGCAGCATCAAGTCAAGGATTTGGGGACAACACGTTCAATGCGTACGCATGCATGGAAATGCGTGCGTATTCAGAGCAGCAGGATCAAGATTTCTCCAGGAGCCTCAAGGCAATGTGTGCGCATCAGATATGAATGTGTACGCATTGGATAGTTTCAAGTACAATTTTGGGCACATATAAATAAGAGTTTTGCACAGATTTTGGAGATACTTCGGATACTACACTTTACCTAGATCTTCTTCCTCATACCCTTTTTACTCCCCTTACGTCGAAATTCCCTCTTGTCACTCTTAGATTCATTTCTACACTAGTTATTACATAGAATTAGCTTAATCTAGCTCAAATTTCTTCTCGACTCTTGGATTTTATCATTTTGGGTCTTCTTCATCATCAATTGACATTGGATGGTGTTGGAGCTTGATGTAATCCAGATTTTGCTACGATTTTGGTAATCAATTTCAGTTTCCATTTTACTTATGGCTTTAATTTTATCTTTGATTGTTGTTTTTAGTTTTATTATGAGTAGCTTAACATATCATAGTTAAATCATGTGAAGATTGAAGAAATCACCCTCTAATTGATAAAATTGGGAATGATAGTGCTGAATTGATGTTGTATCGACGAATTCATGTCTTAAAACTTGTTCTTAATGCTTGAATTAGACTGTACACCTAGTTCATGAACACACACCACTTTTATAAATGTATGATGCAAAGTGATGTAGCGTGAACAATCAGGGTGGCGGTAACGGCTGGGCCGTGTGGATATCTGGTTAGTTAAGTGTGATTTTTCCGGTTGAGGTGGGTGGCGACTGTGGTGGTTTAACATAAGAAATATGAAGTTTCCGATGAGAGGGTGAGCATAACAACGGAGTCGACAAATTGGCAGGGCTTGGCCTGCTTTTGTTATTAGATAGATGCTTTGTACGTGACATACAACTCCTATTTATAGGCGACGGACTAGTCATCATTATACTAATGATGATAAGACACAATAAAGTGTGATTAAGAGTAAGACACGATCTCCGCTGGTGGAAACTGATTGGAGTTGATGTATCGTTGGTCTTTTCTCGAACTCGTTAATCGGTCTTATCCTTCCGAGCTCAATAAGTCCCGACTTGAGGAGGTGAGTCCGGTTTCGCCTTGAGTTGTTTAGGAGGCTGTAGGTGTCTGGGCGTAACCCGGGCTGTCAAGGATTGGCCCTGCTTCGGGTTGACTGATAGGCCCTCCAACTTGTCATTCGAGTCCATCCTGGTAAACTAGGATGAATCGTAGTGTATGAAGATGGAGCGGTAACTGACGTATGATGTGACCTCCGACCGGGTCAACCCGGGTCCGTAGGACCGTATGTAGGTTTCCCATATCACAAAGGGGTGTGGGAAAATGAGTTTTAAGATCATTTCTTATAATCAACTAATTTTTTTAGATTGATTAGGGAGTGAGGTTCAATCGGTTGTGAAATCAAGCAACTATAGCGCGTTAATCTTGTTTCAGTCAGTTAAATCCTTAAAGGCGGACTGTTGAACCGGGCAAATGGTGTTTGATTGTTGCATGGCGTCTTACACCAGCTTAGGAGTTTGCACCCACGAATGAGTCGGTATAAGTGTTAGGTTGGTAGGTTGGTTAATCACATTCCCGAATAATCGATTAGAGGGGCGAAAGTAATCAATTGGATCATGGTTTGGCTATGTCTCTCTTTATATCTCTTATTATCCTTAATCTACATATCGTTTTAGCATAATTGAATACTGGAAACATCTTTGGTTGACTAAATCCGAAAACGAATTTGGTATTCGATAAATTCCTCGTGGGATACGACCTTTCTCGCTACTATAGTGCATTCGACTCGGTACTCTGCCGGTTAAAGTTGGACTGTCACTATTTTGGCCATCACACCCACTACACTATTTAACCATAACTTTTTCAATATAATATTTCATTAAAATTTATCTCACTAATCATTTCTTCAACTACACAAATTTCAACATAAATTTCAACTTTATAATCATTATTTCACTATATTTCATTTTACTTTTTGTGATTATTTAACTATCGTATTTACTTTCCGTGATTATCGTTGATCATTTTCTTCCCTAATCAATTATGAAGAATTGATATCGTATCCCCTAAAATTTGGCCTCTCCTCTACTCAGCTATGGCATGCATCCGTTACCACTATCTACGGAAGGCAAGCAAAGCAAATCAAAGGAGGAATCTGTCCAGCTGAGGTCGATGATTGTCTTTTGAGACCAATGATCTTCACATAATCTTCGTCTCGGCACAAAATTGGGAAAAGATCGGATCTTGTTGTCTGATGATTGAAGCCTTCAAACGTTTTGAAGAATCTGGAAGATCTTCCATGAAAATAGGGCATTGAATGCACCATTCGATGGTTCAATCATCATCAATCGAAGATTCCGGCCTTTAAATCCTTCTTTTCCGATGGTCAGTCATATCAGGGAAGTTTTTACCTTTTATTTTATTTGTCATGATATGACCCCTTTACCCCTTTTATTTAAATAATCAAATGGTGTTTTTACTTTTTTGCCCTTTTGTTGTCTTAGCCGTTGTAGGCTTCCTTATTCATGCCTGAGGGTCGTGTTTCTCTTTCTTGTTTGTTAGGAAGCTGTTAGACGAGTTGGAGGTAGTATATGTGGAGGAAGGATGGATGTGAGGAGTATGATATTATGTATTTCCTATTTCCTACTCTAATTAAAACTCTATTTTCACCTTCATCCCCTAATTCCTTGGTGTTCTTCGTCCATTTCTGCATTTTTAGTCGAATTGTGCTATTAAATTGTAGTTTTTGGACCTATATCGTGACATTTGGTATCAGAGCCAGTGATTCTCTGATCTGTGGAGCAATGGCCGAAAACACACGATCTAAGCAGTCCACTGATGAGCAATTGAAGCAGCATGCCCGATCTATTGAAGAATTAAGAACTTCAATGGATGCTATGAACAAATTTCGTGAGGAAACAGCTAGGAGCTTTGATGATGCATTGAAGAGGTTCGATAGCCTGACATTGATGATAGCGAATCTATCCGAATATGTATGGAAGTCTAATTTGCAGAAAGCTCCTGTAGAATCACCCTTGCTGACCATTCCTAATGTACCAGTTGGTCAAACGTCTACCCATTTACAGGTAGAGGTTTCTAGAGCTTTGCATGCGAGGAAGGAACACCATCACAGGATACCCAAGATTGATTTACCCATTTTTGATGGTGTTGGTCCAAGAGAATGGGTTCGCAAGTGTGAAGAATACTTCATAATTAATGGAGTTGAACCAGATCAGCAACTTCGGATTGCTGTTATTCATTTGCGTGGAGCTTCAGATCTGTGGTATGGGGGTGAAAATTGCGCTACCCAGTGGCGAATTGGAAGGAATTCAGTGTTGCCTTATGCAGGAGATTTTCCACCCAGGTACTTAATGATTTAGTTGGGGATTTTAGGGACCTGAAATAGACTGGTACAGTGAAGGAATACCAGAGGAAATTTGAAGAATTAATGGTATATGTAACCCAACAGAACCCAGAACTTACAGAGAATTTCTATATCGATTGCTTTGTGGGTGGTTTAGCTGATGAATTGAAGGGGATGGTTAGAATAAGTGAACCTCCAACCCTAGAGAGGGCACTACAGGTTGCTAGGGCTCATGAATCCATGGTGGGTCATTTTGTTACTAAAACTAGAGGCACTAACAAGTCTATTGTTCACCAAGGAGGAGTTGTTGGGCCTAGATTCTCTCATTTTCCTACTAGTAAACCACCAGATAAGAGGAAGTACTTGATGACTACCATTTCCCAGAAAGTGATAACACCTTCACAGCTGCAAGAAAAGAGGTCTAAGGGTTTATGCTTTAGATGTGATGAAAAATATGTTCCAGGAGACAAGTGCAAGAACCAGCAGATTCATTTCCTGCTAGCAGATGAGGAAGAAACTTATGGGGAAATTATAACTGAGACAGATCATTCTTTGGCAAGGATTACTGCTGAGGATTCCCTGGAAAGCTCACAGCTCTCATTTAGCTCCATGTCTGGACAACTCAATTCTAGTACTCTCAGGGTGCAAGGAATTCTAAAAAGGAGGCTGATGAGCGTTGTTTTCACCAAAAAAATTTATTAAATACTCAAGACAACGGTGACTAAACAAGCTCTCTAACCGGCAGTGGACCGGGTCGATTGCGAGTAAAGCTACAGGAGTCCGAGGTCGAACCCAAAGGACAAGTGTATGTGAGTACCAAAGTGAACTTAAAACTTAGTCTAGGCAAACCAATGTTCAAGAGGTTAATTACTACAACGACTAATAAAACAAATACTAACAAAGTTTAACTAAAGAGAGAGGGACATAGCCGAACCACGATCAATATGGCTAATCTCAACCCCAAGGATAGACAAAATCGGGAGTGTGCAATATAACAAACGAACTCTTGCATTCAATTTCTCGGGTGCAAACTCCTAAACCCGGTGTTAGTGTCTGAACAACTCTCTCCTAACACCTTATGTTATGTTAACTACCCTTTCCTAAGGAAAATTCACTAACAAGGCATGTCTTGCACTAGAGCCGCTTAAACGTAAAAACGAGTAACCTCACGTTGAGCTCGATTTAACAACTAAAACGAGACTACACCGCAATCTTAGAACCCTTTTCCCACACCCCTCTCTCTGAACAACTCTCAAGAGTGATGTGTGTGATTTTTGACCTAGGTGATCAATCTATTCCAAATCCGTTATAACAAGTTCTAAGACGTGAAAAATGCAAGAAACAACAATAAAAAGCACTACCCACTCCCAATTTCATCACCCAAAGGGTGATTTCACCAAATTTCACATGACCCGGCTATGAAGAGGATTTAGCTACTCATTATACTAGTTAAAATGCAATGGAAGTAGTAAATAAGAGACATAACAAGCATAAGAGAGAAGAAATTCACCATTAATTGCAGAAATTCGAGTTGAGCTCCAAAAAGTACAACAATGGAGATTCACCAAAAAGGAGGTGACTTGTTGTTTGGAATTGAAATCTAAGCTAAGAAATGGAATAATCGAGTTATGTTTATGCTAATTTATGCTAAGAGAATGTGTTACAAACTACTACAAAAATCGTGCAAGAAGGGGGCTAGGGTTTGGAGAGGAGGAGAAGTTCTCCCTTGAAATGGAAGTGAGGGGTATTTATAGTGCAGCAGAAAAAATCGCAGAATTTGGCCCTGGACGCCAGTTGGACGCCCTCTGGACGCCAGTCCAGGGCTTCTGGACGCCAGTCCACCTGAGAAATGCAAGAAATGGAAGCTTGTTCTTGAGTGGACGCTCGTCCAGAATGGCCTTCAGTATTTCCACCATAACTTCACTTCTAGGGATCCAAATGAGATGATTCAAGATGCATTGGAAAGCTGATTCACTCCTCTACAACTTTCATCAAGACAACTTTCCCTGAAAATGCTTCCACGTGTGACCAAAATTCCCATGAAGTGACTGGTTATGCTTTGAATCGCTTGGACGCCCGTCCACTGAAGATCTCAACTCTCTGAATCAAATTTGGCATTCTGGACGCCCGTTTGCACATCCTGGACGCCCGTCCACATCCCCGGATGCTCGTCCACTTTTCCGGACGCTCGTCCACTTGAAGTCTCAACTCTCTGCATCAAAAAAGGCACCCTGGACGCCAGTTCATATTTCTGGACGCCAGTCCAGAACCCAGCTCCAGTCTTTTGCTCATAACTTCACTTCTAGGGCTCCAAATGAGGTGATTCAACATGCGTTGGAAAGATCTTTCAATCCTCTACAACTTTTATGAAGACCACAAGTCCAGAAAATGCCTCCAAGTGTGGCTAAAATGCCCATGAAGTGACTGGTTCCGGTTTCGTCGATGATTCTTCACTCCACTCTTGTGCTACGAACATGTCCCTTTGTCCAAAACATCGCCTTCCGGGTCCTCGAGTCACCTAGGCCCTACAACATCATAAACAAACAAGACACACAAACCATTCCGGAGGGTAAAGGTGCTCGGAATGAGGTTAATATCACTAAAAAGAGGTAGTAAACCATCAAAGCGACGGATTTACTCCCCGTGCTATAAACTCACGATATTACCCAAAAACGGTCTAAAAACACCGAGAATGTGCTAAAAGTGGGATAAACGGGGGTGGAAAATGCACCGGAATCACGTAAAGTTGACTCCCATCAGAGGCCTATCAATATACTTATTGATAGTGGAAGTTCACACACTTTTTTGGACATATCAGTAGCTAAGGGACTCAATTGTATTATGGAAGCCACTAAACCAATGATTGTAACTATAGCTGATGGAACCAAGATGGTAAGTGACATGTTATGTCCTAACCTACCATGGACAGTGCAGGATCACAAATTCCAGCATGATGTCAGATTAATTAAGCTGGAGGGATGTGACATGGTTGTAGGGGTGGATTGGATGAAGAAGCATGGTCCTATGACCCTAGATTTTGATAAAATGCAGATGTCCTTCAAGAAATAAGAGAGTGAAATTATATTGAAGGGACATACAGAATCTGCACAGTTAAGATTAATCAGTTGCAGTAAATTCAAGAAGTATTTCAGGAAGGGAGCATATGGATTGTTTGGATGCATCAGTAGTATGGAAGTTAATGATTCCCCTACTCACTCAGAATTTCCCCATGCATTACAGAGCATTTTACAGGAGTATAAGTCAGTCTTTGAGGAGCCAAAAGACCTGCCTCCAGTAAGACATCATGAGCACAAGATTGTACTCAAGGATGGAACTGAACCCTTTAAACAGAGACCATACTGATATCCACACCAACAAAAAGAAGAGGTTGAGAAGCTCATTGAGCAGATGGTAAAGCAAGGTGTGATACATGACAGTGATAGTCCTTTTGCCTCACCTATGTTATTGGTGAGAAAGAAGGATGGAACTTGGAGAATGTGTGTGGATTACAGAAAGCTGAATGAGTTAACCATTAAAGACAGATATCCAATTCCAATTATTGATGACTTGCTTGATGAGTTGGGAGCAGCTAAGTGGTTTACTAAATTGGAGCTAAGATCTGGATTCCACTAGATTAGAATGAGGGAGGAAGATATCCACAAAACTGCCTTTGTGACCCACAGTGGACATTATGAATTCAGAGTGATGCCCTTTGGATTAACCAATGCACCTGCCACATTTCAGAAAGCAATGAACAATTTGTTACAACCATATTTGAGAAAGTTTGTATTGGTGTTCTTTGATGACATCCTGATATATAGTCCTGATCTTACATCTCACTTGGAGCACATGAGACTTGTTTTGGAACTACTTAAGGAACAGAAATTTTATGCTAAACCTAGCAAATGCTCTTTTACACAAAACAAGGTGGAGTATTTGGGGCATGTTATTCAGGATGGGGTGGTTAGGGCAGATGATAGCAAGATTAAGGCTATACAGGAATGGCCCTCACCTGCCAATATCACAGAATTGAGGGGATTCCTGGGGCTGACTGGTTTTTATAGAAGGTTTGTAAAAGGGTATGGTGCCATTGCTAAGCCCTTAACTGAGTTGCTTAAGAAGGATAACTTTGGGTGGAATCCAGAAGATGGGAAAGCTTTTGAGGAGCTTAAAGGATCCTTGTGCAGGTCGCCTGTGCTGGTCCTGCCAAATTTTTGCCTTCCTTTCATTGTAGAAACTGATGCATGTTTGTGGAAATACTATGGTTATTATTACATTATTATTATACTCATAACATGTTACATTATAACGTGTTACTTTGTATCATGAGACATATTAATTGCATTGAATAAACAATTAATATGTCCTAATAGTCATAAAGTAACTATCCTTTGTCCTATTATGTAATAGCATAGACATAGCCGACTCTAGCATTTATTGTAGCCGGCTCTAGTTACTTTTACTTTACTAGCTAGGATCCTCTCTTGTAAGGATCCTCTCTTGTACCTATTTATACTCATTCTTTCAACATGAATAAACAAGTTGGAGTTTACTCAAGTATTATTACTTTCTCAAACTCTCTTCATGGTATCAGAGACTTAAACTCCTGAAATCCGCTGCAAACTCTCAGCAACCCTGCTGAATCAAGAATGTCTTCACTATCTGAAGCTTCCTCACCTTCAGTTGAGTCCCAGCTGCCTCAGCAGACTGGGGTCACTGAATCTTCATCTTATACTAATCATAGACTTGATGGCAACAACTATTTGCTATGGTCAAGATCTATGAAAATGTAAATCTCTCGGACAAGGTAAGATGGGATACCCGTCCGGCTCTAAACCTCGCCCTCGTCGAAGATGACCCAGGATTTGAATCATGGGATACTGCTAATAATCAAGTCATGACCATTCTCACAAGATCAATGACAAAAGAGATTAGTGAGAACTTTATGATGTATGATACTGCAAAGGAAATCGGGATAATGCCAGGGATATTTACTCCAAGAAAGACAATACATCGAAGTGTATGAACTTGAAGCTCGGATCCAAAACTCTGCAGGCAAGGAGATATGTACGTAACTCAATACTTCAACCAATTGTCTAGGGCATGGCAACACCTAGATATGCGGAAACTCACCCCCGGAATGATGTCAAGGATGCGCCCTTTATAAGGACATTATTGAGAAAAAGAGAGTATTCAAGTTTCTTACCGGATCGAATCCCGCCCTTGATGATGTTAGAGGAAGAATCCTTGCCACAAAACCTCTCCCCAATCTCAAATCCATGTTTGCCGAAGTCAAACATGAGGAAAGCGAGGAGGAAAGTGATGTCGCCGAACTCCCCTACCGACAACCCCGCCGAGAGTGCTACCCCCGCCGACCATCGGAAGCCCGCCGAGGTTACCGAGACCCGTCGGGAAGCCTGCGATAGAACCGGAAAGTTGTTCCGTGAGCACCGCAAACGCACAAATCACACCAAGGACACTTGTCGGAAGCTACATGGCATGCCTAAATCTCTCAAACCTACCAGGGAAAGTCGTGGGCGGGCATGTCCATGAAGAGGAGAATGACAACAAGTTGAATGCTCGGTTCTTGTCGCTTTCAAAGCTTTCCTCACTCAACAAAAAGAAGGTAGTACCTCTACCGACACGGCTACTCGGGCTAGTGCGGGTAAATTCTACTCTTCTATTAGTAATGAAACATGGATTGTTGATTCGGGGCCTCCTCCCATATGACTGGTAATAAAAACCTCATAACTCACCTTATGCCATGTCAACAAATTCACAATGTTAAGATCTGGCGATGGATCCATTTCTCGTGCAAAAGGTTTTGGAAATGTTAAACTCACTAATAAGATATGTCTAAAGGATGTCCTATTTGTTCCAAAATTAGATCGCAATCTCATATCCGTCGGTAGACTTGCAAAAGATTTAAATTGGATTTTGTTGTTTTTAATAAGAATCGGTGCACTTTCCAGACCCTTCTTCACGGGAAGTGATTGGGAGGGCTAAACCTCGCTTAGGATTGTATGTGGTCGACCCCGTCGAAGACGAAGACCGAAGACCGAATCGCCTCGGCGAACCGCACTCAAACCTTAGATAATATCATGTTATGGCATTATAGACTAGGACATCCAAGTTTTGGTTATTTGAAGTCCGTAATTCTGAATTATTTAAAGGATGTAATGTCAATGATCTTCAATGTGATATTTGTCAATTTGCCAAACTTACCAAATCTGTGTATGCCAAACTACCTCATTTGCCTTCCACACCTTTCACTTTAATTCATAGTGATGTATGGGGACCTTCAAGGGTAAAAAGTATAACATGAAAAAGGTGGTTTGTCACTTTCATTGATGATCATACCAGGAACACATGGCTGTTTTTAATGAAGGATAAATCTGAAGTTGGACCAGTATTTCAGGAATTCTACAACATGATCTCTACTCAATTTGACACTAAGATCAAGATCTTAAAGACTCGATAATGCTCTTGAATACTATGAGTCTAACCTCGGTAATTTCTTGATGAATAAGGGGATTGTCCATATCGGCGCAGTTGTGTGGAAACACCTCAACAAAATGGGGTTGCCGAGAGAAAGAACAGGCACCACCGGAGATGGCTAGATCAATCATGTTCACTACCCATGTCCCAAAGTATATGTGGGGTGAAGCTATATTAACGCCACTTACTTAATCAACAGACTTCCCACAGAGTGTTAGGCTTCAAAACTCCTATCCAAACCCTCCCGACCACACACTCATGCCCTCATCTTATCTCCCAATTACCACCAAAAATCTTTGGTTGTACTTGCATTTGTTTATATCCATGCCCAACACGAAGCAAACTTGATCCCAAAGCTCACAAGTGCATTTTCCTAGGATATGCAAAGGACAAGAAAGGTTACAAGTGTTACTCTCCTTCTGAAAAGAGATTTTACAATTCTATGGATGTAAAATTCTTTGAAAGGACTCCTTACTACAAACAAGTCCACCGAGGCGATCACCGATGGAAACCCGATTGAACTTGACCTAAATCCTTTCCCTCAGCAAACTCTTGAACCTCAGCACCCCACTGACTCTCGGCGCCCTGCGATCCTCGGCGGCCTCCCCGAACCGAGTCTACCGACCCGAGCCTCGCCGAACCGAGCCTGCGACACTCAGCAACCTACTGAGTCACAGCAGACTGAACCTCAGCACCCCACTGACTCTCAGCAGCCTGCTGACGTTGATGACGGACTATTGCTATCGGGAAGGGAAAGAGATCTTGCACTACCGACCACTCTATTCATAATTATCTATCCTATGATCGGTTATCACTCGTTTTTGCCATGTTTACACGGGACTTGGATTCTCACTCTATTCCTAAGAATATACAGAAGCTCTCCAACATGATAAGTGGAAGGCGGTCAAAACCGAAATGATCGCTCTCCTTGACAACCATACTTGGGATCTCACCTCTCTCCCACATGGAAAGAAGACAACACCGCAAATGGGCTGTTCACTATCAAGTACAATGCCGATGGTACTATTGACAAATACAAAGCTAGACTCGGTTGCAAGGGGATTCACTCAAACATATGGCCTTGACTACAAGGAAACCTTTGCACCGTGGCAAAACTAAACACCGTCGTGGTACCGATCTCAATTCCGTCCAACTTGATCGGCCTCTACACCAATTGGATATCAAGAATGCTTTCCTAAATGGTGACCTTATCGAGGAAGTCTACATGAATGTGCCTCCCGGTTTTTCCAATACTCACACTCAAGGGAAAGTTTGCAAATTGAGGAAATCTCTATATGGCCTAAAGCAAAGTCCCCAGAGCCTGGTTTGGCAAACTCACTACCGTGGTTAAAGCCGCCGGATACCATCAATGCAACTCGATCACACAATGTTTATCAAAACAACAAACCGAGAAAAGGTCCATTCTTATTGTCTATGTGGATGATATCATCCTTACCGGTGATGACCCCTCGAGATCCAACACTTGAAGACCCCGCCGGCAAAAGTATTTCAAGTTAAAGATTTGGGCTACCTCAAGTACTTTCTTGGTATGGAAATAGCTAGGAATGTACCGGGGTATATCTCGTTTCACGAGGAAGTATGTCTTGGACTCCGTTGAAGGAAGCGGCATGCCGGGATGCAAACCCGCTCGTATCCCCAAGAGACCCCGTAATACTCGTCGCATGGTGACATTGTCGTCGAAAGGATCAATATCAAAGACTTGTAGGGAAACTCATTTATCCGTCCCATACAAGACCCGATATTGCATATGGCGTCGCTTGGTTAGCCGGTTCATGCATTGCCCTACCGAGCAACATTGGGATGCCGTGAACGGGATACCGAGGTACCCGAAGTCCACTCCCGGCCAGGGCTTACATTTCACCAAGTCTCCCGATAGATCAATCAAGGTCTACACCGATGCCGATTGGGGTGGATGTCACATTTGAGAAGATCTACCACAGGCTATTGCTCATATGTATGGGGAAACCTAGTTACTTGGAGGAGCAAGAAACACCCTCATCGTGTCAAGAAGCAAGTCTTTGAAGCCGAACTCGTGGCACTTGTACTTGGCATTTGTGAAGCTCGTGGCTAAAAAGGGTACTCACCGAACTTCAAGCAACCTCTTCAAAGCAACCTATCACACTCGCCGTGACAATAATTCGGCCTTATGCATGGCGAGAGGATCCATCCATCATGATAAAACCAAACATGTGGACATTGACAGACACTTCCTAAAGGAGAAGATTGATGCCAAGATTATTCAACTCCAAAGTATGTTCCCTCACGGATCGAATGCGATATTCTCACCAAGGCCATACCACCACTTATGTTCAATAGATTGAGTAGCAAACTTGGTCGTATAAACATATACAACCCAAATTTGAGGGGGGTGTGGAAATACTATGGTTATTATTACATTATTATTATACTCATAACATGTTACATTATAACGTGTTACTTTGTATCATGAGACATATTAATTGCATTGAATAAACAATTAATATGTCCTAATAGTCATAAAGTAACTATCCTTTGTCCTATTATGTAATAGCATAGACATAGCCGACTCTAGCATTTATTGTAGCCGGCTCTAGTTACTTTTACTTTACTAGCTAGGATCCTCTCTTGTAAGGATCCTCTCTTGTACCTATTTATACTCATTCTTTCAACATGAATAAACAAGTTGGAGTTTACTCAAGTATTATTACTTTCTCAAACTCTCTTCAATGTTCTAAGGGGATTGGAGCTGTCCTGCAGCAACAGGGAAGACCTATAGATTATTTAAGTAAAGCTTTCAATGCAAGGGAGTTGGGACTGTCTATATATGAAAAAGAGTTGCTGGGTGTGATAATGGCTGTAACTAAATGGAAGCATTACTTGCAAGGAAACAGATTTGTGATTAAGACTGACCAGCAAAGTTTAAAGTTCTTACTAGATCAGAAAGCCACTACATCTTTACAGCAGAAGGGTGTGTCCAAGCTTCTTGGCTTAGACTTTACTATCGAGTACAAGAAAGGGAAGGATAATGTGGTTGCTGATGCCTTATCTAGGCAACCACATGTGGAATACTTCTTGGGCAATATCAGTGGTGGTTCCTTCTTGGGTGGAACAGATACAAGATAGTTATACTGGTGATCAGTGGGCCTGTGATAAGGTTACAGCCTTATTTGTGGATGCCATGTCAGTACCAGACTTCTCATTGCTCAAGGGGTTCTTAAATTCAAGGGCAAGATCTATGTGGGCAAAAATGGGAATTTGAGACAGCAAATCTTGTATCAGTTGCATATGGGACCCACTGGGGGTCATTCTGGAATCAATGCTTGTTACAAAAGAATCAGTGGACTCTTCTTTTGGCATGGTCTGAGGGTAGATGTACAGAAAATGGTGAATGGATGTACTACCTGTCAACAGTGTAAAGATTCCCATGAGTCTTACCCAGGATTGTTGCAGCCACTACAGGTGCCTACCCAAGCATGGCAAGGCATTAATATGGATTTTGTGGAGGGGTTACCTAACTCTGAAGGGAAGACTGCTATTCTGGTGGTGGTTGATAGAATGACTAAGTACAGCCATTTTATAGCACTTCCCACACATTATAGTGCTGAGGATATTGTAGAGTTGTTCTTCCACAATGTGTTCATGTATCATGGCCTACCACAGAACATTGTGTCAGATAGAGACAAAATCTTCACCGGTACCTTATGGAAGCTGAAGCTGGCAGCTGTCCAGCTGTCCTTGTCATCTGCTTATCATCCACAATCTGACGGCCAAACAGAGAGGGTAAATCAATGTGTTGAGCTCTACCTCAAGTGTATGTGTTTTATCAGGCCTAAACAATGGAGCAAATGGTTGACCATGGCAGAATTCTGGTACAATAGCAACTTCCACACATCACTCAACATGACTCCATTTGAGGCTCTGTATTGTTATAAGCCTGTTTCTATACCCCTAGGGAGCTTTGAAGCCCAACAATTTCCTACTGTTGAGGAATTTCTCAAACATAAACAGGTCCTGGCCAAGGAATTAAGGGATCGTTTGTTGTTTGCACAAGGCAGAATGAAGTATTTTGCTGACGAAACAGGAAGGATAAGGAGTACAGTGTGGGGGATCTGGTGTTCCTAAAGTTACAACCCTATAGACAACAGTCAGTAGCCTTGAGGAAGAATGCTAAACTTGCTGCAAGGTATTTTGGACCTTACAAGATCATTGAGAAGCTAAATCCTGTGGCCTACAAGCTTCAACTACCAGCACATTCACAGATACACCCAGTTTTTCATGTGTCTAGGCTCAAAAAGTATAAAGGTATCAATGATAAAGTGGCAGACTCCCTACCTATCACAACAGCAGATGGTCAATTGGTGGTGTATCCAGAACAGATCCTAGCCATTAGAACAATCAAGAGAGCTAATGCCCCCGTGGTACAATGGAAAATGAAGTGGCTGAATGTAGATGTTGAATTGGCAACTTGGGAAGATGCAGATCAGATCATGGCTCAGTTTCCAGAATTCCCTCTGCAGTTTCCTTTGCCTTGAGGACAAGGCAAAAGCTAGGGGGGAGATATGTCATGATATGACCCCTTTACCCCTTTTATTTAAATAATCAAATGGTGTTTTTACTTTTTTGCCTTTTTGTTGTCTTAGCCGTTGTAGGCTTCCTTATTCATGACTGAGGGTCGTGTTTCTCTTTCTTGTTTGTTAGGAAGCTGTTAGACGAGTTGGAGGTAGTATACGTGGAGGAAGGATGGATGTGAGGAGTATGATATTATGTATTTTCCTATTTCCTACTCTAATTAAAACTCTCTTTTCACCTTCATCCCCTAATTTCTTGGTGTTCTTCGTCCATTTCTGCATTTTTAGTCGAATTGTGCTATTAAATTGTAGTTTTTGGACCTATATCGTGACATTATTGCATGATAGAATACATACAATATAAATTCAATTTCATCACTCTATTATATTTGAGAAATAATATCTTGTATGAAACAAATTAATAGGTCTCTATAATAAGTGGTATTCGTCTTTGTAATACTATATTGGCTCAGTTATGGTATCTTGAATAACCTTCTATGTTTCATTTTTTTTTTGGATATTCTATTGAAATTATCACCGTATGAAATGTGATATAGTATTGTATAATAGAACATATGAGTCTCTTGTGACTATCCAATCCGAGCCTAAAGATAATAAATGAACCCTTCTGTTTTGTGTGTTAATCTATGAGTATATATGTATAGCCTAAATATTTTTGATCAGTATAGTATATGGTCTTTGTCTAATTGTCATTTATGATATGTGCTGTCATATATATATATATATATATATATATATATATATATATATATATATATATATATATATATATATTTCTGTTATTTATATGTACCTCATATTATATGGCTCAAATAATAATATGAAGCTGATGTTGCCTTGAGGAAGGAAAGATGATAATGCTGAATCATCTCAAATCAACCGATGGTTCTGAAATCTTGAGGATTTAATCACCCCTTGATTCTTCACATGGCTAAAGCAAGATTTGCAGTCTTAATTGCTAATCCTTGGGCAAATCATCAACTAATTCAGCATGTGCGTATTTGTCCAGAGTTCAATGCCGGGTCACAATGATAAATCGGCTTGACCCTTTTTTTTTCTGTCCGAATCAGTGGTTCAGACATGGTTTCATCATAGCCATGGTCTAACCATCGGTCAGGCTGACTGTTCATTCAACCAATTTGTGTGCTGCGTATGGTTGAATAAACGGTTGGACCTAGTCCCTTACTGTGACTATGTGTAAACACAATTTTGGATCAACTCGTTTAGTGATATGAGAGGCAACGTTCAAATCCCGAGTTAATCACATGTTTATTTTCTGTATAATTATTAGCCTGACGGCACCAAGACAATGTTGATACACTCCAATCTTTATCAACTTGCCTTGTCCGGATATATCACATGTGGCTCGGTTATTCTGAATTCGAAATTGGTTTCACACTATTAGGGTTTAGAGTCCTTCACCTTTACTCCCTATAAAGAGTCACTTATATCAACAGGATTGCTCACCTTTCATTCACTAGCAATCCAACATTTTTACACCCCTCAAAAGTTCTGTTTTTCTTTGTGAATTTGGAGTTCGAAATTCAGCAAAGGACTAACATTGCAAGCTCAGACTTGGCAATATCAGCTTTCTGAATTCCCTGGGTAAGCATTGGTTTGTTCAAGGAACTAAGAAGGATTTTGGACTTCAATAATTGTTGTTCAGAACTTCTGGTCTTGATTCAACAAGTGTCCATACACAGAATTTTCTTTAGGTTGTGCACTTGGTTGAAATTATGTGCTTTTGTGTTTCTGTGAACTCCTGTGTATTATTTGTTGGTATAGTGTCTGATTGTGTGTGTCTTAATCTGGTGTAAACAGTATCAAGATTAGGACTTGATTTTTGAAAGCTTGAACTTGCAATAGGCCCTGAGAGGATATTGGCTTGAAGTTCATATTTCATTAGCAACCCGATCTTGTGTCAGCCTGCTACTCAGATTAAGGTCCTTGTTGATCCTTTCATTCAGTAACAAATTTGCAGAAAGTTTGGGAAGTCTGAAATCAGTGATTTGGTGGGATCACCAAGATCACTACCTTGAGCATAAGGTTTAGTTTTGGACTTCGCTTCTTGACTGCATCAATTTAGTCACTGAAGTGCAAGGCTGAATCTGTGGTAGTCTTGATACAGAACTCAAACTTGTGTGATCTTTGGATTCAGGACTTGTCTTTAGTGTGGTTGGTTAGAATACTTACACCTGCCTAGTTGAAAAGGTTTTGACAAGCTGAATCTCTTAATCACTGCAAGGATTTGCTTTCTGGTTCAAGGCTAGTCCCTGTTTTGATTATCCCCTTATAAACCTGTTGGGAAACTCTTATAGCCTGCTGTTTGAGTTTCTGCCCCTGTGTGTCTAATTTGAGATCTGCCTTATACCTGCTGCATTTGTTGAGAATCTGCTGGATTTGCTGTCTTGATTTTACTGCGTTGATATCTCATTGCTGGTCTGCTTTGCTGCACCCTTCGTGCTTGAACTGCTGGTTCATAAACCTGTGATCTGCTGCTGATTCTCGAAATCTGCCTTTAACCTGTTGTGCTTGTGTTGAGTTTGACACCTGCTGATCCTGTGTATATCAACCGAGTTTGCCGCTATAATTTCCTATATCTGCAGCTGTCAGCATATGTGACCTGTTTTGAATCTGTTGTATTGTAATTTCTGGACTGGAAGTGAACTTGAACTGTAAATTGATCTCAGCTCTTTGATTGTATTTCAGTCTACTAGACTTTGTACTTGCTAAGCCTTAGACTGTTTTTGATACTCTCTTGCAATCTGTTTTTAAAATATTGTATAAACAATATATTCTGTGTTGATCATTTGTTTTATTTATCTGCAATCTCGTTGCAACAGTTGAAGATTAAACCTTTTGAGAACTTTTTCCTATCACCACTATAAGTCTAAGATGTATATCTACCTGTAGCGTGCTTTAACCAATAAAGTCACAAGTGATTTGTTATATAGTCTGCATTTGTTTTGATCTGGTTTGATTATATTAATAAGTATTGTTGCACCTTATTTATATCTTATAAGTTATTTGGTTTGATCTATCTTGATCTTTTGCGAAGTGTTGAATTGCTTTGAACTATCTGCAAGGTGTCACTTGGCCTTTATCACAATAAATTATTTACATTGATCACTAAGGTTCATATAACACAAGCGAATAGTTGATTAAGTGAGCTTCCGCACTTAATTACTAGTACTTGTGTTAAGTTCGAAAAGAGTTTAAAAAATCACCCACACTCTATTCAACCCACTCTAGAGTGTGTTTGCATCATTATCGATCCAACATGAGGTTGTGCATTAGTCGAATTTGAAAAGGGAATTGTGAGAAAAACTGAAAGCAAGAAAAGAAGAAGACTTCTTTCATCTCCTCACAAAGTTTTGGACGGTTTTCAGAACCGATTGAAGATTCAGAATCCGTGGGGAAAGGGCTTCGTGGTGATACTAAAAGTTCAGAGTTTTGAGAAGGTAAGAACTTAGCCCTAATCTTGGTTTCTTCAAGAATCAATCAAGTTTAAAAGCACCGTTTGGTTTGATTCGTAGTTCTTGTAGTTTAGAAGTTTTGATCATCAATTAATCCAAGTTAATTATGATCAAATAGGTTCCAATTGATGTCTTAGAAGGTGCTGCAGATGTTCTTGTGGTTTTGCTTTGGTTTTGCTTGCTTGAAAGGTAAGAGGCTCTTACTAATGTTTAATTAAGGTTTTATGGTGTTAAGGTTGTGTTTTGGGTATGATTTGTGGTTAGAAATCATGCTAGTTGTTGTTGTTCTAATATGAGGTGTTATAACATGTTTAGAACATGTTTTGATGCTATTTGGATGTATATTTTGGTGTTAGACTTGGTTGGTTTTGAGTAGAAATCGATAAAGTGCAGAAAACTGTACGTAGTGCAGTTTTGGTCCAGTTTTGGCACCCCTACCCTTTTGGCGCCCCCCGACCTGTTTAGAGAGTTCAATGAACTCTCTAAAGCAGTTTTGGCGTGCCCAGAAGCCTTTGGCGCCCCCTGACCTGAACAGAGAGTTCAGTGAACTCTCTGATGCACTTTTGGCATGCCCCGAAGCTTTGGGCGCCCCCCGACACTGTGTGAATGTTGTTCTAGTGTTTTAAGCTATGAGATGTATTTGGAATGTTGTCTCTTGACCTAGTAACATTAAATGAACTTGAACAAGCCTGGATTAAGCTTCTGATGCGTTTAGTTCAGGCACCGAATGTACTCTTCAAGGGTGTTGAAGTTCGGGACCGTTGGAAAAGTATGATCGGCTTGTGCTTTGATGAATTAGTATTCATCAATGTCTGTGTATGTGCTAGGATTGTTGTGTATAGTGGTCTAAGTAAGAGAGTAGGATATGTGAGGGAGCTTACTTGAAAACACATTGGTGGCTAGTTAATAAATAATAACAAACGTACTTGTGTAGTTAAAAGATTAAACAACATGTCATTCTTGGCAAGGCACTGTATATATCGCAATGTGTGGGCGGTCAGATAAAGCGAACAACACTGTTGGCCTATAAACGACTAAATTGCAGTGGAGTAACTTCGCCGAACGCGTGCACTATCGGGCTTTCCCCGTGGTTATTGGTGTGATCCACCAATATGTTGAACCCAGTAGTGTCCTTGAATGCGGTTGTAACAGAGATAAGCTAAGCTAGAAACAGTTAGCCACGACATGTTGATGGGCATGTAGTGAACCCTAGAATTGAGTCGGTCTTATAAAGATAATTTAATAATAACTAATGAATCTATCATTGTAAGACTTAATTATACATTAGCTTCTCACTCTTGCTAAGTACTTTGTACTTACCTCCTTTGCATTTTGTTTTGTATGCATTGTGGGGTGAGAAGATAAACAGGTTGATCTTGAGCTTCATGAGGAGTTTGATAATGATACGTGATGATGATGCCTTGTTGACGTTGGATGATGTTTCAGTTTCTTTTAGCATATGATGTATTAGACCAAGTTGTACCTTGTTTCAAAGAGTATGTTGTACTTTTATTTTCATGTTGTAAGACAAGTTTGTAAGTCTTTCTTTGAGATTTCGTATGTTGTAAGTTTCTTTTCGTTGTTGTAAGGATAACCTTCTATCTTTAGTCGGTTTGTATCTATTCTTAGTAGCATTTATGATGCTTGCCGAGTCTTCTTAGCTTCCGTTTGCTAAACTCCATACGACGTAGTAGAGGTTTACGCATAATATTGAATTTATTTAATATTATACGTGTCGAACGTTTCTTTTCCGCATAAGGACTCGGTATCCGGGAACAGGGCATTACAGCGGTACCTTCCAAAATAAAAAGTTGTTGGGAAGACGATTTCAGTGGTACCGTCCAAAAGTAAAGCGGTACCTTCAAATTTTAGAGCGATGGGCAAGAAAAAACATTTGAAAAACAGAGGGGTATAGGAAAAAAAAATTTTGGCAAATGGTGTACTTTTTGAATTTCCCCAATTTTAAATTCCGCTGCGTTCCCGCGTAGATTTCCTAACACAGACAACCGTGACCTTCATTAAGCGAGCATGTCGGGCATTACTTTGTGAGTCATAACTGCTCCATAAAGTCCTCGAAACTACCCCGAGACATACGCTCCACCACTTTAATGCGTAGCAACACACCATCCCACGATGTATTACTATATAAAGTGGTCATCATTCTCATTTACAAGGTATGAGCGATATAAATGCACATTTTATATTCTCAGCGCACAGTTTTATAGAAATTTCTCCATCATCATGCTGACTAAAGCATCGGACTGTCCCCCGGAGGCAAGCTCCAGGACCTCTGGCACATTGTTTGTTTGCAAGCCAATTCTAAAGATCGTTATTCAAATGTGAAATTACCCAAATCAACACTCAATTTATATCGGACGATATTCGGCATCGCGGTTGACGCTTGAAAGAGGACCTTTCTCCAATAAATAAAAAAGACAGCCAAACATGGTTCATGAGAGCAAAAAAAAGAAGAAAACAAACACATATGGAACCAGTCATGACCCGGCGTAGGCCGTAGGGTACTTGTTGAGAATCGATTTAGCTGTCATTTTATGCATGATTTAGCCCCTATTTATGTATCATTTGATACACTTTTGGATAGTTTGATTGATTTATGATACATTTTCACCATTACATTTACTTTGAGGTCGAAAACGACAAAGTCCGAAAATCTCGTCATTTTTGGTGAATTATTGCATATTTCATGCATACTTTATGTTGCCAGGGTTATGCGCGGTATTGTTATTGATACTTGCAGGATATATGTTAATTGTGATCCCGAAAGAGGAGACATTGATGATGGAAAGATGATTTTGAGAGGTGGAAGCGTGTGTCCGAAGTTAAAGAGTTGAAATGGATCAAGAATCGTTGATGTTTTCATACAAATGGCACTTAATCTGCCATTTTATCCCTCTTAGAGGTATTTTGGGAAAGTTGTCTTCATGAAAGTTGTAGGGAATCAAATAATCTTTCTAATGCAACTTGAATCGTTCAAATCATGCAATGATATCGTTGAATTACTGAAGGTGTGCCGGAGCTGTGAGTAAGAAAAAAACAACAAGGTTGGGCGCACGCCCGGATGGACCAAGAGCATGCCCGGGGAGACGGGAAAATGCGATTTTCACTTATTTTAGATCGGGTTTTGACATATAAAACCTACGTAGGTCGAATTTTACATCACATACTCCATATTTTCTTTCTTTTTATGCAGCCTACTTTTATTTTCCCCTTAGCACAATAGATCTAGATTATTTCTTTCATCAATTTCTTCAAAAAAACAACCTTTTATTCAATTTATTTCGCGATTTCTTCCGAACGGATTGACGATTCAATTGGAGAATTGCTACGACTTTTTTGGTAATTTAATTTATCTTTTTTATCATGTTTATTGTTGATTCTACCATGAATTCTTGTTCTCTTCATCAATTACGAGTAGCTAATTTCATAATATCTAAATTATGCGACGGAACTACGAAATTAATGTCTGAATGATGATCTAGGGATGAGTAGGTCTTAAAGTTGAGTCTTTTGAATGTTTTTGTTCTAAAACTTGAACCGAATGCTATTAGTGGAGTCGCGAACCATTAATTGATCTCACACACGAACTTTGTAAATATATTTTGCGAGGGAGTGTGCGTTTTAGGTTTTAGAATTTCCATGCACGAACTAGTCGAGTTTTCACAGCCTGTTCTTGGTAAGGTTCTTCTTGTTAAGCCGTGAACTCAATGATACAGAGCGTCTCATAGTTCTTAACCATATTAGGTCAATTAAATCCCAATTAGATGACTGTGTATATGGTAACTAGGTTGTGGTATTAGTGCTTATGGACCACTTTAAGATATTCCACCCACAAACATATTCATTAGAAACTATTGGTTGGTTGGTCGGTTGAAGCTCGTCCCTACTGATTCAATAATGATATTAAAAGTTGTGTTCTTGACCATAGTTTAGCTATTTCGTTTATCATATCTTTCAAAGTTATCATTTTTATTTCCTTAGCTATAGTTAATTTCACCCTACTAGTGATCTAAACTAAATACGAACGTGATTTTGGTACTTCACCAATTCTTTGTGGGATACAACCTTGCTCGTCACTATAGTGCTTTCGTCCCGGTACTCTGCTAGTTAAAGTTGGACGTCACTGTTTTGGACTCAAGAGAGTAAACGCGCAAGACACAGATGCACCCACTCTGCGGAATATAGATGCACTAATTGTGCAGGACATGGCTTGGACATCAACCCTCGGGCATGAGGATGAGCAAACATTGCTCAAGAAATGTTAAGCTTGGCACAACAATTAGTGATCAGTCAACCATACCTTTTTGATTAATTGTGATATTTCTTAACAGGCATGCCATTAATTAGATTGGGTGGAGAGGCTAAACAAGCTAACAAGTCCATTAAGGGTTTAAGGATCATTAAGGATATGTAGGTCTTCTCATAAGATAAATGACCTATAAAATGAATGATTATCCCAACATATTAACCTAATCTCTTGATCTAGATATGGGGCATCACTTTTGGGGAGGGGGAAATGAGTTTCTCTCTCACCTAAATACTTGGTAGATTCAAAGTAAAAAAAATGAGATCTTTTGAATCTCAAATCATGGATCTTAGAGCATGCTTGGAGTTGGGGGTTCACCACCCTCGTGTCGAGGAGGCCTCGCTTGAACATCGATGTTTCTATATAGCTCCTTCATTTTCCCCATAAGATGGTATCATCTTTACAAACTCCTTTGTAGAACTAAATTTTATTTAGTAAAATGTGTTCCAAAATTCGCATTGTTTTGTTTCATAAAAAATGCTTTCTTTGCTCGTTTTGTTTGATTAATGATATTATCGGATGTAATTATTATTCGAAAATGTTTCAATGGTGCCGCCGATGCAGCGCCAGTGGTGGTGCTTCAATCCGGCTCTACGGCTTCAACGCCTTCTCGTTTCTCCATATTAGATCCAGTTTTCGGGTTAGTGATCTGGGTATATCAAAACAAACAATAATATCAACTGATGAAGTTGAGAATGGGGATAACAAATTTGATTCGAACAACAATATATACCCACATGTTGAATTTATGTCGTTGGGTGGGAAACCCAAGACACATAGGAGTGGTTCATGACCTTGTTGAAGGTCATATGGACTTTTATGAGGATTAACAAAATGGGTTGTTCCTTGCCATCCAAGAAGTGTTTTCAAATGCAACTCATAGATTTTGTGTTAGGTATTTGCATGAAACTTTAAAAGAAAAGGAAAGATCAAGAGGTAAGCCTAAAGTGCAATCAAGTGAACATAAGCTAAAGAGATAACATGAAACACTTACATGTAGGCTATGTGGTGGTGAAGGGCACAACAAAAGTTGTCAACCAATAAATTCCACACAATGCGAGCAGGCGACCGCATAAGTTGATCCGTTGGACCAACATGTACTTTTTTTCATGTATCATTGACTCAATTCAACAACTTCAAGAAACACCAAGTTGAGAAAGTGTCCAATGAATGTGGAAAAAAGAATAAATACATCTCAGTGTCAAGTGACGGATCTACATACAGTCAAGGGGCAAGGGGCAACTGCCCTCCCCTTTAATTCGAAAATAATACATTAAAATTTGTACTACACGTGTAGTTTGTCCCCTTTTAAATTTTTATTTACCTTTAAAAAATTTACTGCCCCTCTTATCCGGGATCTTGCGTCCGTCCCTGTCAGAGTCCCGACTCACATGAACACACTTTTGGAACAAATGTATTTTAGTTGGTGTAATTTCCTTTTTATAAAGGGGAGTGTAAACTATTATGAAAGAAAGTAACTAATTTGGTATCTATGATAGAATATAGACTAGGCTTTTAGGTTGTTAATGATTATTGTCTATGATTATGAAAGAGTGTAAACTATTATGAAAGAAAGTAACTAATTTGGTATGGTGGTTCTTGTGTGGTGTCTTCACACGGTGTGGTCCACACACACCACACAGTTTCATTCTGTCTTTAAACTGTGTCGTTCGATCGTTTCACCCGTCACTTCACCTCAAAATTCCTCTCCACATAAGTGTTTTCCAATTTGGTATTGTCTATGATAGAATATAGACTAGGCTTTTAGGTTGGTAATGATTATGAAAGAGTACAACTCTTTTGGTGGATAATTATGTCGTAGGGAGTCTCTATTAGATCGACCGTCAGATTTACGTCACGTGAATAATAAAACAAAAAAGTTTTGTTTTTAACTTTTTATATACATATTACACACATCTGACGATCGAACTAATAGAGACTCCATATCTAAGAATTTTCCCCTTTTGGTATTGTCTTTGACGGAACAAAGACTAGGCTTGTCCATTGGTAATGATTATGAACGATTGTAATTATTTTGGTATTGTCTTTTGATGGACAAACAATAAAATTGTATGTTGTTAATGGTTATTTAAGAATGTACTACAACTATTATTGGTATTGTCTTAGTATGCTATTGTATTATTTGGTCATTGGGTTGCATTCACACAATTTTGGTCTAACTTTGGAATGTGTAATTTGCCCATTAATCTGTGCCCAAAAAAAAAAAAAAGAAAGTTGCCCATTAATCTGATGGATTGAAAGAAGGTAATGTTACAGATCAAACATTTGTTTAATTGAATAAACAGTTGGTTCAACAATATAAAGAAATTACATTACACTACAAACGGGGCGCCTCTCGGTTTAAAAAAAAAACATTATTATGTATGTTGTGTATTTCTTTTCCCCCTCCCTAAAAATTGATACTCGCACATATCATTTATAATAACCTGATAAATTGACGAAAAAACATTTTATCATGTTAATAAAAATTCATAGTCATTACAAAAGTGATACATCTAAACAAATAATAATAAGATTTTACTCACAAAAATGATAGTAATGTATGAAATGTTTTTTCCCTTAATAAAATTGTTAATAATGGGAGTAGAAAGGTTAACGTGTTCAGATAATACGATATATAATATGTTTCTTTCAATATTTATCGTAAAATGTATAATGCGATATATAATATGTTTCTTCCAATATTTATCGTAAAATGTATAGTAGTGTTTATATAGTATAGTATTTCTCTTCGAATCAATGGGCATAAAAAAACACTAGCATACATGTTCCTGATTCGATTACGAAAAATTTCTTGGACTATCTCCCCTCCTCGTCCGAGATTCTGCGTCTGCAAAAAACACAACATTCCATAAATGACATTTGTACATTGATCGACCACATAATACATAGGAGAATTACATCATTACATACCAAAATATAGCAACCAAGCAAACAAAACATCTAATCCATTGAATCTTTACAAAATTTAGAGTCTTCAATCTAATTTACCTAACCAAATGCCAAGAATAAAATCAAAGACACCACTAGGAATAATTTTAGTTTTTGCACCATCATTTTCAGTCGCTACATTTCATCTTCTTGCACATGTAGTTTACGCCAGAATCCGGAAATAACTATCATTGATCTTACGCGGATAGGAGGATCTTCCCAATCAAAGAAACGACAACCTCCTCGCTGTTGTGTTAAAAAACATGAAACTTCTTCACTTGAAAAAATGCGCATTTCAAATTCAGAAAACATTACACAAGAAGGGGTACGTAATTGAGCTCGTTATTGTAACGCCCCGTTCCTGGACACCAAGTCCTTATCCGGAAATGGAACGTTCGGCACGCATAATATTAAATAAATCTAATATTACACGTAAGCCTCTACTACGTCGTATCAAATAAAGCAAACGGAAGCAAAAGACTCGGGTAAAATTCTCCATACAACCAAGAATAGAAAGAATAACTAAAGGGTAGAAATGTAACTTATTACATCAAGAGAAATCCAAATGAAACTTAAAGAAATACGAAATCCTCAAAACTATGAAAGACAAAACCAACAGGTTAAACTAAAGAACTTGTTTCCCAAAACAGCGACAAAAGAATAATGAAAGACAATAATTAATAAACAGCTCCAACTCCGGCGTCCTCAAACGTCGTCATCGAAGTCCTCATCAAGCTCATGGTCGACCTGTTCATCTTCTCTCCCCCAAACACATAAATAAACATGCATTTGAGGTAAGTACATTGTACATAGTAAGAAGTAGAAGCTACAATTTAATTAGGCTCTTTAACGGTTTTTAGTTCAATAATTATCTTTATGAGACCGACTCAATCTAGGATTCACTTCATGTCCATCAACATGTCATGACTAACTGTTTCTAACTTAGCTTATCTTTGTTACATAAGCATTCAAGGACACTACGCATGGTGCTGCCCACAATGAGACATCTGGGTGCAACCTATTGGTGTGTCTCACCAATAGCCACGGGCTAGTCCCGATAGTATACGCGTTCGGTGAAGTCCCTCTACTCCTGGTGCCCTCTAATGGCCAGCAAATTTATCCACAACGAGTACCCTCTACTCATGGTGCCTCTAGAAAGGCCGGCAAGTTTACTCGTTTTAATGGAAAGCCTACACATTGCGATATAGACTTGTGCCTTACCAAGAATGACATGATGTTTAGTCTTTCAACTATACAAGTATGTTTATTATTATGTTGTTAACTAGCCACCTAAGTGTTTTCAAGTAAGCTCCCTCACAAACTCAACTCTCTTTCCTAGACCTCTAGACACGGACAAAGCCTAGCAATTACACAGACATTGGTGAACTCTAGTTCACCAAAGCACAAGCCCTTTCATGCCCTTCCGACGGATCCGAACTTCAACTCCCTTTAAGAGTACGTTCGGTGTTTTAACTGAACGAATCGGAAACTCAATCGGGGCTTGTTCATATTTAATTAATGTTATTTGATCATGAATCAAGGTTTAAAATTCAAAACATAGCTTAAAATAGCTTATTTATCAAAAACAGGGGCAATGTGCGCACATTCTGGGAGAATGTGTGCACATTGGGCGAAAATTACATTCAGCCCTGCGTGTGTGCACATTCCAGGGGAATGTGCGCACACTCCAGAGGCTGTCCATCTACAGTAGCATTTTGCTTCAGCAATGTGCGCACACTTCCAATCAATGTGCGCACATTGAGCGCACCAAACACCCTAAACATGCTTTTATGCACTTTTTCGATCTCGACTCAAATCCAAACATGTTCAACATCAAAATACTCAGGAAAAGGCATAAAAACACAGCTTTTATCTATCATAACATCTGTAGATCCTTGGGCAAAACGAAGGTAACAATTCTAGCAATAAATCTCCTCCAAAACTAACTTAGATCCTACGAAACCGTAATTAACTTGTAGGAAGACCTGCTTACCTTTTAGCAAGCTAATCCAATTCCAAATCCTCAGAAAAACCAGAAAAACCTGATCTTTTCTTGTAGGTATCCTATGTGATCAATTCCAAAAGGGTTAGATTCGATCACACGCTTCGATTAACACAAGACTACGAAAGATATGAGTTTTGATCTCCAAAACTCATCCAAAACATCAGCTAGGTCGAAAATCATACCTTGAGAAAAGCTCTAACTTTCTTGTGTTGAAACGACGCCCTCTTCATGACGATTCCAACGCTTCTCGCGGACCTGAAAACGGTTGAGATTTGACTTAGCAACCGGAAGAAGTCTCTCAGCCCTAATAGCTCTTACGCCGTTCTCTCTTTCACGTAGGAAGAAATTTTGATTCAAAAGGTTAGGGAAACTGATTAGGTTTGATTTTCCTTAAACAGGAAAATCCCAATAATTAACCTAATCCCTTATTTTCCTTAAATACCTTATTATTAAATAATCAGATTTTCCCAAATTATTTATATATATCGGCCATATATATATAATTACACTTAAAATACTTTAATCCGTAAATCATAATATTCCATTTTTCGCAAAAAGACACGTCTGCCTTTTTTCGAAAAGTCGGGATATTACAGTTATCAACCGTCTAAGAAATATTTCTACCTGCCATTGTTGACATCCATAAAACCTTCTTATTGAGTTTTCATCTATCCAAGAGGCACGTAAATGAACTCGTTTTCCACGGGCCTAATACTTACTGCAAAATGAACTACAAGAAGATGACTGTAACGACCCCGCTAAATTAGTAATAAATGGTCCGGTCAACTGCTTAAACCGTCGTCCTCGCTTGGTCTAAAAAGGCTAACCCGAGTTGAATAGACGTCTTCGTTAGGACGGCCAAGACTATTCCTGGATCGTCCCTACCAGAGGTAACTAGAGGTCATCCTTACACCCACCGGTTTCTTGTACGGTGCAGCGCATAGTTCCGTTAGTTCCGTCTGATAGTTGGCTCTGATACCATTCTTTAACGCCCCCAAACCCCGGGTCTGGTAGCGCTAAATGAGTCATAAATGGTCCGGTCAACTGCTTAGACCGTCGTCCTCGCTTGTTCTAAAAAGGCTAACCCGAGTTGACAAGACCTTTATGTCTCACACTTACATGGTGGTGATGCGCTTCCTCCATTTCCAATGTGGGATATCACAATGACAACTTCCTTCAATTAAACACGTACAATTAATCTTGTTGATCGATTTGATATTTTCATCTTGATTATAATAGCAATGATTTTACTTACGAACTTTTTGACCCGTGTCCACCTATACCCATTGTCATTTCTAGTATACATTGGTAATTTCTTTTTGGTAAATTGTTGGTTTGAGTGGAAGCCTTACGTGCATACTAAATGCCGTTTCTTTTGATTCGTGTTGTTCAGCCATGGACGTAGAATTTAAATCCTCGAATCACGAAGCCTTACGTGCATACTAATATACTACGTACATATGCGGAGCCCTAAAAATTCAAGACTCGTCTGGTATAAAATTAAATGTAAAGTTATCATATTTCGGTCTTAATTTATACTATTAAAAAATGAAAATAAAAAACTAGTTTAGCAAATGAAAAACACCGGGTGAAATATTCAGAACTTCAAAAGTCAAAAGCAGGCGGCGATAAGTTCCACCACCCAACCCGATTGAATACTTAGACACGCAACAAACAAGATGTAGATACTTTAACAGTTTATAAATATATATCCTTCAAATTGGGATTAATTTTTAGGGGGAAGGGGCAACAAGGACAAAAAAATTAATAAATGGGTCTGTAAGGATAAAAGTAACATTTTCACGATTATAAAGGACAAAAATCACAATTATTTTAAAATTGTTACTTCACGTGTTAACGTTACTTTGTGTTTCACAATTATTACTTCATATTTACACTATTCCATATTTGTTACTTCATACATACTTCATAATTGATACTTTTGTCCTTATTAAATTACAGTTTCCTTCTATCCCGATTTTTTAATAATTTTGTCCTTCTGGACAAAAATCTATAATTTTTAAGCCGTGCATCACACCAATTCTATCATTGCACCTTACCTACCGATGCATACACCAAAACCATTTTCAGAGAAACGACTGTTTGAGAAAACGGTTTTGGATTCAAAACCGACTTTCACTGGTTGATTCAACTGTGGTGGATATATAGTATGTAGTGTAGGGAAAATACTTGTGTGGAGATGTGATTTTGAAGTGAAGTGACGGGTGAAAAAATCATAATTACACAATTTAAATACAAAATAAAACTGTATGGTTTATATTAAACCACACGGTATTTCTACATAAGCATTTCCCGTAGTATAGTGAATCGATAGAGCCAAATAATGGGCCCCAATTTTTAAAAATTGAGGACTCCAATATGGAATAATTCAACACTAAAATAATGCTGGTTTAATTTCTAGAAGCAAATCCTTTCATTTGGAGCCCTATAAAAACTCCCAAATTCTGAGCTTTCTCTACACCAAAACACATTTTACTTATTACTTCTTTTTCTTTTCTTCTTAACTACAATATCATGGGTCTTTTCGGCGAATACGAAACCACCTCGGCGGTTGCGCCAGCAAGGCTGTTCAAGGCCTTGGTCCTCGACGCGGAAACCCTCCTCCCCAAGATTTTGCCTCACGTCATTCAGAGCATCCAAAACCTTGAGGGTGATGGTGGTGTAGGAACTATCAAGTTGACCACTTTTGCTGAAGGTCAGTATGTCCTAAAATTTAAGGGACCTTTATTGTATTGTATCAATCAATACTTCATCTGTCTTAAAATATAAGTATTATTATTTTTTATTTTATCTCATAATTATATAAGATTAGTATCAAGGCAGACCCAGTATATGGACAAAGGGACTAAGCCCATCCGGACCAAAAAAAAAATATTACAGTATGAAATTTATATAGTTCAGTTTGATTTATAAAATATTCTTAATTCAGTTCATCCGACGAATTTGATATAGTCGATAAGTTCACCCCAAATTAAAATTCTGGGAAGTTGGGGAACACGTGAAAGAAGCAGAAAAAATGTCAACTCTTACTATACTTTCATTATAAACACCATTTGCTAAATGAAGGGTACCTAATAAGGACAGATTTTGTGACTACATTGGAGGGCGAAATAGTAAAATTTAATTTATTTTTAAAACCTGGTTTAGGTAATTAACAAAACCTGGTTTAGGTAACATTTTAGTGCTGTTTTTCACTCGGTTGCAATTTTAATCTTATAATTCGGATTTTATTTTTTTTATTTCTTTTGCAATTTTGTTTTTTTTTTGAAAATATCTCTTTTGCAATTTTAGTCCTAGGTCAAAGTTCTAGCCAAATTTTTTTTTTTTTTTGGCAAACAAAGTTTGTTGAACACGTTAAAAATCTTTTCAGAGCTGGAAGAAAAAAAATCTTAACACACTATATTTTTATTTCAATTTTATTGTTTAAATTTTTTGTTAATTGATTTGACTCACTTTTATGCAGAATTTTGATTAGCGACGGAATTTTAGTTACAAAGTATCATATGTGTTTTCTGATCGGTATTTGGTCTATGAAACATCCAACATCCGGATCCCTACTCAAATTTAGTCAAAATAATTTTTTTTTCTTATACGTGTGAAAATACTCTCCCATTTTAGCTGATAATAGCAACCATATCAATGCATGCAGGGAGCCACATCAAAAGCCTAAAGCAGAGAGTTGATGTGCTTGACAAGGAGAATTTCGTGTACAAGTACACCCTAGTCGAAGGCGTTTATGGGGACATCGTGGAGTCGGTTACTTCCACTCTGAAACTCGAACCATCCGGTGATGGTGGTTCGATTATCAAGAACAGCAGCGTCTACCAACTCAAAGGTGATGCAAAACTCGACGAAGAGCTGCTAAAGATTGGCAAAGAAAAAAGCAGTGGCATTTTCAAGGCTGTTGAGACTTACCTCATCGCAAACCCCGACTACAACTAAAACCCGATTATTATAAATAATCGGAAAATGCTAGTTTCACGGCAAAAAAAAAAAAGGGGGCACAATTTGTGGTTGTATTTCTGTGTTTTTATTTACAAATATTTCTGCTTTCTGAACCCAAGACTTTTGTTTATGCCTTGGGCAAGTAATAAACAGTGTCACACTGCGATTCCTACTGCTACTTAGTTTTACAAATTGTTGGTCCCATTGTACTGTGTTTTTAAGAACTATGTTGAACGTGTAATATGCTTGTATTAAGGAATTAAGGCACCATGTTATTACTATCGGCACCATTATTATTATTATTTTTTACTTGCTACAACACACCACAAAATCACTCAAGTGACCACATAAAAATTATAGGGGAAATAGGGGTGGTCTCAAGCCCACCCCAAATTTTGAAATTTTTTTAGAAATGAGGGAGATGTTAGATGTTACCAAGACCAAGACCACCACGAAATTTCTATATACCAAAACCACCCTGAAATTTTTACACCAAGACCACCCCGAAATTTTTTCCTGGTTCCGCCACTGGAAATGAGGGAGAAGGTGTAACGCCCCGTTCCCGGATACCGAGTCCTTATCCGGAAAAGAAACCTTCGGCACGTATAATATTAAATAAATTCAATATTATACGTAAGTCTCTATTACGTCGTATCGAGTTTAGAAAACGGAAGCTAAAAAGACTCGGCAAAACCTCAAAAAAACTACAAAGAATATATACAAACCGACTAAAGATAGAAGGTTATCCTTACAATAACGAAAAGAAACTTACAACATACGAAATCTCAAAGAAAGAACTTACAAACTTGTCTTACAACATGAAAATAAAAGTACATATATTCTTTAAAGATAAGATACGAAATAAACTAGTACAATATATTCTTTAAAGATAAGATACGAAATAAACTACAAGAACTACGAATCAAACCAACCAAAGCCTTGAAGATTGATCAATCCTTGACAAAACCACATATTAGGGCTAAAATCATTACCTTTCAAAACTCTGCACTTTTAGAATCAAAACGATCCTCCCTTCCCGTTGATTCCAAATCTTCAAACGATTCTGAAAACCAATCACAGACTTGTGAGAAATTGGAAGAAGTCTCCCTCTCTTCTTATTTTCAGGTTTTCTCTCAAGTTTTCCTTCTAGTCGACCCATGCTCTCTTCTGACAACTTCCAGACACTTAATGGGTAGTTATTCCCAAAATAAACTTCTCAAAGAGTTAATTACAATTAACCTCCCTTAATTATAATTAAATCCCCAAACTTCCTTAATTTTTTCAATAAACCCTTTTTGCTTTTATTTTCCTTTTAATCTTAAATCCATAAATAAAAAAAAATATTCCGTGTTTTGGGAATGAAAGGTCGGGATATTAAGGACAAAAATATTTCATCAATTGAGTAGAAAGACGAGTTTTTGAAACTTTTGCATAAAGGACAAAACTATTTATTCACTATCGAGATTCACTTGGTTCGAAATTCACCGTTTAAATTCACCGTCGAAATTCACTAATTTTCAAAATTCATCGTCGAAATTCACTTAATTTTCGGGATTCACCGTCGAAATTCACCGATTTCGGGATTCACCTGGGAGATTCACCGATTTTCGGGATTCACTATTTGTCCTTCTCGCTATAAAAATTATGCAGTTGTCCTTCTCCCTATAAAAAATATGTAGTTGTCCTGTTACTTAAAAATATTTCAAATTGTGTCCTTATCCCTAATTTTCCATAAAAAATATAATATTCCGCGTTTTGTAAAAGGACACGTCTGACTTTTTACGAAAGGTCGGGATATTACAGAAGGACAGAAATATTTCATCAATTGAGTAGAAGGACAGTCTTTTGAGTCTTTTGAAACTTTTGCTTACGAATCAAACCAACCAAAGCCTTGAAGATTGATCAATCCTTGACAGAACCACATATTAGGGCTAAAATCATTACCTTTCAAAACTCTGCACTTTTAGAATCAAAACGATCCTCCCTTCCCGTTGATTCCAAATCTTCAAACGATTCTGAAAACCAATCACAGACTTGTGAGAAATTGGAAGAAGTCTCCCTCTCTTCTTATTTTCAGGTTTTCTCTCAAGTTTTCCTTCTAGTCGACCCATGCTCTCTTCTGACAACTTCCAGACACTTAATGGGTAGTTATTCCCAAAATAAACTTCTCAAAGAGTTAATTACAATTAACCTCCCTTAGTTATAATTAAATCCCCAAACTTCCTTAATTTTTTCAATAAACCCTTTTTGCTTTTATTTTCCTTTTAATCTTAAATCCATAAATAAAAAATAGGGGGAATGAGGGAGAAGGACAAAAATATTTCATCAATTGAGTAGAAAGACAGTTTTTTGAAACTTTTGCATAAAGGACAAAACTATTTATTCACTATCGAAATTCACTTGTGTTCGAAATTCACTGTTTAAATTCACTGTCGAAATTCACTGTCGAAATTCACTAATTTTCAAAATTCATCGTCGAAATTCACTAATTTTCGGGATTCACTGTCGAAATTCACTGATTTCGGGATTCACCGGGGAGATTCACCGATTTTCGGGATTCATCGTTTGTCCTTCTCGCTATAAAAATTATGCGGTTGTCATTCTCCCTATAAAAAATATGTAGTTGTCCCGTTACTTAAAAATATTTCAGATTGTGTCCTTATCCCTAATTTTCCATAAAAAATATAATATTCCGCGTTTTGTAAAAGGACACGTCTGACTTTTTACGAAAGGTCGGGATATTACAGAAGGACAGAAATATTTCATCAATTGAGTAGAAGGACAGTCTTTTGAAACTTTTGCTTAAAGGACAAAACTATTTATTCAATGTCGAAATTCACTTGTGTTTGAAATTCACTATTTAAATTCACTGCTGAAATTCACTGTCGAAATTCACTAATTTTCAAAATTCATTGTCGAAATTCACTTATTTTCGGGATTCACTGTCGAAATTCATTGATTTCGGGATTCACTGGGGTGATTCACTGATTTTCGGGATTCACTCTTTGTCCTTCTCGCTATAAAAATTATATAGTTGTCCTTCTCCTTATAAAAAATATGTAGATGTCCTGTTACTTAAAAATATTCCAAATTGTGTCTTTATCCCTAATTTCCCAAAAATTATAACATTCAAACAATTACGTTTTAGTCTCTAAAGAATTACACTTTACATCACATAATTGTTAAATAATATTTCCCCACATTTCTTCTTCATCTAAAATCCCTAATTTATGTTGGTAAAAAAACCCTAATTTATTTACAACCTACAGCCGCCCCCCCCCCCATTCCCTACAGCCTCCGTTCATCTCCTCCGTTCATCGCCAAACTTTTAGTTCATCTCAACAGTAGCCCCTGCCACCGGAATTAGCTGTAACATCGTGGCTCCTCCCTCTCCCACCGGAAAATCGCAGCTCTTAACCTCCCCCTCCCATCGGGGAACGCGACTTCTGCTCCAGGCCTTGGCGAGTTTTTTTTTTTTGTTTTTTTGTTTTTTTGTTTATTGTTATTGGGAAAGGGACTTAAGATTCAAGGGAGAAAGTGAGATGTGTTTTACAGAAGGGAAGGAGATGGTGGTGGCAGGGACAAAACCAGGAATTGGTGATCGGGTGAGCTAATTGACTATATTTGTATGATCAGGTGGGATGAATTAAGACAACTAATTGTTTTGGACTGAATTATATAAGGTTTTTGGTGTACCGAAAATAAAAATCTGGTGGACTGTGCCCACCCAAGCCACCCTCTGCCTGTGGAGATGGATGTTACTATTTTCATATTGGAAGGGGTTTGCTTGTTTATTCAAATCTCAGGAGTGGGGTCGCACGACTTATTGGTTGGGGATGGGGAGGAGGCGCGATTCAATAGAGGGGGCAAGAAGAGGCGCGTTTTACAGCTGGAGGTGGAATGGGCTGGGGCGGCTGATTTACAACAATGGCGGGGCTTGAGGCGGGGGAGAGGAAAGGGAAGGATTCAGGTTGTGAAAGAAGAAGACTTTAGAATGTGAAAGAAAGATGGTAGTTAGAAGTGTTAGGGTGGTGGAGATGGTGGAGATGCGTGGTGGTGATGCCGCGATGATGGTGAGTGAGGGTGGTGGAAAAAAAATATTATAAATATATGAATTTTATATGATTATGTGAAGCTTCAAACACTTAGTTTTAGTAGACCTCAAATTATTGACATCATAATTAGCATTTATACAAAGAACAAGACCGGGACATAGACTAGCAAACTACAAGTGTTTGACCGAATGTTGCCAAAAATTCTAGTCTAAATTCGTCGGTATATATTGAGTACTACATCCGTCCTAAAATGTAAATTAAATTATGATTTTTCATACAGATTAAAAAAGTTGATTAAATTCGTTATGTGTCGTTAATTTTGATGAAAAAGTCTAAAATGACATTTGACTGTTATTAATGCAAATTTTTGGAAAACCTAGTGGTAAATATTAAATGAGGGATAAAAAAAGAAAAATATAATAAAAATACGTCTTTGGTTATCTAAACGAACTTATATTATGACACAAAATCAATAATTTAAACGGACTTACAATTTTGGACGGAGGTAGTACAAAATAATCTAGGTTCATTTCTTCATTTTTAATTGGTATTAAATATAGATGGGAGACTAATGTTAAATAGTTGGTTATATGTACTTGAGAGTTTTTAACCGGCTATAAATAAAGGTAAATGGCTGAATGAATGTAGAAAATATTGCTTTAGATAATATTAAAAATACAAATTTTGAGAATTTTTTCTATGTTTTTATTTCTAGTTTTCTTTGTTGGCATTTTATTTGATACACTCCTGACGTTACAATTGCAAAGTCTTTTGTTTTCTTTTTATTTTTTTAACCTTCAAATGTGGCCCATTCTCAAGGGAAAAAAAAGAGTGGTTTACAAGACATCCTGTGTCGCGAAACGGTGTCTTTTATCTTCACCGTTGATGCGTGCAAGGATCTAGATGATCATCTAGATCCTACACAGATCAACTAAGTGAAGATCATCACAAGACACCTGATAAGAAGAAGATTGCTGGAAAAAAAATCCACTCGATCTCTTTCTAGAATACTTGGCTCATTTACTTTGAGAGAATTCACTAATGTCTAAACTATCGTACTAATCGGCATTTATCTTTATTTACGAAATATTTAATAAGAATAACTATATCAGAACCTCTAAAAATATGATTCGTATAAAATCTGTATTTTATGCACTACATGTTGTGTAGTTTAAAGTTTACAGATTCGATATTTTAAAAACTTGAAGAAAGACTGTACTGTAAATGTTTTTTTTATATAAATCTTGATGATTTAAATCTTTATTTTAATGATTCGTCTGGTTTTATGGTATTTTAATACTGCAAGTGCACTTATATTAATTATAGATTTTTTGTTATATCAAAATGGAGTGTCGTGTTTAGAAGAGAAGTAATAACTTAAGCAAGCCTTGACTTTGAATATATATATATAGCCAACCTGCAGGTAACATCTTACCTTGATCATGTAAGGAATAACTGGACGAGGTCATGTTGGAAATCGATATATTTATACCTAACATCATTCCGTGGTCGATCGTGAGTGTTTTTATATTTATTTTGATCATTTTTACAAGTGATAGATGTGTCCCGAAATGATGATGATGTAGAATTTATGTAAACACCTTGGAACATGAAAAATCCACAGAGAGATGCATATGGGGAAAAACACCGTCAACATATATGGTTAACTATATATAGTAGCATCAAAAAAAAAAAAACAAAAAAAAAAAAACAAAACAAAAAAAAAACAAAAAAAAAATGTATAGTAGCATCAACATAAGTGGGGTGGGGTGGGGTGGGGTGAGGTGGGGTGGGGGAATGGGGGAGATAGGAGGGACACACTCCCCTAGAACGTCTTATGTGGCATGAAAAATTACTAGACTAAATGAGTAAATAAATGGGTAGAGTTTTATTGTTTTTCTTCAAAAAGTGTGTCCTCAAATGATACAAAATGTCACTATTTATAGACGAATATACAACAGCATGATAAATGTAAATGGCGTGTCTTTTTATGATTGATCATGCATTCTTGGGCTTCAACGAAGCCTTCGTGTATCAATTGTTGTCGCCCTTAGAGAGTTGGGTCCAAGCTACGACCCGGACATGTATGTTGACGGACAAGCGGGGCATCCATTTGAGCTTCTTGTCCTTTAAGGTGGAGTTGTCCTCAATGAGGTCTTCCCGGAGGGGGTTATATATCCCGCCAATCCGGCCAGGGCGGGAAAAGGCTTCATGTCAATCTCGACACTCTTTTGTCTTTGTCATGATGTATGTCGAAAAGGCGAATGGCGAGCTAGATGAATATCCGGCCCGGCCCGTCTTATCAAAATGCGGACCATGTGGGCCAAGGACCATGTGTCTCTTGGGTTTAAATGCAAGAGCCCAATCAAACACACTCACAGGCTCATTTTGGGCTCTGTGTAATCACGTCTCAAGTTGGAATTATTTATGTGATAAATGCTAAAGTGAATGATAAACTATGAAACTCTGTAGAAAAATCAACATCAAAGAGAACTTAATCATTTAGGGTCATGAAGAAGTTTCAAGTTCTCTTTTGCGTATATAATAAACAATTGTAACAAACTAACAGTAAAAGTATATGACATGAAATAACAGTACAAAACTAATGCTACTTGGTCACATAAACATTTAAAGCAATTAAGATACACAAATTCAAACTTGAAGTTATAAGTCACTTATTTCTCTATTACATTATTTCTGAAATATCTTCTTTTATTTGTGGTTCATGAGCATTACAGGTCAGAGTCCATAAGGACATGGTTTTAAACTTAAATGGTTGAGAAGGACAGTCACTACATGTGTTACTATATTTTTGTATATGTGTTACTACATGTGTTACTACATCTTTGTCCTTCTCAACCATTTTAGATTAAAATCTGTCCTTTACGACCTTTAACCTTAAATTCTTTATAAATTAGTTTGTAACATTATTGAAATGATGTGAATACACAATTATAATTATTTGACATATTATCGGTAGTTATATCCTGATACAGCACATCATGTCAGTATTGGTCCACAGCATAATAATGAGGCAATATTTTAAATTTGAGATAAATTTTTCCACAAATAGCGGATCCTAAATTTTATTGGATAAAGTCCACCATGTCATATCTATGGCTGGACCTGGATAATATTATTTATAGACTATTGACTACAACGATAGAAATTCGGAGGCAAATCTGGAAATTGCCACCAACTGCCATAGAAAAAGCCACGGTCACGACCTTAATTGCCGCCAATGCCTTGAATCACTGCAAATTTCACCCCTAATTCATCCGATGATGTTGCATACTCGAAACATGCCTTGCATATGATTAGACTTGAAAATAAAGCTGCAAAAAAGATGATTAAAAACATCAAATTGTTATGGAACTAATAACAGAGAAACAAGACTAATAACAAAGAAACAAAGATGAAATATAACGTAGAAAGAAGAAGGGAAAAGTTGTGTATTATTTCACTCGCATCATCGGGTATTTATAGGAGAGATTATAATGTGAACACAATATAATAGATAAACCAGAAAAATCTTGTAAATCAATTTGAATAATAGATAAACATATTTTATTCTTTTATTACACTCCCCTTGGATATCTATTATTCAACGAACAATATATATGATATGTTTCAGTAAACCCTTACTAAGAAAAACCCAATGGGAAAAAAATCTTAGTTAAAGAAAATGAGTACATATTTATCTATGTTGATTTACTCCCCCTGAACTAAGCATCAATTAAGGACTTTCAATCGTTGCATCACAATACCCTTCACCAGTCTTTCAAATGTTGTAGTCGGCAATGTCTTGGTAAATAAATCTAACCGGTTGTCGGTTGATCTGATCTGTTGCACGTCAATGTCCCCATTCTTTTGCAAGTCTATTATATGACTGAATTAATTTCTCAATTTGAGTTGCATAACGTATATGTCATGCACTATTAACTATGCTAGAAAAACCCAGTGGGAAAAAACTAGACAAGGAAAATAATTCATGCCATATGCGTTTTTATGTGTTGCACTGGCTACATCGTTAAAAACCTTTAACTAAGAAAACCCTATGGGAAAAACTTGGTTAACGGAAAAAAAATACAATCATTGGTTTAAGACCAAATTCTTAAAATAGTTTTGAAGTTGTCGCTCCCCCTGACAACAACAATCTTTCTTATGTACGCATTCCAGTACTATAAACACATTTTTCTCCAGAACGGATGTAGGAATGATCTTAGTGAACAATCTTCCTTTGTATATCCGTCTCTTCTAGACTTCATGTAGATAATTGAATGAAGGGGCTAAATACTGTCATGTCCACTACTAATTCGTGCAACACATGGAACTCAGTCATCACTATAATTATAAAAACAAAGGGGAAAGTAATACAATCACAATTTACATGCATATATTTACATGTCGTAGTGCTATAAATTCATGACATTAAGTTTGAGTTACTGATATATTCCTTCCTCAATAGGACTATACGATAGTCATATTACATTCAACATGAATGTTAACGACATTTTAAACTTAACAGCATACATGTTGCGATTGTTATATTAATTCATTTTTAAAATCCACCAAGGATTTTCATATCAATATTAATGTCCATCAATCTATAAATATGCGGTCATGACACATGAAAACTCAAAGTTACTGCAGACATATATGTTAGCGGAATAACATTATCTATATTGAGAGAAGAGCTTTTAACACTTTTAGGACCTCATGTTTTATCATTGTGTCAAAATTGACCCTTATCTTTTAACATGATAATTTTAGGACTTCATATTTGTTTTTTTTTTTTTTTTTTTTTCAGTTTTAAACAAATTTAAAATTTCCGTCCAATTTAACGTGTTATGTCGTTAACATCCACCTGGCCAATCCACCTGTACAACATTTATTATATAAAAAAATCCACCTATGCATCAGCCACGTTTTCTTTAATAATAAAAAAAAAATCAGATTTCTTTCATCTCTTTAATTGTTCTTCTTTCTTGTTTGGAAGAACTTTGTTTCTTCTTGTTTCTTTAAAACTTTGTACTGTAAAAATCATTAGCCATGGATTCTGCCAACAACAGTGGAAGTATGCAATCCCACCACCAGCCACCACCATCTCCGACACTTCTACCTCAACAATACCAAAACAGTTTGTTCAATCCCAATTCACAGAGTCTTGAGGCTGCTTTTGCTCAATCTTCAAATGTTAAATACTCAATATGGTGGTAATCATGATGTTGTATGGTCCATACGATTAAGATCTCAAAACAATCATCATCCCAACTTTGAAAACTTTGTTGCCTTATCATCATCATCATCACCATCATCCTTTTCATCATCATCAAATCAATCACTATTTGGAGCATCCCATTCCCAACTGCTTAATCAACAACCACAAATTTGCCAGCTCATCATCATCAACCATGCCATCACAATCTGCTGAAGGAAATCCACCAAGAGTTGGTTCAAATCAGCACTCTGACCATCATCAATCTATTGGCAAGAATCCTAAGAAACGGACCCGGGCATCGAGGCGGGCCCCAACCACTATTCTTACCACTGATACTACTAATTTCAGGCAAATGGTTCAAGAATTCACTGGAATCCCAGCTGCACCGTTTTCATCCTCGCCGTATTCTCGGCGACTCGATCTTTTCTCCGGCGGAGGCGACGGGGTGTCGGGTATAAGATCAGGCAACTTAGATGCATTAAACCCACTTTACCCTTTGAGGCCCTCTGCTCAAAAACTTCAAATTTCGCCATTTTTACCTCAATCTTCATCTTCTTCTTCTCCGTCCTCTTTGTAAAGCTCCACCATGCTTGAGGCTTTATTGTCTGCAACGAATCAGAGTACAACTAACAATGCATCAAGTACTACTCCTGAAAAATTCAAAAAAAAAATCAAGAAGAAGAACAATTAAGGAGATGAATTGAGCAGAAAACTGGAAGAGAGATTTTGTTTTTGGGGAAGAAATTAGGGATTGGGAAGAGGGGAAGAAATTAAGGGTTTTAGGGATTGGGAAGGATTGGAAATCAAAGCTGATTTTTTTTTTAGCTCTATAAAACACGTGGCTGATGCAATAATTTAATATGTGGATTTTTTTAATTATAAATGTACAGGTGAATTGACCAGGTGGATATTAACGGCATAACAAGTTAAATTAGACGGAAATTTTAAATTTGTACTAAAATTGAAAAAAAACACAAACATGAGTCCTAAAATTGTCATGTTAAAAGATAAGGGTCAATTTTGATACAATAATAAAACATAAGGTCCTAAAAATGTTAAAAGCCATTGAGAGAATATATTTGATCATTAACAAACAAATATTTCCAATTCAAACTCATCCTCAATTGCTTAGTTCATTTTACCTAGTTTGAGTGTTTCTGACACTCTGTTAATGACTTAGGTACTGAATCCAGATATTTTATTATAAATTTCTCCCATAAAATTCATTACTAAATCGATATTAGCAAACCAATTCCTTATCAATGTATGGATTAGTTGTTCTGCAACCCCAATATTTAATCATTTGATGCACGTGCAGTTTTATTTTTGGGTTTTCGTCTTTAGGACAAATCTCTTTAAGAGATTTCATGAGTGACTGAATATGAATTCATTTTCCGCAGATTTTTATCTTTATTGGTCTTCAACGCTTCTGTCGTAGAAAAATATTATCAATAATACTTTTGGTGTATTTATAAATGGTCACTCTTTTTATTCAATTAAGGCATCTGACAGATTACTTGCTAAATACTACAAGTAAGATTATTTTGTAGTTCGGTTAAACTGATGTGTGGAAGATCGTTTATGTTGTTAAAATTTCTCGGCATTCTTTTATTCTAACATGAGGTTTTCTTGATCTCTCCCTATTGCTGAGAATCAATCTTCACCAAACATATTGCACCGAGCTATACCTTGATACTTTTTATTGCTTCAAGAGATTTAAACATTTAATACATAGTGGTTTCATTAAATATCTCATTCTATGAGATTTTTGAAAACATTATCTCTCTTACGCTTTATATATCACTACGTGATTTCGGATTCTTCAAGAATCGCTCAAATTATACATCACATGTAGAGAAATCACAAGAATGAGACATTGAACTTTTGGTTCATTTCTCCATTTTCTCAAAAAAAAAATTGATGTATTCAAATGTGCATAAAATCTACCCTTCGTGGGTTTTATGTAAATGAATAATATATGAACTCTGGGTTCATATATGTCAATGTTCGCAATAACCCGTGACAGATTCAACATTTCAATGTGAGATCCTCTTATGCGGGTATCAAAATATTTCTTTAATATTTTTCGATTCCGGGAGAAATATTGTCTCATATAGAGATATTATAACATTTCTCACAATTATGGATACAATATATCGAGTTATACCAATGTTCTTGAATCACCAACTCAACTCTAGTGGGATTCTTACATAAAGAATGGTTATAACCACAGTGACCAATATATTTATAATCATCACATGCATTTTAAATATTTAATATGGTCGTATTTTAAAGAGGTCAAGTGTAAACTGAATTATGGAAGTAAAACAACTTACCATTAATATTTCTTAAAATAACTTCAAGTAATATAATAACATATTACAATTTCAGTCAAACAAGCTTTTACACACGGTATAACTCAAGATTTAATTAGATTGTGAAACCAAGTATAACCAAGTTGATTGGTAATCTCATAATAATATAGTAATTCAAATGGCTAATACTTATGTTCACTAATTCAAGACACTCCTCGATAAAATCATTTCGGGAGTTTCATTATTGCAATAGACTTTGACATTTAAATTTGGAATCAAAATGTCAAACTAATTAACAAGTGCAAAATCAATGGAGTGGATCCACAAGCTTTAGTATAATATGGAGACAAAAAAAAAAACTCAAATTGTCAGATTATGCAAGTACTATATATATATATATATATATATATATATATATATATATATATATATATATATATATATATATACTAGCTAAAGACCCGTGCATAATGCACGGGAATTAAAATTCCGAAGATACTTTATTAAACAAACCGTTAGACATAAAAATAAAAAAGAAAACAAATTTGAATGATATTGCGTTAAATTCACCAAAAGAGAAAAGCAATTGTGTACTCACGTGTGATCTTAGTCGGAGAAAAAGAATGTTGCAAAAGAAGGGATATGGGAAAAAAATACTGGAAACTAATTATGCAATGGAAAGACAAAGCCGGTAATGTCAATGCTACTATTGGTAGAACCAGAGCAGCACTTTATTATTTTTTAACTTGTTCCACGCACGCCGTACTTCTTTCTTCTTCTTCATTTTCTGCATCCTGCTAACTGCTTCTTCTTTATTTTTTTTTTACCTTTACTGCTCCGAAGTTCTTCCTAATCGGCTCCTTCCTATTTTGTTTTTTTTCTTTATTTCCATTTTGTCTTTCTCTTTATTTCCTGTTCTTATTCATTTAAACTCTTAAATATGTTCCATGAGGAAATGGGTTTAGACGGGTTCAGGGCCACGCCTCACATAGCTGGGATAGATGTTCCTTTCTTAGTCTTAGTTTTAGTTAGGACTCAAGGGTAGAATAGGTAAATAGGTTAAATATTAAACTATTTCCCTGGCTCAACCAAAAGGAGCTCAAATCTGAGCATTATCTCCTTAAATCAACAACCTAGACCCACAACATACAAATCTTAAGGGCAATGAAGTGAAAACACAAAAAGAAATTATATGATGAAACAATCAATAGCGTGATTTAATAAACTATATATTTAATCTATAACAAACTCGTAATCATCTTATGAAAATGCAAAGACATTCTTGGCGACTTTAATGTAAGCATATTGTGCTAAATGCGAAGAAAACATGAGAAGTTTTAAATTTTAATCCACTGTAAGTGAATGGTTTACATGATTAAAATTAGTAAATGTATGCTAGTATATTTTTACTCTGCACCCACATTTTTATCGAGGATTCTTGGTTCACATATTGCATTAGAGCGCTTCAACTTTAAATCTGCATTTTGAGGGTTATTGGTTGACTCTTGCATTGGCTTCATCCCACTCCTCAAGGCAAACAATGTACCCATGCTTCCATTCACCTCTTGAACACACACCTAGCAAGTCCAACTAATCCAGGTGTCCGATCGTTAATCACCAATCTGTAAATATACCATGACTTAGCCATGCTTCGATCTATATTCAACCGATCCACATCCCAAACAAAACAAATTATCAAGATTTATCGGAAAATGAATTAATAAATCAATTGAACATCCCAAACAAATCAAAATATCAAGCTTCATAGGAAGATGAATTAATAAATCAATTAACGTACTTGCTTTGGGTCCGCCCAACGGAGCGACACCCGAGAAGCCCCGATCATGATCTTGATTTCTCATCGTTGCCTATAGAATTCACACACGCCACAAAAAAATCTAATTATTGACGCGAGGCCGATCCGGATCTCCCGGCCACCGTTGCATTTTGAAATTTAAAAATGATACTACTTTAGTCGAACAAAAAAAAGGGGTATCCCAAACCCGATGCAGAAGATGAATAGTGGTTCGATTCATGTTCATTCTTTTAGGTTGTAGAAAAATGAAAGCAGAGATTACAGAGCAACAATTTGAATTCTCTTTGGTACGCAATTAGAATGGCCTGGGATTCACGTCTTCTTGATCCTTTTCTCCGCTAGAAATTTTAAGATGGAAGGCCTGTTGGTTTTTGGGTTAGAGATGGGTTTGAAACTTGAAGTGAATTTGGGATGATGCGGCTGTTTGTTGAGATGGGGAGTTACCTTCGTCCTATTGATGCGGGATGGGGGAATTCTGAAAATCCGTAGGGGTAGGTTAGATTTTTATCACCTGCGTGTGATTATTTCGGCTTCGGATCGGGTAATCGGGTATTTTCCGGGTAATTGGGTTAAAAGTGCTCATCTTTATATTATAGTATAGATATATATATATATATATTATATCTATCTATATATATAAAGAAGAGCACTTTTAACCTAATTATCCGTAATTTTGACCCAAACCCGTAAAATAACCCAGTTTATACCCGACTCCAAAAAAACCACCAAAAAACAAACAAACACCCAGCTGTAAAAATAAAATATACTAAATAAAACACTTAACAAAATATAATAATATCTACCGTTGATAATCTACGATTTTTCAAAAAAAAAAAAAAAAAAAAACAAAAAAAAAAGAAACCAGCCGTAAAAACAAAATATACTAAATAAAACAGATACGGGATCACCATCGCATAAAACTCTCAACAAAAACAATTCCCTACGGAATCACCATCCCGTAAAACCCTCAACAAGCAACACTTCATATCCCCCTTCCATGTGAAAATATCGGCCGATTCACCCACCCAAAAATCCCTCAAATAAAACTCCTCCCTTCTGCTTGCACAATTATGGACGAGACGAGTCTGTTGTTTAACTACTTCCATCAAACCAGGTAACAAATTTTGTTCATTTTTTTTTGAATTGAATTGATAAAACAAATTCCTCTTGATTTTCCGGTTATATAAGGATCGTGGAGAAGTGAAAATCTGGTGTAAACTATTTTCCCATTTTCTGATTGTTCTGGAGTTAAATGATGAATCTTTATCTTGCCTTTCGTTTCATGCTACATCAGTTATGATTGATTATTTTTGTTATGAAATTCCTGATCACAATTTTTTCTTATGGCTGGATGTATTTATTGTTAGGTTATTTTCCGGCGCGTGTTTTGGTCGAGTGGTGAGAATTATCTGAGGGGAAGGTTTTTTTTTTCCCTCGCTCGATCAATTTATTGCAATTTAGTTTCTTATGCAAATGACATATTTTTTATGCACAGTTGCAACTTGATATGACATTTCAAGTTGTCATGAAATTCCTAATCACAATTTTCTCTTATGGTTGGATGTGTATTTCTTCTCAGGTTTTTTTAAGGGGCGTGTTGTGGTGGGGCGGTGAGAATTATCTGAGGAAAAGGTATCTCTTTGTACCCCTTAATCACTTTATTGTTATTTAGTTTTTCATGCGAGGACCCATTTTTTATGCTATATTTTACATACCTATGCCAAATCATCGGATAAGAGCACCACAATTGCAACTTGGAAGGACATTCTGCATTTTTACTTCTTATCATCTCTGATAGTGTGGCTATATAGATTTTTCAAGGATATTTGCTTGAGAAATATTTAGTGTAAGAAAAACAAATTCTTGCTATGTTGTTTTAAAGAAAGAAAGTGAACCAATATAATTTTGTTTTTATGTATAATGTTTGTTTGTTACTGCTTAACATAATCTTATGGTAATGTGCCGCATTTTTTGTTCATTTAGGAAAGAAACTGAATTTCAAACAGCATTAAAAAAAATGTGACCTTTTTTTTTTTTTTGGTAATGTGCCTTTATGACATGTTTTATTTTTATTTTTATTAGTACTGTTTAACATCATATATGAGTCTGTGGTTATAAGCTCACTGTCGTGAGAATGCGGTGGATGATTTTTATATGTATTTTTCATTTATCTTTTTTTGGGTGCGGTACACTGAGTTTCTTGGCAAACTACATTGGACAAAGTCACTATTTTTTTTATGGGTGGTGTTACTTTTTGTCCGTGAGGTTTACTAATATTTTTTCCTATTTGTATTAAGCACGGTTGTAAAAAATGCAATAAAGATAGTGTTGATTAATGAATCAGACATGGAAGATCAAATGAGGAGATTTTAAGAAAAAATCTTGAGGCGTTGAGACGTTTCTTTCTGAATCCAGCTACAATATAAGAATGCAAAACTCTCTTTTACTTTCTTCATGGAACATCCAATATTTGCATTTTTGTATCCAACAGTGTTTTACAATGCATATATGTTCTTCATTTCATTTATTCCAAGCATGTGAATGAGTGTGTTGAGGATTACTTCTGTCAGTTGAAGTATAAGGCCCTCATTCGTGGCATCACTATGGACCATGTTGCTATATATATATATATATATATATATATATATATATATATGTTTCTATATTTTAGCAAACTGCGATTGCTAATAGTTCTTGCCAAATGATTCCGGCAATCTAAGTCATGCGAATCATCTTTGAGTGCTATCAATATAAACTCTGTTTGCAGTTATACGTTGTTAGTTCTTCTCAGAGGAGTGCATATTTTGCTAATGCATTCTTCTGCTATCTCCAGGGAAAAGCTTGAGGAAAAAAATTCCATTGATTCAGGTCTCAAAATTGGGCTTGGCAGTGATTGGGACATTTGCAACTGTTTGGTTACCATATCTTGACTCGACAGAAGCATGTTTCAAGGTAGAATCACTTTCATATTTTGTTATTTTTCTTTAGCCATTTTTGTTTCGATTCTCTTTTCATAGTTAACTTACAATGTTTCCTCTTGCATGCCATTGACAAAGTTTAACTTGAACTCTTAGACTTTTTAGAATTGTTCTTTTTGAAGCTCATACTATTTTTTGTCAGAAAATGTTTGTCCATAATAAAATGGTCACAAGAAAGTGTTACAACGCACTTTCATACCATTGATCATTATGGGCCCCATAGAAATTAACATTGCTCACACAATGAACCTTGGTGTAAAAATATGTTTTCTACTTTGTTGTAACCATATTGTTGTTGAACTATCACTACTTTTTTTTTTTATTAACATGGACCTTGAGTTCTTTGTTACTTTACTGCACCTGCTTTCTTTAATTAGGTCAGATTTCATAAAATTTTCATTTCCTAAAACCTGTTGGGTTTGAACTTTTATATATATATTTTTATTTTGCTGAGGTTTTTTTTCTTCCCAATTTCATTGGTGAAAATTCCTATTTGGGTTGATGATCAAGAAGAAATGGTGTTTGATGGTGTTCGTGTTCGATTTGGCCCAACTTTGTAACAAAAGAGAAGCATGCAAAGTCAAATGAGGGTTGTTGATATTGATGTGAATTTTGTCCTTCAAGTTCGTCAACTTTTTAGCCTATAGAAGAGAGCATTTGTGATTAATGTTAATTATGATTAGCTGAATGTTATTGTATTTTTTTAGGATAATGAAGGTTTGGCTCTTTTACATATTGAGGCATGAATGACGGTAATATGTTTTTTAGTTTGTTATGAATGATCGATTGGAGGTAAATTTTATGTAGAATCTTTGTTGACCGGTGAGGGTGGGGTGGAAAGTGTAGCGAGGGATAAAACCCTTAAACTATTACTTAATGGGAAAGAGTTGATTGTTTTATTTTTTATTTGTTTTATTTTTATGTTGTGCCTCAATCCAAAGTGTTCTCATTTCCCCTGTCCTAGAGTTTCGTAAATGACGTAATTCGAAGGTTATACGTCAGTGGTACAATTTGCAAATGTTGTTTGTACAATTTATTTTTCTTTCACACATCGGCTCAACGTGTACATCTCAAAGACTCACTATAGTACTCTGCTATTTTCAAATTGAGCTATGTCACGGAGGCAGAGTTGATTTGTTTACAACTATAATACGGCAACACTATACTAAATTTTTATGTTTGTTGACGACCAATGATAATTATCATAAACATATTTCATAGTTGTGTATCAATACCGATTCTTTGGTGTAGTGTAGGATATTTTAGGGTTGGTTTATCATGTTAAAGCATAATTTTGACCCATACCCATAATTTTGACCCATACCTGCAAAATGACCCGGCTTATATACCTAAACAAAGCAGCCGATCTCTTTAAGAAAATATAATAACATTAAAAATAAAAATAAAATCAATGAATACAGCTAATCTCGCCACAAGTTCAGGCTTGCACAATCCTTCCTGAAATCTCTCGGTTCAGTTACATAAGATTTAACTTTCAAATCTTTATAGTTTAGATGATCTCTTAATGGCATATAAAAAAACAGGTTAACAGGGCCATCAACTCATTTGCTTTGGGTGTCGATCTTGGTACGTTCTGTAATATATACATTTTGCTGTTTTATGGAATGAATGTGACAGTGATTTTATTTTGTTATTTTTTTAAGAACTTGAGTCAAGTTTTGATCTTGATTACTTTCATTGTTGGGTTTTAATTTGTGTTCTTTTAAAGAATAAATGTATTCTTTAAATTTGATCGTGAATAATTTTCAGCTTTGCTGGTTGGTTGCGTATCTTGGTTGACAACATCAATTGAAGCCGGTGAATTTGTGTTCATATCAATTCTACACCATCGGTGATGGTGCAATTTTCATCCACCGGTTCCAGTGCAAAAAAAAAAAAGGTTTTGAACTGAATTTCCTCTCAGTTTTACTAAAAGAAAACTATTTTGAATCATGCAGGTGTATTCTTTTCTGATTCCTTTAACGTTTCTCTTGATTCAAGAGCTTTCATGCCCAATTCTTGAACGAAATTTGGTTACAAATCTGAAGTACAACTGCGACTGCATACTTCTATTCAGGACTCCCGGCCTACCTGCAGATAAAGATTATTCAAATTATTTTTCATGGTTGGATCTGCTGTCATTTTTATATTTTAATTTGATCGAAATTTAATGGTTGCTAATTTCGGTATAAGAGTACTTGGTTATAGTTTCGTTTAATTGCTTGCTATAACGAATTTGTTCTTGAAATGTGTCTAACGAAGAATTCATTGACCTGATTTACGTCCATATTTGCAGCAGAGGAAATAGAGCAATTAAGGATAGTTGCTAAAGTTCCTCCTATGATTCAAATGTCCAAAAACCAAGTCGTAGGTATTAATTATTCTTTTCAGAGCTGCTGTTGTTTTATCTTTTCTCCAACAACTCTTTTTGCTTTAAATGTTAATTGCTGCACTAAGGTTTCAATTTCGTGATGCTTATGCTCAATCCTCCCTGATGTGCTTACGAGTCTTTGCAATTTTTAAAATGCATTGTTCTATTTGATTTATGGCTATGTGAAGAGGCAAAGAATTTCTAAGCCAAAAACAATCAACAATGGTTCTCCGATCTCCAATGAGGAGGAAATAATGGTGGAAAAGAATTAAAATGATTTCCAAGATCATGTATATATGTACGCTTATCCTCTGACGCTGATGACCATAGGTTCATAGATATTGTTTTTTTTTTTAATTCCTATTATTTATATTAACTCAGATGAGTACTTTTTATTTTATTTGATGAATGTTTTATGCAAATCAGATAATGTAGTTATTACATTAATTTTTTGGGTTTTAATCAAACCATTTGTTTTCTATGAATTCAAAGTAGTATTTGTGAAATATCTGACAATTGAGATGCTATTCTAAGAAAAAAAAAACATGCATTGAAGCATGAGTGCGATATCTTATTATTCACCGGCTGATAGTGAGTCGCAATTTGTTTGGATGGCGTTTTTTCATTACCATTGCTAATTTTTATTTTATTTTATTTTCATAAATATTTTTTGTGTATTGCTATTTGGTTTATTGTGCTGTTGTTGTTTTTTGTGTTGGTGAAAAGCCTTGCAGTTTGTAGATGCATGGAAGGAAGTGTCACGTATGATAACATTGAACCTAAATCTTAATTTTTAGTCTTCTTCAACCTAACAAAACAACACCCAAATGACTAGATAACTACCAAAGCCTTGAGGGGATGAACTCCAATCCAAGTGTACTTTATAGCACCTTCCATTAATCTATGCATATGAGGAAACATGTTCATTAAATACCGCGTATGAGAATTAGGATGGAAGATCACCTCATTTCTCTTGATCCAAAGCTTACTTTTGCTTATTATTTACACTCAGTTTTGTGTTTGTGCGCATGTTTACACGTTCGAAAATTCAATCAGGTTGTTGATGTGTTTGTTTTGATTGACAATTGTTGATACAAAGGGATTGTGTGTTTTATTGATTGTTAAATGCCTACAGATGATTCGGTTAAGGAACATTGATGAATCTGTCTTGCTATGAAATGAAATCTAACATGAGGTTAGCTGCTCATCAGATGATGGATATTGTTGGTTGTTTGTGACAAATTTAGAAGTTTTTATCTTTGTGTTTTTCTTCGATTTATCTCTTTAATATGGTGTTACGTAGTTCGTGCCGCTCTTATTGAACTAGAGCCTTTTAGTGTAAATGTTCTTGCTTTGCTCCAATCGTTATGATTACTTTGTCAAATCTTGCTAATATTTGTGTTAATTTGTGGATTTTTGTTTACCTTCAGTCATGTCGTCAAATCTTCAACCATCCATGAGCTAACATAGACTCTAACACCATTATTAATATCTTGATGTTTCGAGTCAAATGAAAATTTTCATTCATGTATCCAAAAAATACCGTAGTTGGTACGTTGGCATGCTAAATGAAACACTTTCATTATGGATTGATTCCATTTCTGTACACTTCAACATTGCCTAAGCCTCTATTCATGTGCATTATGTGTTGTGTGTGTGTTTGCGTAAATATAGCGAGAAGAGTTATGGTACAACGGTGATTCATGGGTTGTATTAAGTGGAAGGTTGTGATGGATTCTTATATCGTTATGGTACAACGGTGATTATACACCGTTGTACTAAGTGGAAGGTTGTGATGGATTCTTATACATAACTTTTGGCTAGATATCTATATATATAAAGAAGAGCACATTTAACCCGATTATGTTAAATGATATTGCTTGGTCCCTTTGGTAAAGACTAAGCAATATTGCTAACTTTATTTCATTATTTGATTTTAATACATGTTTCGTTTCCCTTTTTAATCTTTCACGACAAATATTTTTTTTTATCTTTGGCTTTCATTACGCATTCGGTATTCTTTTACCATTTAACTTATCATTTATGCAGGTACTTGGCATTTTGGCATGACAAATTTTTTTTTCACCACTCTTTCGAACTCAAACATTCCCTTTCCAACCAAGGTCTACTCTCTTGGCCGACGGAGCTGTACACAGGGCTTGGGGGGCTAAGCCCACCCCAATTTTTTTATTTTTTTAGTAGTAGACTATGCATACGTTTTCTGATTATTTTATTTCATCTATTTCTCATTACATTGTATCGTCGTTTATAATGGTTATTTAACCCCTCTAATGACATGTGATGTATAGCATTCTAGGACTGAGCTTGAACAAGACTAAGGAAGTCCGATTTCCATGCACATGCAGCTAACTACAAGAGAATCATGTTCCAGTTGCATCAGGTTTGTGATGCTTTTCTTCAATAACTATTTGTATGCTAATCTGTCTAATTCAACAATTTATATGCATACATTGATGCTAACCTAGCTACTCTATATAATCAATTTTGTACAAATGACATGAAGATAGCAAAGCTAGGAAGCATTGGTTTGACTAGATATTGTAACAGGGTGAAGGGCTACATCGAATTTCATGAAGGAGTCTTTGTGTGGTTAGTTGCATACCAGTTAGCAAAGTTATAGGATATTTCTCATCCTGTGATTTATCCGACTCATACCCGCTTTTTCCACACACGTGATCCCGATATCTTAACTTTTATCTTTTTTCTGTTAATTTTTTTTAATACTCAACTAATACATGTCTCAAAATCTCATCGCCAAATATTATCTCCGGCTTCTTCTCCAACCACCTAAGTAGTTGTAACAAATTTCATCTACGTCCCCATCATTTAAAATCTTTCCTGGACTTTTCTAATTGCAAATATAACAAATTTTATCAACGAAAAAGTTAGCATAAGGTAGGGTAGGTTAGGGTTGGGGTGGATGAAAGTGGAGTAGAGTATGTAATGGGTAAGGTAGGTAGGATGTTAAGGGTAAGATATGGTGATATCGGGTAGGGTAGGATAGGGTGGTGAGTAGGGTATGATAGCGGTGGGTAGGGCAGGGTGGGAAGAGAGGTATCATACCTTATGGACCGTATCATACCCTACTCAAGCCAACCTTAATTCACTACATTGCTCTATCAATCACTCAATGTGTCATCTTTTATATAATTTGTTTAATTCCAATCCTGCATATTCAATTCAATTCAATTCTTGCGTAACAAATATGCCAATAAAATCTTCTTCATCCTTCAAAAAATTATTCTATTGAAAAATACGTTCTCCCGCGTAACGCTTAAAAGCAGTAATATAACCACAATTATTGGCATCGTATAACTTTTGGACATGTTGTATGGTCTATTTTTAACTTTATCCGAATATATATATATATATATATATATATATATATATATATATATATATATATATATATATATATATATATATATATATATATATATATATATATATATATATATATATATATATATATATATATATATATATATGCATATATGCATGTCACGCATGTATTCTCAACACACACACACACACACACACACATATATATATATATATATATATATATATATATATATATATATATATATATATATATATATATATATATATATATATATATATATATATATATATTTATTTTTTTTTTTTATTTATATTAATATCTTATATTAGTACTAGATAATATAATACCATAAATAATTAATTTGTGAAATCCATGTGTATCAATATACACATAAAATTGCGCCACATATTTATATATAAATATATATTTAATTAATCAATATAATTAATATCTTGTATTATATTAATTCACAATAAATAAATACCACAATATTAATTTACCACTATAACACTTTATAGTCGAAATAAACTTTCATTATTTGGTTATCATTATATCACATTTTAATCCGGCTAGATGTTTTTATATGTGTGACCCGATAGGCTTCCGAATATGTTGGCCGTAGACACAAGGTGCAATTACAAAAATGCAATGACTCCTACCTTTCATGTGAAACGGTTACCGTGTAAATAGAATCATACCGATGTTACAATATCCTTACGGTCGTATCTCGAGTTTCAATACATTAACGACCGTATCTTATAATCTGGATATCATGCTCTCTCGAAGTAACTCATTTACTCCCACTTTGCAAGATTCATGAGAGCTAGACATTCCTTATAAGAAGGCCCTTTCGGATATTTACTCCTAAACATAAGATGCGCGATTTCCGGACGAACAACATGAATCCTACGCATGCTTCAGTATCACACCCAATCACTACCGCATGATCGCCCCATGGCTAGGGGAAAACCTCAATAGTGTCAAAGTATGACAATCCATACCGTGATGTTATAAAGACTCCGGTCTTAGGATAATTACACAACCGCCACATAGTGCGACACTCAATAAAGTAAGTGGGTCAGTCTAACGTAAGCATTCTCTAATACACGTCCACATATAGTCCAAATGTCCCTACACTTTGATAGATGATATCTATCCCCATCTTCAATAAGATAGAAGACATCTAATACGTGCTAGTCTAATCGTACTATTAATGTCCCTTTTAATAGCACATACGACTAGAGACATTTTAAGTATCAAACTCAATAAAGTGATTCGAAATCTCATCAACCATAATCCTTATTATGATTTCTCTTTCACGATTTGACATTAGGGACGTTATCATATCTACATTATCATAATTGGTCCGTTAAACGAACAAATATATAATAACATAAAGTCATTTATCATATGTATTAACATAAAGAAATAGTAGAAATGATCCGACCCGGTCGGATCCGGTCCAACCTGATTGAGTTTATGACACTATTTCAACAAAATGACCATCAAACCTAAGTGCTCGAGCAACATTCAGAATGTGTTGATGCTTACGTTCCACCCGCCCATTTTGTTGAGGTGTACCCATACACGATGTTTCAAAAATTATCCCTTCATTTTTAAAATACGGGAGCAACGGTCTAAATTCACTCCCATTATCACTCCAGACTCGTTTAATCTTGACGTCAAATTAACGGGAAATTAAAGCAACAAAATCCACAAACAAAGAGGGAACCTCTAATTTATTTATCAATAAATAAATCCAAACCGAACGAGAGAAATCATCAACAATCGTCAAAAAATAAGTAGCACCACAAGTCGAGGGATAACTATAGGGACCCCACCAATCACAATGTATTAATTCAAAAATACGACTAGCTTTATTATCACTAATAGGGAAAGGTTCACGTTGCTTTTTGGCCCGAAAACAAATCTCACAGCCATCTTTAGTTAAATTTTAGGGAATAGAAATATTGGGAACTTTCTTAAGGACTTTTTCCGATGGGTGTCCCAAACGCCGATGCCATAAATCATCCGTCTCGTGACCATCCACAGCCAAAGCTCAAGCCTCTAGGACTCCCGAGAACAGAAAAAGTCCATCCACACGCTCACCCAGTCCAATCAGCGTCCCCGTCACTTGGTCCTGCATTACACATAGACGATTGGTCAACTGCATGATACAATCATTATCATCCAAGAATTGTGGCAAACAGAACAAATTACAATTTAAATTAGGGACATATAGAACATTAAAAAGGCGTAATTTCCCAGACAGAACAGCGGTCCCCGATGAGTAGCGAACAACTAACGTCCATCCGGTAACCCAATGGAACAATGTTAGTGGGAGAAATTTCAACAAATAAATCTCGATTACCCGTCGCATGGTGTGTCGCCCCTGTATCAATAATCCACATAAATTTACCATTCAAACAATCACGGGGTTTCGAAACATTGAATAGATCTAAGATAATCTACCACTAGGTCGAGCTAAGGTTCGGAAGAGCAGACTGTTCAATTGTTTGAAGGTGGGCCGAGCCCATAACAGGCTGAACTGAACTAGAGAACTGCCCTTTCCATCATGTACCCGAAGTTGGGCCGAATTGGCCTGAGTGTTGCGTCACCTTCCACCGGACGCTGTTCGTCCAACGCCCCGAGAGCCATGGCCACCATCCCAAACTCCCCTAGGTTGATCACCCCACCATTCGGGGTATCCATGTAATTGAAAACAAGTGTCTTCTCCAAGGCCCATCATGTTTCAATAGGCATAGACCCTAGCAGCCTCCTCCGGCGTCTTCCCGTGAGGTTTGGAGTCAGAGTGCATCCGGAAGCCATCTTCATGTTGGAGTCCAAGGTTGGAGTTGGAGTTGCTCCTGTCTGCAACTCTTCCTGGATAAGAACCTGATAAGCACGGTCCAGGCTTGGGAGCGGATCACGCCCTAGAAATTGTGATCGAATCGACGCATAACTCAGGTCAAGGCCAATCAAAAACCAGTGCAGCCGATCATCGAGCTGCACCTGTTGAAATTTCGTACCAAGGTCACACTTGCAACCATTGCAATAATAGACTGGTGTGTTCATCAAATCCGCCAATTCGTCCCATATTCGGCTCAGCCTTCCAAAATATGAGGCGATCATTTCACCCTTGCTGTTGGGAATAAAATTTAGTTTTGATGATGATTCATCTTATTCAAGAATACGTTTGTTTACACCCCATTGATGAAGTGCTGAAACTAACTGTTATAGTGGAAAGCTAAATGATGTCTAGAACTGAATGTATAAGTTTTACAAGAGTCTGATAATTGAATAGGTTATATCAGACAAGCATTGTAATAGATAGAAGTGTCGTAGAACTGAAACTGGAAATCATCTAAGAAACTGTAAAACACTTAGAAAACTGGAACTGAACATGTGACTGAAGATGTACACCCAAGAACTGAAGTTCACTCAAAAACTGAAGAAGGTAAGTTCGCTGAGGGACACAGACTCGGTTGGATTATCTAGAACTGAAGGCTGAGGGAACAGACTCAGTATTTGAAGAACTGAGGGACACCGACTCAGTTAAGGAAGGTTGAAGATCTGAGGGTTCAAACTCAGTTTATGAAGATTTTAAGCCGAGACTGTAAAGTTATAATTTAGGTAAGTCTGTGATGGCCTAAACTGACTTTATGGATCTTAAAAGAAGACCTAAGTATCATAAGGACAATGATATCTTAGAAGATCATTATAAGGAATGATGAAATCTGATTCAATCACATATAATCAGATAAATAGAGTACTGAAGTTTATGAAGAAGAGTAAAAACTCAGTTAATGCTCTAAGTCAGTTAGCAAACTAAAAACTGACATACTCAGTATAAAACTGATCAGGAAACTCAGTTTTATAGTCAGCCATTCAACAAACTGAAAGTACATTCAAAAGTTGAAAAGGAAGCAACCCTATTGGATGAAATACTGACAAGTCAGAACGGTCACTAAATATAGCCGTTACAAGATAGACGTTGATACAATTCGAATTCAAACGAAATGAACGTTGGACCTCACACTATAAATAGATGACTTTGCACCAAGGATCAAACACCAAGAATTAACAAGATTACAAGCATTTTTGTGCACAAGTCTCGTTCATTCGAATTATTATTTGCGCTCAACAAGATCTTGTCTAGTATTCTTCAAGTGTTCAAGCTACATCGATCTTATCCAGATTTCTACACTTTGAAGAACCACAAGCAAGAATCAATTTATTGATTCTCTGCCCAACTTTGATCTTAATCAAAGTCTTAGACTGTGAAGCAATCTGGTCAAGGAGTTGCCAAGGACAGTTGTGACTTTTGTAGTCGGGTAGACTGTGTTTGTGGTGGTAGCTGGTGAAGAGGCAATACAACCCTCTAAAGACCAGTGGTTCAAGCAGTTGAAGAGCAGCCATACAACACGTTCTTTAGTTGTTTAGATTGTGACACTAGGGATTAGTCAAGGACTATCATATATGACTTTTTGTAACAGCGTATCTTAAGGAGTTCTAGTGGAATTTTCCTCCTGCATCACAGGGGAAGAGTGGACTGACAGGATTACACCACCTGGAACCACTATAATTCTTGCTCTACTTATTTTACGCATTTACATTCTGTTATTTATTTTTACAGCATTTATATTTGTTATACAACATACTGAAACTGAAATTGATTGTTATAAGCACACAAAGTTCACAAACTAACATTCACCAGAATTCAGTTTTGCATACAGCTTTTTCTTATAAAATAACAAAATCCAGACAAAGGCTAAAATTTATATCCGCTGCCGGTTGACTCAGTTTTGTATAAGTCAGTTTGACTTAAACTCAGCTTTGTCGGCTCAACTCCATACAAGTTAAAACTGGACATTAATTATTAATCAATCTGCACTATACTAAGTTCTCAGTTAGGTTTTTGGTGACAAGTTTATTCACCCCCCCCCCCCCCCCCCCACTAAACTTGTGTTAGCCTTTCTAAGGGACCAACACTTGCCTTGTCGACACTCAGCCAAGGATGCCTTCAATTGACAAATGCGGGTCCCGTTAACAACGGAGAACCGTCCCTTCAAGGATTTCCACAAATCCTGTGCATCTTCAAAATACGAGAGTGTGGCTCGAATAGATGGTTCAATAGTGTTCATAATCCATGACAACAACATGGAATGAACGGTTTACCAGTCCTCTAATTTTTCTCCCTCCGTTGGTTTCTCAATTTTTCCTTCAAGAAACCCAAATTTTCGTTTCGCACGTAACGCGGTGCGAATCGACCGTGCCCATTCATCATAATTAGCACCCTTCAATTGAACACCGGTAATCAATTGTCCAGGATTATCATTCGTGCTAAGTAAGAAGGCATCAAGCTTATTTCTCATCCTTCAATGGCTGCCATGTCAAAGTAGCCGATGTTCAAATTTTTTTTGTCCGGTGATTAGGGTAATGGCTCCGATACCATGTAAAGTTTGTCTGAATCGTATTTCGTATATATTATTCTTAAATCACAAGATACAATATTTATAGCCAGCCTTAGGGCTTCCAATAATCTACATATTTATCAATCTACTCTTAATTACAATAATTTCCATAAATCATCAATCATTAATCATTTCTCATTTCCGTAATAATAAAAAAAAAAATAAAGCGTACTTCTCCCTCAAAAAAAAAAATTTAAATAAATAAATAAAGCACTTCCTCCCCATTATATCTTCCTTATTAATTACCTCTAATCTGAATTTCTTAGGGGCGAATGTCCAAAAGGACACATATTAAACTTAACTAGACAAATAGGACATTAATAAATCTTAGGGGGAATGAGGGAGAAGGACAAAAATATTTCATATTAAACTTTTGCATAAAGACAAAACTATTTATCCACTTATCGAAATTCACTTGTGTTCAAAATAGGACGTTAATAAATCTTATTTTGAGTTATAATTACTGTTTGTCACGCTATAAAAATTAGTACTTCTCCATATAAAAAATATGTAGTTGTACCATTGTTGCTTAAAATATTCCAAAGTGTGTCATTATCCCTAATTTCCCATAAATCTTAATAAAGAAAAATAAAAATGAAAAATAAAAAAGAGGGACGAGGGAAGAGGCGCTGAAGCCAACATGTTTATTATTATTATTCCCTTAATATTTTGAATGTCTGGACGCTAATTTGTTGTGTTTTTTTTTTCTTTTTTCTTTTCTTTTCTTTTCCTGGACAGGATTTTTTTTTTTTAATTTTTTTTTCAAGATGGTGATTTTTTTTTTTAATAATTTTTTTTTCTTTATGGTGAATTTTTTTTTTCATTGACCAATCCGACGCATTAACAACCGCGACGCATTGACCACCCCCGATGCAGAGACATCGCGATGTTATAACATTTGACGATGTAGAGACACCGCAATGCAGAGACATCGCGATTAAAAGACACCGCGATTAAGAGACACCGCGATGAAGTGACACCGCATTGCAGAGACATCGCGATTAAGTGACACCGCCATGCAGAGACACCGTGATGAAGTGACCACCCCCGATGCAGAGACACCGCGGTGAAGTGACACTGCGATGCATTGACCACCTCAGATCCATTGACCACCGCGATGCACTGGCCACCCCCGATCCATTAACCACCGCGATGCAGGGGCCACCCCCTATGCATTGACCACCGCGATACAGGGACCACCGCGATGTAGGGACCATTGAGATGCAATGACCATCATGATTAAGTTACATATGACGATGTAAAGACACCGCGATGAAGTTACCACCCCCGATGCAGAGAAACCGCGATGCAGTGACCACCCCCGATGCAGAGACACCACGATGCAGAGACACCGTGATGCAGTGACCACCCCTAATACAGAGACACCGCGATGCTGCGACCACTGATGACGGTCAAATTATACCCGTAAAAGTCATCAACATTGACCTTAAATCGAGATTAATAATGTATATTTCATATTAAATCACTCGTTTATATTTATTATTTAATGTTAAGTGATTATTAATATGATATTTGGTATTTAGCTGTTTTTATTATTAAAAGACCGATTTATTGTGCGATAAATGCGATTTTGCGATCACGACAAATCGAGAGGATAAATGTCATTCAATCAAGTAAATCTCGAGATAATAAGGAAGAAAATCGGAGCATTAATCAAGAGATAAATCAGATGAATCGGATCAGCACGGAAAGAATGCAGTGGGGAACAAGTCAGACAAAGAGACGCGTTTAACACGTGTAAAAAAGGGCTCGGTCGACCGAGCCTATCCATTCGGTCGACCGAGAGAGTCGGCTCGGTCACTTGAAGTTTATCCGGCAGAAATCGCGTGTATATCTTCTAGATCCTTCTTAGGTCGGCAAAAACCTCTATATAAGCAAAGATCTACGAAATTTGTAAAAACACACCAACACACACCTTAGACATACATACAATACCTTTTTACCAATTATATTCATAGCTTTGGTACGTTACAATGTAGTCGTCCAAATAGTTTATTATTATGGCCGCAAATATGTAAGCCTTTAATTTTTCGTTGTTTTTATTTTTAGTAATTAATTCCCCAATTATGCTTTATCGTTTGAGTTAGTTAATCATAGCTAGATGATGTAGATCTAGGCTATGACGTTGGGAAGGTGGTGACACCTTGTCTATGAGGATCCCATAACCTACGTCATCTACTTAGTTTCTATCCATGAATCTGCATTGTTTAATTAATGCGTATCTATGTTAGTTTATATGAATGCTTTACGAATTACTGTTTAGTCCGTTGTGTATGATGAAACGCTGAGAGATACGTTCAGGGATGTAATCTGGGGGAAAAAGACCATTCGGTCGACCGAGCCCAGCTATTCGGTCGACCGTGCCCCCTGTTCATCCGTTAAGCCACGTCTTTATGGTTAGGTTAACTTAATAGAATTTATCATCTCAGTAGGTATGGCTACGGCTACGTTGCTCGTCTGTTTTAATTAGCGTATGATTAGGAAATACCAATATAGGGCTCTAGGTTGGCTCATGAATGATCTTCCGGGACTTTCGGCGAGATCTAGGTAGGTTTTGTATTTGGGAATTGAGCTCACCTAGTTATACGTAAATCGTAGATTAACATGAGACCGTGCAGGTAAATGTTAATAGGACAGAGACTGATGCGATCGTTTAGGAAGTACGCCTAACCATAGGAATGTTGCCTAGACGAGGTGTACGGTTAATATCGGCATCCTTAGAGTCGTAAGCGTGTGAGTTATATGAGATGGAGGCACTTAAAAGGCGAAGTCACGTAACAATATCACAGTGATCTAGTGACCTACCGGTGCTAAGTCAAGTTAAAGAGGATGACTCCCGTAGCCAATCTAAAATAGATACAAACGGATTGACAGTTAATAAGTTCAGTTTATTATATAAATTATCTAGGTCCAAACGATAAAGACTATAATTGGGGAGGTTAATTACGTTATTTGTGTTGTGTCTGAGTAGTGTCGTTTATCTTTTCTTGTCCTTTGTTGGTCATAGACCGCCTTTGTGTCCTTGGCATGAATGATTAATTGTTTATATATGAAATGATCCACAATTGGTTCCCTAAGGGATCGATCTTGATTCACTATAGCTATACTACGATGGGCCTAGTCCTCTTGCTAGTATTGGTTTATGGTGGTCAAGTATATTATAACTTGATTGACCCCGATCAAGTTTTTGGCGCCGTTGCCGGGGAACCAACGGTCAATTTTATATATAAATAATTTTCTTATTCATGTCAAGTTTTCTGTTTTAGAGTCTGTTTTTACGTTTTGAGTCCCTCTGGTTGTCTGCTCTGTCTGAAAATTCCAGATTCTTAAAATAAAAATAAAAATAAAAATAAAAAAATAAAAAATATATATAGAAATTTTTTTTATTCGGTAGACCGAGAGACCTCATTCGGTCGACCGAGAATTTATTTTTGTTTTGTTCTGGTTCTATTTTCTGGAATTTCGCGTGTCTGTTTATCCCCGTATGTTTAATCCGTAGGTCCATGACGGCGGCATGGGAAACCATGTTAAAATCAGTCTACGGTCTGTTTTGTTTTTCTTCTGTTTGCAGAAACCAGGGAAGCAATAATCTGAGTCAGTAATTTTTCAAGGGCGCTGAGAAAATAACCCAGCAAACATGTGGAGCTACGAATCTAAGATGGGAAAAGCGATGGAAGAAATACCATTAAAGCACAAAGATGGCTCCGAAAAAATCTTAAAGGCTTAAATTCTTCGTGGTACAATGTTGAAGGCAATGTACTACCTTTTTTTTTGCTTATGTTTTACTACCTTTTGTTTTTTTTGAGCATAAGTTAGCCTATACATGAATCTTAGTAAGAATCTTTGCCCGGAGTGGTTTGTAAGATTAATTTTATTAGTGTGGAAGGTTCTGCCCCAAATCTGTCTCATCTAGAGGGTGTAAGGAAACATGTAGTCGTTGAAAGGAAGCAGTGAATAAAGAGTTCCTCGTAGTTCTGTTAAAATCTCATTGTCCTATGCATGAGATTGCTTCTACTGGCCAGAGAGCAACAAATTGTGTAGTTTAAGCATTCACAATCTAAAGAAGACGTTGAGTTTTGAGAGAACACCATCTTCTGCTTTCGTTGAGTTTTATGGTGATGGCTTCTCGGTGAACCCACCTTAAACAGAAACGAGATTACGCTTTGGGTGACAATTTAGAAATCGGAGACTCTTAGTACATTGGTTCGGAAATGGTCTAACCATGGCCGGGCGAGTTTAACCGAGCCTCGGCTCAATCGACTCCCCTCCACGTGTGATGTACGTTACGCGGTTCCACAAGACTTAGCATAGCCGATAAGCCTTCGGGATAAACGGGGCTTAATCTTGACGGATTGGCCCGAACCGTCACATATGTTCCAACGAATAAGACGGCGTAGGCTTGCCTACATAACCGACCTTATTCGGAGTACTTTGATTCATTGTTTCTTATTGTCAAGGCCAAAACCGTAATTTTAAGCGAGTTTCTTAGAATTCACTAACTCCTAAAACGAGAGCCGAGGTAAGAGCTTTGTATAAATGGTATGGATAAATGTCGTTTCCTAGGTCCCACAACCAAGGGAAGGGTATTAATCCGCAAAAGCGACAAGCCACCTCTAATAGTGCTCAGAGGGTCAAAGTCTGGCGATCCAAGAATGATAACTGACAAGGATAATCTTTGGAAAGTCGAGCTGAGGACTTTAAACTCAGAACTACATCTTTAAAACCCGTAGGATTTCTTTTTAGGATTATAGGTTTTGTTTTCTTTGAGTCAAATAAGAGTAACGTGAAATATGTTGAGGTTTTTTATTTTGCCGTGTTCCGATGGCCATTGGGCTAAGGATGTGCAAAACTTTTTTACTCAATATAGGCCACGTGAAATAGAGTTCCGTAGGAGAGTCGAGAAATTGCTAAAGAAAAAAAATTTAGCAATCCACCTTAAGATGGAAGCATTAAGAGAGCTTGAGAATTACTGAAAATGTAACAGAGAATGATTGGTGCGAACAAGAACAATTTTGGTCAACTTCCAAAACTTTTTAGAATGGCGATCCGAGTAAAAATCCAAAGTAGTGTGCAATTCATTCTGCAATTATCCTTATATTTCCCTTTACACTTTTTCACCTTCAAACTTTTCGATCCTCTCACCAATCTGCCCCAACCGTTCACATTTCTAACCATTCTTTCATCGCGTCTCTTTCTTTCCATCCGTTTCACTCTCCCACCCAATCTCAATGCCTTAACCATTTTCAACCCACCCATAAACACAATTTCTTACCCGTCCTTTATCTTTTCTTCCCATCCTTATGTGTATCTTTTTCTAAACCCATCATACTCTCAACCTCCATTTTGTTTACAAAATACCTTTGTGTTGCGGAATTTGAAATATTGCTAAGCTTTAATGATAATTTTTTATCATTTTGATTTTCATGATCCTAGTTGGGGGAAGTGTAGCTCTGACCCTAGCTAGATTTTAAAGGTTTTTGGTTCGATCAAAGTACAACTTCTCTTTCTACCGGAAGTTTTAAATTTCACATTTTTTTCCGTCTATTCCGGCATTTCTAGATGATCCGTTTTGTTCTACATTATCTCACCGATCCGACCTTGTTGATTACGGTTATGACTTTTACGTGATACATTGGGTTATTAGTAATTTCGGGGAGTAGCTACATCTCCCTAAGTTGTTGATATCCAATGCAAGCGAGAAGTTTCGCGCTAAGTATTTGATTTTATCTTTAGTCTATAGGTCGCATTCAATCGTTATACCTTACCAAGTTTCTCTTTCCTGGATTGAATACCTTTTCGATCGAGTCACCCTCGTGTTTTCCCACGTCGGGTAATGCTTTTTGATCTTTGTCTTCTCCACTCGGTTTTAAGAATATTTAGTCAGTGGAGGTTGTAGATGAAGACCACCATCTTTAGTTGCTTGTTTATTTTTCTTTCTATTTAGTATTTTTCTTTTTGGTTTCCCGTGTCATTGGTAGTATAAAATAAAGTGGCTTAAACTGTTTTTAGGTATTTATACCTCATTACTGCCACATTATTTTATAACTTCCATAGACATGGTGTTATTACCGGTTTATGGAGTTTGTCCGTTTATACGGAGTTTTCACTTGCTTCTCCACAACGTGCTGACATTTACTCCGATATTGTTCCTTTACTTGAGAGCCGTTTCCAGAGCTAAGTCTTTTTCTTAAATTCTCATTTATTTTTGTCATTGAGGACAATGCCATGTTTAAGTGGGGGGTAGGAGACTTAGCTACGTTATGTTATGAATGAAATTTGAATGAAACGGTAGAAAAATTGAAAAATTGAAAATTTGAATACATACCATATTATTTATCACGTACCCTTAGAATTGTGAGTTCCTAGCTAAGAATTGATAGGAAATAAACCAAGTTTCATGAGTACGTGATCATTTTATACTTATGTTAAGTAAATTTAAGGATATTCATGCCCGTTTTTGCAAGTAGTTATTTATTATTCAATTACTCAATATGTGAATCGAGTATACCGCGCAAATCATAATAACTGAAGAAATTATGTGTACATTGCATAGATGATTGGTTATGTGAACTTAGTATCAATATCTATCTGTCGATGCATTCTTATCTTTTAGCCATTAAAGCGAGTAATAAGCTTGAGACGTACGTGTTTTAGCAAAATGTTAGACAATTTGGGCTTGTAGTAACATTACCAAAGTAGCCCCGCGCTTGTGGTAATATTCGATGCTATACATGATCTAAGATAGGGGGATACTCTAAAAGTTTTCTTCCTTGAGATTAGTAGTATTTGAAAAATATGAAAAGAATTGAAGAAATTCAACTTTTTAAGAGGCTTTGAGTAGTACTCGGTCTCCAAGTCCAAAATCCCTATAGATACGCTCTTGCTTATTGCTCTAGTGCTCTAACCATTGCGAGGCATAAGAAGTATGAATGCTGAGGTTGGTAGGTTGAGATTGCGAAGTTAGCATAACCTCTAATCTTGCCACATTTATATAAAACCAATGCACATGCACACATCACTTCAATTCATAGTAAGTAGTGAATAATGGATATCTTATGAGCATGACTAGTATGAGTTGACTTGAGTTTCTTGTGTAAGTATGATTTGACCATAGAAAATGTTGTCTTGGGGAATGACTTATTGATTCTTTGTTCGGGACGATCAAAGTCTAAGTGGGGGGTAGTTGATGACGGTCAAATTATACCCGTAAAAATCATCAACATTGAACTTAAATCGAGATTAATAATGTATATTTCATATTAAATCACTCGTTTATATTTATTATTTAATATTAAGTGATTATTAATATGATATTTGGTATTTAGCTGTTTTTATTATTAAAAGACCGATTTATTGTGCGATAAATGCTGATTTTGCAGATCACGACAAATCGAGAGGATAAATGTCATTCAATCAGTAAATCTCGAGATAATAAGGAAGAAAATCGGAGCATTAATCAAGAGATAAATCAGAGGAATCAGATCAGCACGGAAAGAATGCGGTGGGGAACAAGTCGACAAAGAGACGCGTTTAACACGTGTAAAAAAAAGGGCTCGGTCGACCGAGCCTATCCATTCGGTCGACCGAGAGAGTCGGCTCGGTCACTTGAAGTTTATCCGGCGTAAATCGCGTGTATATCTTCTAGATCCTTCCTAGGTCGGCAAAAACCTCTATATAAGCAAAGCGGCTACGAAATTTGTAAAAACACACCAACACACACCTTAGACATACATACAATACCTTTTTACCAATTATATTCATAGCTTTGGTACGTTACAATGTAGTCGTCTCCAAATAGATTTATTATGGCTGCAAATATGTAAGCCTTTAATTTTCTGTTGTTTTTATTTTTAGTAATTAATTCCCCAATTATGCTTTATCGTTTGAGTTAGTTAATCATAGCTAGATGATGTAGATCTAGGCTATGACGTTGGGAAGGTGGCGACACCTTGTCTATGAGGATCTCATAACCTACGTCATCTACTTAGTTTCTATTCATGAATCTGCATTGTTTAATTAATGCGTATCTATGTTAGTTTATATGAATGCTTTACGAATAACTGTTTAATCCGTTGTGTATGATGAAACGCTGAGAGATACGTTCAGGGATGTAATCCGGGGGAAAAAGACCATTCGGTCGACCGAGCCCAGCTATTCGGTCGACCGAGACCCCTGTTCATCCGTTAAATAGCCACGTCTTTATGGTTAGGTTAACTTAATAGAATTTATCATCTCAGTAGGTATGGCTACGGCTACATTGCTCGTCGTTTTAATTAGCGTATGATTAGGAAATACCAATATAGGGCTCCTAGGTTGGCTCATGAATGATCTTCCGGGACTTTCAGCGAGATCTAGGTAGGTTTTGTATTTGGGAATTGAGCTCACCTAGTTATACGTAAATCGTAGATTAACATGAGACCGTGTAGGTAAATGTTAATAGGACAGAGACTGATGCGATCATTTAGGAAGTACGCCTAACCATAGGAATGTTGCCTAGACGAGGTGTACGGTTAATATCGGCATCTTTAGAGTCGTAAGCGTGTGAGTTATATGAGATGGAGGCACTTAAAAGGCGAAGTCAAGTAACAATATCACAGTGATCTAGTGACCTACCGGTGCTAAGTCAAGTTAAAGAGGATGACTCCCGTAGCCAATCTAAAATAGATACAAACGGATTGACAGTTAATAAGTTCAGTTTATTATATAAATTATCTAGGTCCAAACGATAAAGACTATAATTGGGGAGGTTAATTACGTAATTTGTGTTGTGTCTGAGTAGTGTCGTTTATCTTTTCTTGTCCTTTGTTGGTCATAGACCGCCTTTGTGTCCTTGGCATGAATGATTAATTGTTTATATATGAAATGATCCACAATTGGTTCCCTGTGGGATCGAACTTGATTCACTATAGTTATACTACGATGGGCCTAGTCCTCTTGCTAGTATTGGTTTATGGTGGTCAAGTATATTATAACCTGATTGACCCCGATCAACCACCCCCGATGCAGAGACACCACGATGCAGAGACACCTCAATGAAGTTATACCGCGATGCATTGACCACCCCAGATCCATTGACCACCGCAATGCAGTGGCCACCCCCGATGTGGAGATGCAGTGACCACCCTCGATGCAGAGACACCGCGATGCAGTGACCACCCCAAATGCATAGACACCTCGATGCAGTGACCACCCTCGATACAGAGACACCGCGGTGCAGTGACCACTTCCGATGCAGAGACACCGCGATGCACTGACAACTGCGATGTAGTGACACCGCGATGCATTGACCAACAAGATGCATTCATCACGGTGATGTAGTGACCACCGCGATGCAGTGACCCCCACGATGCAGAGACACCGCAATGCAGAGACATCGTGATGTTATGACATTTGGAAATGCAGAGACACCGCGATGAAGTGACACCACGATGCAGAGACACCTCGATGCAAAGACACGACGATGAAGTGACACCGCTATGTAGTGCCATTTGATGATCCGACACCGCGATGACATTTGATATTTTTCCGACTTAGTTTCAGAAAACCGATTTCTTTTTTTCATAAAATTGACTTCAAATGGCTTTAACGCGGTTGAGACAAAAATTGTACACCCAACAACCATAGACAATGACATTAGCAACATGCAGTGACAAGAACATTCGCAACGATTTATGCAGTGACATTAGCAACATGCAGTGACAATAACACCGCGATGCATTGACCACCCCAGATCCATTGACTACCGCGATGCATTGGCCACCCTCGATGCAGAAACACCGTGATACAGTGACAACCCCTGATGCAGAGACACCGCAATGTAGAGACACCACGATGCATTCATCACCCCGATGCAGAGACACCACGATGCAGAGACATTACGATGCATTCACCACCACGATGCAGTGACCAACCTAATGTCTTGACCACCGCGATGCATTGACCACCCCCGATGCATTGACAACCACGATGCAGAGACATCGTGGTGCAGAGACACCGCGATGTAGTGACCATCGCGATGCACTAACAACCGCGATGCAGAGACACCGCGATGCAGTGACCACCGCGATGCAGTGACCACCGCGATGTAGTGACTATCCTGATATAGTGACCATCGGGATGCAGTGATCATCGTGATGCAGTGACATTTGATGATGCGACACCGCGATGACATCTGATATTATTTCGACTTAATTTCAGAAAATCGATTTCTTTTCTTCATAAAATCGACTTCAAAATGCTGTATTTTTGATATAAAACTACGATCAACAAAATTCTTTCAGTCTAATTCATATTTTTTTCGTCCTCTTTATTCTGATATCTTATTTTATGAAGTGATATCTTATGCAGTGACATTCAATGACACCAACATTTTATGAAGTGACACCCAACGACAACAATTTTTTAGGAAGTGACACCCTATGCAATGACAATGGTTATATCTTTTGATATAAAACTCTGACCATCTTAATTATTTCACCATAATTGAGTAAATGCAGTGACAGTTGACGATGCATTGACAGTTGAATTGTAAAACATCTAAAAAAATCTCACCATAATTCATCTAAAAAAATTTCAACATAAGCGTGTTGTTTTGATGTACCTTTCAAACGGACATATCTTTTGATATAATTAACCGAGCCGATCTCGAGTTTTAAAATATAGTAATCAAGTACCTCATGAGCTAATCGAGCTTCATTAAATAATTATTTTAATAATCATACTTATTAAATTTATTATTAAATATTCTTTTTTATAATTCAAAAAGTATTATTCGAGTCGAGAATTAGACGACTCGAGCTCGATATTGTTATATTTTATTAAAAATTGAATGAATCCTAAGAAAATAATCGAGCTTACGAGCCGAGTCTAGCTATATCGAGCATCTAGCGAGTCGAGTTCGATCTTGCCTTTTTATGGCTCGATCGAGCCCAAACTTTTTTAGTCGAGTCAAGCTTGAGCCCTAGGGAGTATCGACTCGACTCGGCTCGAGTACACCTCTAATGTGAATGACAGTACCCTTATTTTACAAAGTTACCAAATTTGTGTATCAAATTGTATATACAGTGACATCAGTGTCACTGCATCAATTCTCTAATAAAGTGACAATGCAATCCTAGCTGGCAAAAAACCGGGTGCTATGGAAAGAGTGTGAGCCTTCGTACATTGAAAAATTAGCCACAAAAAAGAAAGAGACATAACTCCAATCAAAGAGTGAAAATTGGAGATGTAACTCCAAGGGAAATAAAAGAAAAAAGTCTACAAGCATGTGTAACATCTAAAACCAAAGAAAGCATCACAACAAAAACACTAAAGAGAGAAATTTGATGATGCAAGTTGATGAAGCCACAACAATACAACAACCAATACAAATTCACTTCTCTATCAACAACAGAATATTAAATATTGTAATAACAAGAACCCAAACCCACATCAAAATTTTAGTGCTAACTAATCAATGTCAACACAAAAGCCTAATCTTCTGAGCTTTTCTTCAGCTTGATAAAGTAATGGCTTGTTTTTAACAAATGAAAGATGATCCCTAAAATGATCCAAATCGCTAATATAAACATTCGCACCCTTAAAATTCTTCAATACAACTTTAGCACCATGAGCTATAAGATACAAACAACATGTGTATGTCCACCTTCAACAACAAGATGAAGTGGTGTATACCCAATATCATTAACAATATGAACCTGACCACCATAACTTAACAACAACTTTACGCTCTTGATTCGGCCTTTGAACACAGCTCTATGCAATGGTGTCCAGCCATTTTGATCACTCGAGTTCGCCTTTGCGCCTCGATCAAGACAATCCCTCATTGCGTCTATATCCCCTGTTCTTGCTGCTCTATGTAACTCGTCACCTGAATGTAAGACATCATATATACATTAATGTTCTTCTTCTATAGCTAATTCAAATGCAGTCTTTCTTTCATGTTTTGTTACTGAATGTTTAGCAAGGATGGAGTTATTCAGAAACAATTCAACTGATTCTGTATGGCCTTCTTGTGTGGCGTAATGTAAAAGGCTCCATCCTTTTTTATCAACAATATCAGGATCACCACCTGAATTCAGTAAAGATTCAAGAACTTCTATATACCCATTACTTGCTGTTATGTGCAAAGGTGTTTGACCTAAAGAATCAGCTGAGTTTAGATTGATATCAGAATCATAACATAGAATTTCGATTAGGTCAACGCGATTCATAGATGCTGCATCATGTGGGATCAACTGATCGCTTGAATTGTTGATTTGATAGCCTGAATCAATTAAAATTATGACAGTATCGGTATCCCCTGATTTCACAGCCAGAGAAATCGACGATGATTGTCCGTCGAAATTCTGGCAATTTACATCAGCTCCGACGTCAATTAAAACCGAAACGAAGTATGAATTCCCTTTTTGTGCTGCAATTCTAGGCAATGAACTCAGATTTGATTTATCACAAGCAGAAACAGATTTCTAAAGAATAAAAGCAAACTCTAACGACTTATATCGGAGCTTCAAAATCGTCTCGGCGGCGGTGGCGGCGGTGCTAGAAGAGGCAGAGGATGGAGCAATTTTAGGTGGAGGATGAGCAATGTGCGAATGTGGGTATATTGACGAATGAGTATATTGAGCTACAGGTTCTTTGTTGAACGGATAGCCAAATGGGTAGTTTAGGAAAGTTAGAAAAAATATGTCCTTATAAACGATTATCTTTTTTAGGTGTCCTAAATACCTAATTAAGTCTCCAAACCAGTCCTTATAAACAAATATCCAAATTTCTTACGGGATCTTGAAAAACCGTTGCAATTTGTGCTACAACTGATATTACCAATCACTTTGGGTTGAAAGAGAATGAATAAAAACTCACTAAAAGTCTAACAAAATAAAAAAGAAAAACCCATAGTTCACAACTTTAAAGTCAAAAGCAGGCGGCTCTAAGTTCCACCCGTCCCAACTGACTACTCAGATGCAAGAAACAAGATGTGGATTCTTTAACTGCTCACAAATATTCTTCAAATTGGGATTATTTTTTAAATATTGACATCAACATAAATTTTGGAATAATTCAGAATGAAAATAATACTTAGTTTTTAAGAACTAGCCCTTTCATTTTGGAGCCTATAAAAACTCCCACATTCTAAGCTTTCTCTACACCAAAACACATTTTAAATATCATCTCCTTATTTTCTTCCTTCTTAACAACAATATCATGGGTCTTTTCAGCGAATTCGAAACCACCTCGACGATTGCACCAGCGAGGTTGTTCAAGGCGTTGGTCCTTGACGCGGATACCCTCCTCCCCAAGATTTTGCCTCATGTCATTCAGAGCATCCAAATCCTTGAAGGACTGATGGTGGTGTTGGAACTATCAAGTTGACCACTTTTGGTGAAGGTCAGTATATAATGTCCCACGTAGTTGAAATAATAAAATTTACATCCCCATATAAGCGTGTGGATCATAAATATCTTGTCAACTCGGGTTAGTCTTTTTAGGCAAGTGATGACGACGGTCTAAACAGTTAATTGGATTCTTTATGGTTCAAAATGAGTGCTACCAAACACAAGTTTTAAAATTGGTATTACCAATCGAAACAATGCGTTGCACCGTAAGAGACGGTGTAGGGATGGTCTTTAGTAACCTCTCTGGTAGGGACGAGTCCGAGAACAATTTTGGGCAAGTCCCACTACAAGAAAAATACTATTTTGCCACAGTAGTACTGTTCCAAAACTAAAAAGCAATTGACGCTAATATACTTACTTTTAGCCACAATAGCGTATCAAATGTGAAAAACTAAGTATATATTAGCCACATTTTTTGTGTGGCAAAAACTACCGCGGCAAATAAGTATTTTCTTGTAGCGTGCTTAGCAATTTTAGGCCAAACAAGGATGACGGTCTAAGTAGTTAATCACATCCTTTATAGCTCAATGAGTTGCACCGTAAAAGACGGTGTAAGGATGATATCTAGTTACCTTTGGTAGAAACGAGCCCGCCGGAAACAGTCCTGGCCAAGTCCTTAGCCCTTTTAGGCCTAGCAAGGATGACGGTATAAGTAGTTAACCGGATCTTTTATGGCTCAATTAGCGCTATCAGACACAGATTTGGGGTGTTACACCGTATATATGTCGGAAAATTTAAGGGATCTTTACTCTATAATCATATTGAATATGTCACGAAACGATTGGTCCTCTGAAATCCGGGGTCTTTTCTCTATAATCATATTGAATATGTCACGAAACGATTGGTCCTCTGAAATCCGGGGTCTTTCGCTAATTTATCAGATCATGTCTTTCATTTCATTGGTTTTTTTATGATACTCATAGTTATTAAAACCGGACCGGACCGGCGGTCGGACCGGTAAAACCGGTGACCCGGACACGGAACCGGTCCGGTTCAGTCATTGGACCGGTTAAGGAGTCCGACCGCTCAAAACCGGTAAAACCGCCGGTTGAACCGCTAAACCGTGACCCGGCCGGTTATCGGTCGAACCGGTTTTTTTTTTCTTTTTTTTTTGAATTTTTATTAATAATTTGGTGAGATTTAACTTAAAAAACAAAACAAATATTTTACCTTTGTATAATCAAAGCAAAACACAAAAGATTTAATTTCACTCATCAATTATTAACATTTTTATTCTTTCAAACTTCATCCATTTTGGAATAAATCCTGTAAAAAAATTCATTATTTCTCATTAAAATCTTTTATTTTATATGTTCTTATTTCTTCTCTTTTGTTTTATTAATTATGAAAACTGATAAGTTTCAGTATTTCAAATTTTTTTTATCATGAATTTGGTACTATTTTGAAAATTAAGGACTAGTATGGTTGTTATTTTACAATGTGCAAAATTTACAAACCATATATATTATTCGAAACTTTTTGTGGGTTTTCACTAGTATTGTAGTGTATTTATAATTTACATATTTCATTTGTATCTTGTTTGTGATCGATTTAGATGTCGGAATATTTTGGAATTAATTTTGGATGTCATATTATAATCTTAATATTATGAAAACACATTTTAAATATCATCTCCTTATTTTCTTCCTTCTTAACAACAATATCATGGGTCTTTTCAGCGAATTCGAAACCACCTCGACGATTGCGCCAGCGAGGTTGTTCAAGGCGTTGGTCCTCGACGCGGATACCTTCCTCCCCAAGATTTTGCCTCATGTCATTCAGAGCATCCAAATCCTTGAAGGACTGATGGTGGTGTTGGAACTATCAAGTTGACCACTTTTGGTGAAGGTCAGTATATAATGTCCCACGTAGTTGAAATAATAAATTTTACATCCCCATATAAGCGTGTGAGTCATAAATATCTTGTCAACTCGGGTTAGTCTTTTTAGGCAAGTGATGACGACGGTCTAAACAGTTAATTGGATTCTTTATGGTTCAAAATGAGTGCTACCAAACACAGGTTTAAAAATTGGTATTACCAATCGAAACAATGCGTTGCACCGTAAGAGACGGTGCAGGGATGGTCTTTAGTAACCTCTCTGGTAGGGACGAGTCCGAGAACAATTTTGGCCAAGTCCCACTACAAGAAAAATACTATTTTGCCACAGTAGTGTTCCAAAACTAAAAAGTAATTGACGCTAATATACTTACTTTTAGCCACAATAGCGTATCAAATGTGAAAAGCTAAGTATATATTAGCCACATTTTTTGTGTGGCAAAAACTACCGCGGCAAATAAGTATTTTTCTTGTAGCGTGCTTAGCAATTCTAGGCCAAACAAGGATGACGGTCTAAGTAGTTAATCACATCCTTTATAGCTCAATGAGTTGCACCGTAAAAGACGGTGTAAGGATGATATCTAGTTACCTTTGGTAGGAACCAGCCCACCGGAAACAGTCCTGGCCAAGTCCTTAGCCCTTTTAGGCCTAGCAAGGACGACGGTATAAGTAGTTAACCGGATCTTTTATGGCTCAATTAGCGCTATCAGAAACAGATTTGGGGTGTTACACCGTATGTCGGAAAATTTAAGGGATCTTTACTCTATAATCATATTGAATATGTCACGAAACGGTTGGTCCTCTGAAATCCGGGGTCTTTTCTCTATAATCATATTGAATATGTCACGAAACGATTGGTCCTCTGAAATCCGGGGTCTTTCGCTAATTTATCAGATCGTGTCTTTCATTTCATTGGTTTTTTTATGATACTAATTCTTCCGATATACAGATTGCTTTAATATTTTCACATAGGTTGCACGGACACGGATACGGGAACACGGATTCGAGGACACAGGACACGGGGATACGGGAGTTTTAAAAAAAACAGGACACGGGTGCGGGGGGTCAAAATGTAAATATTAAAAATGTAGGGACTAAAATGTAATTATCCAAAAAATATAAGGACTAAAATGTAATTATGAAAATATAGGGACTATATGATAAATTTGACTCCAAGCAAGTAATTAATATTTTCAGAATTTTCAAAGTCATTATGCAAAACATCACGCTTATAATTTTCGAAGTGATTTTCAAAGTGATTATGCAAAATACATGCTCATCATCGACCTGCAAAATACATAACTTTCTACGAATTTCAAAGTCATTTTATACATAAAATAGTACAGCAAAAGATCGACGAGTAGCATCATATATAATGTTATATTTCAACATCATCTTCATCATCTGAAACTGTGTTGTTTTAGGTAGAAAAGTGTCCAAAATCTAGTAAAACAGTTTATTTTTCCGGACACGCGTGTCCAAGTTTTTTTTAAAATTCCGATTCAGCCCGATGGCGTGTCCGACACGCGTGTCCAAATTTCTTGAAAATTTCAATTCAGCCCGATGGTGTGTCCGACACGGTGTCCGACGTGTCCGTGTCCGGTGCGTGTCCGACACGCGACACGCCAGCTAAATGGAGTGTCCGTGCAACATAGATTTTCACATTCAGGGAGCCATGTCAGGAAGCTAAAGCAGAGAGTTGATGATCTTGACAAGGAGAATTTCATGTACAAGTACACCCTACTCGAAGGTATTTATGGAGACGTCATGGAGTCGATTAATAACACCCTAAAAGTCGAAACTTCTGGTGATGGTGGTTCGGTTGTCAAGTACAGCAGTGTCTACCATACCAAAGCTGGCGATGCACAAATCGATGAAGAGCAGCTAAAATCTGGCAAAGAAAAAAGCAGTGGCATTTTTAAGGCTATTGAGGGTTTACCTCATTGCAAACCCTGACTACAGCTAAAACACGACAATTATATCGTCGTAAAATACTTTGTTGTGTCCATTGTGGAACTTGTATTAATTACTTGAATAATGAGATGGTTTACGTTGATAAATATGCAAATGGTTTGCTGTCTTTATCTACGTACATAGTTTCGTTAGATTCAAGTATAGAGATGATAACTCTTTGTTTCTAAAAGTCATGTGTGTGGCATTTATGATTTGTAGTGTATTGAAAAATATTTCTGTGTGTATTGAAAATATTTCTGCTTTCTGTTCACAAGACTTGTATTATGTGCATTCGGCAAGTAATAAATTGTTGGGATTATAACGTATGTGAAGTTCTTTTTTTATGCATGGTATGTGTCGACATGCAGCATTGTCAAATATACTACCTCCGTTTCAAAATATAAGTTTATTTAGATTTTTGGTTTTGTCTAGAAAATCAATAAGGCTTTTATTACATTTTTATTTTGCTACCCCTCATTTATTATATATTTACCAACTTTTCACAACTTTGCGTTAATAACAATGGAAGATGATGTTAGACTTTTTTTTATCCAAATTAATGACACATAACAAATTTAACCAACTTTCTTACGCTGTGTAAAAAAATTCAAACAGGTTTACATTTTGAGACGGAGGTAGTACTATATAATCATAAAATTGTGTATTATAAGTACTGTCAGTATGAGATGATAGACGAACTATACAGTTAATCATCCTAATTGTAACTATAATCAGTTACAACTGCCTAATTTAAGTTAGCTAACTACAACCTCTATTTGCACCATGATGTGAATCCGGGTAGATAAAATGCCACTGAGAAAGTTTGCTTGTTGAGTGCTCCTATGTGTTGTTGTGTGTTGATGTTCCAAAACCCTGTTACTTCTGATAATGAAGAAGCCTCAACACCCCCTCTCAAACTTGATTCTGTGGTTAATAGATGTTAATTAAAGGATAGGAATCTAACATAAACTGAAACCTTGCCTTGCCTTGCCTTTCTGATATCTGTCTCTAATAACATGACAATTTATTTCTATATGTTTAGTTCTTTCATGGAAACTGGATTTTCAACTGTGTATAGGGCACTCTTGCTGTCAGAGAATAGAGGTATAGGTTTCTTCTATTTGATGTTAAATTCTTCCAAGACATAGGTAAGCCATTGCAATTCACATTATGCCTTTGCCATAGCCTTATATACTGATTCAGAGGAACTTCTTGATGTTGTGCTTTGTTTCCTTGATCTCCAACTTATATGAGATTCACCTAGCAACGCTGAAAACCCAGTGACTAATCTTCTTGTATCATTACAACCACTCCAAGTGAAGAATATTCCTTGTCCTCGTGATTTCTTCAAGTATCTTAGTAGTTTGTGAGCTGCCTGTAGTCGTGTTTGGGTGATTAAGGAATTGACTTAATTGTTGTGCGGAAAATGTGATGTCTAGTCTGGTGAGTCCCAGATACAAGAGCTTGCCTGCCAGACTTCTATAGTAACTATTTGATTCAAGTTTGGGTTAATCTTCACTATGCAGCTTTAGAGAGGTATCCATAGGAGTTTGGCTAGGTTTGCAGTCTGTATATCCATACTTTTCTAATAATTATAGACAATATTTCCTTTGTGATAAGACATTGCCCTTCTTGCTCCTTGCAACTTCAAGTCTAGGAAATATTTAAGGTCTCCTAGATCCTGTATTCCAAACTTGTCTTTGAGAAAATCTTTTAAGTTATTGATTTAATTCATGTCAGGACTAGAAACTAGCACATCATACACATATACTAATTAAGACTGCTACAAAGTTTTCATCTGTACCTTTCATGAATAGGTTGTAATCCCGTTTTGATTGTCTAAACTCCCTCTCAAACAAAGCTTGGGTTAGCATGATGTTCCTCTGTCTACTTTCATGTTTTAATCCATACAATGACTTCTTTAATTTGCAGACATAACCTAGCTGTGAGTGGAATCCTTGGGGTACATCCATGTAAACCTCTTCTGTCAAATAACCATGTAAGAAGGCATTGCTTACATCTATAGCTAACTGATGTAAGTTCTAGCCTTTTGCTAATGATATTGCTAGTAGGGTTCTTACATTTGTGAGTTTGGAAACAGGGGAGAAAGTATCCAAGTAGTCTAGTCCTAACTGCTTTGTATAACCCTTAGCTACTAGCCTTGCCTTGAATCTTTCTATTGTGTCATCTGATTTCCTTTTAATTCTATACACCCATTTGCATACTATTGGTTTCTTTTCTGGTGATAATGGGACAATTTCCCATGTTTGAGTATGCTGCAAAGCCTTGATCTCATTGTTCATTGCTTGTCTCCACTCCTCATGTTTAATAACTTCGTTGTAATTCTTAGGTTCTATCAAAACATGTGTACTAAGAACATAACTTTTGTAAGGCATAGTTAGGAAGCTAAGACTATCAACCTTCTCAATATTATGAGGTGAAGTCTTGACTTGTAAGTTGTGACACTGATAATCTTTCAGATAGGATGGTGCACCCCTAGTTCTAGAAGATCTTGTTTGAACAGGGGGCAATACTTGTTGTTCATGAGTCTGCTGATCAACATTTTGATGTTGTGCAACAGACAAAGGATCAGTAGCAATTTCATGTGAAACGTTGTCTGCTAGATCATCATTATCTGGTAAATGTGTTCAGTGTCAACAACTGTATATTAAGAATCAAGTACAAGCTCATTGAAGACATCCTGGTCAAATGAAACAGGTAAGGGTAGATCATTGATATTACTTGATGAAGAATTAGATTCCTTAAATGGAAAATTACATCTCTGGCAATAAAGATTTGTCTAGAATGTTAATCAAGCATGTAAAACCCTTTGACATTTGGTACAAGGCCTAAAAAGACAGATTTCATACTCCTAGCAGCAAACTTGTTATTATCATTATGAAGATTATAAGCAAAAGACAAGCAACCAAACACCTTAATATGATCATAAGTAGGTTTATCATTGTATAGTAATTCACGAGGAGTCTTATTGTGAATCAATGGCGAGGGGGTAAGGTTAATCAAATTAGCAGCATGAATCACAAAATAAGACCAATAAACAAGTGGCAATCTAAACTGAAATCTCAAACTTCTAGCAACATTTAGAATGTGTTGATGCTTTCTTTCAACAACACCATTCTGTTGAGGAATCTTAATTACTGATGTTTGATGCAAAATACCTTTATCAGCATAAAAACAGGAAAATCAAACTCCAAACCATTATCAGATCTCAGAATTTTGATACATTTGTGGAATTGAGTTTGAACCATATTACAAAATTTCGAATCAAAGGCCCAACTTCTCATTTATTCTTTAGCTTATAAATCCAACAATGTATGCATCTACAAAAGTCAGGAAAAACCCATGTCCATGAACACCAGTAATTCTATAAGGACCCCAGATGTCCATGTGCACAAGGTCAAACAAATCTTGTGTCACAGATTGACTCAATGGAAAACTAAGTCTAGTTTGTTTAGCTAGAGGACAAATAGTACAAATTTCTTTATCTGGAACAAACACTGAAGGAATATCTTGTTTCAACACTTTTAATCTCTGATGTGAGGTGTAATACCCTACTCTCGACCACTAGGTCCATGGGTCATTCTAGGAGGGGTTGCGAGGCTCTCGCCGCGACTTCAATTACTAGACTATAATTCCAAAAATAATCCAATAAATCTACCATTAAATTTACAAATATTCACTAAGTATTTCAGTTATAAGATTACAATAAATGAAATTTTACTATTGTCACTAACATAATATACGCAACACAATCTAGAATCTTGGTCAATGTCTTTAGCTCATTCCCCGTTCATCTCCCTTGCGCAATCACCTGGGTTAATTTATAAAAGAAAAAAAAAAAAAAAAGACAAGAGACAAGAATACGAGTGTCAGCAAAAACGCTGGTATGAGCCGTGTGTGAGAGTGTTAAAAATAATTGTTGTAAATATACATATATACTATTTTCTAGAAAACTTGTTCCATTATTTACGCAGTAAATTACTTGTTTAAAGTTGTGTATCAAGTTCAAGTCAAACATGTTCATTCGAGATCCGTCAATCATCAAGTTCCCTTAGTAGACATCGATACAGCTGATACGATTGTCTCTACCTTATGACTCCCATATCACCACCTTATATCCACAACAAGTAATTTTTATAATAAAGTCCGTCCTTCCGACACCCAATCTCATGGGGCTTTCGAAGGGTCCACTTGCCTCGGATCCCACAACCGCGGTCACAGGCCCGATGCACAGCTAACCCGACTGCGAAACCCTCGGCGGGCCCATCGATCGAGAACGAGAATGAGATAGAGAACCAAGCCACCGAACCGGGAACTAGTCATGCCGCCGAACCGGGAAAGGTACATACCGCGCGTAGCGGGTAGTACGGTACCATGACACTAAGATAAGACATGCAATATCATTTGTACAAGGTTTGTTTTAATCAAGTTATTATCATTAAAACGAGAGAAATCATTTATCATTTTTAACAAGATACATATTATATCAATAATATATTCAATTAAAATAGTTTAATAAAAACACAATTCGGTATTTATAGAAAATAAAATTGAACTCACCGATTGTCCGCGCTATTCGATCGATACTAATACCCGAGATTGATCCCTCCCGTTTATATATATATATATATATATATATATTCGTAAATCATCAGCTCCCAACACATCATTATATAATTTAATTATTCCCAACATGATTGCAATGCAACTATGAATTTAAGGCTCGAATTCTTTTCCTGAATAAGTGCGCTGGCCAAATCCTTCCACTTGAACACACCAAGTACCATTGTCTAACAATTAATATGTACTTATACATGCTGCTTGCTTATAATCTTTTTCATCTTTTTCTTTAATCCTCTAATAATTGACTCAAGAAAAAATCTATTCAGTTCCTTATACCATACCCACGTACTGTATAAACCTGCAAATCACAATACCTCCAAAAAAATACGGTGAAGAAGATAAACCTGCAAATCACAATACCTCCAAAAAAAAAATGAAAAAACAGTAAAGAAGACTTAGGAAGAAACTATTTTTCAGAAATTAATTCACTTTTTATTGCAATTGAGATTTTACTCATAATCTTCTAGGCTCTAGCTTGTGCATCGTTATTTTATTTTTTCTAGAATCTTTCTTTTTTCAGGAATATCGATGATGACAGTTCAGGTTTGATGGTGGTAGGGTGGTGGATGTGGTTGATTTGGTTGAAAGAGAGGCTGCTCCAGCTTGTGGTGTTTGTGGGCTAAATTACAATTTTGGTCCTTTAACTAGACACGTTTTTCGATTTTGGTCCTGGTTTTTCTCCGGCGATAATTTTAGTCCTGTAAGTGGTCTTTTTTTTTTTGCAAAAATAGTCCTAAACGCCGGAAAGACCACTTACAGGATTAAAATTGTCGCCAGGAAGACCACTTACAGGACTAAAATTATCGCCGGAAAAGACCAATTTTAGTCCTGTAAGTGGTCTTTCCGGCGTTCAGGACTATTTTTGCAAAAAAAAGGACCACTTATAGGACTAAAATTGTCGCCGGAGAAAACCAGGACCAAAATCGAAAAACGTGTCTAGTTAAAGGACCAAAATTGTAATTTTGCCGGTGGTTGTGTGCAGGAATTAAGGGCGTAGGAGTGGCAGGCTCGGGCGGTTTTTGGACGAGCAGCTGGCGGGTTGGTCGGAATGGCCATGAGAGAGGCAGAATCAGGTGATGATAACGGGCCGAAGGAAACTTGAATCAGTGAAATGAATGTGGTGTTGGCAGTTTTCCGGTAAGTGCTTTCTTTCATCCCATGGAGGGAGGGACATATAAGAGAGGAAGAAGGAGAAGAAAATAGAACGATGGGCCGCCGACGGGTTCTTGCCGGAGCTGCATAGGTTTGTTGATATTGGATAATAAAGGATGAAATTGTTTTTTGTTTTTATTTTTATTTTTTTGGATTGATCGACTAGTTCTTTAAAAAAATGTTCTGACTAGGTGGAGATTTTTTTAGAAGATTATGTTTTTTTTTTTACTTTTACCGACGAGAATGTTATGAATGGTACACCGTAAGTAATAATGCATTCAATCAATCCAACGATTTATATTATTTTAATATTAATTTAACAGTAAACGGACGGTCCAGTTTCTTGTATTTACTGGACCGTAGTATATTTCCTTTGATGAAGATAAAAAAAAAACAAACTTTGAAACCTACGGTACTATTAGCATGTAGGATATACATTTTTTTTTTCACACTTGATATACATTTTATTAAATTGATCATATATACATAGAATGATGATTATTAAGATCATATGAAAATATTTTTTTCATTTTAATGGGACATAAGAAAATACTTTATAATTAAAATAAGTATCATATAAATAATCTAGATACAATTATTAAGAGTTAAGACATTCAATTTATGTATGTATTTAAGAAGATATAGTTCAATTTTCGATTATGATAATAAAGCTAATAATAAAATCAATATTTCTAAAATCTCAACCATATCCATTCCGAAAATTGGGGCGTTACATGAGGCATTGCCAAGCCTATAATGCCATAGTAAGCCAGAAGAATCGGGAGCGCTAACAACATGACAAGCAACATTGAATGAATAGCGGGATGGATCAACATTTAATATGTACAATCCTTTAACAATATCAGTTGAACCAATCCTCTTTAAATTGATCAAGTCTTGTATAACACAAGAATCCATGAAGAATCTTACATTATATGCTCTAGACCTGATTAGTTTACTAATGGACATAAGATTAAAAGTGAAATCTAGTACACAAAGAACATAATCAAGCACCAGATCTTTATTGATTCTAACTCTGCCAATATGAGTGATCCTAATCTCATTGCCATTTGGTAAACTAACAGTCATATTTTCAACAGGATTACTATCAAGAAACAAAGATGAATGAAACTATATACGGAACCCGTTTCTGAGATGGGGCCGGTCGGTGTATTGAGGGTAGCTCGCCCTCGGGAAACCGACCACGACTACCTTCTCGGCCCACAAAGTGCAATTTCAAATCATTCTGGATCTTATATTATCAAACCCGACAATGGAAACAGAAAAAATTGCTCAAAATCAGAATAGTAAATTGTATACATTTAATAAACTATTATATCTAATGCATAATTAAGGGGCTAGAGACTTATACAAATACTTAGGGGTGTACATAGTCAAGTCGGGTTAGTTTTTTAAAAAAAAAAAAATACATACCGAACTGTTTGAACGGTTTTGAAATTTTCAGAACCGAATTGGATTGAACTCATCTATGAAATCCAATTACAGTTTTCCATAATCGTATTAAAAGTAGGGAATTGAACAAAAAACAAATCCCTATAAATGGCACCGCATTTAGTGAATAATGGATTAGTTTAAGCTCCTGGTGAAAGAGCTCATTTTATAGGCATATCCTCTTAGGTTGGCTTTTAAACCCAATTAGGTTTCCCATAATCATATTAAAAGTAGGCCCTTTAGAAAACCCTTCTTAATCTTAACAAGTGGTAGTCCATGTAGTAAAAGTCTTAATTATACTTTAAGTAAATAGTCCATTAAGAAAACAATTCCCTATGTAAATTAATCGTGACATAATAAGCAAATCTTATATACTTTATTTTATTTATTTTATTAATATAATCCATCACAATTATAATAAGTAAAATGCTAATTTTCAATTAATATAATCAAATACTTTTTTTAGAAACAGTATAATCAAATACTTAGAGTTAAGAAAAACTCATTTTTCTCAATTTTTTATTTATATCATATAAATGTGTGTTGGATAAATCCCGTGAAAACAATTTTTCCCATTTATCGATGAGTATTACTATATGGTGATACACCAAGCCCAAAAAGGATCCCGCGGATGTTACATTAGACCCGTATGTAGGCCCAATAAGCATAAGGTCCCCGGTCCGCAGCAACATAAGACGGACTGGACCGGGCTTCAATCCAACTTGCCCAATGCCTTTACGATATCTCTCAATGTCGGGGATACGAGCGTCGATCAAGCGATAGCCTTCAATCTGCCCTTCTACAGGACGGAGAGAAGAACTGGGGGCCGACCCATTCAGCCTTCGGCTCACAGTCTGATCAGTTTGGACCAAGTCCGCTATGCCAGGCAACAAAAGTTAGAGCTCAGCAGTTACAAGTTAATAACCCGGTGAGACCATCATGAAGCTCGCCCCGAAACGGACGCTGCCACGTCGGCCACGTAGTCAAACGTGTTTATTATATCTTAATTATGCTATCTTGTAACCGCCGTCTCTGAGCCTTATAAATAGCGACACTTTGTACCCTGTAAAGGTTAGCTAACACACAAACGCAGACAACATCTGCTAATTTGTTGACAGTTGCTTGTCTTTACTTTCATGTCATACTTCATATCACCATCGCATCACTCATCGCCATATATCCACCGTGTAAACCACCACAAACTGCTACTAAATCCACCGCAAATCCATTTTAAATACGTTTGTAATAATTCCGACATTATCAGTTGGCTCCGTTATCGGCAACATTTACGATTTCGATCATTTTTCCGGTTAGATCTACTATCAGATAGCGGTCATTTCACGTTTACGGCGAAGGGAAACCACCACCATTTGGTTTTCCGACAAGAAGATCTCATCCTCAAGGTGGTCTTCATCATTCCTCCAAACATATTTTGCAGACCTGGGGGCAGACTCAACCTCCCTCGACCAGTTGGCGACAATCTTATCATGATCCGCCTGCCACGACCCTTCTCATGGGCATTGAGTAAAGTGTATAGGTCGCCCTGATCGAACTCGACTTCAAGCTCTTCATCTCGCTTAGATGACCCGCTGATACTCGCCGGCCCATCGCCACGGTTTGGACGTCCAGAAGAAGACATGATACCTGATAAAAAAAGGGCGAGGTGGATGGTAAGATCGCTTAAATCTCAAACGAGGGGACGAGAAGAACAAATCAGCCCATCTAGACTCCTTGCCCCTCCGTCTTTGCGGCTATCAAAGTTTTTTAAGCCCTAACCCTAGTTCTACCGGACAAAAAAGTTAAGCCAGAAAGGATCCTCATCACACCGGTAAGCATGGAAGATTCCTCCCGTTTCAACCACGGAAAATGAAGAAAGCAAAGAGGTCGTATGATAAACATACATTCGGGGCAAAGATTCACATGATTATTCTACAAAAATGAGGAAAGATGAAAACTTTGGCTCTACTAAAAATATGAAAGGGCATTCGTTCATCTGAAACTCGAAAAACATGCATACGGAATGCTAGAATCCGAGATTCACAATGATGAAAACATGCAACCAAAGATGAAATTCCAATAGTTTACATCGTTTCTCGAAAGATTCTGGAGGAAAGCTCTGAACTTTGAATGTGAATGGTCAGGGACGCTCTCGACGCCACCAGGAAAAAACTTATAGGCAACCGGAAAGTGCTTGAAGATCACCGAAGATTTTCTTATTATGAGAATTAGAAATTTTTGAAAGTGCTTAAGTGTTGAAGGGCCATTTCCATACAAAACGAAGGTGTAGATTCAAGTTAACTCTCGTATATAGCAACCTAGGGGTCGGAATGAACATACGCGACACTCCACAACTCGGTGCAATGATGACACTTTGATGTTATCGATGCTACCCCTTCAGAGAGACGCGACGCTTCACATCATAGCCGATTGATTACATCGGTTACAAATCAAGGACAACGCTTCGCGTTTCCCCAAACAGCCGGAGTGAAAATCGTCTTGCTATTCAAACCGTGTGCACTCGACTAAGTCGCTATAAAGCGCTACGCTAGGAGAGGATCTCACTACTTAGATCGACATATTTAAAGCCCGGTCGCTGCTCAACACGGAATTCTTTAGCTAGTTGCTTTTGAAGCCTAACGTTTTTTTAAGCACGGTTGCTTTATGCACGGCACCTTGTGGCTAAATGCTTCCAAGCATAACGCAACCAAGGTCGGTCGCTGTCTCAGCATGGCTCTATCAAGACAACGCTCGAGCCTTATGCTATTTCAGCACGTCGCTTTACAACAGCCATCCCGGCTTACGGCGAATCAAAACGGCAATTTACTCCATGATCTATTCATGTGTGCACCATGAATAGACCAATGAATAAGGGGACATTTATACGCCAAGCCCAAAAAAGAGCCCGCGAATGTTACATTGGACCCGTACGCAGGCCCAATAAGCATAAGGTCATCGGTCCACATTGCCTACACCTACATAAGGCGGACTGGACCAGGCTTCAATCCAACTCGCCCAATGCCTTTACGATATCTCTCATTGGCGGGGCAACGAGCGTCGATCAAGCGATATACATGACGGAGCCCCTTATGCCATGCAACAGGAGTTAGAGCTCAGCAGTTACAAGTTAATAACCCGGTGAGACCATCATGAAGCTCGCTCCGAAACGGACGCTGCCACATCGGCCACATAGTCAAACGTGTTTATTATATCTTAGTTATACTCTCTTGTAACCGCCGTCTCTGAGCCCTATAATAGCGGCACTTTGTACCAAAAGGACAGGCTAGCACGCAAACGCAGACAACCACTGCTAATTCGTCGACAATTGCTTGTTCTTACTTTCATGTCACATCTTCATATCACAATCATATCACTCATAATCACCACCAGATATCCACCGTGTAAACCACCACAAACTGGTACTAAATCCACCGCAGATCCATTTAAAATATATTTGTGATAATTCCAACATTATCATGTGGTTTATGAGAAACGAGTCGGCGACCATTGACATATATCCTATAGATAGATGAATTCCTTTTATGACGGAGTTAGCATACTATTATACATATTAGTTTTGCACTTGATAAACCAATGACATTACAACATCTCTTGTCATCGACCACTTAAAAGGTCGATGACAGTGCCACATCATCTAATTTATAAGTTTTTCTATATTAACCTTTTCACCACTTTCATAAAGTTTTTTACATTGCCATATCATTAATTTATAAACTTGTTTTCGCTATACATAAACGTATTACAACTTTATAACACTAACCCATTGTATGAAAAGTATTTTTTTTTTCTTAAAACTATATGTTATATTATTACACATAAAAATAAAAATAAATTATATTTAATGCGATAACAAAATATATTCACATTTTCTATATAAAAAAAACAAAATATGTTCACTTCTTAATTTTTTTGTCATATTATTATTATTATTAAATATTTGAATACATCTTAAACTACTACTACCTCCGTCCCATTATATAAGTCATTTTGCCTTTTTTTGTTTGTCTCATAATATAAGTCATTCTATATTATCAATGAAATATTTATTATTCTTTTCTCTATCTTACCCCTAATTTATTAACAATCCAACTAATCTATAAGTATTGCATTAATGATAGTCAAAAGACATTATAGTCATTTTTCCTTTAAATTTATGTCACATAACCACTTCCTTAATCTGTGTGAAAGCACCCAAAGTGACTTATATTTGGGTATACTACCTCCGTCATAAAATATAAGTCATCCTAGAGGTTTTTACACAGATTAAGAAAGTGGTTGAATGTCATAAATTTGAATGTTAATGTTTTAAATACCCTTTTGACTATCATTAATGCAATATTGTTAAGTAATGAAAAATAGTTGAATTGACAATAAATTAGGGGTAAGATAGATAAAAGGGTAATAAATATTGCATTGATAATGTAAAATGACTTATATTGTGGGAAAAATCTAAAAGTGTAGGATGAAAGTCTTATATTTTGGGACGGATGTAGTATATATTTGATGGAAACGGCAGCACAATATAAACACACGCTTTTCAAAACAAACGATAACACGAGTTATAAACACACGCACAGTTTGCCCCTATTGGGACTCGAACCCAGGACCTCCGGATCTTGAGACCTCGACAAAGACCACTGTACCATTGTCTCATCGGCTTCATTTTTTGGTGGATCTATCGTCTATTGCCTTAAAAAAAGGTACTACCTCCGTCTGATAAAAAATGTTTGTTTTTTATGGTGCACACAGATTAATAAAACAATTAATGTGTTATATTTTAAGTGGCGATAGACATATATACTATTGTCCAATAATAAATGCTCTTTTAGAATATGAAATAAATACATAAATATTAAATGTTATGATAAATAATATGTTTGGAAAAATTGCATTAAATGTTGTATTGGTTTTCGAAATTAACACAACACTAGTTTTCATGATAACCCAAAATCATATTCCATCGTGGCTAGTTTGAACTGCTTCATCTGCTTAAAGCTTTTCATGTAAAGCTTTGCTGAGTCATTGTATTTCAATGGCAAAAAAGCTTTCGTAAAAACTTTACATTTGTTTAAACCATCATTGGAGGTGCTCTTATAACATATAAAACTGCTCTTATAACCTTCAATGGTGTCCCTCCTTTTGCTTTTAGTGCTAAAAAAACCGAATGAAACGATATCTAATCTATCTTTTTGTGAGGTTCTTTTAAACTGGAAAAGTTGTCTCGTATCAATCTTATAACCTGTATGGTGTCGTCCTTTTGCTTTTAGTGCTAAAAAAACCGAATGAAACGATATCTAATCTATCTTTATGTTCTTTTAAAGTGACATCTTGTGTTTTTGGAAATCACATGTTTTGGTTTATGTATTGTACAATATCTCATAACTTACTCCAATGTGTTATGATATTCACCGGCTGGTTGTGTTATTGAAACGCATGTTTGAGTCCTTACTGAGTTTCGTATGCAATTTTTTTTTTTTTAATTTTAAAGCTTAACTCATGCATTATTAACATCTATATGTTTTTTTATTTCTTCATACACCATTTCAATGGGCATGGTATGCCTTACACGCAGGGGCGGACCCAGCATAGTAGGGGTGGGGTGCATGGACTCCACTCAAATTTTGGGCGAAGTTACTAATATACCCTTCTAATAATATTAAAACTGTGTATGTATATTATTTTAGACAATTTTTAGTGTAGTTCTTTATTTAGCTTAAGTGGTTGTAAGCTTGAATATATATCTTAAGGTCATTGGTTTGAAACTTGACTCTTACAGTTTTTTTTTTTTTTTTTTTTTTTTAATTGGCCCCCACTGAAAAAAATTTCAGGGTTCGCCAATGCTTACACGACTATGGCTAGTATCTCTATTTTGGTAGCTATCAATCATTATTATTACCTTTCTATTAGAATAATCATTATTACTTTTAAGGACATTATCAACGACACTATAGTTAATCTATCGTTGACACATGCGCCACAACGAAATTCAAATTTTCATAGTCGAATTTATGTACATAACTCGAATCTGGAAGGGTTGATATCATAATTCAACCTTTATAAAATCAAAATTTATCAAAATTTATGATGTTTAAATAAATCAATTGTAATGCTATTAATAATGTCTTACTTTAAATAGCTTTATGGATGTCCTTACGACTTTTTTGTTTGCTTTCTTTTCTACCATCCGAGTATTAATGCAGATATCATGGACCACATTTACCCGCCACATTGATCTACACCGGTCGTTATTTTCAGTGCATCTTAAGTATATTTTTTGTTATTTTTTTCTTATAATTTCTTCTTTCTTTTAATAGTATTTTATCTCTCAAACTTTTTTTTCAAGTAAGTGGGTAAAGCTGACTTGAGCTACTCATAACAAATTTGAGATCATTTTGAGTTAAAATTAGGCTCGACACAACTTTGATCATCTTCAATTGGAATTCGACTCGACTTGAACATTAAATAAACGACATAATGTACTCATTTCGGTTATTCACGAAGAAATTTGTGGAAAATCTAGCCCAAACACATATAAGAGGAAGAGCCTCATCCCAACACCTAGATTGTGAGGTGAGAGAAGTCAATCTCTTAATATGGTGGGTGATACAATCACAAGTTATCAATGTGGGATACTTTAATACGCCCCTCAAGTGTGGGCCTGAGCACTTTCAAAGCCAACAAAGAGGCCAACAGTTGCACTATAAAGGGTGGCTCTGATACTATGTGGAAAATCTAGCCCAAACCCATATAAGAGGAGGAGCATCATCCCCAAAACCTAGGTTGTGGGGTGAGGGAAGTCCATCTCTTAATATGGTGGGTGATACAATCACAAGTTACCAATGTGAGATACTTTAACACGCCCCCTCAAGTGTGGGCCTGAGCACTCTCAAAGCCAACAAAGAGGCCCAACACTTGCACAATAAAGGGTGGTCTGATACTATGTGGAAAATCTAGCCCAAACTCATATAAGAGGAGGAACCTCATCCCCAAAACCTAGGTTGTGAGGTGAGGGAAGTCCATCTCTTAATATGATGGGTGATATAATCACAAGTTCCTAATGTGGGATACTTTAACACGAGAATATATTCATGTATAATAAAGAATACATATGAACAATTACACACACACACACACACACACACACATATATATATATATATATATATATATATATATATATATATATATATATATATATATATATATATATATATATATGTGTGTGTGTGTGTGTGTGTGTGAACTTTATATTTGTACCTAATGCAATTATTATATCAACCTATTAATTTGTTTTGATGATTTTGTATTAGTTTAATAGAATACATCCTTCTTTATTTTGTTGTTTATCAAACTCTTGTATTAAAGATATTTTTCTGGAGATCAATCAATATTCTTACACGTATACGGTTTTCTGATTTTCTTACAAGTATAAAAATTTCATTTATTCGATACAATTCAAAATGACAATTTTTATTATTTTGACATTACGTTTTATGATATTTTCCGTTCGTTTCGAATATTTGTAAATTTGATAAGCTCGATGTAAATTTGATAAGCTCGACTTGAGTTTCTAAAAGTTTCTAGAGTCTAAGTTGGAACTTGAACTCGAGATTTTTTTATAATGATTGAGTAATTTAGAGTTTTACTCGATTCGACTCACGTCATTTACACCCTAATATAAATAAAGATTAAGAAAAATGCTTATAAAATTTTTTATAGTAACTTTTTGTGTATTTTAATTGAAATGTGTATTATTAATTGATACATATTTTATCATAATCAACCGTGATAAAAATATGTAGTGAAATATGTGAATTTTCTTTTTATGGAAAAAGAAAGATAATTATAAATCTGTAGTGGGTGTATAATTAACGATACATTTATCACCTAAATGTGTTTATTTTTTTTATTTTTTTGACATCACTAGTTTACTAAATATATGATTACAAAAAAAAAAAAAAACTTGACTACATATATAAATTCATAAAGATCTTAATATTTGTCTTTTCTTAGGAAAGTATTCTTAAACTTTACTAAATAGTATTCTTAAATCACATACTCCCGTAAAGACAAGAGGTGATTTAGATAAATACATAGAAAAACATCACAAATGGCATAAACTGTATTTCCATTTTTGACCTCTTCTTCTCCGGTTCACACGATCGACACACGCCTTTTCTCTTCTCTGTTTCTTTCGCAATGGCCAATACCCTTAATCGTCAATTTACCTTTTTAGGCCCCTACCATTTCTTTCCTTTTTGTCCCCTCATTGGTCAAATCCTGTAAGAAAGTTTTCACGTTTCCTTCTTCTTGAAGCTCCGATTTCATTGTCTGTGTATAAGATCCTAAATTGTTTGATTAAATTCCCCAGCTTTCCAAATATTTTCCTTAATTTTATTGATTTTAGTTAGTGTGGGTTTTTTCGTGATTTTTGGGTTTGTTTTTTTTGGGGATACTTTATGTAACGTGGATGTTATAGAGTGATCTAATGGCGGCGACGACTATGGCGACGGGGGCAGGGTTGTTGCTGTTGTTGTGTTATGTATGGACCCGGCGATCGGCTCAACCGAGGACGTATCGAAGGCCGGTGGCTCAAGCTCCGGCGACGTGGTTTGAGACGGTTACGACTTTGTCTGAGACGCTTAGATTTACTTACTCTGAGACTTTGGGGAAATGGCCTATTGCTGATTTAGCTTTTGGCATTAATTATCTTATTCGCCGGCAGGTTACTCTCTCACTCTTCTAGCACTTCTCAGTCAGCCATAAAGATCTCCTCTTGGATGTTCATATATGCTTTTCTGTTAGTTTTCAGCTGAACTATGTCTTTTGGTGTTCTCTATGTTGCTTGTTTCTTGTAATCTTACTGAAAACATGAAGCTGTACATACCTGCTCATTGCTCATCATATCTATGTTTCTTTGGGGGAAGGGGTGTGGGTATATCAAGCAATCAATTTCATGAAAAAGATGCTGTCTTTATTAGCTTTAAGTTCATATTCAGGTAGCATGCTAAGTCTTGATGCTTGCCAAAAGACGACATAAGAAAGTTCTCAACTTTGTGCTGTTTTTGATGTTTTTGCTTGTGTTAATCCTTAAGAGTGAGCAAAATGTTGTGCATTTTCACCCTAGTCTTGCTCTTCAGTCTTCCTAGCATTCAATCTGATTTTGATTTCAATTCTGCGGTTATTGGTCTCCCTCGGGTGAGTATGTGAAGTATCTGTCATTGTTTCGCCTAAAGGTTTTTACTTTGTTGATTTTTGGCAGGATAATGTACAAATTGCAAGTGTATATGCCGGGGAAGATTGTGTACAGTTGAAGGGCCCAGAAATAACAACTCTACTGTATAATTATTTGAAGTTAGTGAGCCTTTGTTATTTTTTCTCAAAGAAACCATTCCCTGTGTTTTTAGAAGCTGCAGGGTATTCTCAAGGAGATGTTCTTCTTCAAAAACCCAAAGCAGGGGTATATATTTTTTTCTTTATCAATTCTTGATGTCTTGTTCTGTGGCTTAGATGACCTCATTGTCTCATTTACAGTTTCTTTTGTATGCTTATTCCCAAATTTAAAAACGTGCATTGGTGATTGTGCATTTTACATACATCGATCTTCAATCTTTGCAGCTCTTGAAACCTGCATTCACCATTCTATGCGATAGAGATTCCAAATGCTTCCTTCTTTTAGTTCGAGGGACTCATAGCATTAAAGACACATTGACTGCAGCAACAGGTGCTGTGGTGCCTTTTCACCATTCAGTTTTACAGGATGGGGGAATAAGTAATCTAGTGTTGGGATATGCACATTGTGGAATGGTTGCTGCTGCTCGTTGGATTGCAAAGCTGAGCATTCCTGTTTTGCTCAAGGCTCTAGATGAAAAACCTGACTTTGATGTCAAGGTATATTTGGCGCTTTCCTGTTACTAATGGGTCCCAGAATGCAGCTTTTTTTACTTAAAAAAGGCCCATGACATTTGAGAAATCAAATCAATGTACTAACATGTTCAGCTTTGTGGATGTTTAATTGCTTATGACATGAGATTGATGTATATATTTATGAATCTAGGTTTTGCAAGCCTTGTTAATGGAATTGTATGGTGTTGGGATCAATATGTCATTTACGGGAAATTAGAAAGAAACATTCAAGCTTGCTTTTATAAGCTTAAATGTAATTTTCTGTATGCCATTGTTGACAGTAAACTTTAGTGTTTCATTAGTATATGGTTACTCTTTCAATAAGACCTTCACTGTTCTTATCAGATCGTGGGACATTCACTTGGTGGTGGTACCGCTGCTCTACTCACGTATATCCTTCGAGAGCACAAAGAATTATCAGCAGTTTCATGTGTCACTTTTGCACCAGGTAAGCAGAAACATACCACTAGCTTTGGTTTTACATTTAGTATTACAATGATGAACAATTTTGTATTGTATTCCCTCTCTAATGAAGATAACATGAAGCATGGCTTATTATTTTTGGACATACGCGGGGGGCGGCAGGCATAAGCGAGTCTGTCATGAATATAATAATCCCATTTACCTGTGAATTAATTGATGTTTTTTAAGCTCTAGCTAAATGCCTTGTTCTGTAATTTTGAAGCTGCCTGCATGACATGGGAGTTGGCAGAGTCGGGAAAACACTTCATTACAACAATAATCAATGGCTCTGATCTGGTGCCAACTTTTTCAGCTGCTTCAATAGATTATCTTCGCTTAGAGGTCGTTTTAGTGTTTTATTAAAAGATTTCTCTTTTTTTATATGTTAGCATCTCTTCGTGCTCATTATCAAGCTGAGATATGAAGTAGGAATCTTGTTTCTTGAAAAAACGTAGCAGGTAACAGCTTCATCTTGGTTAAATGATCTGCGTGACCAAGTTGAGCATAATAAAGTGTTGAATGTGATCTATCGTTCCGCCACTGCTCTCGGGTCTCGATTACCATCCGTGGCCAATGCAAAAGCTAAAGTTGCTGTTGCTGGTGCCCTTCTCCGGCCCGTGTCAAGCAGCACACAGGCAAGATTTTCTGAAATTTTAAGATTCCCATTACCTACTGCATGTGCCTTTACTAAATAAACAGATAGAAAACATGTTCATTGTTCAATTCTGCTTGGTGAATTACAGGGAGTTGTGAAACGTGCCCAAGATGTAGCTCGGGCTGTCGTTACTACCACATCTTTCTCATCTTGGACATGTATGGGTCCACGTCGTCGCCATATTTCATCAAGCCCTAAAGCAGATGATGATGATGATGATCTTCTTCTGCAACCACCTCTTCATGCAGAAAGAGAATCTATATCTGACATAACTAGTGTTTCATGCAAAGAACTAAAGTCAAATCAAACAGACCATCAAACAGAAACTGATGAAGAAGACAATCTCATAGCTTCAGAAGACATATCCGAAGGCGAGTTATGGTATGAATTACAGAAAGAACTTCAAAGAAACAATAACGACGATGAAGACAACATACATCAAGCTGAAGAAGAAGAAGCAGAAGCAGCAGCAAAAGAAATCACAGAAGAAGAAAAAGTGATTGCTGAAGCAGTTGAAAGCCAAACACCGATTTCTTCCTCAGACGTTTCAGACAGCTTACAATTCTACCCTCCAGGTAGAATTATGCATATGGTTTCCGTCCCTTCATCCGAATCCAGTAATGATTTTGCACCGGATTGTCCAGTGGTGCAGGATGATCATGTCGGCATTTATGAAACACCTAGGCAGCTGTATAGTAAGGTACGGCTCTCGAAAACAATGATAAATGATCATTATATGCCTATGTATAAAAAGATGATGGAATTGGTTATTGCAGAATTAGAGAATGTGGAAGAGTAATATAGTAGCTTGAGTAGTTTATATAAAGAAAAACTCGTAAACTCATACCAGCTGGATGTCTGTGATGCATCTAATTGTGTTATAAACTGTAAAAGTGGTTAATCATCTTCATCCACTTGATACATTGTACTTTAAATATTTGTAGCTAAAGGATGGCAAGTTTAGTGGGAGTTTGTACTGTGTTTTTTGTACATGCTTTTAAGAGAACTTGCAGTTTTGAGCAATTTGTGCAAGTGTTGAATTTGTAATTGGTGCAATTTGTTCACCATCATTAGTGTTATGTTTTGGTTTTTTCATCCATGGCTGTTGCATGTTAGCAGAAAATTTTGTACACACTAGTGTCTGGTAAACCACCTCATCGTGAGGTGTGCTAACATACTTAAATGCGAAAGTTGAACGTGAATATGTAATTACTTCATAATTAAAGCATCCTTGTTGCATCACTACATTCATCACATACTAGAATTTATGGATGTCCACAACTTTTTTATTGTGGATTAAGAAGATGAAACAGAACTTCGTGAAAGACGAGGTAATCATAGGAGAGACCTTGGACCCCAGAATAGTCTTTCCTTGTTGATATGGGAGTAATTTCAGGTCTGGGTAACCCGATATCACTATACTGTGAAAACAGAGGAAAGGTAGCTTATGCAAAGGAAAGTATATCTCTTTTGGGATATGCTCTTTTAGGGATTCCTTACATCTCTCTCATTTGTGACTTAAATGGATGGAATCCCCAAGAACTGGTATCAGAGCGTCACAAATGGAAAGGAATCCTTTTGGACAATAGGGGATTCAGTTTTAAGGGGGAAAGTGGTGTGCTGAGTGTCTATAAAAATTCAGTTTTGGTTCTCAAGGGAGTCAAGAAAGGGACTCTGTATATATTACAAGGGTCAGTTGTTGCTGGTTCTGCTGATGTGGCATCAGCCGAGATTCATCAGTCACGGCTTACAAAAGTGTGGCACATGAGACATGGTCACATGGGTGAAAATGGGATGCAGGTTCTTTCTTAGAAAGATCTTCTTGGGGAGTGTAAGGTCAAGCATCTGGACTTTTGTGAGCATTGTGTGTTTGGGAAGCTTTATAGGAACAAGTTCTCAAAAGGGTACACAACACTAAGTCATCACTTGATTACGTTTATTCTGATTGTTGGGGGCCATCAAAGATGGAGTCATTGGGTGGTCACTGATATTTTGTGTCATTCATAGATGACTATTCAAGGATGACTTGAGTGGTGATGATAAAACACAAAAGTGAGTCATTCAAGAGCTTCATGCAATGGCTCTAATTGAAAATCAGTTGGGGAATAATATCAAGAGGCTTCATACAGATAATGGTCTGGAATTCTGCTGGAATGAGTTTGATGAGTTGTGCAGAAATTAGGGTATTGCCAGACATCATACAGTCAGGAATACTCTTCAGGAGAATGGGGTAGCTGAAAGGCTAAATCAAACTCTTCTGGAGAGAGCAAGATGCATGTTCTCTTATGCTGGTTTGTCAATGAGATTTTGGGCAGAGACCGTAAGCACAACTTGCTACTTAATCAACAGGAGTCCTCACATTGGGATCAGTCTCAAAACACCATTTGAGATGTGGTCAGGCAAGCCTGCTGACTACTCAGTTCTAAGAGTTTTTGGAAGCATAGTTTACTATCATGTCAGTGAAGGGAAACTGGAACCAAGGGCCAAGAAATGAGTGTTCGTGGGGTATGGTGATGGAGTTAAGGGTTACATAATTTGGTCATCAGCGGAAAAAAAAAGTTATTCTCAACAGAGATATAGTTTTTGATGAAAATTCTACGCTCAGTTCATTAGTGAAGAGGATAACTTAAAATGAAACTAGTGCTGAAACTGAGAAAACTGACAGTAAGGTGGAGCTTCAGGTGGAGTCAATTGAAAAGAAACAATCAACCGATCCAAGTTAGTTTTCATTTGATGTGGTTACTGAACCAGAATTGAATCCAAGCCAGTCAGCTGAGCAAATGTCAATTGAGCATCAAACTGAGAACATGGGTCAGCGGAGTATAGCTTTCAGCAGAGCTAAAAGATCTAATGTTGGGGTACCTCGCAAGAGGTATGAGTTTGAAGATATGATTGGATACGCATTTCAAGTTGCAGAAGAAGTGGATGGTTTTGAACATTCTACTTACAGGGAAGCAGTGACATGTTCTGAAGCATCTCAATGGCTTGTTTCCATGAGAGATGAAATGGAGTCATTTATGAAGAACCAGACTTGGGATCTGGTTAAACATCCAGCTGATAGGAGAGTTGTACTTGCAAATGGATATTCAAGAAGAAGGATGGGATAACTGAGGCAGAAGGAGTTAAGTATAAAGCACGTTTGGTTGCAAGAGGGTTCAGTCAGAAAGAAGGGGAAGGCTTTGATGAGATATTCTCACCAGTAGTCAGACATACTTCATTCAGAGTGTTACTAGCAATGGTGGCACAACATGACTTAGAACTTGAGCAGTTAGATGTGAAGACAGCTTTTCTACATGGTGAGATAGACAAAGATATATACATGACTCAGCCAGAGGGTTTCCAAGTTCCTGGTAAGGAAGATCTTGTGTGTAAGTTGAAGAAGTCCTTGTATGGACCAAAGCAAGCTCTTAGACAATGGTACAAAATGTTTGACAGTTACATGATCCAGTTAGGTTACAGCAGAAGTCCTTATGATTGTTGTGTTTACAATAGTCAGTTGGAAGATTGATCATACATCTATCTTGTGTTATCCGTGGATGACATGCTGATAGTTGCAAGAAAGAAGTCTGATGTTCAGTATCTGAAAAGCATTCTCAGTGCTGAGTTTGAAATGAAAGATTTGGGAGCAGCCAAGAAAATTTGGGGATGGAGATCTGGAAAGATAAAAGTCAAAAGAAACTATATTTATCTTACTAGGGCTATATACAAAAGATTTTGTCAAAGTTTGGCATGTCAGCTGCTAAGCCAATAGATACTCCTATGGAATCAAATGTTCATTTGTTAGTTTTTGCTTCACAATCAGCAGAGGAGAGAATACATGTCAAGAATTCCCTATGCTAGTGCAGTTGGCAGTCTGATGTATGCCATGGTGTGCACTAGGCCTGATCTGGCTCAGGCAGTCAGTGTTGTCAGCACGTTTATGGCTCAACCTGGAAAGGAACAATGGAAAGATGTGAAAAGAATGTTCAGGTACCTTAGGGGTACAACTGATGTTGGTCTCATTTATAGAGGTGATACTCAAGAACTGATCCCAAGATACTGTGATGCTGATTATGCAGGTGACGTGGACAGTAGAAAATCAATGATTATTTATGTTTTCACATTGAGGAATTCAATTGTCAGCTGGAAAGCAAATCTTCAGGCAACAATGGCTTTATCAACTACTAAAGCTGAGTATATGGCTCTTACTGAAGCAGCCAATGAGGGTATCTGGCTGAAGGGACTAGTCAGTGATTTGGGGCTACATCAGGATCAAGCTGAGATTTCTGTGATAGTTTGAGTGCAATTTGTCCAGCTAAGGATTATGTTCATAATGTGAGAACCAAGCATATTGATGTGATGTATCATTTTCTGAGAAATGAGAAGAGGGTTGTAGTGAAGAAGATCAGCACCAAGGATAATCCTGCTGATATGTTAACTAAACCAGTTCAGCAAAGCAAGTTTCAATTGTGTATGGACTTGCTGAATATTCAAAGCTTGTAACTGAGATCTGGCTACTCAGTTGAGGGCAGATCAACTGAGTGGATTCTGAGGAGAAGTCTGGCAATGTACATCTTGGCATTGACGAATGCATCTGGTACAAGTACATCTGGTTATGCAATCTGTTTGACTGTGAATGAGAGTTCAAGTCAAGGTGGAGATTTGTCAGTTTTGGTGACTTGATTCTAAACTGATGAATAAACTGGTGGAACTAATCTGAGAAAGTGAGACTGAGAATGATGGTCAGTTAAGTTAAGTATATTTAGTTCTGTGAAAGTCAGTTTGATGAAGTGCAACTGAGTTTCTTCTGAAGTCAGCAGTCGGTTTTGGTCTGCTGAGTTTTGCTGAGTATAGCTGAGTTCTACATCTGGGCAGTTGGTTACAAGTATGGGAAATTTAGTTTTGAGCTGAGTTTCATCTAGTGGATAACAGTTGGAGCTGGGGTCCACATCTGGGGTATTTATGACAAATCCGACAAAGATCTTTGGCGGTTAGGGTTTGGGATTTGTGACTATAAATACCAATGTTGTAATCAATGCAATGAGTGTCTTTCACTTTGAGAGGAATACCTTGTAACTTTGTGCATTGTAAAATATCTCCTTTTCTGTCCGTGGAGTAGTCGGCACAACGCCGGAAACCACGTTAAATCACAATGTTCTCTTTATTTCCGTGTTTTATCAATTCCGCCATACTTTATGTTTGCATTGCTATTGTTATAATCTTTCTTAAACTGCAAGTCTCTCTTCTGTGTTTTTCAACAATCTTTTGGTATAGTTGGTCGGAGTAATGACAACTCTCATCCTTGTCTCTTGTTGTTACTAACTCCCTCAGACCCCGGGCCTGGTAGCGTTAAATGAGTCATAAATATCCGATCAACTGCTTAGATCGCCGTCCTCGCTTGGTCTAAAAAGGCTAACCCGAGTTGAAAAGACCTTTATGTCTCACACTTATATGAGGGTGAGCAGGACTTTACTTTACCGATGTGGGACTTTACATTCTCCCTCTCTTATAAGGGACTGGCGTCCTCGCCAGGACGACCAAGACTTGTCCCAGTTCGTCCCTACCATAGGATTATAGAGGTGGTCCCTCACCGCCTTTCACGGTGTGGCACTTAGTTCCGTATGATAGTCGGCTCTGAATACCATTCTGTAACGCCCCAGACCCCGGGCTTGGTAGCGCTAAATGAGTCATAAATATCCGGTCAACTGCTTAGACCGCCGTCCTCGCTTGGTCTAAAAGGGCTAACCTGAGTTGACAAGACCTTTATGTCTCACACTTACATGGGGGTGAGCAGGACTTTACTTTACCAAGACTTGTCCCAGTTCATCCCTACCATAGGATTCTAGAGGTGGCCCCCACTGCCTCTCACGGTGTGGCACTTAGTTCCGTATAATAGTCGGCTCTGAATACCATTCTTTAACGGCCTCTGACCCCGGGCCTAGTAGCGTTAAATGAATCATAAATATCTGGTCAACTACTTAGACCGCCGTACTCGCTTGGTCTAAAAGGGCTAACCCGAGTTGATAAGACATTTATGTCTCACACTTATATGGGGGTGAGCATGACTTTACTTTACTGATGTGGGACTTTACATTCATTCGAAAGATATTAAAGTGAGCGGTGAGCTATGAAGCTTAGTAAAGAAACATACCATCAAAGGGAACTAGACCACTTACCGGTGTTATGGCAAAGTTTCAAGTTCTCTCTCACAAATATGAAAATGTATGAGTAATAAACAACATAAGACATGAAATCAAAATACTGAACTAGAATTTAACCGTTCATAGTAGTTTTTTTTCGAAACAAAAGAAATTCATTACAATACAACAACGATTACAACCGGACATCTTTCAGATACTTACTAGCCTGGTACATGACCAACCTAAACTAACTAAGTAAAAGAAAAATAACATTGGGAGAGCTCCAATTAAACCTAATTATGTCTCGTTGAACATAACTTGATTTGGTAAGAAAGAAAATGGAAACAATCCGACATATCGTGGACGCATTTAACTAATACGTAGTAACCACCACCTACACCAACCAGCAACAACTGAAGTGACCGGCAAGACCGACGAAAACCGAGACCAACCGGAAACAAAAGACAGACGACACAAAACAACAAGAAAAGCAAAATCGAAAAACAACGAAAGCCATCGTCAAAGAAGACATGCACACCACCGACAGAGCTGCTACTACCAACGCCGCCGCACTCCAGAAAAGCATAATTCGTTCAGTCACCCCCGACATCCAACAAGATTAGTGGCCAAGAGGTGAAGAACCCAAAATCCGGTGACGAGGGCCTGGCTAACTGAACAGAAAACAAAAAACCCAAGCTTTCCTCCATAGACATGCGAAGCAATCCACCGCCTAAAGCCGACCTCAATTATCATATATAAGCCGCCAAGCCATCTTAAGAACACCACCTCCGGCCGGTGGTCGACTGACTATTCAACAGGAAACCGTTAATGGATTGTGAGTTATTGCACAGTAAATTAATGGTCAAAGATATTTACCATGTTTAATGATTGTGACCAAATCTCACTCACATCGGTTTATTTTAGGGTTTATTGTTAAAAATGACAATTTGAACATATAAATACGCAAAAAGGATAGTGAAAATTTTTTTTTGGGTAAAAATGATATGTCCTTATTCCACTGTGATAGTGAAACATTAGATTTGAGTCCAGTTTCACTGCATCAAATAGTGGATTTGGGGTTATGGACAGTGGATTTGGGGTTATGGACAGTGGATTTGTCTTTATCACCCAATTTATATTTTCACTGTCCTGATTCCTTTTTTTTTCCATCTTTTTTGTCTTTTAAACCACTCCTCCTTATTTTATGAATATTAATCGGTTTTGATTTGATTTTAGCGGGCTAGACTTTATACGAATGAACGGCGGTGAATGGTTGACTGATGAAGACATTAGATTCATTTTAAATACAAATATTCACCGTAGATAATGAATATCTATAAATTTAACAAGAGTATTATAAGAATGACAGTTGATTAATTTTCTAGAGGCTATCTGAATTATAGGGATTAATAAGTTTCGATTCATTCATAGAGCGATCGACATCAGATTTGAAATTAATCTAGGAACTGTTGACTGAGGTTTGACAGAATGTAATTAACTACTAGTAAATTTACACAATTTTCCTTCAAAACATTGACATTTATAATTAAAGGAAAAATCTTTTTGTTTTTTTTTTTTTAATTGAGGAAGTGAGTATTTTATTTTATTGTATCATTGTGGTGAACCGAAATCCTACAATTTCTTTCAATTTTTATTTTAATCCACAAAATCTTGTTTCATTTTGTTTTATCACAATTAGAAATGTTCTTAGCTTAGTTTTAGTTATGTTAATCAGATTCTTGAAAGATCAATGTGTCTAGATTATTAAATTGTTTATTCAAGTTCTTGATCAAGTCTTTGCGGAATCGACATTTCAATTACTAATCAATAAATTGTGCTCTTATGGTTGGATTTATATAGCATTTTATTAAGCAAAGAGTAGAAAAGACAAATTTATAAGAGAATGATTTTTTTTTTACTATAATTTTTTCAAGCATAGTTTACAAGGGATGGAGGAAAATCTTATTCATAATTGTTTTACACTTTGATCATGCCGGGTGTATAAGGAAGGCCAGTGACCTGAATCCAGTCTTTGCCGTCGATGTATGTGTCGGGGGTGAAGCTCAAGGCCTGGTCAGGAGACAACTTCTTCATGCCTTTCCATTGAACCCTACGAGCGGTGTTAGCACCAGGTCCCCTATTCTGATATTCTGCATAGCTTAGGGTATCGAGAGCAAATGTTCCAGCCCATTCTGCCCATCCTTGTGGAACTATAATGCTATCAATGAAAGATTGCATCACGATTGTTCTTGAATACTCCTTCCACGGCCTTCCCAAGAATGCATCAGGCCTTGGCTTGGCAGCCAAGAAAGCTGGCTCAGCTGTGATGGTGCAGTTCTGGAGGACAAGAGCACCCTTTCCACGTGGATCTTTACGTCCTTGTGCAGTGACCATGCAAGCCTGGTTGTCAAGTGGCTTCCTAACCACCATTTTGCAGTTTTGAAACACTGCAGCTGCGTCACCAAAGATGAAATCTATGGTTCCGGAGATGGTACAGTCACGGTAGTACTGACGATGGTTGTGTGCGTAAAGGGTATCTTGGTAACCGTCGATGTTGCAGTTGTAGAAGATGCATCTGTCTGCAGACACACGGAGTGCTACGGCTTGATGCTTGATAGCTCCTGCTGTGTTTTCAAATCCAATATCCCTAGCAATGAAGTTATCTCCATTGACGGCTGTTTTACATATACACACACAACGAAAAACATCAATTAGTATATAAGATCTGTTAAACATCAATTTATATGTTGTAATATAAGTACTCACCAACTGTTGCGGTTTTGAATGTTCCAGTTCCGTCAGCATAGTTCTTGTTTCCAGTAATCCTGGTCTTAGTTGGGCCTTCTCCAATCAAGTAGATATTGTATGCCTTCTTTGGGACCTCAATGTACTCGCGGTAAACACCGGCCTTAACTTTAATGATGAATGTCTGGTTAACTTTCAATGGTGCAGTATTGATAGCTGCTTGGATACTCTTGAATTGACCACTTCCATCAAGGGCAACAACGGCATTGGGCTTCAAAGTTTTGGGATCGGCTTGTAGAAGATTACGTAGATGAGGGTTATTCCTATAGCTGTAATAATCATCGTCTGCAAGTAGCCTTCTACTAAACCCTGGAATCTGTAAACCTTCAAGTACTTTTCCAAGTTGTGTAACAATGGCTAATCCATTGCTTGTTAGCTCAGTGGTGGTTTTCATAAGTTCCTTCATCTTTTCCGCGGTATCGCCTGTCGTGTTTTCGAAAGCGTCCAAACAAGTCTGTTGGTATGTACCAGCACCACTTAACCATGTTGTGAGGTCATCGACAAACACATCGAAACTGGTCTTATCGAAATTGGTAATCTTTTGAACCGACCTTTGAAGATCGTCAATGGAGTCGTCCAAGACTTCTTTGCAAATCTCGAATGCTTGTGATGATCTTGGATCTGAGGCAGCCTCTTTAAGAAGTGAAGAGTTAGCCATTACTTCCTTGACGCCTTCAATGGCGGCCTTGAAAGCGACTTGGGCCAATTGTTGGGGGTCATCACTGTCCTTAGCTTCTGCAAGACTCTTTTCACATGTGTCCTTAAAATCAGTGTATTGGCATACAGAATGTACAGATTTTGAAGAGGTAGAAACCGGTTGGCTACCGGCGTCTTCACCGTTCTTCTTGCTAACACCGTAGGTGACTGTGCCGACAACGGCAGCCACCAAAAGAATAGAAGAAATGCCAATAATGGCAATCTTCTTATTCTGTTCACCCATTTTTTTTAATTTTTTTTGTTATCTAATTTTCCTCCAAAAAAATAAAAAATAAAATGCAAATCTTTCTCCAAATCAAATCAGAGAAAGAAAAGCCTTTTATTGAGAAGGCTCCTATACTGGAATGCATTTGTGAAAAGAAAGGAGAGGGTAATTTATAGTTAAAGGGAAAACCTCCATGCATGCATGCAATTTGAGGTCAAGAATATTTTTCGAAAAATAGAAGGCTGGCAACAATATGCGTTAGAGAAATTATATGTATGCCTTAAATCATACTGATGGTCATTATTTGTTTTGTTTATCAACTTTGAAGGAATGAGTGTGGTGGGTTTTTTTATTCTTGTCATCAAGTTTCTTTCAAACACAAATTATATTGAGTAATTATAGTACGGGTACAACCGTTCAGGTATAACGACTGACACAACATGCATTTTCATCTTTGATTATATGTAGGGCTCATTGATCATGATATGACACATCATAATCAATAGTGCAAATACAAGTTCTGCCACTCGTTGTGAGTAAACGGTTGTGGTCGTATCATTATTCAATTTTATTTTGGTTGATGACCAAATCCTAATTAGTGTGTCAAATTTGAAGAGATTAATGATGGACTAGCTATAAGTAGAAAAAATAGTAGTGATACGCGTACAACCGTTCACTCACAACGAGTAACACAACGTGCATTTACATAATTGATTATGATATATAGACGTACACCTTGATCAATGAGTCCTTCATCATAATCAACGGTGTAAATACACTTTATATTATTCATTGTGTCTGAACGGTTGTGTCCGTTTCAATATTCTGGAGAAAAACCAGCATATTATTGACTCAAATGTTACACATCATCTATCATTTTAAAGGTGTTCTTCTTGTAAAATGAGGATAAAATAAAAGGATAACTCTTAAATGTTCTCTGCAGCTAAATCTCGGTCTGTATTTATTTTTATATTTGAGGATACACTACATCCCAAACATTTTTAGATAAATATATGGATTATTGAAGTGAAACAATGAATATTTAGTGTGTACGAATAGAGTTATAAAGTAAATTAATATGTATTGTTAATAGCATTTGAAATGTTATAATGATAACGATAATACACATTTGTCGAGTGGCGGATTATGTTAAGTTACTTGTCCAGTGGCGGATTACTTTCTTTCATATAATACACATTTATCGCGTTCTGAGAAATTAGAAATGAAAAGTTGTTATGTACGACACTTGATACAATATTCATACAACGGTTGTATAAGGGCGGAGCCACGTGATCCCATTTGATTTTTAAAAATAAAAAAATAAAATTGCAAGACGACGTCGTTTTGGTAAAATAAAAAAAAATCAAATTTTGATCTAATTACCCGTCCAACCCGGAAATTTTTGTCCTAATTACCCGTCCAACCCGATTACCCCAAATTGTTTTCAAGGTTATTATATTTTTGTGACGGATGACCCCACTGAATTTTTTAAATTCCATCCGCCACCGGATTGTTCTTTTTTTGGGAACAATTTAAGTATGTTCTTATGCTTTACTATTAAAAATTGGCATCTTTTCCATCAATAAAATACAGCCATTTATGCTTTGTTTTTGGCTTTTGGTTGTTAGTGTAGTTCTTATGCTTCACTATTAAAAATTGGCATCTTTTCCATCTATATTTATGCTTTGTTCTTGGGTTTTGGTTATTTTACAGAAGCCTATTGCAAAGCCTGTTTCTTCCGTTGATGGTCGACATCGGCTCTCGTGAAACATCCACCACCCCTGCCACCCGCCACCCGCCACCCGCCACTCAACGTGTTCAGTGTTTCTTCCTCTGCAACCTCTTTCAATGAAATTGCATCTATTCCATCAAACAAAATCATTTTATTCAAGTTCATTCAGTAGCTGTACTGTTTGGAATAAGCTGGCTGCATTTACCTGCAACACTTGAGTAGTTTTATTGAACTGAACATTATGCCTTGCTTCCTGGACTTTTGTCATGAATTTCTGCTGCTTATTTTCATCATATTTCAGCATCTCCACAAAAGCTTGAGTCCAGAGGAGCATAAAGATTACTGTCCAAAGGCTTAAACGAAGAAATCCCCTAGCTGGATTTAGATTTATCTGAACAAGTACTTAACATCCGGTTTAAAACTTCACATAAACGAAAACGACGTTACAATCAAATCCCATGCATTATGTTTCATGTACCCAAATCAGTTCATGTTCATGGGACCACCTTTAGTTCTAATGGTAGTGTTGCAGCACTAGGGTTCAAACAGAACTCACTTGACTAAAGTTTTTTATCCTTAAGAGACGATAATACAACATAAAGTGAACAGTTGGCCTACACGGCGATGGGACTTAAACCCACGACCTCTGGATAAGCCTCATTCACAACTCAACTGACTAGGGTCACTAGAGTTATATATACAATCCTTCAAAGTTATATATACAATCCTTCAAAAGGGAACCCTATGCAAATCCAAAGTTATATATACAATCCTCCAGTTAAGAAATGAAACAACGTTGGGTTTGTATCGATAATTGAGCATTGTGTTTCTCCAAACTCAACAATGGGAAACCTTAAGTACTCCATTGAATTTAATTCAAGTTTTTTTTGTAAGTGAGAGAGAAAAGAGTTCAACATACAAACCACCTCTGGCTACTCTGCAGGTACCTCTATTATCAACAAAAGAAAGAATGACAACATGCTTATACACAGCAACAGTGACACTAAGGCCATTCGATACTTCAACGGACAACACCAATAATGACTTAAGCTTTAGCTTAGACTAAGCAATCTTCCCAAATCTTACTATTCCCAACATCATTGACAAGCTGCAAAGCTCAACACCAATAAAGACTTAAGCTTTAGACTAAGCAACGTGAGCCCACCTACACACAATATAAGTCGGAAATCAGAACTAAGCTGAACGAAGATGAATGTTAAACCCCTACACCTTCAAGATCTTCTCAATTCTAAGTAAACTAAAGTAACTTCAATGACACTTCTACGTAAATTAAAGTCAGTATATGAACACAAGAATTGAAATAAGCAGATACCAACATCCATAGTGTGCAGCTTAGAAGGAACAGAGTAACAATGGACAAGGACTTGAATATAGTTAAGCAAGCATATTAAAGATTTGAAATATACTTTCAATATATACAGCATTTACATCAACAATGTCATTGAAATCATAATCATAACTACTAATCCTAAATATAGCCATTCATTTCGACCAATTTGCTAAAGAAAGCTAATCCAAAAAGTGCATATGATGTATACTTTTCAGGATCTAACTTTAAAAAACAAATTAAATAATACCCATTCAATAGACTGGAGCCAATCTCATAGGAAACTTCTCCCTTGAAGCATTAGCTAATCCATCAGCTACAATCCTCATCACCTTCTTGTAAGCAAAGTCCAAGCAATTCGAGAAAACAATCCAAGATAACACCTCGAAAACGAAATCGAATGCCGGATCATTGTCCGAGTTGTTAGAGAAAATTTCTCCCCAATCTGAACCCCCAAACCCACCAAAGTTCCAACCTTTACCACCACCTCCCGTTCCTCCATTACTGTCAGATGGGCCACCCGCATCGAATCCTCCTCCATCAGAAAACCCGAACACTTCTTCACCGTCATCGTTTCCATCATCACCGGTTGATGATTTTCTTTTGGTGCGACGCCGTTTTCTTAACACCCTACGAGGTAAGGTCTTGATGCTACTGGACTTTACAGGAGGAGGTGCGATCGCATCGATTGTTGAAATCCCAGCGGAAATTTGAAGCAATCCACCGGCGGAATTGTCCGATGAGAAATTAGATGTATTAACGTTGCCCTGTCGATTGATGAGGAGCTTCGAGGAACACTGACCCAGAGATTTGAACGAAGTGATTGTGGTTAAGGCATCATGCAATACAGAAATTTCCATGGAGATTTGAGATGAAATTGATAGAATTGGGAATAATTAGGGTTTGAAAGTATGATTCGGGGAGAAGATTTTTCGAGGTAAAGAAAATTTAATTAAGAGAAATTCAATGGCAGCAAAATTTCTGCTACTGTTCTTAAAGTTAAAGATCCGCCGGTTTCCGATTTGCTTCCGGAAGAAGAAACCGTTTCGTATTTTACTTCCTTTTTATCAACTAAACGTGCAAAGTGTGTACATCTTCTCCTATAAGCGGTCGGTAATCTTAGGGTTGTAATCGAGTCGATAATCTCCGGGACTCGAACTCGACTCGATTTTAAATATTCAGATTTGAAACTCGGCACAAGTTCGATTGAGTCATTGAAATACAAGATCGAACTCGACGTCGAGTACTCGATATAATTCGACTCGGCTCGTTAACTTGATTATTTTTTTAAAATGCATTACTTTTTTTCATAAAATATGACAAGACTGAACTCGATTCTTACTCGGCATGTCTAATCCACGATTTGACTAATAATTAATGTTTATATAAAAAATTATCTAATAATAAATTTATATATTTATTTAATATTTACTTAATAAAACTCGATTAACTCGTGAGCTACTTGATTAGTGTATTTTGAAAATCGAGTCAAACTTCTTTTCGAGTCGAGTACGAGTAGTTCATGAATATTCCGGTTCACTTACAACCTTAGTCGGTACGGCGCTTTAAACCCGTTCACAATTCGTCTAAATTTGTTACGATTTAGATTACGGTCCAAGCCACAAACCTATTAATATTATTTTCAAACACTTTTTTTCCAAGGAGAATAGAAATTTTATTATAATATTAAAATACTGATAATGTCGAAATTATCTGAGGTTGATTAGCGATTGAATAAAGTGGATATCTGGCTGTGGAAGTGGTGTAAAAGCCGGTGGTGCACGGCGGGGAAATAAATTTGTGGGGGTGGAAGTTGTGGTGCTAAAGAGAGCAAGCAATTTGACAGAGTAAGCATGTATTTTGTATTTATGTCTATACGTAAAATGGTTACATTGAGCCTTATTTTAAGGCAAGCCACATATTAAGGTTTAACTAATGACAATTAAATTCAAGTACGTACAATGAGATATTAATTAAATTTAATTATCGTCTGGCAACGCCGATGATGTGCAGACCTAACACTTAGCCGTCTCTTGTATCATTGTCTTATAACCTTTGAGCTGTAGCTTGTCCTTCTCTGTATAACGGCTTTGGTCTCTGGCGGATCTGATAGCCTTATTGACTCGCGGGCCGGCCCTTAGCCTTTCCTGGTGCCGTGTTGGGCTAAAGGCTCGGGTGCAGGGCCGAGTGCTCGCGGGCCAAAATTGGCTTGTGAGTTTGTAGACTGCAATTGCCGTTGGCGTCATCCACTACTTTGGTGGCCGGATGGACCCGAATAGAGATCCGCTTGCTGGATTACGGTTCAGGCACATCAAATACAACAACAACTTACAACCCTGGAAAATCATGCAAAATGTGGAAGACTTAGTGAACCTTCACTTGCGGCCAATTCATACTTCTAAATGGAAGTGGATCTGGTCCCAAACATCTATAAGTAATTTCACTATCGCCTCTGCTTATAACCTTATTCGCGGCCGGAAAAATATTATCAACGAGCTAAAGGAGGTTTGGAGGCCCAACATTCCTATTAAAATTTTGATTTTTATGTGGCGGTTTCTCAACAACATGCTCCATCTCCCGAAAATGTTACGTATGTTTGGGCACCATGGCCCTTTCAAATGCCCCTTCTGCTCCGCTGACGATACTACAGACCACTCATTTTATAGTTGTGCCTTCCCCGCACTATTTGGAATCACTTTCACATCCAGCTCCGGTATCATTCCTTCGCTGCTGATTTTTTTCTTACATCTACGCTTGGTGGCACCCAACGTAATGGTGCAATTACAATAGTTTGCCGTTTAATACCCTCTTTTGTTCTTTGGGAAATCTGGATACAGAAATATGGTTTCTTTGACAATTCATTTCCAAACGTTCAGAATGCTATCTTCAATGTTTTGCGCAACTTATCATATGCTCTATCAAATCAGAGACTCTCTCGAGTTAATGAAGATGATGACTGCCTGCTTGATTATCGTTATATCAGTTCTTTTTCCCCACGGATGGCTGCTCAGCATATCCTGGTTAATTGGATCAAACCCCCGCCTAACTTTGTTAAACTGAACACAGATGGCTCATCGTTAGGTGCCCCGGTCCCTCGGGTGGAGGTATTATTATTCGAAACATGCATGGTCAACTCATTTACGGTGCTATTGAACCCTATGAAAGATGTACCAGCATGATTGCGGAAACGAAGCCCTCCTTACTGGTCTCACCTACTGCGCCGATCACAACCTTCATCCCGTCCTTGTTGAAACTGATTCTTTAGTCCTTGCAAACATTATTTCCGGAAACTATGACACGTCTTGGAAGATTGATGATGACATTCGTTCCACTAAAAGTCATTTCTCAGCATTGCATGAAAATTACTCACATTTTCCGAGAAGCCAATAAAGCTGCAGATTTCCTCGCCACTTGTGCCTCCTCCAGCAGAAACAAAGTTTCCTACAATACTCAAGATGCTCTTCCAGCCCCTCTTCGACTTATTCTACTAAGCATCCCATTCATTCGACGTGTTCGTAGTATTGCATAATCAGCCGGAAGCACCCATCATTCTTTTGATGGGTGCAAACCAGGTTGTATCTAATCTGTTATATATCTGCTTTCTATTAAGCTCTCATCACTTTGTATATTGCCATAAAGTTTCTTTCATTATAGGTTGTAATACTATACCCAACATGAAGCCTAGGCACGCAACTCCAGACTCTGCTCAGAATCAGCTTTTACTACTTGGAATGTGGTTTAAATCATGGCGAGGAATACTGGAAGCACCCTTCATCCCCAATATGAAGGGTGCAATAAAGGTGTTACACTCATTTTTGATGTCTTTTTGTATATATATCTTTGGTGAAAATTCTTACTACCTTTTCTTGTATGGGACCATGACTCAAAATGGGCAACCCGCAAGCTGTTGGATGGCCGCTTCATACATTTACAACAACGGAGATTCGCAACCTGCTGCTTTACTTATTTTATTCCACACATACAATTGTAATATTATTATTTATCGGGGGGAGCATTTTACTTTTGGAAACATGGGGTGTTGTACTCTTTCTTATGGCATGGATTTTTCCACAGTGGGTTTGCCAACCATAGGTTTTAAGGAGGCATGGCCATGTTTCGTCTACGTCTTTTGGTATAAGGGAAGGGCCAGGATACGGCATGTACGAACCTTCTTTCAATTTTTAATAAAAAGGTTTCGTTTAAAAAAATACAACAACGGCTTCACTAAGCCTATAGTGAAGAGTCAAACTTCATACTGAAGAAAAGACTCTACATATGACAAAAACTCCAACAACGGAGAACAAGCACTCCAAAAAAGTAGACAAAACTCCACATCCAACGGGAGAGCTTCTGTATCAAACGAGACAATATTATATTTTCCGTGATAACAACATACAAACTCTAATACATAAAAATTGATAACCTAACCGTATTAAATTTCTTTGACCGATCCAAGTCCGTCAGGACTTGAAAACGGTGGAGAAAGAAAAATTTGGACAACTAGTACAAACCAATGAAAACCACTTGGAACACTTTTGCAACCGCTGTCAACTATCGTAACCGCTTGCATCAACTATATATTGTGACTTGTGAACCGCTGGTGGCAACGGCCTTCAACTGTTACCAATCGCCTTAACCCCCGGGTCGACCGGCTTCAATCGTTGCTACCAATCGTCTTCCATATTCCCAGAGGCGGATGTACCCTTTAAATAGAGGGGCAAGCGCCCTCCTTAGATCCGGAAAGTACACTATTATGTAAATAGGGGGAAAATACACTATTATGTAAATAGGGGGAACACTTGAAAATACCCTTTTTAACCGTCACCGTCTTTGATCGTGTTCTGGTTAAAAATTGCGAACGATTTTAGTTCTTTTTTATGAAAAAGTAGGCTGAAATTATTGACGAAGAAATGGAAAAAAAAAAGGGTTATGGTTTTGTGGGAGGCTGCTGGTTGGGATTGCAAATTGATGGACGCGACGTGGTGGAGAAAGAGATTTTGGTGTTAGAGTGATGTTTATGGCACGACAGGGGTGGTGGAGGGGCTGATTTAGGCTTATATCAATTTGATGTTTGAACCAGGACGTTTGTTGCCGCTTTAATCGGGTCGTCATGCTTGATTTGGGTTTTCTTTCCACATATAAGGGATCTCTCACTTTACTTCTGTCTCGTGAAGATATTCAGATCCTAGATAAATCATATCAAAATGCTCTTATGGGTCATTTCCCTGAGTTCAAACCGTGTGTTGACAGGGCTGACTATGGCCGATTAGTCAAACGGGACCCTTTGGTCGGTTGGTCGATCAGGTGAGAGAAGTTGGTCGGTCAGCTTGCTTCAAAGGTAATCCAAAAAAATGTGAGCGCTCTTGCACTGTACGGCTTTTTGACGACACCCTATCTTGCTCTTGCTACATACAGATTAAAAAAGAACCGTGAGGTGTGAAGTGATCCCTACTAAACGAAACGAGTTTCACTTTCTTTCATTTTTTCCTTCTCCAAGCTCATGTTATGGAAGAAGTAAATTGACGACTTTCACTTTCTTTCATATTTTTCCTTCTCCAAGCTCACGTTATGGAAGAAGTAATTGAGAAGTGGGTGTCAACAACAACTGGCTTTATTACGAGATAGCTCATGATGTTCATATCGATTTATTATGTGCCTCTTCATCGAGGAAAAAAAGAAAATGCTGAAAAACATGCGATTCATGTTGTGTGATAAAAATTCGTATTCTTCGTGGGTGGTTTTGATGTCTAATTATCCATGCGGTAATTATAATATCTTGTACCTAAGCGGGTGACTCACTTTTTCTAAGAGCCTCCAACAGCCCCTACTACAGAAGAAAAGAGTTATAGCAAAATTAGCTCTACGAGGGCGTATCGAATGGTTAAAAGGTTTGAAAGAGCCCGTTCTTGGAGAAGAAGATTAATATATTGCTTATAAGCTTATCCCTTAGACCTTATTTTTCCTCCACGGCAATAAGGCGCCAAAAGATCTACTACTTTAATTCATGCTTCAAAAATATATAATTTTGTATCTAACTGTATCATTAAAGACGGACACAAATCTATGAATGAGAGATATTGTCCGAGTGCTCCCATGGAAGACGATCTCGTCTTTGGAAAGCCGGATTGGGAAGATTCCTCGAAGCGGTACCTTTTCGAAATGAAACTGTATTTTTAATTGTTCTTCAAGAATAGTAGGTTTAGGGATTAGGGTTTCTATTATTCTAAAAAAATATGTATTATTATATAGTATTTCAGAAATATGTTACAATTGTTCGACCTGGACATACACTGCAAGAGTATATCATCATGTCTAAACTTTTAAGCGAAAATTAGCCAATGATAACTTGCTTTTACAAAAATGCAGAATTGGGGGCCGGAGAGAGGTGGCCTATAGGCACCTGGGGGCCCGAGGCCCAGACCTAGGTCGCCTAATGGAAGGGCCGCCCCGTGCATTGATGACATTCGCATGTTTAACGTTTATTTGAGTTTTGAGGTTAAAAGCCACATTCATTGTTGGATTGTTGATACTAAATCCATTCTAATAGAACTATGATGCCTAGAAGATTACATTAAATGGTTTTCTTCAAGGGGCCGATTGACTTCAAACCAAATTGTGAAGCATCTATATCTCATGTTTGGGTTGAGATGTCTCTTCTTCCTTTTTTTTTTATTTTTTTTTTTCCAAAGCCTCTGAAGGTTGATTCAGCTACTCTAGAGTTACGGAGGGTATCTGTGATAAGGGTTTTGGTTGAAGTTCATATGATGATGAAACCAATTACTGAACGGTCACTTGTACACGGTTGCAACAATTGTCTTCCAACACACAATTTAATTAGCGACACTTCAAAAACTCGAGCTCCTGCAAACTTCTAGATGCTCCGACTTCTTTTTGACACTACACAACTTATTAGACTATATTGTAAATAAAATTATGAATAGTGTGTATGCATTTATTGTAAATATTATGTATTTATGGTAAATATTCTAGAATCCTCCATTTGTAACTATATATTGATATTCACAATGTAATACAATCATTCCAGTTAATACCAATTTATTATGGTATCGGAGCTAAATCCTCTTGCTTAGGAAACTGCGTCTCTCTCCATTGACCCCTCTCTCTGCATGCTCAAAATCCTCCTCTTCCCTTACGTCTTTTTTTCTTTCTTTTTCCTTCTTTTCTTTTTCCGGCAGCCCACCTCCCTCCCTGTTCTCTTCCGCCATGTCAACCACTACATCCGACAATGCCTCCTCCTCCTCCGATTCTCTTCCCCAAATTATTGCTTTCAATTCAGCCACACAAACTCCAATCAAACTTGATGCTTCTAATTACGCGTAGCTTGGCATATGTAGTTCGAGACACTCCTCTCCGGCTATGATCTCTTCGGTTTTGTCGATGGTACGAAAACCTGCCCTCCTCTCACCATTACCGCCACTGGAGTCACTCGGTCCAATCCCGCTTGCAGTCACTGGAAACGCCAAGACAAATTAATTGTCAACGCCATCATGGCCTCTCTCTCCATCAATGCCACACATATCATTCTTGGAGTAAAAAGCTCGACTGAAGCATGTAAAAGGTTAGCTGATGTTTTTACAAAACCATCTAGAGGCATGATTCAACAAATTAAAACATCCCTTAAAGAAATCCGAAAAAGGGGATAGCACAATGTCTGATTTTTTGTATTTCATTAAGAGCAAAACTGATGCACTTGCCATGCTCGGTGCAAAAATGGCTGACGATGATCTTGTCGATCTTATTTCGAACAATTGGGAGAAAATTACCAAGACTTGGCTCGAGCCATTCAAGCTCGTGACATAGTCATCTCATTCGAGGAATTACATGAAAAATTATTGAACTATGCTCCTCCCCGACGTGTCGATCAGCCCTCTTTCTTTGGCCAAGCTACTGCACATGCTGCGTTTCGACCTCCCAGCACCGGTTCTAGGCCTCCCTCAGCAGGAAATTCCTCTCGTCCTCAGTCCTGGCCCCAAACCGATCCCAACTCGCAGCCTCCTCCTCGTGGTCGTCGCCGTTACCAAGGTAAATGTCAATTGTGTTCTGTTCATGGTCATTCAGCAAAATATTGCCCTCAATTTCAGGTACATGCACATTTGAACTCGGCTCAGCCCATTCTGCCAACCCTAGCTCAGCCCACTTTCTCCAATCGGCCCCCCGCGCAATGGAACCCACACCACCCACAAGCCCATGTTTCCGGCCCACCCACATCCTCATGGCTCTTAGATAGCGGTGCTACTAATCATATCACGACTTGCAGAATCTCTCGCTCAATACACCATACTCTGGTTCTGATGACATCATGGTCGGTGATGGCTTTTCGCTCCTTATCACACATAGTGGTTCGACCCCTTTACCGCTCTCTTTCTCTCATTCACTTACTCTTAATAATGTTTTATGTGTCCTCACATGTCTCGTAATTTATTATCCATTTCCCAGTTGTGTCATAATCATAATTTATCTGTTGAATTTTTACCTTTTAAATTTGTTGTGAAGGATCTTCTGATCCAACACATCCTGATGCATGGACCAGTTCAAGATGGACTTTATGAGTGACCTCTCGACCTTTACTTGCCTTTGCAGTCAACCGCACCACTCAACAAACTTGGCATCACCGGCTTGGCCATCCCTCTCGTCCTATTTTACAAGCTTTGGTTTCCAATAATAATTTAGATGTTATTTCCTCGTTGTTTACGGATTGTTCTGCGTGTCTCGAGAATAAGAGTCATAAACTCAATTTTGGTTTGTCTACATTACAATCCTCCCGTCCTCTTGAAATAATTTTTTCTGATGTTTGGACTTCTCCGGTTTATCGATTGATGATTTTAAGTATTATGTTATTTTTATTGATCATTATACGAAATATGTTTGGTTTTACCACTGCGTCGCAAATCTGATGTTGCCCCCACCTTTATTAAGTTTCAGGCTATTGTAGAAAAATTCTTTGATACGTCCATCAAAATTCTCTATTCTGACAACGGCACTGAATATGTTGCCCTACGTTCCCACCTTACTTCACACGGTATTTCCCACTACACATCCCCTCCTCACACTCCTGAACACAATGGCTTCTCGGAACAACGTCATCTTCACATTGTTGAAACCGGTCTCTCCCTTCTGAGTCTCTCGTCTCTCTCTCTCTCTCTCTCTCTCTCTCTCTCTTCTATTGGCCATATGCCTTTGCTTCTGATGTCTATCTCATCAATCGCTTACCCACACCCACACTATCCTTGAAATCTCCCTATCTCTGCATCTTCGGTCATCTCCCTAACTACAACAAACTTCGCTCTTTTGGATGTCTCTGCTATCCCTGTCTTCGCCCTTACATCGAACACAAACTCCAGCCTCGATCTGTACCTTGTATTTTCTTAGGTTACTCGCTAACTCAAAGTGCATACTACTGCTATGACGTGTCTCACTCCCGTATGTATGTCTCCCGCCACGTTAAGTTTGTTGAAGATGTTTTTCCCTTCCGCACTCTCTCTCAACCACCACCACCTCCTGATCGCCCCCAGACCCATGGGTCCCCACTCCCTTCGGACCCTCCTTCTCCCTCCTCTCCGCCTCCTTCCTCTTCCCTATCTGCATCCCCTCCACCCTCCACCTCCGAACCACCATCTCCCCCTCCACCTCCCCTACTCATCAAATGACCACTCGTGCAAAGACTAACATTAGCAAACCCATCCAAAATTAAATCTTCACACTCATCTCAACTCCCACACTGAACCTTCTTCCATCACCCAAGCCCTCAAACATCCCCAATGGCGTAGTGCTATGCAAGATGAATACGATGCTTTGATGCGTAATCACACCTGGGAACTGGTTCCTCCGTATCCTCAATATAATATCATTGGTTCGAAATTGATTTATCGTGTTAAGTATCATTCTGATGGTTCACTTGATCGGTATAAGGCTCGCCTTGTTGCTAGAGGCTTTACTCAATTGCCTGGCATTGACTACGTTGAAACCTTTAGTCCTGTTGTTAAACCCACTACTATTCGACTTGTCTTGTCTCTAGCTCTTATGTAGGGGTGGACACTTCGTCAACTCGACATAAATAATGCTTTTCTGTAGGGTCACCTATCAGATATAGTCTATCTATCTCAGCCTCCCGGTTTTTCGATCCTACTCAGCCTGATTATGTTTGCAAGCTTTGCAAGGCAATTTATGGTCTCAAACAGGCTCCCCGAGCCTGGTATGGTGAGCTCAAGAGATATTTGGTTTCTGTTGACTTTCGGAATTCCACGGCTGACACATCTCTCTTCATTTACTCTCAAGCTGGGATTTCTATCTATGTATTAGTCTATGTTGACAACATCATTATGACAGGAAATAACTCTGCGGCACTCACTAAATTCATTCACCACATGGCCAGCCTTTTTGCGCTTAAAGATTTAGGCCAACTTTCATACTTTTTAGGGGTGGAAGTTTTATCCAACTCCGACGGCTTGTTGCTCTCTCAACACCGCTATGCTTTGGACCTACTCACCAAATTCAATTTTCAGGACGCAAATGCGGTTCCCACGCTCTCCCATCAGACATATCTACTCTTTCCTCCAAATCCGGCACACCCTTGGAGGATCCTAAACAATATCATATGGTGCTCGGAAGTCTTCAATATCTACTCCTTACCCGACCTGATCTTGCATTTGCCGTCAACAAACTCTCTTAATTCATGCACCAGCCCACTGACGTCCATTGGTCTCATGTAAATCATGTCCTTTGGTACCTTGCTGGGTCAACACACTATGGTCTTCAACTATTCCGCCACTTCCGATTTACTCTCCATGCCTATTCCGATGCCGATTGGGGTGGTGACAAAGATAACTATGCCTCCACCAGCGCCTACATCGTCTATCTTGGTCACAACCCACTATCCTGGTGCTCTAAGAAGCAAAATACTGTTGCCCGCTCGTCCACTGAAGCCGAGTATCGCTTTGTTGCTGCTGCTACCGCTGAATTACACTGGGTTGCCTTTCTCATGCAAGAGCTCGGTTTTCCTCCTAATCACACTCCCACCATTTATTGGGACAATCTGGGCACCACTCAATTCTGTGCCAACCCAGTTTTTCACTCGCGTATGAAACATGTGGCTATAGATTATCATTACATTCGGGACAATGTTTTATCTGGCCGTTTGCGAGTCGCTCATATTCACGCCAATGATCAACCAATGACGGATCCAGAAATATTATTCAACGGGGTCCGTAACTTTTTTCGAGTAAATTTTATTTTTCACGGGGTCCGAAATAACACATAAAATGTAGAGTTTTCTTATATTTAACGGGGTCCGCATACCCCTTTAGCAAAGGGTAGATCCGCCTATGTGATCAACTTGCCGATTCTCTTACCAAGTCATTACCTAGACCGACTTTTCTTCAACAACGTGACAAGTTGGGTCTGCGTCCGCGACCAACTTGAAGGGTGGTATTAAACTATATTGTAATAAAATTATGAATAGTGTGTATGCATTTATTGTAGATATTATGTATTTACGGTAAATATTCTAGAATCCTCAAATTGTAACTATATATTGATATTTATAATGTAATTCAATCATTCCACTTAATACCACAATTCATTACAACTCGATGGACAGAATGATTTGAAGTGGAAGGGGCTCGAAAATCCGACTTCAATTCTTATTCATAAGAAGTTTTTATATAGTGGAGATAATGAGTCTTTAACCCTTTTTACAAGTTATTCAATTCAGCCAAACACCCCTAGACCAAGTTATGGGACGCGTTTTGCTTAGGACCAAAAGGCCTTAATTACACACCGTGCACACACGTTCAAGAGGTTTATAGCACCTTGATAAATTAAGGTTAATTAAACTTAAATTTTTGTCAAGATCTCCATGACATTTTGTCCAAAAAAATTAAAACTAATTAACAACCACACCGAACTCGAGCTCGAAAATTCATTTTTGGTTAATTTCTCAAAGAAATTTCGTCAACCAAACCAAGCCGAACTCAAACACGAGCAAAGCCGAGCCGGCCGGACGAATAGCGATGGCGGCGCATGCGTGTGGTGAATCAAGAGTCATCTAATTAAGTCTTTTCACCTGCACAAAAGTGCTATTGCCTCTTGGGGCACATCCTGACCGCTCAAACCGCCCTCTAACCACTCAGTTTCGCATCTAAATGGGTGCTCTGCAGGACAGTTGTGTAGGCGAGATAAAGGGTTGGGCAGTTGTGTAGGCGATAGATTGGGCACTCAGTTTCGCAAGAGTGGTTAGAAGGGCGAGTGGTTAGTGGTTAGAAGCACTCAGTTGCCCAATCTATCGAAAGAGTGCTCAAACCGCCCTTCTAACCACTCAGTTTCGCATCTAAAGGGTTGGACAATTGTGTAGGCGAGATAAGGCCGGATATTTATAAATTTTTTAAAAAATTTCGATGTGACCGCCAGGATGTGAAACTGATTGGGCAAAATGGGTGCTCCGCAGGACAGAGACTTAATCCTGTTGAACAGATCACGAGAACAAATTCTGGCTATTATGGAACATAAAGGTATAGCGAGAACTCCCTTTCCCATGAAAGGACCCAGAGAAAAGCGAGATCAGACCAAATTCTGTAAGTTCCACCAGGATGTTGGTCATGATACAGAGTTTTGTAGGGAGTTGATCAGGGACATTGATTCAGCCGTTATGGAAGGAAGAATTGACGAGGTAATTGACCGATCTCGTAATGAAGAGCCCAGGGGGCGCAGAGAGTTCAGGAGAGGAACCTATCAAAATGACAGAAACAGGAACAATGAACAGAGAAGACCAAGGAATCCATCCCCAGATCAGGATGGTCAGATCGATAACCGTCCAGTAAATACAATCAATACAATTATGGGAGGTCCAAGGCGGACAGACCAGGAAGAGGAAGTAGAGGCAACGGGCCAGACGAGTCAGACGAGACAGGATCAGAATTCTGGTAAGCGTCAGAAAATATCAGGTGAGGTAAAGTACGGACCAGAGGATCCACTACCACTGGTCATCAACAATGAAGGGGTGGTTATTGAGGCCGTAATCAACAAGAAGCGGGTAAAAAGAATTTGCGTCGATACGGGAAGTCGTTAACATCTTGTATCACGGGGCCTTCCAGGCTATGAAGTTGAAGGACTCCGGTTTAACACCAAGTATCCACACCTCTGTTCGGATTTGCAGGCCCGCCTATCCATCCTATGGGCATGATCACGCTACCTACAACTTATGGTAAATTACCTAGGGGCAGGACCCTCATGGTAAATTACATTGTGGTTAAAGCACCCTCAGCTTATAATGTCATCATAGGACGACCAGTAATCATCGATCTGCGAGCTGTTATCTCCCCAACCCATAACAGTATGAAGTTCCCAGCCAATTCTGGACCGGTTGAGATTAAAGGAGATGTGGAAGTAGCCAGGAGCTGCTACACCTCAGTAGTTCAACAGGTCACTCTTGAGGAATTATTACCAGAAGAAGAAAAAACTTGGGTATCAGCAGATCAGACTGAGGCTATTCAGATCGGGAAACAAGGAGCAGAGTCGGCAATTAGTATAGGTTCTTGGATTCCAGACCCCTATAAAAAAGCGTTAACAGATGTGCTCAGCGAGTACGAAGACGTTTTTGCATGGAAAACAGATGATATGCCAGGTTTATCACCAGAATTTATTGTCCATAGTTTAAACGTGGATCAGAGCAGGCCCCCAGTTCGTCAAAAGAAGAGACATTTTGCACCAGAACGAATCTCAGTCATTGAACATGAAGTTGCAAAGTTAAAGCAAGCAGGAATTGTCAAGGAGGTTGTTTACCCAGAGTGGTTAGCCAATCCGGTTTTAGTGACGAAGTCAGATGGATCTTGGAGAATGTGTGTGGATTTTACAGATTTGAACAAAGCTTGCCCTAAGGACAGTTATACTTCACCCAGAATCGACAGGCTGGTGGATTCGATTGTGGGTTTTGAGATTTTTGGGTTCCTAGATGCGTATAAAGGGTACCACCAGATTTTTATAGACCCAAAAGATGCAGAAAAAACAGCCTTCATAACTGAGTTCAGGACATATTATTACGTAACCATGCCATTTGGGCTGAAGAACGCAGGTGCCACCTACCAGAGAGCAGTTAATCGAATTTTCCATGATCAGATAGGCAAGTCCATGGAAGTCTATGTTGATGACTTACTGATCAAAAGCATGTCTTTAGATCAATATTTACGAGATGTCAAAGAAGTCTGTGAAGTACTTCGAAATGCCAAAATGAAGCTGAATCCCAAGAAATGCACATTTGGTGTTAGGTCTGGAAAATTTCTGGGTTACATGATTTCTAAGGAGGGAATCAGGGCCAATCCAGACAAGTTGGATGCTCTGAAGATGATGCCACCACCCACCAATATTAGAGAGGTTCAAAGATTAACTGGAAGATTAGCAGCATTGAACATATTTCTTTCACGGTCAGCACAGCGTGCACTACCTTTCTTTAAGATTTTAAGGAAAGCAACACCATTTCATTGGGGGGCAGATTGTCAAGAAGCTTTCGATGAATTGAAGAAATATTTGTTGTAAGTACCAACTTTGACATCTCCAAAAGAAGGAGAGGTATTATACCTCTATCTATCAGTCTGCGATGAGGCCATTAATGCTGTCTTGGTTATGCAACAGGATACACTCCAGAAGCCAGTTTATTTCACGAGCAAATCCTTACATAGACCTGAAGTGAGGTACTCAGATGCGGAGAAACTGGTACTAGCATTGGTACATGCGTCCAGGAAATTGAGATCTTATTTTCAGAGCCACCCGGTCATCGTTTTGACTGATCAGCCTTTAAAGCAGATACTGAGCAGGCCAGATACTTCAGGTCGTTTGGCCAAATGGGTCGTCGAATTGGCAGGTTACGATCTAGAATACACACCAAGAACAGCTGTGAAAGCTCAAGCTCTGGCAGATTTTCTGGCCGAAGAGAAATCTATTTCTATCGATCAGCAAGTGAATCCGAAAGAATCAGGTCAGTGGAATCTGAAGAAATTTTATGTTTAAGGCAAGTGATTGTTGTTTTTATTTTTGCAAGTCTATAATGCATCAAAACTTTATCTTGAACTTTTGAATTATGTCATGGGCCCATGGCTGTAATATATTTCCATTGTGAAACTCTTCAAAGGGAAAAGGTTCTAAAATTTGAAAAATCAGATCGCTTTTGACCTCAGGTCAGGTCGTTTATCTTCAGACCTCAGGACAGGTCGAAAAACTCTTAAAAAGAGAATATTCATTAAGTCTGAAAAATCAGATCGTTTTTTGACCTCAGGTCAGGTCGTTTATCTTCAGACCTCAGGTCAGGTCGAAAAACTCTTAAAAAGAGAATATTCATTAAGTCTGAAAAATCAGATCGCTTTTGACCTCAGGTCAGGTCGTTTATCTTCAGACCTCAGGTCAGGTCGAAAAACTCTTAAAAAGAGAATATTCATTAAGTCTGAAAAATCAGATCATTTTTTGACCTCAGGTCAGGTCATTTATCTTCAGACCTCAGGTCAGGTCGAAAAACTCTTAAAAAGAGAATATTCATTAAGTCTGAAAAATCAAATCGCTTTTGACCTCAGGTCAGGTCGTTTATCTTCAGACCTCAGGACAGGTCGAAAAACTCTTAAAAAGAGAATATTCATTAAGTCTGAAAAATCAGATCGTTTTTTGACCTCAGGTCAGGTCGTTTATCTTCGGACCTCGAAGTCGGTCGAAAAACTCTTAAAAAGAGAATATTCATTAAGTCCGAAAAATCGAGATCGCTTTTGACCTCAGTCGGGTCGTTTATCTTCAGACCTCAGGTCAGGTCGAAAAACTCTTAAAAAGAGAATATTCATTAAGTCCGAAAAATCGGATCGTTTTTTGACCTCGAGTCGTCATTTATCTTCGGACCTCGGGTCGTCGAAAAACTCTTAAAAAGAGAATATTCATTAAGTCCGAAAAATCGGATCGTTTTTTGACCTCGGGTCAGGTCGTTTATCTTCAGACCTCAGGTCAGGTCGAAAAACTCTTAAAAATAGAATATTCATTAAGTCTGAAAAATCAGATCGCTTTTGACCTCAGGTTAGGTCGTTTATCTTCAGACCTCAGGTCAGGTCGAAAAACTCTTAAAAAGAGAATATTCATTAAGTCTGAAAAATCAGATCGTTTTTTGACCTTAGGTCAGGTCGTTTATCTTCAGACCTCAGGTCAGGTCGAAAAACTCTTAAAAAGAGAATATTCATTAAGTCTGAAAAATCAGATCGCTTTTGACCTTAGGTCAGGTTGTTTATCTTCAGACCTCAGGTCAGGTCGAAAAACTCTTAAAAAGAGAATATTCATTAAGTCTGAAAAATCAGATCGTTTTTGACCTCAGGTCAGGTCGTTTATCTTCAGACCTCAGGTCAGGTCTAAAAACTCTTAAATAGAGAATATTCATTAAGTCTGAAAAATCAGATTGCTTTTGACCTCAGGTTAGGTTGTTTATCTTCAGACCTCAGGTCAGGTCGAAAAACTCTTAAAAAGAGAATATTCATTAAGTCTGAAAAATCAGATCGCTTTTGACCTTAGGTCAGGTCGTTTATCTTCAGACCTCAGGTCAGGTCGAAAAACTCTTAAATATAGAATATTCATTAAGTCTGAAAAATCAAATCGCTTTTGACCTCAGGTCAGGTCATTTATCTATTAGACCTCAGGTCAGGACGACAAACTCTTAAAAAGAGAAAAAATTCATTAAGTCTGAAATGTTAGACATCTAAGACCTCAGGTCAGGTCATAAACTTTCATGCCTCAGGTCAGGTCAATAATCTTGGATATAATTAAGCTGCTATAACCACAGTATGACATATGCTGCACAGTCCAATCACATGTCATACTCGGGGGGAAGGATAAAGAGATATGAGGCACAAAGCAAACATATTTCATAAAAAAGGCACAAAGCAAAGTACTTCATAAAAATTCAATTCCTATATGAAGACTAGGCAAAATGACAGAGTTTGGAGACAACAACAGCAAAATTATAATGTTTGGAATCAAATTGAAATAGACAACAGGCTAAATGTTTTCACTTCGAGTTGGGGGGAACTTGAGATTGTGAGGATGAGCCAGCTTGAGTAGGTGGAGGCTTCTTGCCATACTTGGAGACCAAGTCCACACCCTCCCTAAACTCCTTGAATCTGGCTTCATAAATTTGAGACCCATCCTTTCTGTTCCAACCCGCATGGGAAAGCTTGGTAGCATCAACATCAAGGCCTGCAGCTTTCACATATTCAATGGCGGAGGAGTACCCAAACCAGATAATTGGGTCAAACAACATCTTGATACTATCAGCTAGCTCATCAGACCTCCTATAATTAGCAAGGGCTTCAGCAATGTGCTCAGGCAGCTTGCTCTTCAAAGTATCTCTCTCTTTTTCAAGGGTAGCTACCATCTCTTCCAGGTTGGATTTGATTTGATTAGCAGTAGCTAGCTGGCTCTGGAACTCATTGGTTTTGGCTTTTAATTCATCGGACAAGGCCATTTTTTCAGCAGCAGAAGTATTCAATAGATCCTCATATTTTGCTTTCCATTCTGATAAGGAGTTGGCCAGATCTTCCTCAACTTTGCCAGAACTTCTCAGTCTGGACAGGATCTCCTTGCCCAGTTTAGCCCCCTAACAGAGAAGACAGGGTGCAAAATCAGTATTTATTTTCCAAAAATGACAGGTTATTACCTATGAAATAAAACACTTACAAATGCTGACAGATCTTGATTGGTCCATTCTCTCCAATCGTATCTTTCTCCCTGATGTCGTTTTGAGGTCTCAGCATCTTCATCAGCTTGATCCTGAGATCTAATACTCTTTGAAGCACGTCTAGTCTCAGTTGTAGTCTCTACCAAAGCAGTGCGAGGAGCTATCCGATAATCATTGGTCTCCTCAGAGTCACCGTCAACTTGATCAGTCTCGATTGAGGGCTCAGTTGGATGGCTGTCAACAGGTTTGGCGGTCTAATCTGGCACACCTGAGTTGATAACGGGATCAGATGCATCTTGGCCTCTGGAAGGTGAAGCCTCATCAGCAATCTGGATGATATCGGTGAAGCTTGCCACTGCAAATGCCAACAAGAAGTTAAAAACATGTCTCAGACAAAAAAATAAATATTCAAAAGAAAAAAGGGGAATCCTACTTATATTATATCTCTCCTCAGATAGTTCAACATAAGGTTCTGGACCGGCAGTTTCCAGACGAGCAGCATCGATTAAATTAGAATTGTAATGCCTCAGACCCAGGTATATGGGAGATGCCCTGATGTCATTTATCAACTTCTTGTCCGCTTTGCACTCCAACACATCGCTATTCTTAATGGAAGTGTTCCACTTGCCTAAATATCTAGCGGTGTTGTGCCTAATGAAGAAGAAGTGCTTCTTCCAATCAGAGAAAGACTGATCTGTTTTCTTAATCAAACGGACACTACCCAAATTATCAGTTCTCCTACAAAAGCAATACCAGCTAGGACTCTTCTTAACCTGTTTGCATTGGTAGAAAGTTCTAAAAAGCACTAGGGTGAAGGGGATGACGGCTAACCTACACCAGATCAGGAAACCTGTTATGGCTCTTATGCTATTGGGGACTATCTGACCAAGTCCTAGATCGTAATAGCGAAGTATCTCCAGAAAGGCGGGAGGAAGAGGAAACCTAAGACCGCATTCAAACTGTTCTTTATAGACAGTGCAATACCCAGCAGGAGGAGCAGCAACACTTTTTCCAGATGCAGGTCGGATAGGAGCATAAGTGTTCCTATTTATCCCAAACCTGTCGCAGATGTTTGTGATATCCGAATCCTTCAATTTGGAGTCGATTGCGTGGCAAGCCATCATTTTCTTGGTTTCGTAAGTCCTCCTCAATGCTCGTATGGGCGCAGATAAGCCGGAAATACTATACTCAGTCGGAGGCGATTCGACAAGGGTAGGGACGATAGAAGCAATCAGATGAGGGGGAAGAATAGAGAAAAGAGGGTTTTCACCGGGATTGGATACTTCAGGCTGGTTTGGATTCATATGGAGTAAAAGAAAATTACACAAAGGGACGAAAGACTTACTTGCAAATTGAAGAGCAAATCCACCAAATCTGACGTTTTCGCCTATAAATAATGATGGGTGTTTACAGAGTTTAATAGATGTAATAATTTTTAACCAGAGGATGGGACGTTTGGGCTACACATCGATTGGAAAGAAAAGCGTGTGCATTTATGGTGGCATTTGAGATAACCAAGGCAAAGGTAGACGGACCATCCGATTTGGATACGTACTTATTCCTTAAGTTCAGTCCATTAAGATAACAACAACTACTTTCTGTATAATCCTAGATCAAGAAAGACCCGATTGTTAATCCGTTTCATACTGAGTTCGATCAATTATATTTTTACTACCCATCCACACCACCATCACTATAACATCCCGGATTTTAAAAAAAGAGCAATAATGTATTTTAAAGAGAGTCGGGAGTTTATTTTATTATTTTCTTTTTATTTTCGAAATATATATTGATATTGTTAGAAATATTAGGTTTGCGGTATATGGATTTTGAGCTGAATATCTAGATGATTGTAGGTGATTTCTCCGGAGAGAAGTTGTGGAGCTCAAGAAAGAAGATGGAGCTTTTGTGGAAAAAGAGGAGGAGGATGGTGCTTATGATTATGAGCTATGCCTGAAAGGCTGCCTACGTACCCTTCATAAGGGATCAAGCCAATGCATAGTTCTTAGAAGAATAAATAAGAGAGAGTTGTAATTGAGGTGAAGGTGATATTTATAGAGGCATGGAGCTGGCCAGCTGGCGAGAGCCGGACAGCTGGCAGACTGCGAGCTTGGAGGCTGAAAGCCCTTGGCGGGCAGAGAGTCTTGACAGACAGAGAGCCCTGGCGGACTCAGAGAGCCTACGGCGGGCAGAGAGTCTTGACGGACAGAGAGCCATGGCATAGGGTTTGCGGTGCCAAAAAAGACCGTTGAACGAGCGGGCAAGTAGGAAAACCAAGAAGGTGCCGAGCTGAGGTCGGACTTAGGATGCCGAGCTGAGGTCGGACTTAGCGTACCGAGCTGAGGTCGGACTTACGGTGCCGAGCGAAGGTCGGACTTAAGACTTAGGGTGCCGAGCTGAGGTCGGACTTAGGACTTAGGGTGCCGAGCGGAGGTCGGACTTAGGGTGCCGAGCTGAGGTCGGACTTAGGGTGCCGAGCGGAGGTCGGACTTAGGGTGCCGAGCGGAGGTCGGACTTAGGGTACCGAGCTGATGTCGGACTTAGGGTGCCGAGCTGATGTCGGACTTACGGTGCCGAGGGGAGGTCGGACTTACGGTGCCGAGCGGATGTCGGACTTAGGGTGCCGAGCTGATGTCGGACTTAGGGTGCCGAGCGGAGGTCGGACTTAGGGTGCCGAGCTGAGGTCGGACTTAGGGTGCCGAGCGGAGGTCGGACTTAAGGTGCCGAGCTGAGGTCGGACTTAGAGTGCCGAGTTGGAGGGACGAGTAGGTCGGCCCAGTGCTTTGTATCAAGCTTTATTCTCGTTGCCTTGGCTAATGATGAGGATCGTGATAGCGTGAGGCAGAGCTGGGCCGAGGACCCTATCCGATACTGGGCTTATGTCTCTTTTCGGATTTAGCGGGGTTTTGCCAATTTTGGCATATCAATGGCCCCCTACTCCTTGAGCTCTTCACTATACATGTGAGAATCATGGAGTAAAGTTATAGATGACTTGATGTACCGTTTGCCAAGATGGCTGTTGCATAGCGATAAAAGATTCTCTTGAGGGCGAGATCCAAATATGATGTCAAGATGGAGTCGGGCTTATAGAAGATTCGCTCGAGGGCGAGATCCAAATATGATGCCGAGTTGGAGTCGGGCTTATAGAAGATTCGCTCGAGGGTGAGATCCAATATGATGCCGAGCTGGAGTCGGGCTTAAATCAGTGGTTATATCGCGTTGTGAATTACTGATGTATGCTGTGCATTGTAATGGACATGTTTAGATGCCGATAATGGTTATCGGGATTGAATCAGTGTTGGTATCGCATTGAAAATTACTGATGTATGCTGTGCATTGTAGTGAACAGACTTAGATGCCGAAAATGGTTATCGGGCTTGAATCATTGTTGGTATCGCGCTGTGAATTACTGATGTATGCTGTGCATTGTAGCGGACAGGCTTAGATGCCGATAATGGTTATCGGGCTTAGAGTGCCGAGGCTGAGGTTCGGCTTAGAGTGCCGAGCCGAGGTCGCGCTTAGAGTGCCGAGGCAGAAGAGCATCGGGCTTAGAGTGCTGAGCTGGGAGGTCGGGCTTAGCATGCCGAGCTGTGGTCGGGCCTAGAGTGCCGAGGCTGCTGTCGGACTTATCGTGCCGAGCTGAGGTCGGACTTAGCGTGCCGAGGCTGACGTCGGCCTTAACGTGCCGAGGCTGCTGTCGGGCTTAGAGTGCCGAGGCTGATGTTGAGCTTAGAGTGCCGAGGCTACTGTTGGGCTTAGCGTGCCGAGGTTGATGTCGGACTTATCGTGCCGAGCTGCGGTCGGGCTTAGAGTGCTTGCTTAATGAACACTCAACAAAGTCGGTGCCGGCCGGCGAAGCTTCAACCCAGAATCCGACGAAGCTCAGGTGATGTAACCCCAAATGGTCTCAAACAACACAAGTAGAGGAAATCCCCTTTCTATGTAAAAGTTGAGTTGATAAAACACGTATGCCAACCTGGAAATTATGAAGGACTCGTGTGCGATGAAGATGACGTTGAAGGTGTTCCTTCAAGTTGAGATGATTTTGAAGGAAAAATGAGTAACGATCCGTAAAACCAGTGATCCTTGCACCGAGTTTGGTGCTAAGATGCTGAAAACGATGATTTCGAGGCTGTACAACCCAGAAAATCAAAGTTTTGTTGATTTTGAAGTTGAAGATGGAGGAAAGACCTCGCCGGCGATGCCGTGAAAACAGATTTCACGGTGGTGCGGGCTACCGGAGTAGGCTTTTCCTGATGATTTTTCCTGGTAACGGAGCCAACTGATATTGTCAGAAATATCAGGTTTGTGGTATATGGATTTTGAGGTGGATATCTAGCTGATTGTAGGTGATTTCTCCGGTGGGAGCGGTGGAGCTCAAGAAAGAAGATGGAGCTTTTGTGGAATAAGAGGAGGAGGATGATGCTTCTGATTATGAGTTGTGCCTGAAAGGATGCCTACGTACACTTCATAAGGGATCAATCCAATGCGTAGTTCTTAGAAGAATAAATTAAAGAGAGTTGTAATGGAGGTGAAGGTGATATTTATAGATGCATTGAGTGGCCACCGGCGAGAGACGGACCGCCGTGGACCGCGAGCTTGGACTACGAAAGCCTTTGGCGGGAGAGTCTTGACGAAGAGCCTTTGGCGGACTCGAGAGAGCCTACGGCGGGTAGAGAGCCCTGGCGGACTCAAAGAGCCTACGGTGGGTAGAGAGCTGACGGCGGCGAGAGCCCCGGCGGACTTAGAGAGCCTACGGGGGCGAGAGAGTCTTGATGGGCGAGAGAGCCCGGCGGGACTCGGTGCCAAGAGACCTTTGAACGAGTGGGCAAGCGGGGAAAAGAGTTGAGCCGAGGTCGGGATGGAGGCGGGATGAGGAGAGGTGCCGAGCCGAGGTCGGACTTTAGGTGCCGAGCGCGGACTTGTTGAAGGCTTTGCGGTGCCAAGAGGTCGGAAGACCGTTGAACGGCTTAGGGCAAGCGAGGTCGGACTTAGGCCGCCGAGCCGAGGTCGAAGAAGGTGCCGAGCCGGAGGGACGAGGTCGGGCTTTGTAACGATGGATTGCCTTGGCTAATGACGAAGATCGTGATAGCGTGAGGCGGAGCTAGGCCGAGGACCCTATCCGATACTGGGCTTATGTCTCTTTTCTGGATTTAGCGGGGTTTTGTAAATTTTGGCATATCATATATACATTTATTTAATAAAATAAAATGAAAAAGGTGATTTTTTATTTAACCAAATAAAACTCCGTATTATGTTCCCGTATTTTCTCAAACCCCCAACCAAATAATAGAGGAGAGCCATCAACTTTCGAAACATAATAGAGATATTTAATCACCGCGAAGCGAGGAACGTTTTGATGTAGGTTTCATCTTGATTAAAAAATGTTGGGACAGATTGCCACACTCTTAATGTATAAGAAATAGATTGCCACACTCTTAATCTATAAGAAATATAGTTGCACCTTTACTATTAAAAAAGAGCTTACCGTTATACTAAAACCAATTGGTGGTAGTAAATGTGTTACTATATTTCCTTATACATTAAGAGTGCGGGCAATCTCTCCCAACACCCCCTCTCAAGTGTGGGCAATCTCTCCCAACACTTGCACGAATTTTCAGTCAAAAGTGTGGGCAATCTCTCCCAACACACCCTCAAGTGTAGCAATCTCTCCCAACACTTGCACAATTTTTTTAAATAATGTTCCAACCAGGGTTCGATCTCGTGACCTCTAGCTCTGCTACCATTTAAAAAAATGTGCAAGTGTTGGACATATTTCCAACACTTGAGAGGGGGTGTTGGCATTGTCGGATCCAGAAATATTATTCAGCGGGGTCCTCAACTTTTTTCGAGTAAAATTTTATTTTTCACGGGGTCCGAAATATTTTTCTACACACAAATGTAGGGTTTTCTTATATTTAACGGGGTCCGTGGACCCCCTTTAGCAAAGGGTAGATCGCCTATGGGTGTTGGGACACACTGGCACATTTGAGAGGGGTGTTGAGACAGATTTCCACACTCTTAAATGATAAGGAAATAAAGTAGCACATTTATTATCACTAATTGGTTTTAGTACAACGGCAAGCGCTTGATATTGACATGGTATCAGAGCTAGAGGTCATGGAATCAAACTCTGGTGTGAACATTATTTAAAAAAAAATTGAGCGATTGTTGGGAAATCTTGCCCACACTTGAGGGGTGTTGGGAGAGATCGCCCACATTCTTGAAAAAAAATTGTGCAAGTGTTGGGACAGATTTCCCACACTTGCGAGGGGTGTTGGGAGAAATTGCCCATACTCTTGAAAAGAATTGTGCAAGTATTGGGACATATCTCCCACACTTGAGGGGCACGTTTGGAGAGATTGCCCACACTCTTGAATGCCCGAGGAAATGAAGTTGCGCCTTATTTCCACCAATTGGTTTTAGTACAACAGTAAGCGATTGATTCAGATAGAAAATATATAAGTTGCCCTAAATCTAGAATCTTGAGAATTTGATCATGTTTTGTTGCTTTAAATTGTTCCTTTCATAGTACCAAGTGTGTAGATGCGTTGAATCATAGTTAATTCGTTGTTAGACGGTTTTCTCAAAGTTTTTGGCAAGGGTTTCAAGTTGTAAGGCTGTTTTGCTTTGCTTTTGGATCGTTTTTGGCTTGAATTCAAGGTAACAGAGTTTCATATTTAACTTTATGTTTTTTGATGTTTGGTACTGTTTTGGTGCGATTATACGTGTTCGATTGAATTGCAATGTTGTGATGTATTGGGAGATCAATAGCAAGAAATTTGCAGGCTTAATTTAGGGTTGTTTTCGACCGTTTGGGGCACGCCAAACATGAACAGAGGCCGATGATGCTGTTTGTGAGCATTTTGGCGCCGGCAAAAATGAAGCAAAACCACAACAACGCATTTTTAGGCATTTTTGGCGCCGGTCAAAATGATTGGTGCTAGTCAAAATGTTTGGCACCGCCGAATAGCAGAGCCAAATCATTTTTGTGTAGAATTGTGTTTTAAGGCTTAGCTTAGTGTTGGACTTTTGTTATATGATCTAAATGACTTGAAATAACTTGAAAAGCCATGAATAAACTTCTGATGCATTTAGTTCCTGCCTCAGATGATGTGCGTTTAGTTCCGGCCCTGGATGGAGTCTTTGATGAGATGAAGTATGAGACCGTCTAAAAATTAAAATTGTCATTGTGCTTTGATGAATTAGGATTCAACATTTTCTGTGTATGTGCTAGGTTTTGGCTAGAGTCTAGTGGTCTAAGATGAGAGTGTAGAGTTGTTAGGTGAGACTTTTTTGAATGAACTTAGGTGGCTCGTTATTGGTAAATAACATGCATACTTGTTTCAATAAAAGAATAAACACATTGAGTTTCTCGGTAAGGCACGGTACAATATCTCAATGTGATGATAGTTAAAAAAAAATAGACGACCTCCACCGATCAAAAAGATGATCATAATAGTGGACTACTACCTTCACCGATCACACACTAATGGGACGACCTCCTGTGACGGCTAGAGCGACTCTCTATGTTAGGAAATCTACGCGGGAACGCAGCGGAATTCCAAAATTTGATTTTCTTTTACCCAAGATCGACTTCATTTAAGCAACAAGCATAAAAGAAGTAGACAAAAAGAATACCTTGGTTGATCCAATTGGATCGACGCTTTGTCTACGGTTGTAGTTTCTGCACGAAGCCCCCAAGCGTTCGGCCTCTACCGGTGATCCACACGAACACCTCGCCGGAATCCCATTATGGATTGCTACCAGAAAAACTCGGCTGCTAGACTGAGTTTTTCTCTCTCACAAATCTCTCTATATGAAGCTCTCTATTTCACAAGAACTATTAGCTCTTGGAATTGTGATGTACCAAAGAGCTTGGCACCCCCTTGTTTACATAGGGAGTGGTGCGCCCTTCTCAATTCCCAATCTGATTGGGATTAGCTTCCTAGTAGATTGAGGAGAAAGAAAACATTTTCCTAATAAAATAAGGAAAACATAATTGATTGATTTATCTCATTAATATTCAATATCTTATATTAAATATATTCCAAAATATATATTGACAATATCTTATATTGAATTTATCTTTATCTTATTACCATAAATCTATTTTTCTAAAATTAATTAATATGAAAAATTAGGGATAAGGACACAATCTGGAATATTTTTAAGTAACAGGAAAACTACATATTTTTTATAGGGAGAAGGACAACTGCATAATTTTTATAGCGAGAAGGACAAACAAAGTGAATCCCGAAAATCGTGAATCTCGCCGGTGAATCCCGAAATCGGTGAATTTTGACGGTGAATTTCGACAAGTGAATCCCGAAAATTAGTGAATTTCGACAATGAATTTTGAAAATTAGTGAATTTCGACAAGTGAATTTCGGCAGTGAATTTAAACAGTGAATTTCGAACACATGTGAATTTCGACAGTGAATAAATAGTTTTGTCCTTTATGCAAAAGTTTCAAAAGACTGTCCTTCTACTCAATTGATGAAATATTTTTGTCCTTCTCCCTCATTCCCCCTAATTAATATCTAATATTAATATTATGGTAATCTATTATTTAAATTACACAACAAAAATGTATCCATTACATTTAAAAGTGGCGTCCCCTTTCCCAACTAATTTGGGAATTGGGATTTTCTTTAATTAATATAATACTATGTGAAGATGTTTAAATCGTCACGGGTGTCCTTGCGGTGTATAGACGGTGGATATCTGGCTGTATTTTAGGTGTGGTGTTACTCCGGCGGGTGGTGTTATGGTGGAATGAGAGTGGACAGAGCCTTGGCTTGCAAGTATAGTGTGTATTTCATATATTTCATCATCTTTTTAGTTTACAATGACCCCCCCTTTTATAGAGGTGGGTAACTTAGGGAATAAGTAATCTATTAGATATTTTACTAATAGCTAGGTTTAAATTAGATACTAAGCAAGACGAAATATCTAAGATACAAGTGGGGGAAAGATGCGGATCAATCGGCGGCCATCTCTCTGAGGTCGCAAGGAGCAAGCCTTCTCCGGCCTCACCCCCTTGGCGACCCTTCTTGACCCGCTGGATGAGATTCCCAGGATCTGTTGCACTTGCCTGGGACCGCAAATGCCTTGGTCGCGGCGAGGTGAGACACAGTGGCCGCCCCTTTTGCGATCTCTCTTGTCATGCCGGAGGGTGGCCGCAGTGGGTTGTCTCTCACTGTTGAGGTGGCGGAATTATTTATACCCATCAATGTCCCCCTACTCCGTGCTTTAATGATATTCCCTGAGGATATGAAGGATGGAGTAATTATCAACACCTTTTATGACCTCATCGTCGGATGCGACTTGTACACTTAAGGCCGTGTTTTTAAAGCAAGCGACCTTAAAGTAACTCTGGGCCTGTTTTTGCGACCTTGTCGTTTGATGCGACTTGTTCTCTAAGGGCCGTGCTTTCAAAGCAAGCGACCTCAAAGTAACTCGGGCCTGTTTTGCGACCTTGTCGTACGATGCGACTTGTTCTCTAAGGGCCGTGCTTTCAAAGCAAGCGACCTCAAAGTAACTCTGGGCCTGTTTTTGCGACCTTGTCGTCTGATGCGACTTGTTCTCTAAGGGCCGTGCTTTTTAAGCAAGCGACCTCAAAGTAACTCTGGGCCTATTTTTGCGACCTTGTCGTCTGATGCGACTTGTTCTCTAAGGGCCGTGCTTTCAAAGCAAGCGACCTCAAAATAACTCTGGGCCTATTTTTGCGACCTTGTCGTCTGATGCGACTTGTTCTCTAAGGGCCGTGCTTTCAAAGCAAGCGACCTCAAAGTAACTCTGGGCCTATTTTTGCGACCTTGTCGTCTGATGCGACTTGTTCTCTAAGGGCCGTGCTTTCAAAGCAAGCGACCTCAAAGTAACTGGTTTGTTTTGTGGGGCGAGGCCGTCAATCGTGGGCGACGTCGGTCCTTTAGGTTTCCCTCGGAATGATGCGGCCGTTTCGGCAAGAATCGCCTAGGTAGTTATACGTGGGTGCGATGGGACGCCTTTTCGTATTTCGAAACTGACAACTGCCGCCCTAATCTGAACCGTTGGATGAAGCGTTCCCAACCGTACGATCGTGGCCCCCTTGCCTATATAAAGCTTTCGCTTCTCACCCTTCACACTTTTAGCGTTCCTTATTTTCTTCGTTGTTTGTTGATTTAGAATTCTCAAGTTTTTTGGCAGAGCTTTGAAGGTTCAGCGGCGTCCCTGCGGTGGTTCTAGGATTTCACGGCGGTTCTTTTGAAGATTCCGGCCACCTCCTTGAGTATTCCCCAGTTTTTACGCGGTTTTCCAATCTTTTTCAGCAAATCAGGTAAGAAATCCTTTCTGTTAACTTGTTTACTCATCCATCCCTGCCTTGTTTTTCCATACATATCAATTTTGTTATTCTTTTTGCTACGGAGATGCAACATTGCCTTGTTTCCGATTAATAATGGGGGTTTTTCCTGGGGAGAGATTATAGCTTTCCTGGGAAAATTGGGGTTTCACCCGCTCCCCTGCTATCCTCTGTGATTTTATTTGCGATCTCTCTTGCAAAAACGGAGGAGGCGGTATTGAAGTGGGTGCGATCACCTTCCCGGGCTAATTTATTATTATACCAGGTCTGAAAGCTCCACCTTTTTCCTCCCTTGTTTTTGCGGGATGTCGGGGAATGATCATTCTGGCGATGATTCTGCGGAGAGGGAGATTTACGATTATGCTGAGGATGACCCCATATTATCTGCGGCCTCAGTCGGTGATCTACTGGACGAGGTTGAAGTGGAAAGTACTCGCACGGATATTGGCGAGATTGCTGCTGATGAGGTCGCTACTATGGATGCCGACCCTTTTGAGTTGGAGGCCTTCATCTCTGCTAGAAATCCGCCGCGTAGAGTGAGCCTTAAGGAGAAGGCGCGGGCTCAAAAGTCCCCAACTGTTCACGGGGCTGAAAAGATCGCGTCCCCGGCCGAAGGACAAACTGCGGTCCCGAGTACTAGCGGCGCTCCCGACCACGACGAAGCTTATGTTCAGGACGCCGCAGTTCATGAGTTAATGGGGTCCAGTGAGGATGAAAATGCTGAATTGCCTCGGAAGGATATCTGGAGGCCTGCGAAGAAGCAGAAGAAGAGGAAAATTGCGAGCCAAACCATGACAGTTGGTGAGGCCGCCGCGGCCGATACCCGGCCGAAGAGCTCTCGTCCTAACAATCCCGAAGCTATGCGAGAGTTTGGGTTCGTGGCGGCGTACGAGAAGGACGTTGACAAGAAATGGTCCCGCGTGCAAGAGCAAGCGATCTCAACGGGACCATTAATAGTATATTCGGAATTGACACCGGTGTGTATCGGTTTTCTTTTTTCGATTATAAGAAAGAGTCGATAAATTTAAACCCGGGGACCATAAGGATTATGTAAGTGCGCGTCGCTCCGAGGACACCCTTATCCTTCACTTCCATCATTTGTATGCGGGTCCGAGACCGCCTTTCGATCCTTTCTTTGTGAAGATACGCAAGGAGATGCAGGCGCTTCCCTCTGATTTTGCCGCCGGGACTATTATCCAGTTGATGGCCTTTACCGTTATGTGCCGGATTCTGAAGATCGAGCCGACGTTAACTTTACTGGGGCAATTTTATTCCTTCAGTGGGACGTCTATTCCTGGACAAGTCTCTCTGAGGGCGAAGACTCCCCGCCTACTATTCCCGCTTCCCAATAAGTTTCACAAATGGGGGCGGCGGGTGTACCGAAAGTCGAGTCGAAGGTAGGTTGGCCTTTTCCTGGGGCGGGGAGTCCGCGGAAGCAAATCCACGCTTTTAATCCTTGACCCCCCCCGTGAGTGAGCGGCGCTACGTAAAGGGGCTGATGACGTTAATTCAGTCGGACGGGGCGGCGCCTTCTCGGAGAAATGTTTCCTGGGTTGAACTTCTTGATCTGGCCGAGCCTTTTGTATGTATGGCGGGCCTAGTGGGCAGGGGGAATGCCGCGCCCTTGGTACGAATGGGTCCTGAGGGCTGCGATCCGGACTGGATTGGGGGTTGTCATATCAACAAATGTTTCCCCTCTGAGTGTCCGGAATGTGGGGGCGATCCTATACTTAGGCCGCTTTGTAACTTTCTTTGTCCACTTGTATTTATTTGTAAATGCTCATTTTGTTTCTTTGGGCTCTAAACCGCTTTCTTTTTGTAGGTATGGATCCGAATGCTCGCGGGGCTCACCGAAACAAGCTTAATGCGGAGGCGGACAAGGCAGCCAATGCTCGACGGGAGGCTCGAAGAAAGCTCAGGGAGAGTGCCCCGATCCGTGGATGCCTCGATTGTCGAAGAGACACCTAACCCGGAGGGCTGCGACATCATCCGCCCTTGTTGCGAGCCCGGTCGGGGTGGTGCCTCGAAAAGACTCATCCCCCCGCTAAAGAGTCGCACGGCGTAAAGCGACCTCAAACGAGAGAAGGCGGAGGATGATCGCCTACCCAAACGGTCCGCTCCCGGTCCCGTACGTCTTGAAGAGGTTGAAATTCCGGTGAAGAAGAGCGCGCCCTGCGAGACACGCCGCCAAAAGCTTTGCCTCGAGGCTATTTCGGGAAAGAGGCCCTCGGTTGGATCCGAGCTTCACCCGGGGTCTCGACTGTCCAAAGCTCGCCGGATTGGCGAAGCAATCGCCGATGTGATTCTCTGGGGCCACTTCCCTATGAGCGTACGATCTTGTTCAAGTGGAGATTGGCCGGGGCATATTAGCCCGCTTTGCGGCTCAAGACAACTCTCCGCCTCAAGATGAGATTGCTGAAATTAGAGATCTCAGTGGCCAGTTTGGGCTTGCTGCTTCTCTGGTAAGACCGGTTTTTTTTTTTTTTTTTTTTTTTTTTTTGCTAACTGTCCTCTGCTTTCGACAGCTCGGTGCTCGTTTAAACCGGGTACTTGAGGCCGCTGAGAGGCGCGAGGCAGAGGTGAGGAAAGTGACGGCGCAGCTGGGAGCGACTGATAAGGCGAGGGTTACTGCCGAAAAGAAAGCTAAGCATGCGGCTGGCGAGGTGGAGAAGATGAAAGCAATCATGGAGGAGCACTCTAAGTTGGATGCGAGATCAATGAGAAAGTTGCATCTTTGACAAAGGATTATGCGGGGGCGCAGGAGGAGATCGCCACGTTGAGGGGTAAGCTTGCCGAGGCGGAGACGGCGCCAAGGAGGCTGGCCGAGAAAGCTATTGAGGAAGGCTGCGAGGCAAACGGCTAAGGGCGTCGAAGAGGCCAAGTACGGGGCCGTCGCCGCCTACAAGAATTCGGATGACTTCTTCGACCTTATGGAGAATAGCTTTGACCGGGGCTTTAGTCACCTAGCTCGCCGTATCCGGGGCGATCGCGGCGGGGAGCACATTACTGCGGAGGATATCTTTGCGGTGGGTGAACACGCACCAAGGTCATCCGATTTAGTGGTCTTTCACCCGGAAATCCCTTATGCAAGCGAGCTTGTTACCTCGATACGACCGAACGGCTTAAACGTGGCGAGCACGTTTGGGATCCTGCTCCGTTAATCCCTGTAAACTTTGAGATGTTGAAGAAGCCGCCGCCCTCTGAGCAAGGCGACGAGTTTATCAGCACCCCGCCTACCCCTCATGCTCTCTAGATTTCTTGGATTTTTTTGCGAGCCCCTTGAAAATTTGATTTGTAACTTTGACTATTTATTTTTGTGATTTCACTTTGAATCTTGAGTTGTAATATCTTGACAAATTACTTTTACGCATTTTTCAATTTGTAAAACTTGGTTTTTTCTGTCCACGATTCGATGCGGCGGCCTTTCGCGAGGCTGCGACGGGTTATTTTATTTTCTCTGTGTGCTGTCCTCTTGATTCGTGCGAGGTTGTTCAATAATTTGGCGGCGTCAAGCAGTCATGAAACGTCGTCGTCTCATTCTAACCATAGTCGCTATGCGACGTTAATTTTTCAAAGTTTCAGCGGCCCTAATGAGAGCAGTGCTTTGCCAGAAAACAGAGCCTCTCAGAGCAGCCTTTGACTGTCATTAAAGCAGAGTTATGACCCCTAATGACTAGGCGTCAGTTGTAACTGTAGCCATAAATTTCGGTCTCTTCATGGTCTGGCGCTCCTGTTGCCTTGGTTTTCGGGGCAGTTTGCATATCTGGCCCTAGGATCCAGTTAATCCCAACCGTTGATTATGTCCCTTCTCTGGTATAAAAGGGGGTTACTTTGGGACTCACTCTACCTCTTGCCTCATACTGAATTTGCTTTCTTTCTTCCTCATTCGTTCATTATCCTCTGACTCTATGTCTCATCCAGGGGAAAGCAGCCGGGTTCGGATATGGAAAGCTTGTCCTATCCGGGATGTTTCCCCCTTTTTCACCACTGCCTCCCCCATAGCCAAGAATTATTTATGGGATTATTTTAAGTGGCGTGATGTTATGAGGGAGAGGGGATTAAATGAACAACGAATAGAAGACGGCTCCATCTTTGCGCGTTCGGCTTTTCGGGTTTGGTGGGAATTTATTGCTAGGCCTCGGGGCGGCGGATAATGTTACCATGATACGGGAATTTTATTCCGTGTTGTCCGAGGTAGCCTCTGGCGGGACAGTGAGTAGCATTTCTCCCCGGGGTGTCCCCGTTATCTTTACTCCGGAGAGAATCAACCAAGTTTTTAACATACCCGCTATAAATCCCTCCTCCCATTATGAGATCGCCTGGGACCTTGCAGATGAGGAAAATAGGCAGATTCGTCTAGGTATTGCAATGTGCGGCTGTTCCCCGAGCATCGGCGGGTTTGGTCTTTGGAAGTGGCTTGCGTCCGACCTCTCTCGTAGCGACCGTGAATGGAAGAAGTTTATAAATTCCCGCGCTCTTGTCTTTGCCGATGCGATGTCGTTAGTGAGAGCGAAGCGCTCCTTCGCACGCCATTCGCGACCATCGAGTGGATATAGAGGCGGGGAGTGTTGATCCATCGCGAGGCACTAAGATATGCGTGCTCGGTGGGTCAAGCTCGCCGAGGTACAGGTCGCCGCATGCCTTTCGCGTCGCTGATAACCAAATTATGCGGTGGCGCCAGGGTTCCCTTCCATACTCTCGACCGATATGTTTGAAAAAACTTATCCGGTGGAGCCCTTTGCAAGCGTGGTGTCGTTTTTGGACCTCCACACATGTGATCGGAGGAAGATAACCATCCCGAGTTGATGGAAGTTTGTCCGGGCTTGATCGATATGTTTGAAAAAACTTTTCTTTCTTCTTTTTTTTTTTTTTTTTTTTTTTTTTTTTGTTTTGACGATGACGAAAGGACAAGAAATGACAAGAATGTAAATACAATTTGGAAAAAACGACTTTATTTGAATTGGCTTGTTACATATAGTATTTTTTCGGATTGTCCGCATGCCATGGCCTATTATACTCGCGGCCCTCCTTGTCACTTAGCATGTACGTCCCCTTTTTGATAACTCGCGAAATCCGTAGGGGGCCCTCCCAGTTTTCCGATAGCTTTCCTTTTTTCGCTTCATGGCCCGTGGCTTGTCTTTTTTGTAGAACGTAATCCCCGACGGCGAAGTGATGATTACGAATACGTTTGTCGTGATGACGTTTTGCCGCCTGTTTATAATTGACTAGACGACTGTATGCCTGGATGCGCCGTTCCTCTACTAGATCAAGCTCGAGTTTACGCGCCGCTGTATTATTGACCTCGCTGTAAAAAACGACCCTAGGGCTTGGTAAGGCCATTTCCACAGGCGCCATAGCCTCAGATCCATATGTTAGAGCAAAAGGAGTTTCCCTCATTGTGATTTTTCGCGACGTCCTGAGTGCCCATAGAGCCGCTGGAAGGTGATCCGGCCAGTGGCCTGCTTTCTCACCCAGGCTCTTCTTTAACACACTTAGGACTGTTTGTTGGCATTTTCGGCTTGCCCATTTCCTTGCGGGTAGCACACGGATGATTGCCAATGTTTAACATTGTTCTCTTCACAAAATCGTCGAATTCGTCTCGAATTGAGGTCCGTGATCGGAAACCATCACTCTCGGAACACCAAATCTTGTCCATATTTGATCGAGCAAAAATTATGTTATGTCCCTGGTATTGGTTTTTACCAAGGCCTTAGCCTCGACCCATTTAGTAAAATAATCCACCGCGACGACCACGTATTCGCAACCTGAGCGACCCTTCTTCAAAGGTCCGATGAGGTCGATCGCCCACATGTCGAAAGGCCGGGCAGCTACCACTATGCTTTGTTCGACTGAGGGTAGCCTGGGGATATTTGCGAACCTCTGGCAAGTATCACATGCTTGGGTATGAGATTTGGCGTCTTCTGCTAATTTCGGCCAATAATATCCGGCTAGAAGTACTTTTTGTGCAAGTGTGCGATTGGAGGGATGGCCGCCGCACATTCCCTCATGTAGTTCTGTTAGAATTCCCGTTACCTCCTCAGGTCGTACGCACCGCAGAAGGGGTTTCGAGAATGAATGACGGTAAAGCACATCGTCCATAATCATATATCTTGCGGCCCTTTTTACTAAGGCCTTAGCTTTGCGGGGATCGCCGGGAAGCTCCCCTAACTCAATATAAGACTTCATGATGTCGACCCAACAAGTGTTACCGGGTTGGAAATCCATGATCTCGACTCGGGAGATGGCGGGCTCCGATAGGTGTTCGACCATGATCCGGGATCGCACGACGCGTCTTCGCCGGTTAATTTGGATAAGTAGTACGCCCTATGATTGTCCTCCCGAGGGATGTTTTTGAATTGACAATATGCGAAAGCGCTTTCGAGTCTTTTGACGAGGTTAATATACCCTCGTAAAATTTCGCAATGAATGCCAAAGGACCCATTGATTTGATTCACCACTAAGCGTGAGTCGCAAAAACTTGTATATTTTCGACTTTCATGGCTTTGGCGAGTTTCAACCCGGCAATGACGGCCTCGTATTCTCGCCTGGTTATTAGAGGCGGTGAAATCGAATTTCGAGCAGCCGCTCAATTTCTTCGATGTGCCCGGCTCTAACAGGATTATTCCCGCGCCACACCCTTTGTGATTAGCGGCGCCATCGACGTAGAGCTGCCAACAGTGACTTGGCCTGATAGGCTCGTCCTCTGTGGTGACCTTATCCTGGTCGCATTCGGAGCAGACCTGCTCTTTCACCTCTTCGTTGAAGCTTGTTTCTGCTATGAAATCTGGGAGAGCCTGGGCCTTTATAGCCTTCCGAGGCTCATATCGGATATCGAACTCAGTAAGCTCGATGGCCCATCGGAGCAGTCGACCGGACAGGTCTGGTTTGTGAAGAACCTGTCTTAGCGATGCATTTGATAAGACTACGATGGTGTGCGATGAAAAGTAAGCCCTTAATTTGCGGGCAGCTATAACAACACAATAAGCCAACTTTTCTATATTAAAATAACGACTTTCAACGGGGCTTAGAGCTTTGGAAACATAAAAAAGCGGCTTCGCGAGCCTTCCTCCTCTTTTACAAGTGCCGCGGCTACGGCCCTATACGAGGCGCCAAATACAAAAACAAAATATCCCCGAGCCTCGGGCTGGTTAGCAACGGCGGTCTTGATAAGTATTCTTTGAGGTCTTTAAATGCTCGGGAGCATTCCGCCGTCCAAGAGAAGGTACCGGCCCCTTTCGTAATTTTGAAGAAAGGCGGACTTCTTTCGCGGATTTCGAGACAAACCTACCCGTAGCCGTGATTACGCCGTTAAGCCGCCGTACTTCTTTAATATTGGTGGGCTCGCTCATGTTGACCGGGGCCTCGATTTTCTCGGGATTTGCCTCGATCCCCCTTTGACTTACCATAAAGCCCGAAATTTTCTGCTGGACCCCAAAAGTACATTTCGTAGGGTTTAGTTTCATTGAGTGGCCCCTTACATTGGCGAAGGTTTCGCGAAGGTCCACCAGGTGACCCTGGCGACTTGACTTTACGACCATATCATCAATATAGGCTTCCATGTTCCTGCCTATTTGTGTGCTGAAAACTCGGTTCACCATTCTTTGATACGTCGAACCTGCGTTCTTTAGGCCGAAAGGCATCATCTCATAGTAATAGAGTCCACCTGCGGCCCTGAAGGCCGTCATTTCCTTGTCTTCATCTGCCATTTTGACTTGGTGATAACCGGAATATGCGTCCAGAAAGCTCAGTGTTTCGAATCCGGCGATCCCATCGACCATTTTGTCAATCCGGGGCGGTGCATAAGGGTCTTTGGGGCAAGCTTTGTTCAAGTATGTAAAGTCGACACACATCCGCCACTTGCCGTTGTGTTTCTTTACCATCACTACGTTTGCCAGCCATGTGGGATATTGGAGCTCCTTGATAATGCCTGCTGCTAGAAGTTTTTTGACTTCGCCCTTTATTGCGATCTCTTTTTCCAGAGAGAAGTGGCGTGCTCTTTGCTGTATTGGTCTGAAGTTGGGGTCGGCATTTAGATAATGCAAAGCGACCTCTGACCCAACGCCCCTCATATCTGTTACTTCCCATGCAAAGGCGCTCAAGTTGTCTTTTAGAAGCCCGATCAATTCTTCTCTCTCTTCCTCGGTGGTCCTCGATCCTATTTTTATTTTTTGATCGGGATATTTGTCGTTTATTATAACCTCGATCAACTCGTCCTCGGCAGTGAAGTCGGGCTCGTCCCGAACTTGCAATGTTTCCACCTCTACTGCCTTCTCCGGGATTTCTTTCATCATAGCAATCTGATCCGTAGCCGTGTTAAAACCATCCAGCCGGGGTCGCTTAGAATCGACCCTGTTTTTGGTCATATAGTCGAGGAAAGCTCCGGAGTCGGCCGATGGCGACCGCAACCTCTTCCCTACGTGAAATTTGACCCTTTGGTGGGGAACGGACGCCACCATTTGAAATTTTTTCATTGCCGGGATCCCCAAGATAATGTTGTAGTATGAGGGAAGATCAATAACTAAAAATGTGATTATCTCGGTTACGCATGGCTCATAGTCGCCCACGGTGACGTTGAGGTCGATTCCCTTGACCCGCACGGTGTCGTTGGTAAAGCCCTCGAGCACCCCGAGGTAAGGTTTCAACTTAGCTTCTCCAAATCCGATCTGTTTCAAACAGTCGAAATAGATGACGTCGCGACCAGCCCCCGTGTCGATCATCACTCTGCTGACTCCATGTTTGTCGTTTATTCCGATTTTGAGAACAAGGGGTACCTCCATGGGGCCCTCGCTTGTGGCCAATTCGCTTTTAGTGAACATGATTCCCTTCTCGTTTTCCCCCAATACCACCTGGCTTTTCAAAACCGCGCGCATTGATCTGGTGTATCTGAGATTTCAGCCGATTGTTGCTGGGGATATCCCCATGGATAACTTGGACCTCTTTCTGATAGACGCGGGGGGGGGGGGGGGGGGGGGGGCGACCTTGACCGGTTCCGGTATTCCCATCTCGCTTATACTTAGTCGCTGGTCCCTCGCGGATTAACCTTTCTATTTCTCGCCTTAACGTGAAACATTCATCTGTGATGTGACCATGATCCTTGTGATAGTCACAGTACTTGGACTTGTCACGACCGTCGGGATCGCCCCTTATAGGTTTGGGCTTGTCAAAGTGCTCGCGGATTTCGAACAATATTTGAGACGCTTTGGTGTTGAGCGGGGTAAAATTGTCCTCGCTGAATTTATAAGGCCTTTTTACCTCGCGCTCGTGACTAGCCCCTCGCCCTTTTTCCTTCTTTTTCTCCTCAGTGCGCTCCTCTTTTTGTGAAGGCTGCTCTGCTTTTGGCTTTGCCCTGCCCAAGGACGGCGCTTCGCTGACTCCCATCATTCGAGCCCTTTCCAACATTTCCCTGAGACCCGCTTTAGGGGGCCGTAGGTTAAACTCAGTTTTCATTGGACCCTTGGCGATCCCTGTGAGGAAACATGTGACAACTGCATCATCCGGAATGTTTCTTGTTTGATCGTATATTCTGATGAAACGTTCGTAATACTCTTTTCCGGATTCATGTCCTCCCATGCGAACTTCGTATAGGTCCTCTATAGTTTTCTTTGGCCTACTCGCCGATTCAAATTCTCTGACGAAATTCTCGGAGAGATCCTCCCAGCCTTTTACCGAGCCACGGGGAAGTCCACGTATCCAAGAGGCGGCCCTATCCCGCATGCTTCCGACTAAGGCGATGCACCGGGCGGATTTATTTTGGGTCGCCGGGGTGATGCGACCTTGGAAAGCGGTGAGCCGTCGTTTGGGCAAGAATTTCCATTGTAGTAATTATAGCTGGGGTAGCTAACCTTTTCGTGACTGGTAGGCAATGTTTCTGTAATTCTCTTGGCAAGTACGTCCATTCCTGAGATCGGGGCGGCCCTCTCGACTGGCCTCGACTTTTTCAATTCGGCGAGCTCACTTTTCATTATTTCCATTTGCTCTGCCAAGACGGGGTCAAAACTGGGCCGCAACAGTGCCTGTGTATTCGTCTTTTCCGGCCTGCGCTCTGACTCCCGACAGTCTTGCGACTCCTCCCGACGAGCTCTTTTCTCACGTATGATTATGCGGGCGTCCGGTGGGTCCCTATCTTGGGGGGGGATCTCTCCTCGGGAAGGTTGAGACGACTTGGGGCCGAGGCCTTGTCCTTCTCACCTAACCTTTTGAAGGCCGAACCTTTTTCGTGTGACTTTTCCTTCTGATGATCGCGATCTGGGAGAACCGAGGTCTGCACAACGTCTTTCCTAGGTCCTTTGCGACCTGATGAACGCACGCTTTCCTCTATCTCGATCCCGCGAGTCTGGCTTTGCCGACCTTTATTCACAGCCGCAGGAGCGATTTCATTTCTAGGAGGATTTGGGGGTCGTACAGACATTGGAGTTTGGCCCTTAGCCACTAGACGGGAATTAGCTAGGTACATAGTTTCCGCATACCTCGCGTATTCCCTTATTTCCACAACCTCCGGATCCTCCTGGAGATCTGGCTCTGTCCTGGGAGTTGACCTCTGGCTTTGCTGCGATCGAGATGATCCTCTGATTTTCTTATCCAAGGCTGCTACGACCTCTTTTGACTTAGCCTTCTGATTTATCAAATTTCGAGCATCGCTAGGGGCCAAAACTCCCCTTTGTGATCCTTCCCCACCCGCTTGCGTAATCTCTTGTGTCTCTATCGCGGCGTCAGCTTGTATACGTGTTTGTACAACGCCTCTCGCAGGAGTTTGGGGGTCCAGTTGTCCTTTGCTTCCCGCCATAGGTTGACTATTTGTGATTAGATTTCGCCTTGGGTCGGACTTCCTGGCAACCTGACGTGATCTTTAGATGATGGAGTCGGTCAGATGGACCGCCGTTTTCGGATTGTGTGTAGTTTTTATGAACTGATGAAGCTTTTTGTTCCCGGTAACGGAGCCAACTGAAGATGTTTAAATCGTCACGGGTGTCCTTGCGGTGTATAGACGGTGGATATCTGGCTGTATTTTAGGTGTGGTGTTACTCCGGCGGGTGGTGTTATGGTGGAATGAGAGTGGACAAAGCCTTGGCTTGCAAGTATAGTGTGTATTTCATATATTTCATCCTCTTTTTAGTTTACAATGACCCCCCCTTTTATAGAGGTGGGTAACTTAGGGAATAAGTAATCTATTAGATATTTTACTAATAGCTAGGTTTAACTTAGATACTAAGCAAGACGAAATATCTAAGATACAAGTGGGGGAAAGATCTGGATCAATCGGCGGCCATCTCTCTGAGGTCGCAAGGAGCAAGCCTTCTCCGGCCTCACCCCCTTGGCGACCCTTCTTGACCTGCCTGGATGAGATTCCCAGGATCTGTTGCACTTGCCTGGGACCGCAAATGCCTTGGTCGCGGCGAGGTGAGACACAGTGGCCGCCCCTTTTGCGATCTCTCTTATCATGCCGGAGGGTGGCCGCAGTGGGTTGTCTCTCACTGTTGAGGTGGCGGAATTATTTATACCCATCACTATGATTAATTAATTCACAAAATACATGTATATCATATATATATTTATTTCAAAATTATATGTATCAATATACATATTTAATTAATCATCATAATTAATATCTTGTATTTTATTTATTCATAATAAATAAATACCACCATATTAATTTACTACTATAACATTTATAGTCGTGAGAATAAACTTTCCCTATTTGGTTATCGCTATAACCGCATTTTATTCCAACTCGATGTTCATATGTGTGTGACCCGATAGGCTTCAGAATATGTTGGCTGTAGGCACAAAGTGCAAATTACGAAAATTCCCTTCATACCTAACGATCATGGGATAGCGTCTAGCAACACACCGTGACCCCTAATCATCGGAAGAGTCAAATGCAATGACTACTACCTTTCATGTGGAACAGTTACCATGTAAATAGAATCCTATCGCTGTAATAATATCCATACGATCGTATCTCGAGTGTCAATACATTAACGATCGTATCTTATAATCTAGTTATCATACTCTCTCGAAGTAACTCATTTACTTCCACTTTACAAAGATTCACGAGAGTAATACAATCCTTATAAGAAGACCCTTTCGGATATTCACCCTACTGATAGGGTACGCGATTTCCAGACGACCAAACGTGTATAGTCTGCATGCTTCAGTATCATACCCAATCACTACCGTATGATCGCCCCATGGATAGGGGAAACCTCAATAGTGTCAAAGCATGACAATCCACACCGTTATGTCATGTAGACTCTGGTTCTAAGGATAATTACACAACTGCCACATAGCGCGACACTTAATGTAACTTGGTCAGTCTAACGTACGCATTCTCTAATTGATGACGGTCAAAATATACCCGTAAAAGCCATCAACTTTATCCTTAAATCGGGCCTAATAATATATATTTTATATTAAATCATATGGTTATATTTATTATTTAAGGTTATGTGATTTATAAAATATAATTTGGTATTTATCCATTTTTTATTATTTAAATATGATTTATTTCGGGATAATTATTTATTTTGTAGATTGAGATATTTTTTGGAGGATAATTATAAATGGAAGAATTAAACTACAAGATAAATCCAAGCAAATACGGATGCATTGAAGATAAAGATCGGATAAGCACGGAAAAGAGGAGTAAGGCAAGACAAAAGCCGGCACGCCAATCCAATGAAGATTGGCGCCGACATATGGAGGCCGCATGCAAGGGGGGGGGTGCATTTTTTGTGCCCTTTTCCTAAGATCAGCTGGGAATTATCCTAATGTATTTTCAACTCCTTTTGAATTTAGGAAAACTATTTCAGATAGGTTTAGGTTTATCCTATGTAAATTTCTCCCCTATATATTTACATACACACGCCACACACACATCACACCACAATACAGACAATTCATAATAAAATCTTCAGTTTTACTTGGAGCAGTTTTTTACAAGTTCTTCAATTATGTAAGTTCTTGTATTTATTTTCTCTTAGTTTCTTTTAATTAATTTTTCCCCAATTATTTATTTATCGTTTGAGATTATTATTTCTTAGTTAAATGATGTAGATCTAGGATTACGACGTGTGGCAGTGGGGATTCCTCGTCTATAAGGATCCACATGCCCACGTCTACGTTTGTGATCTAAGTATGATTTTATTTTGATTTAATAATCGTGTTTCTAGTGGGTATATATAATTACTTTATGAGCTTCTATTTTATCCGATAAGTATAGAGAAACGCTAAGATTTAGGTTTTCGCCGCGTCAATCTAGCCACGTCTTTATGGTGTGATTGTCCACTTAGAAGTTCTTATCTTAGTAGGTATGGCTACGGCTACGTTGCTCGTCTGTTTTAATTAAAACGTGTAGTGAGGAAATACCAATATAGTGCTCCTAGGTCGGCTCATGAATTGATCTTTCGGGACTTTCAGCGAGATCTAGATCTGTGTTGTATTAGGGAATTGCGCGCACCTGATTATACGTAAATCGTAGATTAACATGATACCTAAAAAGTTAGTGTTAATGGGACGGAGACTGATGCGATCGCTTAGGAAGTACGCCTGAACAAAGGAATGTTGCCTAGGTGAGGAATACGGTTAATATCGGCATCCCTAGTTTTGTAAGCGTGCAAGTCATATGAGATGGAGGCCGAAAAAGTGAAGTCACGTGATGTAGCATAGTGATCTGGATGGCCTACCCGGAGCTAGATCTAGTTTAGGGGATGACTCCCATAGCCAATATAAAATAGATACGAATCGGATTAATAGTTGTCGAGTCTAGTTTAATTATATATAATCTCTAGATCCAGACGATAATGTGATAATTGGGGAGATTAATTATGTTGTATTTATTTGAGTTGTGTCGAGTCGTGTCTATTTATCTTTTCTTGTTCTTTGTTGGTCATAGACCGTTTTACGTGCTTGCCATGTTTAATTAATTATTTATAGAATGACCCATAATTTGGTTCCCTATGGGATCGACCTTGATTCGCTATAGCTATACTACGATGGACCTAGTCCTCTTGCTAGTATTGGTTTTGGTGGTCAAGTCTTTTAATTTCACTTGATCTACGTCATCACTAATACACGTCCACGTACAGTCCAAGTGTCTCTACACTTCGATAGACGAGATCTATCCCTGCCCTTAAAGATAGAAGACATCTAATACGTGCTAGCCTGTTCATACTATAACTTTACTCACTAAACATGTAGCAAAAATCTCTCTAGTTGGTGTTGATGTTGATCGGTTTCATCCGTTGTCCCACCGCGATGTGCTTAGCCAACAACCATGATGTTGATCATGATCATTGGATGGGAAGAAATCATCTTCTTTTTAGGTTTGGAAATTGCGGCTGCTACTCAGGAAAAGATGCGGCTGCTGCTCTAAATTGCGTGTGGAATTATTGGTGTTCAATTAGGGTTGATCACAACACTGTATTTATAAGGAAATAAGGCGGCTACACTCAAATTCGGCGCCGGACGCTAGTTTAGGAAGCAGGACGCCCGTTTGGCTGCTTCACAGACGGGCGAACGCCGTCCGGTTGCGATCCGAACTCTCTGTATCGAATTTTTGCTCCTGGACGCACGTTCATCAGCTGATTTACCAAGACTGTATCAGAAACTTTGCATGGACGCTGGTTTAGAAATCTGAACGCTAGTCTACCGTATGGACGCTCGTTCTACTTGGCTGGAACTGAACATGAAAAACCCTAATTCAGCCTCTTCAATCTTCATGCTGATTTTCTTCCATGCCAACCCTCAATGTAACAACATTTGAGCTCATTCCATGCCATGCATACATGCCTACAAGATGATCAAAACCACGCAAAATGTAGAGACAAATATATTGATAGAAAACCATCGATAAAAACACGTAATTCGCTCGGTTTTACATTTTAATTATTCAAAACATCATTCTCTCAATTTATCCTTTTAGCCATGTGATTTTCTATAAAAATCACTAAAACACGGAAGATAATGTTACGAAATAACTCGATAAAAACCATAAAATTAGTCGTAAACAACTCCCCCACACTTAGACTTTTGTTCGTCCCGAACAAAACAATCAAAACTAGCTTACTTTATATGCAATCCAAATAGATCCCTGACTCACGTAACAAAAGATACAACAACTATAGAAAGTAATACCAACATAGAGATAGATTCGGTGTGTGTGTGAACGCCCGATTTCTCTTCAGATGGTAGATAAATCTAGCCGGACTGCAGCCGGTTGTGTAGCTAATGTTCTCCTTCAAATTGAACATTTAGTCTTCCCTACCGATTGGGTTATTCTAGACTATCCACCTGATAAGGAGATGCCTCTAATTCTAGGCCGAACCTTTTTAGACACTTCTAACGCTCTCATCGACTTCTGCAAAGGACAGATTACTCTTAGAGTCGGTGACACATCTATCACCTTCACACGAGGGACACATCCTGAAAGAGCCGTAATTGATGAAATATCGTTTGTCGAAGCTATCTATGAGGACGAAAAAGATGCCTACTTTGAAGAAGCGAGAGGAGTTGACGAGAGATAGGTGTTTTTGAAGTCATGGACATTGAGGATCCGGTGATCGCGGACCACCTTCTAATTCATTTCAAGCCGTAGGCATTGACGAGTCATCTTCACTCGCTCACACTTTGGACTGTTATTGAGTTAGAAGCATGGAGATGCCCAAGCAACAAACGATGATTTCAAAGAACCGAGTCGGGAAGACTTCATCCCCGGTGAAGAAGAAGCTACGATGGGTAGTTGGGACGAGGTAGAGTTTTGGAGAGAAGCTACTCATTGGGAAGTAGATGATTGGGAGGAGTAGCGAGAAGAGCTTAAAGATGAAGAGTTAAGAAAAATGATCAATCATGAAAGGAAGGGAGCAAGGTGTTGACCGGAGGATTTCTATGGATGATTTGGTCCACTACCTCTCTGGGGTTGAGCCTCGGGAAGATGAGTTATTCTTTAGTCAACCACTCCAAGCTCATAAAGAGAAAGGTGGCCCGTTAAAGTCTAGTATTGAGCAACCACCTACTGATTTAGAGCTCAAACCGCTTCCGAAACACCTTAAGTATATCTTTCTTAAGGATGGAGATAAATTGCCTTTGATCATTTCTTCGAAACTCGACCCTGAGCAAGAAGCACAGCTGATAGAAGTGCTTAAGAAAAACATCCTCGCGTTCGGTTGGCAAGTGGGTGATATCCGAGGGATCAGCCCAGACATATGCATGCATAAAATCCGAACGGAGGAAGGAGCTAAAAAGGTAAGACAACCTCAGCGAAGGCTGAATCCGCATATGCAAGAGGTTGTCAAGAAGGAGGTTATAAAGTGGCTCGACATGGGAATCATCTATGCAATCACCGATAGCGAGTGGGTCAGCCCTACTCAAGTTGTGCCAAAGAAGGGCGGAATCACAGTCGAAAAGAATGAAAAAGGGGAGGAAGTTGCCTTACGACTCGTGACAGGCTACAGAGTTTGTATTGACTATCGTAGACTTAATGAGGTTACTGCCAAGGACCACTTTCCCCTACCCTTCATTGACCAGCTTATTGAACGACTGAGTGGTCATAAGTATTATTGTTTCCTTGATGGCTATTCTGGTTACTTCCAGATAGCCATTGATCCTAATGACCAAGAGAAGACAACTTTTACGTGTCCATCTGGTACTTTTGCTTTTCGCAGAATGCCATTCGGCCTATGCAACACACCCGCGACTTTTCAACGGTGCATGTTAGCCATTTTTGATGGACTTGTGGAGCAGTGCATGGAGGTCTTCATGGATGACTTCTCAGTCTACGGCGATAGCTTTGATGAAATCTTAAGGAATCTAGATATGGTACTCCAACGGTGTGTTGAGAAAAATGCGGGTGCTTAAGCGGGAAAAATGCCATTTTCTAGTTGATGAAGGAATAGTTTTGGGACACAAGGTGTCCAATGCTGGCATTAAAGTTGATAAGGCTAAGGTCGAGGCCATTGAAAGGATGACGTACCCTAAGACAGTGAAAGAGGTACGAGGTTTTCTAGGTCATGTTGGCTTCTACAGGCGTTTCATTAAAGATTTTTCTACCATCGCCAAGCCTTTATCAAATCTTTTGAAAGATGATGTAGATTTCTTGTTCGATGCGAAGTGCAAAGAAGCTTTCAATTGTCCGAAAGACAAGCTTATCGTGCCCCTATTTTAGTTGCACCCGATTGTTGGACCAAGCCTTTCGAGTTGATGTGCGATGCCTCTAATTACGCCGTAGGCACGGTTTTAGGTCAAAGAGTTGATAAAAGGTTCGGGCCCATTTATTATGCGAGCCGCACCTTGAACCCGGCTCAATGCAATTATACCACAACCGAGAAGGAATTCTTAGCTGTTGTTTTTGCCATTGACAAGTTTAGAAGTTATCTTCTAGGGTCTCAAGTTGTTGTTTGGACCGATCATGCAGCCTTGCGCTACCTTATGGACAAAGCGGATGCAAAACCAAGGTTACTTCGATGGATTACGATTTTACAAGAGTTTGACCTTGTGATTAAAGATAAGAAAGGTAGTGAGAATATTGTGGCGATCATTTATCTCGCTTAGTAAATGAGGGTGCGAGAGAATCACAATGATATAGGCATTGATTTTCCAACCGAGCAATTGATGAAGCTTGAAACGGTTAGGCCGTGGTATGCGACTACGTCAACTATTTAGCGAGTGGTCATTTAGAGGATATGACGTATCGGGGAGAAGAAAAAGTTCTTTTCGATCTTAAATATCTCGTATGGGAAGATCCTTATTTGTTCGAGTCCGTAAAGACGGGTTGCTTCGACGGTGTGTTCCTGAGCATGATCAGTGGGATATCCTAGAACAATGCCATAGCGGTCCTACCGGAGGTCACTATGGAACACCAAAGACGGTTGCAAAGATCCTTCAAGCTGGATTCTATTGGCCGAATCTGTTTAAAGATGCAGAAGCCTTTTGTAAAGGTTGTGATAGGTGCCGAGAAGGCGGACGGCAGAGTAGTAGGATGGAAATGCCACTTAAGCCCATTCTTGAATGCGAAGTTTTCGACGTTTGGGGCATAGATTTTATGGGACCTTTTCCATCTTCATGCGGTAATAAATATATCCTCGTCCGTGTCGACTATGTTTCCAAGTGGGTTGAAGCCATAGCTACCCAAACTAATGATCATAAAGTCGTGAAGAAATTCTTGCAAAAGAATATCTTTACTAGATTCGGTGTCCGAGAGCACTCATTAGTGATGAAGGTACTCACTTTTGCAATGCGCCGCTTGACAAGATCCTTGAGAAGTATGGTGTCAAACACAAAGTTGGTACACCATATCATCCTCAGACCAGTGGCCAAGTCGAGGTAAGCAACCAGAGCTTGAAAAGAATTTTGGAGAAGACCGTGAACAATAATCGATCTAATTGGAGTCTTAAATTGGATGACGCATTGTGGGCTTATCGTACTGCATTTAAAACCCCGATGGGCACGTCACCCTTCTAAATGGTCTATGGCAAAGCTTGTCATTTACCTGTCGAACTTGAACACAGAGCTTTCTGGGCAATTAAATTCTTAAATTTCGATAGCCAACTCTGTGGGGAGAAACGGTTGTTACAATTGAACGAGCTCGACGAATTCAGACTCAGAGCGTACGAGAATGCTAAGCTTAGCAAGGAAAGAACGAAGATGCTCCATGACGCTAAGATCAAGGACCGAGAATTCAAAGTTGGTGAAATGGCTTTACTCTATAATACCAGACTTCATTTGTTTCCTGGTAAGCTAAAGTCTAGATGGTCTGGTCCCTTTGAGATTCTCGAGGTTAATCCAAGTGGAGTAATTACTTTGAACGGGTATGGAAATCGAGCTTTTAAAGTGAATGGCCATCGACTTAAGAAATATTTTGGGCAACCAAAGGAAAAGCCTGAGACTCTTTATTTCCAAAGAAGAGATGAGAGTACAGATGTCCTGATTTGTGAAGAGATTCCATCTTATTTCTTTGAGTCGGATGATGACATTCCTACCTCTACCTCGTGAGGCACCTTCTCCCGAGACCCCTGAGCAGGTTAGCACACCTATGCCTATCATCCGCAAGAACAAGAAGAAGAGAGTCGAGTGTGGTTTGGAGAGAAAAGTTTAATGACCTTATTGCACACTTGACTTGTTGTTGTGGTGAAAATCATTTCCGCCCCGGTGCTCCGATTCGATGCGAGGTGGCGGTAGTCCAACCAAAGTGGCCCGATCCGGGTTGATTCTTGAACTTTGTGTCAAGCTATTGACATTAAAAGAGCGCTCCTAGGAGGCAACCTAGTTTTCTTTGTTCGTTTTCTTTTCTTAGGTTGTTTGATTGTTTTAGAAATAATACTTTAGTTGATTATGTGTTGATGGTTATTCCTCCTACATTCATTGTAAGTGTTTTGTGTTATGTGTTGCTCATATACCCCGTGTACCCCGAGATTATATGGTATGTCGAGTGTGGCGGATACTTTTGAGCGAGTGCACAAGCTTTTATGTCCAAGTGTTGTCTATTCGAGTTGTTGCGGTATACTCATGCTCCGGCCTGGCCTCTCGCCAACTTTCATCCGACAACCACTTTGTTGAAACCAAGCTAAGTTTTTTTTTATTTTTATTTTTATTACGCACATTCGAGGACATAATGTGATTTAAGTGTGGGGGGTGTTTGGGTATGTTTTTATGCTATATCCTTTGAAATATGAGTAAAAAGTGAATGTTAAATTTTCCACTAAATTTAAAATTTTTGTTAATCTCGAGCATATGATTGAAACTGAATGCTTGCTAGTTGTAGTTTTCTAACGATGATAGTATGTGACTTAGTGAGATAATTATAGCATGTCTTTACTTTCATGGAGATAGTATTCATTCTTCACGTTCACGGAGCCTTTGATTTTGAAGCAAGATTTTTGAACTATATCCTTTCATTGTTTTAGTGATTTATCTTAGGAAGGTCAGTATAGTAACACCTTAGTTGGACCGTGTGCTGTGAATATCATAAAGTTTGAATGTGATAAGTGAGATGTAACTTATGTCTTGAAAAAAAAAGAATGAATAAGCAATCATAATAAATACGTTTGTCGGAAGCTGGTTTATGATTGGAGTGAGGTAGGGCATTATCTCGAAATATCCTATACCACTATGATGACCAAAAGCTCACGACAGTCAGGAGAAGCTACCTTATGATTTGAGTAAGGTAGGGTGTTATCACGAAACATCCTATTCTACTATGATGGGTAAGAGCTCATTCTGATATGCGTTAAATTTGAAAATTTTGGAAATGATGAGTAAAAATGAAGTGAAGTCTTTGTTATCATGGATCTTATACCCAGTAGAACCGCATGATATCTTGTAGGGATTATCCTGCGAGTGCGTGGGAAGGCTTTGAGTGGAGCTATTACTGTCTGTACCTAGGATAGTCATTGGAATCTTTGAGAGGATATTTCTTTGAAAGGCTTGTTAGATTGAGAATGGCTTGTCACACATACACCGAATCTATCTCTGTGATGGTATCATTTGCTATAGTTGTTGTATCTTTTGTTACGTGAGTTAGAGATCTATGTGGATTATTTATAAAGTTGAGCTATAGTTTTGATTATTTTGTCCGAGGACGTACAAAAAGTTAAGTGTGGGGGAGTTGTTAAGGCCATATTTATATGATTATTAAGGGTTTATTTCATTATTATTTTCCCCACATTTGCATAATTTACATGAGAATTAAGGGTTTAAGTGTAATTATTTAATAAAGATGATTTTAAGAGGGTTGTATGCAAAATTGATGATTTTAAGTGTTTAATTTAATGGAATTATTATTATTTGGATTTTATTACATTTTTGCAATGTTTATTTATCTTATAGGAGCTTAATTTCGAGTGCATAAAGAGGATTAAAAAGAGGCTCAAGTTCGAATTATAAGAGATAGAGTTGGAATTGGCTTGAAAAATTGGATAAGGACGAAGAAATCAAGTTCAAGTCGATCCAGACGGAGTCCAGACGAGCGTCCATCTCCCGTCCATTATGAACGGGCGTTTGGTGAAATGGAACGTGCGTTCGAAGTGCCAAAATCAGAACAGAGAGTCCAACCGCAGTCTGAACGAGCGTTTGATTAGCGTCCAAGCCGAGTGAACGAACGTCCATTGAAGCAGACGAGCGTCCGTTGCCGACTTAGTCATAACCGATTTAAAACTCTATATATAGCAGCAGCCTCTTAACCCTAATTCATACCACATAATTGAGATCGCAATTTTACACCAAAAAGATGCGGCCATAAGCCTTTTTACACAGAGATGAACTTCTCCAACCCAACAATCATCTCCAATATGATTGTTGGCTAGAAACCTTGCAGTGAGTCGACGGAGGAAGCTTATCAACAACAAAACCAACTAGAGAGTTCGATGCTTATGTGTAGTGAGTTTATTTCGTAGTTTTTCATTACTTTGGATCTGTTTTGTATTGTTTAAGTTTTATTGAATTAAGATTTGATGAAACGATCTATGTTTAATTTATGCTTGAATAAATTTATGAAAGTATGTTTATTTAAGTTCTCTTTTATTCAAAGTAATGCATCTAATTGTGTTATAAGAGATTATGCATGATTAGTTGAGTAAGAGCTTGGAAACGATCTCGTGATCTTGTTTTGATTGCATGTTTAGTTTGTTTGAAAAGACAAACGAAACCTTAGGAATTTGATTAAAGATATTTGATTGAATTCGTGATAAATCACTACTAAAAAACTATGTCTTTTTAATCACCGTCTAGTTGGATTGTTGGTTGATAAGTGGAGTCCGGTCGCCTTCTTTGTGTTTTCCTTTACTTGTTTGAATCAAATCGTTTGCATAAGTTTAGTTTAAGTTTTAGTTTTTAAACCTTAGATTTCCTGCAACTTTTCTGCAATTTTCTGTTCTGATCGTAGTTGGACGCTCGTCCTCTTTAGCGAACGCCCGTCCGTTAGCTTTAGTTTCCAGACGCTCGTTCACTTTAGTGAACGCTCGTCCATCCTTCTGTTTTCTTATTTTTCAGCTTGTTTTATTTCTGTTTTAGTTTTAGTTTTAGGGTTCAGTTCTTAGGTTTATTCCTTAGGTTTTAGTTAGTTTCAACCTTAGTTTAGATAGATAATTGTGACATAATCGATAGAAAATTGTCCCTTGATCCGATAAACATTCCACTCCCTTAGGACGACCCGTTAACATCTATACTACGATCCTTATACTTGGGGTGTTTCGGTTATAAATTGTAAAACTCGTTTTTACCGAACAAGTTTTTGGCGCCGTTGCCGGGAGTCGGTAACGGTTGTCGGATTCTATTTAGGACAATTTTACGTGTCAAAAAGGGGTAGTTAGGGCACGCGGTAGTATTTTGACCGTAACTTTCGGCTCGAGTGTCCGTTTGGAACGCAGGACCCCAATTCGGAAAGCTCGTTCCGACGCCGACGACGTGGTGAACGCCGTAGGCCGTTCAGTGCGTTTTCGAGGTCAAAATCCACTGTTTTCCCCTCTATTTTGGCCCTAGAAGATTTCAACACGTTTTTTTTACCGGCTTAGTGTTTTTCTTGTTTTTAAACTTTTCGTAGGTAGGTTTCTTTTCCAGTTTCGGTTTCTATATATTTTCTAAAATAAAAAAATTATAAAAAATAAAAATAAAAAAAAGATACTAAAAGCCTTTTGAACGAGCGTTCACCCATGCGAACGCCCGTACGCCCCCGCCCCCATCTGTCTTCTGAACGCCAGTTCAGTGCTCTGAACGAGCGTTCACTTCCTGAATCCTCTCTGAACTAGCGTCCACGTACACTGAACGCCAGTTCAGTCCCTGAAAATTCCACTTTTCTTTTCTCTGCTCTTCTATCTTTCTACACTTCTAAATCCTCCAATCTTCTCTAAACTCGTTCTCATCAACCCTAAGGTTGATTTCTTCTGTTCTGCTTCTCTGGTTTATGCAAACGAGAAGTAAGAAGGGACCTCTAATCTTCGATCCCGAGCCTGAACGATCTAATTTTAGAAGGAGCCTTTTCCATGATTTGGACATAATGGCAGATCAAGATCCACCAATTCCAAATCCTGATCCCCAAGCTCAGTTAAATTTACTCCTTCAGCAGATGCAAGCTCTTCAGCAACAACAGAATCAACAAGCTGGCATAAATCAACAACTTCAACAATTTCGCCAGAACCAGCTTAATCAATTGAACCAGGACCCTACACCCCATATCTAAATCAAGATTTTCTCGAGGGGCATAGACTATTCGTCCTCCGACATGGGAGGAGTGAACTTTGATCTAAAGAACGGAGTAGTTGCTCAGTTCGAATAGCTCTTTCCATGGTGCGCTCAAGAAGATCCACACGACTTTTTATCCACATTCGTACAAATCTGTGAAGCAGGCCATTATCCTGGTGTCGATTCTGAAATAGTCAAGTTAAAGCTATTTCCTTTTGCTTTGAAAGGTGAAGCAAGTCGGTGGTTTAAATCGTTGGCACATCATTCTCTCCATACATGGAATGATGTCAAAAGAGCCTTCGCTCTTAAGTGGGTTTCACGAGGCAAGATTATGGAGATGAAACGGGAAATAGCTACGTTTGAGCGAGATGGAGGATGAGGCTGTTGGCAAGGCTTGGGAGAGATTAAATCGTTGATGAGGAAGTGCCCCAATCACGGATATGATAGACATGAGTTGTTGGAACTATTTTACGGAGGAGTCTCTCAACCTAATAGAGACTATCTTGACTCCACGGCTCATGGATCCTTCTTAGGGGAAGGTGATGAGGCGCCTGAGTGGGCGAGACCATCGCCAAGAACAATATGTGGTCGACTCCTAAGAAGACCAATATTGTTAAGAAAGAAGGTACTGCAAGCAGTCCTGATACAAAGCTTTTGGTTGCTCAGATGGAATTGATAAGCAAGCAGCTGGCCAATCTTCAGATGCAGCCTTCTGATCTGGGAATGCAGGTAGGAACGGAGATGACGGAGGAAGTAAATTTAATGGATAATCAAAACCAACCCTTCCGAAACTTCAACCAGAACCAGAACTACCCAGGATTTCAACGACAAAACTTCAATCAAGCCAAGTTACCACCTGGCCCTTCAAATTCGAATTCTTTCAACTCAAACTATCAAAGGACGGCTCCTAACTCCCAAAGGCCTCGGGGGATGGAACCAAACTCAAAATCATACCACCTCGTGTGTCCCTCAACACAAATTTGATGGTGGTGGACATGGTGAAGACTCTGTCTACTAGCGTTAAAGCTATTGAGAGACAAGTTGGTCGGATAGCGAGACCGGCAAGCAAGCGAGACCTCACGGTAAACTCCCGAGTTATACCGAGAGAAACCCAAAAGGCGATGTGAATGTTTGCCTTGCCATTACACCACAATGGGAGTATGGACAAGAAGAGGAGTTGAATGAAGTAACGTTGAGAAGTGGTAAACGGGCGGGACCCGGCAAGATGTCGGGAAACGAGTAGCCCCCCCCCGACGCCATGAGTTCGGGAGGGGAAATCGAAACCACATGCCGAAGAAAGCAACGATGAGGAGCTTAGTGACAATTCTTCGGAGGACGAAAATAATTCTGATGATGAGAAAAGGAAGGAAAGTCAGAAAGCTGTACCCCTGGCTAAGAATAAGAAAGAAAAGTTCGTAAGATGGAAGGATAAGGAGGATGAGGCGATCAAGAATCAAGCTGGGAATGCTAAAGCCCTTCCTTATCACCAAAAAGGAAGGAGAAAGCCCTCATTAATGACAAGCGGTATCTTTGGAGTGAGGAGGATGCTTAGAGACACTCAAGTTAGTATGCCCTTAGCCGAGGTATTAAGCTGAAATGCCTAAATGCTCTAAGTATCTTAAAGAATTACGTGGGAGTAAGAGAAAGCTTCGGGGGATGGTGAAGAAGTGCTACGCGAGGATTGCGCGATGGTTTCACGAAAATTGCTTTGTTAAGCAAGGTGACCACAGCGGACCTTCAATCTCTGTGAGATTGAAGGCCATTTATTCGAAAATGTCTTATGCGACTCGGGGGCCTCTATTAATGTGATGCCATTAAACGTATGCAAAAAGCTCGGGTTAGATAAAAGGATGCGGGAACGCCCGATTTCTCTTCGGATGGTAGATAAATCTAGCCGGATTTGCGGCCGGTTGTGTAGCTAATGTTCTCCTTCAAATTGAACATTTAGTCTTCCCTACCGATTGGGTTATTCTAGACTATCCACGATAAGGAGATGCCTCTAATTCTAGGCCGAACCTTTTTAGACACTTCTAACGCTCTCATCGACTTACGCAAAGGACGGATTACTCTTAGAGTCGGTGACACATCTGTCACCTTCACACGAGGGACACATCACGAAAGAGCCGTAATTGATGAAATATCGTTTGTCGAAGCTATCTATGAGGACGAAAAAGATGCCTACTTTGAAGAAGCGAGAGGAGTTGACGAGAGATAGGTGTTTTTGAAGTCATGGACATTGAGGATCCGGTGATTGCGGACCACCTTCTAATTCATTTCAAGCCGTAGGCATTGACGAGTCATCTTCACTCGCTCACCTTGGACTGTTATTGAGTTAGAAGCATGGAGATGCCCGGCAACAAACGATGATTTCAAAGAGCGAGTCGGGAAGACTTCATCCCTGGTGAAGAAGAAGCTCGATGGGTAGTTGGGACGAGGTAGAGTTTTGGAGAGAAGCTACTCATTGGGAAGTAGATGATTGGGAGGAGGCAGCGAGAAGAGCTTAAAGATGAAGAGTTAAGAAAAATGATCAATCATGAAAGGAAGGGAGCGGTGTTGACCGGAGGATTTCTATGGATGATTTGGTCCACTACCTCTGCGGGGTTGAGCCTCGGGAAGATGAGTTATTCTTTAGTCAACCACTCCAAGCTCATAAAGAGAAAGGTGGCCCGTTAAAGTCTAGTATTGAGCAACCACCTGCGATTTAGAGCTCAAACCGCTTCCGAAACACCTTAAGTATATCTTTCTTAAGGATGGAGATAAATTGCCTTTGATCATTTCTTCGAAACTCGACCACGAGCAAGAAGCACGGTGATAGAAGTGCTTAAGAAAAACATCCTCGCGTTCGGTTGGCAAGTGGGTGATATCCGAGGGATCAGCCCAGACATATGCATGCATAAAATCCGAACGGAGGAAGGAGCTAAAAAGGTAAGACAACCTCAGCGAAGGCTGAATCCGCATATGCAAGAGGTTGTCAAGAAGGAGGTTATAAAGTGGCTCGACATGGGAATCATCTATGCAATCACCGATAGCGAGTGGGTCAGCCCTACTCAAGTTGTGCCAAAGAAGGGCGGAATCACAGTCGAAAAGAATGAAAAAGGGGAGGAAGTTGCCTTACGACTCGTGACAGGCTACAAAGTTTGTATTGACTATCGTAGACTTAATGAGGTTACTGCCAAGGACCACTTTCCCCTACCCTTCATTGACCAGCTTATTGAACGACTGAGTGGTCATAAGTATTATTGTTTCCTTGATGGCTATTCCGGTTACTTCCAGATAGCCATTGATCCTAATGACCAAGAGAAGACAACTTTTACGTGTCCATCTGGTACTTTTGCTTTTCGCAGAATGCCATTCGGCCTATGCAACGCACCCGCGACTTTTCAACGGTGCATGTTAGCCATTTTTGATGGACTTGTGGAGCAGTGCATGGAGGTCTTCATGGATGACTTCTCAGTCTACGGCGATAGCTTTGATGAAATCTTAAGGAATCTAGATATGGTACTCCAACGGTGTGTTGAGAAAAATCTGGTGCTTAACTGGGAAAAATGCCATTTTCTAGTTGATGAAGGAATAGTTTTGGGACACAAGGTGTCCAATGCTGGCATTCAAGTTGATAAGGCTAAGGTCGAGGCCATTGAAAGGATGACGTACCCTAAGACGAGTGAAAGAGGTACGAGGTTTTCTAGGTCATGTTGGCTCTACGGGCGTTTCATTAAAGATTTTTCTACCATCGCCAAGCCTTTATCAAATCTTTTGAAAGATGATGTAGATTTCTTGTTCGATGCGAAGTGCAAAGAAGCTTTCAATTGTACGAAAGACAAGCTTATCGGTGCCCCTATTTTAGTTGCACTGTTGGACCAAGCCTTTCGAGTTGATGTGCGATGCCTCTAATTACGCCGTAGGCACGGTTTTAGGTCAAAGAGTTGATAAAAGGTTCGGGCCCATTTATTATGCGAGCCGCACCTTGAACCCGGCTCAATGCAATTATACCACAAGCGAGAAGGAATTCTTAGGTTTGTTGTTTTTGCCATTGACAAGTTTAGAAGTTATCTTCTAGGGTCTCAAGTTGTTGTTTGGACCGATCATGCGGCCTTGCGCTACCTTATGGACAAAGCGGATGCAAAACCAAGGTTACTTCGATGGATTACGATTTTACAAGAGTTTGACCTTGTGATTAAAGATAAGAAAGGTAGTGAGAATATTGTGGTGATCATTTATCTCGCTTAGTAAATGAGGGTGCGAGAGAATCACAATGATATAGGCATTGATTTTCAATTTGAGCAATTGATGAAGCTTGAAACGGTTAGGCCGTGGTATGCGACTACGTCAACTATTTAGCGAGTGGTCATTTAGAGGATATGACGTATCGGGAGAAGAAAAAGTTCTTTTCGATCTTAAATATCTCGTATGGGAAGATCCTTATTTGTTCGAGTACGTAAAGACGGGTTGCTTCGACGGTGTGTTCCGAGCATGATCGGTGGGATATCCTAGAACAATGCCATAGCGGTCCTACCGGAGGTCACTATGGAACACCAAAGACGGTTGCAAAGATCCTTCAATTTGGATTCTATTGGCCGACTCTGTTTAAAGATGCGAAGCCTTTTGTAAAGGTTGTGATAGGTGCCGAGAAGGCGGGACGGCGAGTAGTAGGATGGAAATGCCACTTAAGCCCATTCTTGAATGCGAAGTTTTCGACGTTTGGGGCATAGATTTTATGGGACCTTTTCCATCTTCATGCGGTAATAAATATATCCTCGTCTGTGTCGACTATGTTTCCAAGTGGGTTGAAGCCATAGCTACCCAAACTAATGATCATAAAGTCGTGAAGAAATTCTTGCAAAAGAATATCTTTACTAGATTCGGCTGTCCGAGAGCACTCATTAGTGATGAAGGTACTCACTTTTGCAATGCGCCGCTTGACAAGATCCTTGAGAAGTATGGTGTCAAACACAAAGTTGGTACACCATATCATCCTCAGACCAGTTGCCAAGTCGAGGTAAGCAACCAGAGCTTGAAAAGAATTTTGGAGAAGACCGTGAACAATAATCGATCTAATTGGAGTCTTAAATTGGATGACGCATTGTGGGCTTATCGTACTGCATTTAAAACCCCGATGGGCACGTCACCCTTCTAAATGGTCTATGGCAAAGCTTGTCATTTACCTGTCGAACTTGAACACGAGCTTTACGGGCAATTAAATTCTTAAATTTCGATAGCCAACTCGTGGGGAGAAACGGTTGTTACAATTGAACGAGCTCGACGAATTCGGACTCGGAGCGTACGAGAATGCTAAGCTTAGCAAGGAAAGAACGAAGATGCTCCATGACGCTAAGATCAAGGACCGAGAATTCAAAGTTGGTGAAATGGCTTTACTCTATAATACCGGACTTCATTTGTTTCTGGTAAGCTAAAGTCTAGATGGTACGGTCCCTTTGAGATTCTCGAGGTTAATCCAAGTGGAGTAATTACTTTGAACGGGTATGGAAATCGAGCTTTTAAAGTGAATGGCCATCGACTTAAGAAATATTTTGGGCAACCAAAGGAAAAGCACGAGACTCTTTATTTCCAAAGAAGAGATGAGAGTACGGATGTCACGATTTGTGAAGAGATTCCATCTTATTTCTTTGAGTCGGATGATGACATTCCTACCTCTACACTGTGAGGCACCTTCTCCCGAGACCCCGAGCGGGTTAGCACACCTATGCCTATCATCCGCAAGAACAAGAAGAAGAGAGTCAGTGTGGTTTGGAGAGAAAAGTTTAATGACCTTATTGGACACTTGACTTGTTGTTGTGGTGAAAATCATTTCCGCCCCGGTGCTTCGATTCGATGCGAGGTGGCGGTAGTCCAACCAAAGTGGCCCGATCCGGGTTGATTCTTGAACTTTGTGTCAAGCTATTGACATTAAAAGAGCGCTCTAGGAGGCAACCTAGTTTTCTTTGTTCGTTTTCTTTTCTTAGGTTGTTTGATTGTTTTAGAAATAATACTTTAGTTGATTATGTGTTGATGGTTATTCCTCCTACATTCATTGTAAGTGTTTTGTGTTATGTGTTGCTCATATACCCCGTGTACCCCGAGATTATATGGTATGTCGAGTGTGGCAGATACTTTTGAGCAGGTTCACAAGCTTTTATGTCCGGTGTTGTCTATTCGAGTTGTTGCGGTATACTCGTACTCCGGCTGGCCTCTGCCAACTTTCATCCGACAACCCTTTGTTGAAACCAGCTAAGTTTTTTTATTTTTATTTTATTCTGCACATTCTGAGGACATAATGTGATTTAAGTGTGGGGGGGTGTTTGGGTATGTTTTTATGCTATATCCTTTGAAATATGAGTAAAAAGTGAATGTTAAATTTTCCACTAAATTTAAAATTTTTGTTAATCTCGAGCATATGATTGAAACTGAATGCTTGCTAGTTGTAGTTTTCTAACGATGATAGTATGTGACTTAGTGAGATAATTATAGCATGTCTTTACTTTCATGGAGATAGTATTCATTCTTCACGTTCACGGAGCCTTTGATTTTGAAGCAAGATTTTTGAACTATATCCTTTCATTGTTTTAGTGATTTATCTTAGGAAGGTCAGTATAGTAACACCTTAGTTGGACCGTGTGCTGTGAATATCATAAAGTTTGAATGTGATAAGTGAGATGTAACTTATGTCTTGAAAAAAAGAATGAATAAGCAATCATAATAAATACGTTTGTCGGAAGCTGGTTTATGATTGGAGTGAGGTAGGGCATTATCTCGAAATATCCTATACCACTATGATGACCAAAAGCTCACGACGATCGGGAGAAGCTACCTTATGATTTGAGTAAGGTAGGGTGTTATCACGAAACATCCTATTCTACTATGATGGGTAAGAGCTCATTCGATATGCGTTAAATTTGAAAATTTTGGAAATGATGAGTAAAAATGAAGTGAAGTCTTTGTTATCATGGATCTTATACCCGGTAGAACCGCATGATATCTTGTAGGGATTATCCTGCGAGTGCGTGGGAAGGCTTTGAGTGGAGCTATTCTATGTACGTACCTAGGATAGTCATTGGAATCTTTGAGAGGATATTTCTTTGAAAGGCTTGTTAGATTGAGAATGGCTTGTCACACATACACCGAATCTATCTCATGTGATGGTATCATTTGCTATAGTTGTTGTATCTTTTGTTACGTGAGTTAGAGATCTATGTGGATTATTTATAAAGTTGAGCTATAGTTTTGATTATTTTGTCCGAGGACGTACAAAAAGTTAAGTGTGGGGGAGTTGTTAAGGCCATATTTATATGATTATTAAGGGTTTATTTCATTATTATTTTCCCCACATTTGCATAATTTACATGAGAATTAAGGGTTTAAGTGTAATTATTTAATAAAGATGATTTTAAGAGGGTTGTATGCAAAATTGATGATTTTAAGTGTTTAATTTAATGGAATTATTATTATTTGGATTTTATTACATTTTTGCAATGTTTATTTATCTTATAGGAGCTTAATTTCGAGTGCATAAAGAGGATTAAAGAGGCTCAAGTTCGAATTATAAGAGATAGAGTTGGAATTGGCTTGAAGAAATTGGATAAGGACGAAGAAATCAAGTTCAAGTCGATCCGGACGGAGTCAAACGGACGAGCGTCCATCTCCCGTCCATTATGAACGGGCGTTTGGTGAAATGGAACGTGCGTTCGAAGTGCCAAAATCGAACGAGAGAGTCCAACCGCGGATCGAACGAGCGTTTGATTAGCGTCCAAGCCGAGTGAACGAACGTCGGTTATTCGGACGAGCGTCCGTTGCCGACTTAGTCATAACCGACTTAAAACTCTATATATAGCGGCAACCTCTTAACCCTAATTCATACCACATAATTGAGATCGCAATTTTACACCAAAAAGCTGCGGCCATAAGCCTTTTTACACAGAGATGAACTTCTCCAACCCAACAATCATCTCCAATATGATTGCTGGCTAGAAACCTTGCAGTGAGTCGACGGAGGAAGCTTATCAACAACAAAACCAACTAGAGAGTTCGATGCTTATGTGTAGTGAGTTTATTTCGTAGTTTTTCATTACTTTGGATCTGTTTTGTATTGTTTAAGTTTTATTGAATTAAGATTTGATGAAACGATCTATGTTTAATTTATGCTTGAATAAATTTATGAAAGTATGTTTATTTAAGTTCTCTTTTATTCAAAGTAATGCATCTAATTGTGTTATAAGAGATTATGCATGATTAGTTGAGTAAGAGCTTGGAAACAGTCTCGTGATCTGTTTTGATTGCATGTTTAGTTTGTTTGAAAAGACAAACGAAACCTTAGGAATTTGATTAAAGATATTTGATTGAATTCGTGATAAATCACTACTAAAAAACTATGTCTTTTTAATCACCGTCTAGTTGGATTGTTGGTTGATAAGTGGAGTCCAGTCGCCTTGCTGTGTTTTCCTTTACTTGTTTGAATCAAATCGTTTGCATAAGTTTAGTTTAAGTTTTAGTTTTTAAACCTTTAGATTTCCTGCAACTTTTATGCAATTTTATGTTCTGATCGTAGTTGGACGCTCGTCCTCTTTAGCGAACGCCCGTCCGTTAGCTTTAGTTTCCAGACGCTCGTTCACTTTAGTGAACGCTCGTCCATCCTTCTGTTTTCTTATTTTTCAGCTTGTTTTATTTCTGTTTTAGTTTTAGTTTTAGGGTTCAGTTCTTAGGTTTATTCCTTAGGTTTTAGTTAGTTTCAACCTTAGTTTAGATAGATAATCGTGACATAATCGATAGAATAATTGTCCCTTGATCCGATAAACATTCCACTCCCTTAGGACGACCCGTTAACATCCTATACTACGATCCTTATACTTGGGGTGTTTCGGTTATAAATTGTAAAACTCGTTTTTACCGAACACACGTTCTGAACTTAGGTGTTACTTCACTATTACTATTAAGAACAAATCTCTCTAAGATAAATCACTAAAATAATGAAAGGATAAAGTTCAAAATTATTGCTTCAATATTAGGCTTCCGTGAGTATGAAATGAATACTATCTCAAATCAGTAAAACATGCTATAATTATCTCACCAAAGTTACAGACAATTATTGTCAGGAAACTACAACTAGCAAGCATTTGCTTCAATTACATGCTCAAGAGTTACAACTACCCAAGTGTAAAAATTTTAAAATTCCACCATTTATCAAAGATCGCAAATATTTACTCATACTATCAAAAATAAAGCATGAATTGCACCCCCCCACACTTAAATCACATTATGTCCCCAGAATGTACAAATAAAAGAAAAGAATACTTAGCTGGTTTCAAAATGGCAGAGGTCAGGCCGGAGCATGGATAAACCGCTGCACTCGTATCAGGAACAGACAACATTGAAAGTAATAACTTGCAAACCACGCTTAAACGTATACGCAACACTTGACATAGCATATAATCTTGGGGTATACGGGGTATATGAGTAAACATGTATACACATAAAACAACCACAAATAGGACAAGGATAACCAACACACAACTCACCAAAGTTTTATTCCTACTAACCTAAAAACTTAACTAAAAAGAAATACTTAAAAGACTAGGCGCCTCTAGTAGCGCTTCTTTTATGTCATTAGCTTGACACAGTAAACCAAGTCAACCTGGATCAGGCCACTTGGGTTTAAGGCTAACCACTTCTCTGTCAGACTCAGAATGACTAGAACGGAAATGGTTTTCGCCACAACAACAAGTCAAGTGCACGAGTAAATCATGAAATTTCTCTCTCCAAACAACACTGACTCTTTTCTTCTTGTTCTTGATTCTCAGATTCGGCGGAGGTATGCTAACAGGCTCAGGAGCATTGACAGAAGGATCTGCAAGGTTAGGGGTAATAATGTCATCATCCACTCCAAAGAAGTCGGATGGAATCTCTTCACAAATAAATGACTCAACCGTTGCATTTCTCCTTTGAAAGTATAGGACTTCAGGCTTTTCCTTGGGTTGCCCAAAGTACTTCTTAATCCGGTGACCATTGACTTTGAACGGTTGATCGCCGTACCCTTTCAACGTAATGGCTCCACCAGGATGAACATCAAGAATCTCAAAGGGGCCAGACCACCTAGATTTAAGCTTACCAGCAAAAAGATGGAGTCTGGTGTTATACAGCAAAGCCATGTCTCCCACTTTGAATTCCCGATCTTTAATCTTAGCATCGTGGAGTGCCTTCCCTTGCTCAGCTTGGCGTTCTCGTAGGCCCTGAGTCTGAATTCATCGAGGTCATGTAGTTGCAGTAATCTTTTCTCCCCACAGAGTTGGCTATCGAAGTTTAAGAATTTAATAGCCCGAGCAAGCTCGTGCTCCGGCTCGGCTTGGTAGATGGCAAGCCTTGCCATAAACCATTTGGAAGGGTGACGTACCCATAGGGGTCTTAAACGCAGTGCGATAAGCCAAAAGTGCGTCGTCCAACTTCAGACTCCAGTTGGATCTATTTGAATTCACCGTTTTCTCCAAGATCCGCTTAAGGCTCCGGTTGCTTACCTCGACTTGGCCACTGGTTTGGGGGTGATATGGTGTACCAATTCTATGCTTGAAACCATATTTCTCAAGAATTTTATCCAGTGGTGCATTACAGAAATGCGAACCTTCATCACTGATAAGGGCTCTAGGACAGCCAAATCTAGTAAAGATATTCTTTTGCAAGAATTTCTTTATGTTGGTCCCTTGAAAAGGCTTTAGTTAAGTTTAGAGGGGGGGGGGGGTGAATAAACTTAACAAATAAAACTTTGGAGTTAACAAATTACGCAACTTCGGCGGCACGATACTTCGATAGTCGCGAGACCTCGTAAGCCTGGCGATAAACGGTAGTCTGCGACGGTTCACTTTTGAATTTGTGCGGCGGAATAATATCAAAATTAAGCCTTGTTACTTGTTGTTAAATATGTTACTAAGTATTAGATACTCGGTAGTGTGTGTGTGTGATTTCGGTTGCTAGATTCGGCGGGTTGATATGAATAAAGACTAAGTGCGAGAAAATAAATGCGGTAAGTAAGTAGAGAGATTTTTATAGTGGTTCCGGGTGATGTAATCCTGTACGTCCACTCTTCTCCTGTGATGTTGGAGGAAATTCACTAGTAATCTTTGAGTTATACGTTACAAAGAATCCTAGGTTGCTTGTCCTTCACCAATAACTATGGCTTCTGGCGAAAACTAAGAACGAGGTAGGATTCTTTGCTCCACGAGTCTTCCCTTTGGTCCTTGAAGGGTAGAATTGCCTCTTCACCGGCTTCACCACAAACCAACGAGTCTTTCACACCTAACGGATGCTTCCTTGTCTTCGGCGGGTTCTTTATAAAATAAAGAATGAATCAAATAAATGATTCGGTTGCGGCGGCTTGATTAGGATGATATAATCGACGGCTTGCAGTCTTCAAGTGTGTATGCTTGATGCAGCTTGAACACAGAATGCACTTGAAGAAAATAACTAGATCAGCAGCCTTAAGCTCAGTAAGTTCAGCAGGGTGTTTTTCAGCTCAGTGTTATCACTTAAAGTTTATCCCAAAATTCATCTTCTTCTTCTTGAGTTGAAAGTCCTCTATTTATAGGTAGGAATGCATGTGACTTGAATTTGAAATTCAAATGTGACCGTTCCTTGTATTTGTCCCATACGCACATTGCATTTGTCACTATTCATAGGGCCGACCTTTGTCGGGATTACTTTTTGACGGTGCGGTCATCCACCCTTTGACTTGTATCCAATGGATAAAAATATGGATCATCCCAACGTCTTTTTAATCTCGGCCTTTGATTTGCTTGATAAGTCGAGAGGTAGTTGGTGTTCTTATCCATGTAACTTCCCAATAATCTTGAATTAATCGAGGTATATATCGGCGGGTCTATCGATCTGTTGTAAAACCAATCGATCTGCGAACATCATATTTTTGTACGTAAAATATAATGCGGTGAATCTTTTTATCCAACTTTTGTATGTGAAGTTAGATTACATCATTTAAAGTATAACCAAGTTCCAAACATCATCCAACTTGTGGAACTTAGACCTTCTACACAAGGTATATGTAATCGGTTTAGGTCATCACGGACTTGCCTAAATTCGATTCCATATCCTTGACATTAAATACTAAGTTTGATCCCTTAGCCTTCATTCAACGAGTTTGAACCCTCGGCCTTCGGTCTTCGGCGGGTTCCGGACCGGTCTGCGACCTATCTACCCCTGCGACCTAGATCGGTCCGCGATAAACGATCGGCGGCCTTTTACGTGCTTGTTTGATCAAACCTATTTATGAATCAAACTCTAATAAACCTATACATATTATCTAGACATCTTTTTGCCTTTGCACTATAACGACTAGTATGGCACTCATCATCAAAACGAGAAATAAGTCCAACAATTTCCCCCTTTTTGGTGATGATGCCACTACCCTCACCTAATCGGCAAAGAAAAAAGATAAAAACACAAACGAGAACAAATTTAGTCAATTCTCATTATAAACATTTGTTCATAGTTATTACAACTAGATACGGCAAAGATAAACAATGAAAAGTAGGCGATCTATTGTCTCTTTTCTCTTTCTTGTCTAGCCTTCTCGGCTTGCTCTTGATAGGCTCGATCTCTTCTATCATTTCAACCATCCATTCATTCTCAATAAGTGTAAAGTCAATATAAGAATTGACTTGTTTCCACCAATTCCATGCTTCGGGCGGGACAAGATTGATACGATTCACCCTGAAGCCAAACTTCATATACAGCTCCTTAAATTCATTCAGTGAATCTTTTGCTTTTGTAATTGGTAGCACCTTTTCACCTCTGCTACTCCTTCTGTCTCTGGTAGATGCTCTTAAAGCTCTAATCCTTGCCTCCCAAAACTTCAAGCTCAAGAAGGAGTTGAGACCTTCATGAAATCCCATGTCACGATAGGGTCTCCTTCTGTTGTAAAACTCTTTCTTGTACTGTGATAGGAGATCATCAGTAAGTTGCACTCTGCCAGGTGCAGGTTGCCTAAAGGCATTTGTATCATCAGTCCATCTCTTTTGTGCAAAGAGTCTAGCAGCCTCCTTTCTTTGCGGTGATTCAGCCCTCTTCCCCCTTAGTGACATCATCAACAAAACGTGAGATGAGGCCATGAATAGCTTCTGTGATACTATCACTCTGTGTAATTGACTGCCATAGTTCCGGTTCTAGTATCAAGAGAAGTAATCCTTGATTGCGAGTCTCTTCTAGTCGTTGATCCTTTCGGTAAATTTGGGATCGGGCATAGCGGGTTGTTGTGCGGCGAGCGGGCTCGGCGGCTTGACAAGCTTGTCAAGTTTTTGATGAATGGATGTAAATTGATCTTTCAAAAACTTGTCCTTCGGTGTGTTCCCTTGCTTGATATATCTTACATCATATATCATATCATTCAAAGCATTTTGAGTGGAAGCAAAGTTTGAAGCATTTGTAGTAGCAGATTATACTGTTTTCATTGACCATCTTCATCGAGTTCTTCAAATCTCTGTTCTTACTTTGTCCAATTGAGTTCTTAAGCTGTTGCATATCATTTCTTACGAGTTCTTAACTCATTGACAACTTCAATTGGCACTCCACTTGGCCATTCTACTATCGGTAGATCCATCGGCGAGCTCCTCAACTCTATATTGTGCACATTGTCTGGCGATGACCATGGCCCTACTCAAATCTCTCCCGGCGGGGGAGGTCCTTCCTCAACCATTGCACCAAGAATGTCTTCCATGGTGGATTTTGTGCGGGTTCCTCGGCAACTTCTTCTGTCCAAAAATTTGAAATTCTTCATCACGTAATTATAGTCCGGCAATTTGCTCATCCTCATTAACGGCGGTCTGGCGACTATCTTTTCTTACGGTGGCATTGGCTCCGGCGGGCTCCACTACGGCGGCCTCATCAATAACGGGGGTTTCCTCCAAACCCAAACCTGGTTCCAACCTTTGTCCGAGTCTTTGTTTGAGACTCGAGCACTTGTACCTCCTGTTCCAACCTTTGTGCAGGTGCTGTTTGTATCCCAGCAACCTGTACCTCCTCTTCAACTTCCTGTGGATTGAATATATTGGTATTATCCACTTGGAAACCTTCAGCATGACCAATCTTGGTCAGAATCATGGCAGTTTTGGTGAGAATCCCTTCAAAGTCAAATCCACGTTGATATTCAATGGATTCCTCAGAACTAGCACTTGGTTCACTGAAGTCAGTGGTCTTTTCCACATCCAAATCAGCATTCTGTACATCTTCAGGTTGTGCAGTAGGCTCTACAACATGAAATGTACTTGGTTCATCAGCCAGCCTACCAGTACTCAAATTTATTCCTTCATTGATCAAAGCTTCTAGATCATCCATGGTGAGATCTTGTAGATCCTCATCCATTTCTCCAGTCTGCTGGCCCACAGCAGACTTACCAGTACCAGTGGACTGTTGTGCAGGTGGATCATTTATCAAAGCAGTCCCACTAGGTTCTCCTGGTCCTGAGGGGAAATCTCCCCTTGAGTCAGATGATGAGGAAGAATCATCATCACCATCTCTTGGATCTCTGAACTTGATACCCTCCTCCTTCTGTTGCTCATCAAACAGATCCATCAGTTTTGATTGCAGCAAGGTTGTATCAATCGGATCCGGCAAGTTTTCCACTCTAACTTGTCAAAAACCCATTCTTCAAAATCTGTCATTGGTTGAGCAAATTTGGTTTTTGTCTTTTGTAGAACCCAAACTTCCCTTTGGAAGTAATCGGCAATTCTTTGAAGTTTAGGATCCACAAACTCTTCGAGTTTTCTTGCTCTTTTTCACATGCCTCTCAAATGGCATAAAAGATCTTACGGGAGCGACTCCGGTAGCTTGTTGACCTCCAAAGGTTCCAACAAGCGATTCAAGGTATCTTCTACGGATGTTTGAAAGTCGGCGGAGTTCTTTGTGATGGTGCATTGGTACCTACTACTTCCATCTGTATCACACTTGGTTCCCACGACTTACATGCTCATCGAGCGGGGTTAGCGCGACGGCTGCTCTTCCCCCGAACTATTGCCAAATTTGCGGGGTCTTCAACCAAGTCTCCAATCACCTCTTCAACCACCACGGCGGGTTCGGGTTCGGTGGTTTTTGTGGTTCTTCGGTGGATGCTACGGCGGGCTCGGGGTCGATGAGGCTGCTTGTACATCCTCTCACATTGCTCAAAAACAACTTTGTTCGGCATCGGTGGACTTGATAACTTCTTCATTGGAGGAATCACGATAACAGGCGGTGGAATGATAGTTAGAGGCTCAGCTTCAACAGCCTCTTCTTCCTCCTCTACTGATGCTTCTTCTTGGGCCCTCTGTGCCTCCAAATCTTTCAACTCTTTTCCCTTGCCATATTTCTTCTTTTTGGCAACTTCCTTCATCCTCTTGGATAGGGGTTCATCATCATCATATTTTCTAGTCAATTTTCTTTTTCTACTTGCTTCCTTCTGTTGTTCTCTAAGAATTTCAACAACCAGTTCTTCTTGCGGCTACGGCGGGGTCGGTAACCTCCACTTGACCCTCGGCGGACTCGACGATGCTGTCTTTGTTTCCTTTCTTGTTCTCTTTGATTTCAAGATTTCGGTAATCTTTCTATCATCGGCACTCTTCTTCCTCTTCCCGGAGTTTTCTTTGGTGCGGCGGGTTTGATGGAAATCTTCTTAGTTTCTTGAACACTGCTCACCACCGATATCACCATCATCTCCATCATCATTATCATCGGCGGCTTCTTGACAATCTCTTCATCATCATCAAGTCCGGGGATTGCATAATCAATCTCCTTTTTGTATACGGACCGATTTATGGCAAGCTGGTTCAAGATCGGGAACCTCCGGATGATTCGGCGGGGTACGAATCATCAAACCTAAGGGTAAGGCCTTTGATTTCCTTTTCCCTAGTTTGTCCTCCTTTGCAACTTTCTTCATATAATGAATAAAGTATCCGGCCCGATCAAACTTCATGCTCTGAGATGATGATCATCGGCTCTATCTTGGGCCCGATAAAGTATCCATCTTGCCAACCAAGCCCAAGTATGTTCTTTGCAATGAGCTTGCTCGACGGACTATATTCATTCCCAATGTGTACGCAATTGATGCCGAACGATTTGGTGGTTTGATTTGTCTTGATTTGATCTACAAACGCCAACTTGTCCAATCCCATTGCTTCGGGATTCTTGGACCATTTTCCACTTCTTCAAATCCAAACACTTCCCTCGGGAGGCGGGGAGATAACAAGCTCCTCGGCATTCACGGTTGTATTGAATGCTTCGGTTCCTTCTTCCACCACCATGTTCTTCCGAGAAATCAACAACATTGGTGTATGAAATTGTGTCTAATACGATATTGAGCTTGTTCTCCAAGCACTGCAAACCTCCTTATTCTTCGACCTATATTAATGGCCAACTCTGTTTGGTTTGCATCAACAACATAGCCTCTTACACTTTGGCTTGATTCGATTTGAACTTCAACTCTTTCCGCCATTGAAATAAGAAAAAGATGAAGAAGAGTTCCTCTCAAATCTGTGTTCACACGAAGTAGAATTTGCGAGAGATAAAGCGAGAAGATGCAAGTGGTGAATCTGCTATGTAACGGTCGATTATATAGACTTGTGGGTAGTTGAAAGCTTGTCATAGCACGTACATTGAGGTAACCACGATTAATCGAATAAATTCTGTCTTGACACGTGGCCCATTACTCCACCATAACGTTTGTAACCGTTGGATGGTTTAAGCGTGGTAATAATGGATAAAATAAATATCCCGCCAATATGCTTTTTGACTTTAATTATTTTGAGCGAGTAACGTTCCCTCCGGCAAGGTATCCCTCGGCGGGGTGGGCTCGGCGGTCTGGCGATAATGTGCTTGGCGGCCTGGCGACAAGGTGACTCTGGCGATCCTTGTTTTCTCCTTGTTTTGTTCAATTGATAATACAATATGAAGTTTAATACCAATGAGCGATCTGTCAAGTGAGCTCACCCAACATGACAAAGACCAATCCCCTTGGCAACCTCATTTGCTCAATTGTTCAAACATAAGTACATGGAATTGTTGATACCAATGACTAATCTGCTAAGTGAGCTCACCCAACATAGCAAAGACTAATCCCCTTGGTGAATTCCGGTACAACTGCTTGAATATCGAGTCAATCTTTATAATTCCAAGTTCGGTCCTTAATTTGGCAAATCTTTCACTATCAAGTGGCTTAGTGAAAATATCGGCAAGTTGATCTTCGGTAGGGATGTATAGAACCACCACATCTTTCTTTTCAACATGATCTCTTATAAAATGATGTCTCACATCAATGTGCTTGGTTCTTGAATGCAAAACGGGATTTTCGTGATTGCAATTGCACTTGTGTTGTCACACATGATTGGAATTTCCTTTTCTTCAATTCCATAATCCCTTAATTGTTGTCTTAACCATAGTACTTGTGCACGGCGGCTTCCGGCGGCAATGTATTCGGCTTCGGCGAGTGGAAGTTGAAATAGAATTCTGTTTCTTGCTAAACCGGGAGACCGAGTCTATTTCCCATTAGCGACGGGTTCTGAGGTGCTTTTTCTATCAATCTTGCATCCGGCATAATCGAGAATCGAGTAGGATATTACCTTGAAGCTTCCTTCCTTGGAATACCATATCCCTACTCCCAAAGTTTCTTTAAGATACTTGAGAATTCTCTTAACTGCACCTAAATGACTTTCTTTAGGTTTGGATTGAAATCTTGCACAAACACCTACAGCAAAGGATATATCAGGTCTGCTGGCAGTGAGATACGACGGAGCGCCTATCATCCTTACGTATAAAGTCGATCAACATCTTTGCCTTCTTTATCTTCATCCAATCGATGTTTGTACTCATAGGAGTTGAGCTCTTAGTCTTTGTTTTCCATACCAAATTTCTTCGGCGAGTTCTTTGGTATACTTGGTTTGATGAATGAAGATTCCATCCTTTATTTGTTTGACTTGCAATCCCAAAAAGTAGTTCATTTCTCCCATCATACTCATTTGGAATTTACTTTTCATTAGATTTGCAAACTTTTCACAAAGTAAATCATTTTCGAGCCAAAAATTATGTCATCAACATAAATTTGTACCGAGCGGGGTGTTGTCCCCTTCTTGATTCGAAAAGAGTCTTGTCAATGGTCCCTTTTGTAAAACCATTGTCCACCAAGAATTGAGATAGAGTCTCATACCATGCTCTTGGTGCTGTTTCAATCCATAAAGTGCTTTGTTGAGTCTATACACTTTATCTTCTTGATCTTTAACTTCAAATCCGGGAGGTTCTTGAACATACACTTCCTCCTCTAGGATACCATTCAAAAATGCACTCTTGACATCCATTTGATATACTTTGAAGTTCTTATATGCGGCATGTGCCAAGAATAATCGATAGCTTCCAATCTTGCAACGGGTGCATAAGTTTCATCAAAATCTATTCCTTACGCTTGAGAATAGCCTTTTGCAACTAGTACGGCCTTATTTCTTACAATGGTACCAGATTCATCAAGTTTATTTACGTATACCCACTTAGTACCAATGATATTTGCATGAGTGGCCTTTCAACTAGTGTCCAAACTTGATTTCTTTCAAATTCATTTAATTCTTCTGCATAGCAATTATCCAATACGGATGCGAAATTGCTTCTTCAACAACTTTAGGTTCCATTTGAGATAGAAAACAAGTAAACATAGCTTCCGGTTGTCTTCTAGTCCTCACACCAACTTTGTACATTGCCAATAACTTGTTCGACGGGGTGATTCCTTAACCATTGTGGATTTTGGTTATTTTGATTTTCGGGAATATCATCTTCGGTAGGGTCTGCTTTGTAGTTTCTTCTACGGGGGTCGGCGGATCCTTGAATTGCTTCGGTTGTTGCATCGGTAACATTGTCGGCGGGGTGTTCGGCGGGGCGTATCGAAACTTTTAGGTCATTGAATCTTTCCAAAACTTCAACACAATCTGGATCGGTGATTTGTTGATTTTCGCGAGTTCACACTCTTTATCTTCCATACCGGTAAACTTAGGTTCATCAAACACAACATTGATTGTTTCTTCATGTTTCGGTGTTCTTTTGTTCGGTACCACTCGAATGCTCTGCGCGAAGAATATCCTAAGAAAATTCCTTCATCGATTTTGGTTGGAATGTTTTCAAGTGAACTTTGTGATTTAGAATAAAACATTTGCTTCCAAATGGGTGGAAATAGGATATATTAGGTATCCTTCCATTCCGGATCTCATAAGGTGTCTTCGGCGGCTTCTTGTTTCTTGATGTTCTATTTTGTGTATAGCATCTTGTATTCTTGCTTGACCCAATATCTTTCGGGTAGCAAAGCTTCACGGATCATTGTTCTTCCTGCTTCCTTTAATGTTCTGTTTCTTCTTTCGGCAACCCCATTTCTTTGAGGTGTACCGGCGACGACAAGTTGATGAAGTACACCATTACGTTCACGGTATTCTCTTATAACTTTGTTGAGAAATTCGGTACCACGATCGATCTAATCTTTATATTTGTTAAACTTTTCTCATTTTGTAATCTCTTCAAAAGATTAGGTAAGCTTTGGAGTGTCTCACTTTTCTTGTTCATGAATATCACCCAAGTGTATCTAGAAAAATCATCCACAACCACTAAGGTGTATTTCTTCCCTGTCACACTTGTTGGAGTTATAGGTCCAAAAAGATCCATGTGCATAAGCTCCAACACTCTGTTAGTTGATTGTTTAGTCTTTGACTTGAAACTTGACTTTATCTGTTTACCTTGACGACATGCATCACAGATAGCATCCTTCTTGAATGTAATCTCAGGTAAACCAACCACTAACTTCTTCTTCACTAGCTGATTAATATCATCAAAATTTAGATGATTTAACTTCTTGTGCCATAACCAATTGAGTTCAGATTTGGTATGCACAATCGAGCGAGTTTCTGAGGCTATGGTAGACCAATCCACAACATACATGTTCTGTTGCCTTCTACCGACAAGTACAACTTGATCACCTCTTTCACTAATGACAATACGAGTTGTTTTTGTCAAAAGTGACCTTGTATCCCATATCACGAATTGTCCGGTGCTCGGCAAGTTGTAATCCGGTCCTTCCACATATGCAACATTCTTGATTGTAAGTCCATTTCTGATAAGTGTGCCATATCCTCTTGTATAACCAGGTGTATTTTTGTTGCCAAAATTCACCCTTGGACCATCTTTTGCCACAAAATTTGTAAGACAGTGCTTATTCTTTGTCATGTGTCCGGAACATCCCTTTGTCAAAGTACCGGACACCTACAAAACAAAGTTAATGCATTTTAGGTACCCAAACTGTTTGGGTCCATAGTGGTCGATGGCAAGCATGACCCTTGGTATGTTTCCATAAGGTCTTCTCCTAAATGTGTCATACTTTGGTTCATACTTTGGTTCATACATGTATTCCACACATCCATAAGTTCTAACGGTAGGTTGTGTAGGAACCACATATGTTTTACGGCCTTTTGGTACATAATCTTGTTTGAAATGATTCTTGTTGTTAGAAACATTTGCATAGCCATAGATGTCTTTGTCTACGTTAGGAGCGACCACTGTAATATGGAGTCTGGCGAGGTCTTATGTAAGTCCTCTCGATTCCATTGTCTAGGTTTTACCACTAGCGGTATGGTTATCTTGTTGTTTCTAGCATTAGATGCGGGAATATTCCAATCATTATCGGCGGGGAACGTCTACCTTTCCCACGAGATAAGTATCCCTTGAATGATCAACATTTTTGGATTTAGGATTCTTATTCTTGGAATATTTCTGTTTCTTTCCCTTCTGTGGTCCAACAGACTTGGTAGCAGGTCTGCTATCAGTAGGCTTAGAAGTTACAGCAGTCCTATTTTTGGATTTATTCTTTTTACTAGGAGCTGTTGACTTCTGAGACTTCTGATTTTGCTTCTTTGAGGCATTCTCATTTGGTTTTACTGCTTCAGCAGCCTTACTGGGAGATGGATCTAGTGCAGGCACAAACTTAGGACCAATTCTGGTACTAGGTTCGGTAACCTTCTTGGATCCACTCTTGTTAGATTGTGATTTCCAAATCCAAGCCCAGTTCTATCTCCATAAGGCTTTCCGATTTGTATGCGGTATTGGAACAAGATGGTTCGGCGGATTCGAGGCTCTTTGGATGTGCGACGGACTTATGCGATTATGTCCAACATCTTTTTCCTTACCTTTGAAAACCCTTAATTAGCTTTCAATCTTCCAACTTCTAACTCAAGAGCCTCTTTTTCGGCCTTCACAATCTCATAACCAGATTGTATTATCCTCGATTGATTAAGGATGGCATCCAAAGTCTCATTGTTGTCGAATTTCTAGGATTTGAACCACGGGTTGATTCACAATCACTTCCGGCGGGAGTGTTTATAGATACGGTGTTGTATACCTCCTCGGTTTCATCCATGTTGGCCATCAAAGCATAATCCTCCATATCGGCAACTAGTCTTTGTGTCATCGACTCATTTCCTTTTTCGGATCCCACTTCATATCTGATTCATCTTCGGCAACCATAGCCTTCTTGCCATGTCTCCTTTGTTGACTTTTGGTCTTCGTAGGTACGGACAATCGGGTCTAAAATGTCCGGGCTTCTTACGGTTGAAGCAAAGATAATCAGGTTCCTTGCCTTGTTTCAATTCAGGACAATCAGGTCTGAAGTGTCCTGGTTTCTTGCAATGAAAGCATAGATAGTCATTATCTTTCTTTGGTTCTTCTTTCCTTCTCTCAGTAGGCCTCTTTGTGAAATTTCTTGTAGGGGCCTTTCCAGTCTTCATCATTCTGATTTTCTTGCTCGGTAGGGCAACCGCTCTTGCATCTCATCCGGCATGTCATCTGTCCTCCGATGTTTCTTCATGATGTGAAGCGACCAATGCGGTGGTCTTTGGCTCTTCCTTTTCGATTTCGGGCACTAACTTCTTGCTAAATTCATAGGCCTTAAGATCGAGAGAACAATTTGAAGGTGTCTTCCTCATACGGCTTTCTCATTTCTTCAATTGCGAGTCACCTTCATTTTCCAAACATCTCTTGCGAGGTAAAGCTTCCAAGATTTTGGTGTTTACTTCCTCTTTTGAATAACTTACACTCGGCGAGTAAGTTCATCTAAGATTGCATTGAATCTGGACTCCATTTGCTCAATGGTTTCATTAGGTAGCATTTTGAACTTTTGAAACCTTTTTCGCCACACCGATTTTGTTCTTCTTTATTGCATCGGTGCCTTCACAGATTAAGTGAATCTTATCCCAAAGTTCCTTTGCGGTCTTGCAATCTTTGACTTTCATGTACATATTGCTATCCAAGGTTCGTAGATGATATCAATAGCAATGTTGTTGAGGTTTGCTCTTTTCTGTCTTACGCATTCCATTCTCTCTTTGGTTTAGGAATGTACTCGGTTCTGTCACCCTTTATTCTTGCCTTTGTAATCTCCGGTGGTCCTTCGGTTAGTACATCCATCATCTCATCATGAGTAGCGACAAGATATGCACTGCATTCGACGTTTATACTCATCAAATCTATCAAGAGAACACATCAACATGGTTCTAGCATCTTGTGTGTTATCCATGATGCAAGTCTTGAAAATCAGTAACTTGAAGGAAAGTTTTTAAAGAATTTTCACAAGCACAACAAGTAGGATTCCTTCAGAACAGAAACCTTGCTCTGATACCAATTGTTGGTCCCTTGAAAAGGCTTTAGTTAAGTTTAGAGGGGGGGGTGAATAAACTTAACAATTAAAACTTTGGAGTTAACAAATTCGCAACTTCGGCGGCACTGCGATACTTCGATAGTCTGGCGAGACCTCGTAGCTCCGGCGATAAACGATAGTCTGCGACGGTTCACTTTGCTTTGAATTTGTGCGGCGGAATAATATCAAAATTAAGCCTTGTTACTTGTTGTTAAATATGTTACTAAGTATTAGATACTCGGTAGTGTGTGTGTGTGATTTCGGTTGCTAGATTCGGCGGGTTGATATGAATAAAGACTAAGTGCGAGAAAATAAATGCGGTAAGTAAGTAGAGAGATTTTTATAGTGGTTCCGGGTGATGTAATCCTGTACGTCCACTCTTCTCTGTGATGTTGGAGGAAATTCACTAGTAATCTTTGAGTTATACGTTACAAAGAATCCTAGGTTGCTTGTCCTTCACCAATAACTATGGCTTCACAAGCGAAAACTAAGAACGGGTAGGATTCTTTGCTCCGAGTCTTCCACTTGGTCCTTGAAGGGTAGAATTGCCTCTTCACCGGCTTCACCACAAACCAACGAGTCTTTCACACCTAACGGATGCTTCTTTGTCTTCGGCGGGTTCTTTATAAAATAAAGAATGAATCAAATAAATGATTCGGTTGCGGTGACTTGATTAGGATGATATAATCGCGGCTTGCGGTCTTCAAGTGTGTATGCTTGATGCGGCTTGAACACGAGAATGCACTTGAAGAAAATAACTAGATCGAGCGGCCTTAAGCTCGGTAAGTTCGACGGGGTGTTTTTCAGCTCAGTGTTATCACTTAAAGTTTATCCCAAAATTCATCTTCTTCTTCTTGAGTTGAAAGTCCTCTATTTATAGGTAGGAATGCATGTGACTTGAATTTGAAATTCAAATGTGACCGTTCCTTGTATTTGTCCCATACGCACGCATTCTGTCACTATTCATAGGATCGACAACCGTCGGGATTACTTTTTGACGGTGCGGATCTGTCCACCCCTTTGACTTGTATCCAATGGATAAAAATATGGATCATCCCAACGTCTTTTTAATCTCGGCCTTTGATTTGCTTGATAAGTCGAGAGGTAGTTGGGCTGTTCTTATCCATGTAACTTCCCAATAATCTTGAATTAATCGAGGTATATATCGGCGAGGTCTATCGATCGTTTGTAAAACCAATCGATCTGCTCGAACATCATATTTTTGTACGTAAAATATAATGCGATTTGAATCTTTTTATCCAACTTTTGTATGTGAAGTTAGATTACATCATTTAAAGTATAACCAAGTTCCAAACATCATCCAACTTGTGGAACTTAGACCTCTACACAAGGTATATGTAATCGGTTTAGGTCATCACGGACTTGCCTAAATTCGATTCCATATCCTTGACATTAAATACTAAGTTTGATCCCTTAGCCTTCATTCACGAGTTTGAACCCTCGGCCTTCGGTCTTCGGCGGGTTCCGGACCGGTCTGCGACCTATCTACCCCTGCGACCTAGATCGGTCTGGCGATAAACGATCGGCGGCCTTTTACGGTGCTTGTTTGATCAAACCTATTTATGAATCAAACTCTAATAAACCTATACATATTATCTAGACATCTTTTTGCCTTTGCACTATAACAGCTAGTATGGCACTCATCATCAAAACTGAGAAATAAGTCCAACACTTTACAACTTTGTGATCATTGGTTTGGGTGGCTATGGCCTCTACCCACTTGGAAACGTAGTCCACACAGACCAGAATATATTTGGTAGAGCATGATGATGGGAACGGTCCCATAAAATCAATACCCCAGACGTCGAAAACCTCACATTCCAAGATAGGCCTCAAAGGCATCTCCATCCTATTACTGAGTCTCCCTACTCTTTGGCATCTATCACGGCCTTTGCAAAAGGCTTGACATCTTTAAACAAGGTAGGCCGGTAAAAACCAAACTTGAAGGATTTTTGTGACTGTCTTAGGTGCTCCGTAGTGTCCACCAAATTTGGACCACTATGACATTGCTCCGAGAATATCCAATTGTTCATGTTCCGGAACGCATCTTCTAAGCAACCCGTCCTTGCAGACTTTGAACAGATAAGGACCCTCCCATACGAGATACTTTAAATCGCTGAAAATTTTCTTCTTTTCCTGATACGTCATGTCTTCTAAATGCCCACTCGCTAAGTAGTTAACGTAATCAGCATACCACGGCCTCAAAGTCTCTAGCTTCATTAATTGCTCAGTCGGAAAGTCAATGCCTATCTCCTTAGGGACTTCGCCACCCTCGTTCACTAGGCGAGATAAGTGGTCAGCTACAACATTATCACTACCTTTCTTGTCCTTAATTTCAAGGTCAAATTCCTGTAGTATCAGAATCCATCTGAGCACCTTGGTTTAGCGTCTGCTTTGCCCATAAGGTAGCGTAGTGCTGCGTGATCCGTCCATACTACCACTTTGGACCCTAAAAGATAACTTCTGAATTTGTCAATAGCAAAAATGACTGCCAAGAATTCCTTCTCGGTAGTGGCGTAATTGCATTGAGCTGGGTTCAAAGTTCGGCTCGCATAGTAAATCGGCCTGAACTTTTTGTCAATTCTCTGCCCTAGAACTATGCCCACTGCGTAGTTAGAGGCATCGCACATTAATTCAAAAGGTTTAGTCCAGTCGGGCGCGATTAAAATAGGGGCACTGGTAAGCTTATCCTTTAAGCTATTAAAAGCTTTCTTACACCCATCATCAAACAAGAACTCCACTTCCTCTTTAAGCAGGTTGGATAACGGCTTTGCTATTGTCGAAAAGTCTTTAATGAAACGCCGATAGAAGCCTACATGTCCTAGAAATCCTCGTACCTCCTTCACTGTCTTCGGGTACGACATTTTCTCAATGGCTTCTACTTTAGCCTTATCCACCTGAATACCATCACTGGACACCTTGTGTCCCAAAACAATCCCTTCCTCGACTAGAAAATGGCACTTCTCCCAGTTAAGCACCAGATTTTTCTCAACACAACGTTGGAGTACCATATCTAGATTCTTTAAAATTTCATCAAAGCTGTCTCCATAGACTGAGAAATCGTCCATGAAGACCTCCATGCACTGCTCCACAAGTCCATCAAATATGGCTAACATGCACCGTTGAAATGTAGCCGGTGCATTACACAAACCGAAAGGCATTCTGCGGAATGCAAAAGTGCCCGATGGACAGGTAAAAGTTGTCTTCTCTTGGTCATTAGGGTCGATGGCTATCTGGAAATAACCAGAATATCCATCGAGGAAACAATAATACTTATGACCACTCAGTCTTTCTAGAAGTTGGTCAATGAAGGGCAGGGGGAAATGATCCTTAGCGGTGACTTCATTTAACCGGCGATAATCAATGCAAACTCTATAACCAGTCACAAGGCATAAGGCTACTTCTTCTCCTTTTTCATTCTTTTCCACTGTAATTCCCCCCCTTCTTTGGCACAACTTGAGTGGGGCTGACCCACTCACTATCAGCTATGGCATAAATAATTCCCATGTCAAGCCATTTGATAATCTCCTTTTTGACAACCTCCGCGTGTGCGGATTCGGCCTCCTTTGAGGTTGTCCGACCTTTTTCGCTCCTTCCTCCGTTCGAATCTTATGCATGCACACGTACGGGCCGATTCCTCCGATATCGCCCACCCGCCATCCGAACGCGAGGATATGTTTCTCAAGCACTTTAATTAATTCGCTTCTTGCTCCGGCTCGAGTTTAGATGAGATGATCAAGGGCAACTTATCACCGTCTTTAAGGAAGATGTATTTTAGGTCTTTGCGGAAGTGGTTTCAACTCTAAGTCAGCAGGTGGTTGCTCGATACTAGATTTTAAGGGACCACCTTTCTCCTTGTGAGCTTGGACCGGTTGACTGAAAAACACCTCATCTTCCTGAGGTGTAACCCCAGAAAGGTATTGAATGACATCATCTAGAGGAATCCTCCTGTCAGCTTCCGTTTGTTCTTTCTTATGCTTAACCATCTTCTTAAGTTCTTCTTCTTCAAGCTCTTCTGCAAGCTGCTCCCAATCATCCAACTCCCAATGAGTGGTTTCTTTCCGGAAATCTATTTCGTCCCAACTACACATTAAAACTTCCTCCTCTGCGAGGTTAAAGTCTGGCTGGTTGAGCTCTTTCAAATCATTGCTGCTCATCCCTGGAATGTCCCAGATTTTCCATTCACTTATAGGCTCAGTGTGCTCAAGTTGTTGAGACAACTCTACAGTGATTCCTGCCTGTTCGTGAATTATAACATCCAGGGCTCCTATCTCCGTGAGCTCTTCATCAGGGTCGAATTCATCTCCATAGATTGCTTCAATGAATGAGATCTCTTGGGTTGGAGCTTCCGCAGAACGTTTTCCTGGCTCGAGGGTAATGGAAGTGTCCCCTACTTTCAGAGTGATTTGGCCAGTTTGGAAGTCAATGGTGGAGGCAGAAGTATTTAAGAAAGGCCGGCCCAGAATCAGGGGCATCTCCTTGTCAGACTGGTAATCCAGTATGACCCAGTCAGTTGGAAAAACTAGATGTTTAACATGGATAAGGACGTTGTTAACACAACCAGCGGCTAAACGGCTTGATCGGTCCACCAACTGAAGAGAGACGGGACGCTCCCTTAGCCTTTTGTCCAACCCGAGACTCTTGCAGACGTTCAATGGCATCACATTGACAGAGGCCCCTGAATCGCATAAGACATTGTGGAACGTGTGGCCTTCAATCGTACATGAGATTGAAGGTCGTCCGGGGTCACCTCGCTTGATTGCAACGCTCTGTGAAACCGTTAAACACTCTTCTCTTAACACTTCCTCTGCCATTTCCTTTAGCTTCTTTTTACTTCCACAGGCATCCTTAAGATACTTACAGCACTTAGGCATCTCAGTTAATACCTCAGCAAGTGGCATAGTCGCCATAGTATCTCTAAGCATCTTCCTCACTCCGTCATACTGTTTGTCAGAGTTTAGGATATTCTCTCTTTTCTTTGCCGGATAAGGAAGGGTTTTCGAATGATTAATCATAGGTTGACTTTTAATGGCTTCATCCTCCTTATCCTTCCATCTGACGAACTTCTCAGTTTTCTTTTTAGTCAGGGGTTCAGATACCTGACTTCTCTTCTCAACATCCTCATCACTATCCCCCGAAGTATCATCACCACTCAGCTCTTCCTCACTGTTGCTTTCTTTGGCATTTAACTTCTGATTGCCCCCTCCTGAACTTATGGCGTCAGGAGGGGCTACTCGTTTCCCGACATCTTTTCGGGTCCGAATTTGTCTTACCGCTTCGAGGGTGTGGCGCATTCAACTCCTCCTCTCCATACTCCCATTGAGGTGTGATGGCAATGCAAGCATTGATATACGCCTTAGGGTTTTTATCCGTATAACTAGGCGGTCTTCCGCCGAGGTCTCGCTTGCTTGTTGATCGGCCATCGACCAATCTGTCTCTCCATCGTCTTTTGACCGGTGGCTAGTGTTTTCACCATGTCTACTAGCTCATCAAATTTCTTCGAGAGACGTAGGTGGGCTGTTGATTTTGCGTTTGGGCCCGATTACCTTGGGGTCTTGGGTTATTGGATGCACCGGGCGGTGTATAATAACTATTCCACGGATTTCCCGAAAAGTTGCGGTTTTGAGTTTGACTCGATTGACCGTAATTTTGGTGAAGCCTACGAAAGGTTGATTACGGTTTTCCATGGCTTGTACTTCCTCATTCATCACATTCCTGGCTGTATGCCCGAGTGATTCACATCCGTGGCCCTTCTTGTCGCTTCATTTGCATGTTGGCGAGTTGCTTGTTCATCATTTCCCTTTGAGCAACAAGCGAGTTTTGTCTCCGAGTCATTTGAAGCGACCTCCTTTTTGCTTCCGCTAACACGGGTCTTCTTTTGAGTAGCCCACATGTTATTCTTAGCGATTGTTTACTGCTACCCGTGGCGGCATCATCTCCTCCTCCTAGAAACGATCCATGAGTTTGTGGAATCTAGGTAATCTCTATTGGGTTGAGTAACACCACGATAGAATAATTCTAGAATTTCATGTCGAGTGTACCCATGGTTAGGGCATTTCCTCATTAACAAATTCAACCTCTCCCAGGCCTTTCCCACACTCTCTCCTTCTAGTTGCTCGAAGGTAGCTATATCTCTTTTACGGTCCATTATCGTTCCGGGTGAAACGAATTTCGAGCAAAGGCTCTTTTAACATCGGCCCGTTATTAAGAGAGTGATGGGGTAAGGACTTAAACCATCGATTTGCTTCACCCCTCAAAGCAAACGGGAAAAGTTTCAATTTAACAACACGTAGGAACGCCGGGGTAATGACTGCTTCACGGATTTGCACGAAAGTAGACAAGAAGTCGTGTGGGTCTTCTCGCAAAGCGGCGGTGCCATGGAATGAACTATTTTGGACCATCCCCACAACTCCATTCTTAAGATCAAAATGCATTCCTCCCATCTCTCGGAGGCCGAATTGGTCTATGCCCTTCCAAGAAGTCTTGATCAAGATAAGGCGCATAAGGGTCTTCTTGCGCACAACAATTTGCGGCCGCTGGGGTTGTTCTTTGTTGAACGACTATCGCGGTTGTTCCGCATCTATTTGGTTTATCCAGGCTTGCTTCTTGTATTCTTTCGGTTCCCGCAACATTTGCATCAGAATTTGATTTAATTGAGCGGGGTCTTGGTTATTATTCCCTTGGTCCTCCGGTTCGTCATCACTAGAACCGTGTTGGCTCATGTTGTCAAGGGTTGGGAAAAGTCTTCTTCTGAAAATGTCTCGCTCGGGTTCGGGGTTAAAGACAAGATTTCCCTTCATACTCCTGGTTTGCATAAACTAGAAAAGTAGAACAGGAAGAAATCAACCTTAGGGTTGATGAGAAAGGAATGTAGAGAAGATTAGAGGGTTAGAAAGAGAGAAGAGAGAGAAGAGACTGAAAAGTGAAATTTTCGAGCGGGCGGCGTTCAGTGTAAGTGGACGCTAGTTCAGAGAGGATTCAGGAAGTAAACGCTCGTTCAGAGCACTGAACTGGCGTTCAGAAAACAGATGGGGGCAGACGGGCGTTCAGTATGGGTGAACGCTCGTTCAGAAGGTTTTTATTATTTTTTTATTTTTTTATTTATTTATTATTTTTTTATTTTCGAATTTAGAAAAAGATCTAGAAACAGAAACAAGAAAGAAAACCTACCTACGAACAATTTAAAACAGAAAAGGCACTAAGACGGTAAAAAAAATGTGTTGAAATCTTCTAGGGCCAAAATGGAGGGGAAAACAGTTGATTTTGACCTCGAAAACGGCACTGAACGGCCTATGGCGGTTCACCACGTCGTCGGCGTCGGAACGAGCTTTCCGAATTGGGGTCCTGCGCGCCAAACGGACACTCGAGCCGAAAGTTACGGCCAAAATACTACTGCGTGCTAAAAGCGATCCCTTTTGACACAGAAAACTGCACTACGAAGAATCCGACAACCGTTACCGACTCCCCGGCAACGGCGCCAAAAACTTGTTCGGTAAAAACTAGTTTTAAAATTTATAAACCGAAACACCCCAAGTATAAGGTTCGTAGTATAGGGTGTTAATGGGTCGTCTAAGGGAGTGGAATGTTTATCGGATCAAAGTGCAATAATTAAATCGATTATGTCACGAATATTAACTAAAACTAGATTTAAACTAATTAAACTAGGGTTTATACTAATTATGAAATAATGAACAGTAAAAACGATGATGAACAGTAAATTTGCAGAAAAATAACAATTAACAACTAGGGTTCCTAAAATAACTAAACTCAACAAACAAAGTTGATGACGGACGAATTGGTTTATCAAATAATTAAAACAACGGCAAGGCAACGGAAATCCACCGATCAACCAACCCAACCCCAACTAGACGGCAAGTTAAAGATATAATTTTTAGTAATGAACTATCACGAATTCGATTAAATTTCTCTAAACGAATTCTAGGGTTTCGTTTTCTTTTTCAAGTAAAACAAAACGACATGCAAAACGCGAACACGAGATTACCTCTAATACTCTTACTCAACTAACTATGATCAATCATCTTGAAACATAATCAATCGCATCAATTGAAAAGGTCACAACTTGAACAATACTTTCATATAAATTCAAAGCATAAAAGATGGTTTCATCGATCTCTCGATTCGAATAAAACGTAAACGATAAAAAATAATATCCAATTGATAAAAAAAATATAACTTTACTCACTAAACATGTAGCAAAAATCTCTCTAGTTGGTGTTGATGTTGATCGGTTTCATCCGTTGTCCCACCGCGATGTGCTTAGCCAACAACCATGATGTTGATCATGATCATTGGATGGGAAGAAATCATCTTCTTTTTAGGTTTGGAAGGCTGCTACTCAGGAAAAGATGCGGCTGCTGCTCTAAATTGCGTGTGGAATTATTGGTGTTCAATTAGGGTTGATCACAACACTGTATTTATAAGGAAATAAGGCGGCTACACTCAAAGTCGGCGCCGGACGCTAGTTTAGGAAGCAGGACGCCCGTTTGGCTGCTTCTGGATGGGGCAGAACGCCAGTCTGGTTGCAGTCCGAACTCTCTGTATCGAATTTTTGCTCCTGGACGCACGTTCATCAGCTGATTTACCAAGACCGTATCGAAACTTTGCATGGACGCCGGTTTAGAAATCGAACGCTAGTCCGCTTTCGTATGGACGCTCGTTCTACTTGGCGGAACCGAACATGAAAAACCCTAATTCGGCCTCTTCAATCTTCATGCGATTTTCTTCCATGCAAACCCTCAATGTAACAACATTTGAGCTCATTCCATGCCATGCATACATGCCTACAAGATGATCAAAACCATGCAAAATGTAGAGACAAATATATTGATAGAAAACCATCGATAAAAACACGTAATTCGCTCGGTTTTACATTTTAATTATTCAAAACATCATTCTCTCAATTTATCCTTTTAGCCATGTGATTTTCTATAAAAATCACTAAAACACGGAAGATAATGTTACGAAATAACTCGATAAAAACCATAAAATTAGTCGTAAACAACGGGCCTAAGTAGAATTAAGCTTAATTAAGTATGACAAGACATAATAAATCTAGACAACTGTCAAGACGGCTCCAGAAAGAGCGGACTTGACACTTGTATGATCTGGGCTCTATGTCTTGGAACCGTCAGCTTGAACTTCGTTGACCTTGGTTAGCGGGCTGACCTTCCCCTAGTGCTTCGGGTCGCGCTGTGTATGGCGGGCTGAAGGCTTCTTTCTCGACACCCGTTGTTTTGCCAATGATCAAGAATCGTAACACTTCAAATGGGTTGGATTATCCCCGGCCCGATACGGCTTACGTCGGTGCAGACTGGTTGGGCTGAAGACCCTATCTGGATTGTGCCTCCGTACAGGCCCAAAGTGGATCCGTGGGTTCTTTTGCGAGTTAGGAATATCAACGTAGTTCGTTGAGACCTTGGTGTACAAAGATAAGATAAGGTATAAACCAATAGGAAACTCACATGTTAACATGAAGTAATTCTTAGATGTAAAGTCAATTTAATGAAGATAATCCTTTAATAATGTTGTATTTACTCTTTTAGCATTATAAAACTTGTTGTTCAATAGCTTCTACCTTTTACTAAGTTCTCAATGTACTTACCCCAATTGCATGTCTTGTACATTTTCCCTTCGTGGAAGATGTCCAGGATGATGATGTTTTATTTGATGACGAGTCAGCTCATGGGATGTGTTTGGAGACTTTTGAATTTCACCTATTATCATGTTGTTGATTATGAACCTTTCTACTTTTATTATCTTAAAGACAGTTGTATTTCTATTTCCAGCTTGTAGTACTAAGACTTGTGTAAGACTAGTACGTTTGGCTTGTAAGACTTATGTATTTTGACATTGTTTGTAAGATATGTTTTGTATATTGTAATAGATTCTACCTTTAGTGTTTAATTTTGGCAGTATTGTTACTCTTTGTTGGTCCTTGAGTCATAGACGGAACTGGCGCTGGGCTGGGGGTGCTAAGGCCATCCAGGTTTTTTTTAGTGTACAAAATTAAATTAAAATTCAGCCCGCCCAAATATATTAGCTCAGCCCACCCTCTAGAGTCCAGCCCATCTGTTCAATTGTCCAACAAAACTAATACTATTTATTCTTTGTATTCTCCATGCTATTTACTAGCTTATTACTTATCAATTAAAATTAAATAAAAAAAAATTAAAGAGGAAAAGAAAGAACAAGCTGATTCAATCTCGGCTTCTGGCTTTTCATCTTCCACTTCCAACAATGCCGTCGGGCGTTAGAGGGCGGTAGCTGTCACAAATAGATGAAAGGCACTTTCGATTTCGATTGTATCTACATTTTTGTAAGTAATTTACATCATTGGTTAGATTTTCTTTTTCGATTTCTTTTAAAGTAATATTCACGAAAGGGAATTCCTTCAAAATGTCGATGTTGATTCCGTTATTGATGAATTCTATTTCCAGAAGAATCGTAACATGCAATTGAAATGATGTATTGTAAAATGAATGTCTTTTGAATGATCCCGTTTTATAAACTCAAAATGATTTTTTTTTGGTTTATGGTTTTTTTTTGCTAGATTGTATACATATATTGAAAAAAAATTAAGCTATAATGTAATATATTTAGGAAAATTTTGGTTCTAGCCCATCCGAAAAATCAATCGTCCGTTCCTGCCTTGAGTTATATCCCAAGTCTATTTTGTTCACATGCCGCATTGTATTTGATATGATGATGTAACCTTATGTTAGATTTATTTAGGGTTATACGTGTCGAGTGTTTTTCTTTCGAATAAAGACTCGGTATCCGAAGAATGGGACGTCATGTAACGCCCCCAGACCTGGCGCCTGGTAACGCTACATGAGCCATAAATTGTCCGGTGCCGTCAGGCGTTAGAGGGCGGTAGCTATCACAAATAGATGAAAGGCACTTTCGATTTCGATTGTATCTATATTTTTGTAAGTAATTTACATCATTGGTTAGATTTTCTTTTTCGATTTCTTTTAAAGTAATATTCACGATAGGGGATTCCTTCAACATGTCGATGTTGATTCCGTTATTGATGAATTCTATTTCTAGAAGAATCGTAACATGCAATTGAAATGATGTATTGTAAAATGAATGTCTTTTGAATGATCCCGTTTTATAAACTAAAAATGATTTTTTTTGGTTTTTGGTTTTTTTTTGCTAGATTGTATACATTGAAAAAAAAATTAAGCTATAATGTAATATATTTAGGAAAATTTTGGTTCTAGCCCATCCGAAAAATAAATCATGCTTCTGTTCCTGCCTTGAGTTATATCCCAAGTCTATTTTGTTCCCATGCCGCATTGTATTTGATATGATGATGTAACCTTATGTTAGATTTATTTAGGGTTATACGTGTCGAGTGTTTTTTTTCGAATAAAGACTCGGTATCCGAAGAACGGGACGTCATGTAACGCCCCGGACACCGGCGCACAGTAACGCTACGAGCCAGTTATATCCCAAGTCTTTTGTTCTAAAAGGGCTAACCCGAGTTGACAAGCCTTATATGGAGGTGAGCTTTCGCTAATTTCTCGATTGATTTTACATTCTCATTTGATAAGATGATGTAACCCGGATCGTGCAACACCATCTTTCTTATACGGTTTCCGATAGTCGGCTTTGATACCATTCCGTAAAGGTTATACGAGCCATAAATTGTTTCAACCGCTTAGACCCTCGTCCTCGCTTGGTCTAAAAGGGTTAACCCGAGTTGACAATATATTTTATGTCTCACACTTATATAGATGTGAGCTTTCTGCTAATTTCTCGATGTGGGATTTTACACGTCACGGCACCCAGCCCACCGCCGCGCACCACATCACCATGCATCGTCATGCACCACCATCCAAGGACGGAGCCACAAATTATTTTTAGGGTGGGCTAGATATTAGAACACTTAAAAAAAATCACTTTAAACCCTTACAACGGAAACATACGATATTCATTTCCTGCAAGAAGTAAATCAAAATTCGATTTATACTTATACATTATATCTGTCATTCCGCAAATAATTATCCAGTTTATTTGTCTGAATGTTAATTTTGTTATTACTTTGAACAATGAAGATGATTTGTTAAATAAATTGAAAGAAAAAAAAACAGAGATAAGAAAATGTCAGATGACAAATTGGAAAGCATTTCAAATCTGAAATAAATTTGCACCATTTAAAAAGTTAAATAAATGAACAATCTAAAGAGAAGTAAACAAAATAGTGAGAACTGCAGGACATATACTTGAAACGTTGATATTTAGCCACCAAAAATACTTTTAAAAACAACATTACCATCAAATTAACACTTAAAATCTAACCAAAAAAAAAAAAAAAAATCAAAAGTTACCGCTAGTCTCATTAATTAAGAAGATGGGAAACAATGTAGAAATTGATTGTGTATAAAGGTGATGAACAAAGAAGACTGCCAATTTATAGCCGATGGTTTGATGATGTGAAATAGCTGTTAAGGTTCTTCCTAATTTTATTTTAGTTTTCCTTTTTTGAAAATGAAGAAGGGTAATCTATGTAGAAAGATGTATGATGCAACAAGATTATTCTATATATTACTAAAGTTGGATCAACAATTCAATAGTCCATAATATTTTCAAAGTGGATCCATGACTTGATGACTTGCCGATGGATATGGAATTAGTGAGCTAATGAGTTGATTTTCAGATGGATTAGTGTATTATTAAGTGAGATATATAGGCTATCAACCAAATGCACTGGATGCGCTTAGCCCCCCCTCAGTCCATAATGTGCCTCCGTCTTTGCCACCATCACGTACTTACCGTCTCACTTACTACATCCTAGGGAATCTCATCCATTTTATTTCTTCGAGTGCTATACATAGGAATAAAGATATGTGTATTCCATTTCAATGCATTTCTTTACATCATGTTCATTTAATTTTATTTCATTTCCGTAATCCAAAAATGCACATAAATGACATTAACATGATACATGACGACTTACACCATAAATATATATTCCGTGTGTTTGGGGGATATATGCACATAATGGCTTCTGTCCAATTTCTATAACCTCAATTTCTCACCATTATTTAAATTACCAAATATAAGTTATGCCAGTCTAAACATAATTAATAATACAAAGTTTATACGATTTAATGTTGTGTTTCAATTATTATCAAATATTTATTTTCCAAAATTGTAATAAAAAGAATAATTATTTTCAAATTCTTGTATTTTCAACTTTGGATAATCGTTTGTTGTGGGTCGCGCCTTACCACAGGCACTGGATGAAATGAGTGGAGATCTTCCTTCCCCTTGCTAATTACAAAGAACTTCGTTGCCACTAGGGGCGAAGAAAAATTAGACCAGAATACATGAATAAGCACTAGTGGTATTAATTAGGGTTCTTATTCTGGTTTTTCGGTTTTAAACCACTTTTAAAACCAAATTATTTTTTACGGTTTTAAAATTTACAAACTAAAACCGAACTATAGCTAGGTAAAACCATTTTATCCGGTTCGGTTTGGATCGACTTGGTTACGGTTTTTTTTTTTCGGTTTTTAGTCCTCTTTTTTTTTTTTACAAATAATTCACTGAAAGAGCATTATCACGGTTCATCGAATTCATGACATTATTAATACGACAATCATACAAGATTCTCATTCTCCATCTACCGTATACCATAACTCGAATGTCACTGGGTCATCTCTCTCTCTCTCTCTCTCTCTCTCTCTCTCTCTATCTATATATATATATATATATATATATATATATATATATATGTGTGTGTGTGTGTGTGTGTGTGTGTGTGTGTGTGTGTGTGCACAACATTATATTCTCATATTTTCCAATTGAGATGATATAAAACCATGTAAACTGTTTTACCTCATCTTGTCGTAGGTCCTATTAGGATGGGACATCAAACAACGTGTGTGAGGTAGTTGATTGAAAAATTAATAGATCATTGACTGAGATATTAGTTATTTACATGTACCTAGTGATAATTGAGGGGGACTGACGAAACGTCGGTTCACTGTGGTGATCTCACAATATACTGACGAAAAGTCGGTTTTACTGTAGTGCACAGGTAGAGTGATATACGAGTGGATTGGTTTTGTGCAAATAAAGGTCCCTTAATTAATAATGTCGATATTCATAGACATACACACACACACACATACATATATATTTATATTCGGTTTTGGTTTGGTCGATTTTTATCTTAGAAAACCAAAACCCCTTTTTTTTTTTCACGGTTTGGTTTTTTACAATACGAAAACGAATCAAAAAACCATGATTTACGCATTTTCGATCGGTTTGGTTCGTCCGATTGGTTTGGTTTCCGATTTTTTTGTTCACCCCTACTACCGATACCTACCGCCTCACTCTGTTGAGCGGTAGACCTGGTGGTAGTTCATAACATCATTTAAAGTTGTTTTATTTTAAGTGATGTATTTTTGGGGAGCAAATATGTGACGTTTTTGGTGTAAACAAAATAATACAAAAAGACGTTGTTTTGCAACAAATATGGCTACCAACAAACGTCAGTTTCAGCACTTTTTTCTCAACAATATTCGAAATGATGTCATTTTGCAACGTCTGCTGCTTCATTATTTATTGTTATTTTTATTTTCCAGTTATCCAAAACGACTTGGCTTTGAAGTGTCCAATATCATATGGAGTCTCTCATACTTAAAGTGTTATTTTTTTGGGGGTTTTTTATTTCTGCCGCAACCGATCCACCGCGCATCACACTATTTATGCACCATAGTACAATCGCCTTGTGAATGTAGAATATATAAGCAATATTTCGGAAGTGCAGGAAGTCGAATGTTACCTATAAATTCGACTTTCACCAGTTTGATTCTCTGAAAATGATATGATTCATGCACCGATAGATGAAGAACAACGGGTATATTAACTGCACTGCAAATAAATGCCCCTATTTTGTTATCGTATTCAGCCCATTACTTGAGACACAACAAATGACATCAGAAAGAAATTTCTTGGATATAGATTTTGTAGGGCAGTTTTTGTGCATATTTTTAACTGGGGACAAATGACGTTGTCACTGTGTAGAGTACATGTTGTTTGTTGTTCGAGAATGATTAATTGATGATCCTTTTTTCACACAGTTCAGGATTATGGAGCTATATGATCTATGACCTAGCTTACTTAGTGTTTGATAATGTAATAAAACTAAGCCACAATGACAGATATCTAGTTGTGTTATATTAAAAAAAATAAATCACAACTTTATCACATGACAATCATGTATTGTTTCATACCTAGATAGCATGGACTTGTTAGAGTATGTCACCGGAAGTGACGCAATGCTGCGAACCACAACGGATGCAACCGCTTTGCGTAAATGGAAGGCAATTAAAAGCTACAAAAAATCATGTTTGCTATAAAGATGTTTGTTGAAGATGATTGAAACATATCTAGAAAGACGTACACCACACCGAGAGAAGCATGACACACTTTGGCTAGTCGTATAATTTGAAGATCATTTCGTGCATGTAGATACTAGATGCCAGCAAAGTGACTTGATCTCTAATCTGGTGGAACTAATCTGTAAAGTCAGCTGAGTGATGATCAACTGAATAATTCAATTTGTGAAAGTCAGCTGGTGAAGTCAGCTGAGTTTCTTCTATGTCAGCTGACTTGAGTCTGTTGAGGTTTCTTGAATACAACTGAGTTTTGCAATCTGAGCTGCACGGTTACAAGTCTGTATGGTCAGCTGCTACTGAGTTTCAACTGGTGGTGTCAACTGATGCTAGGCCCAAATCTGGGGCATTTATGACAATTGCGACAAAGATCCTTTGGCAGTCTGGGTTTATGGAATTGTGCCTATAAATACCAACTGTTGTAATCAACTGATCCAAGTTAGCACTCATCTGATTTGGTTGCTGAATGAGAGCTGGATTCAAGCCAGTCAGCTGAACAAAGGTCAACTGAGCATCAAACATATATTGGTCAGCAGAGTATAGCTGTCAGCAGATCTAGAAGAACCAATGTTGGGATACCTCCCAAGAGGTATGGCTTTGATGATATGGTTATGCACGTCAAGTTTCAGAAGAAGTGGATGGGTTTGAACCTTCGACTTACATGGAAGTAGTGACATGTTCTGAGGCATCTCAATGGCTTGTTTCCATGGGAGATTAAATGAGTCATTACTGAAGAATCAGAGTTGGAATCTAGTTAAACATCCATCTAATAGGAGAGTTGTTACTTGCAAGTGGATCTTTAAGAAGAAGAAATGAATGTCTAAGGAAGAAGGGGTCAAGTCTAAGACACATTTGGTTGCAAGAGGGTTCAGTCAGAAAGAAGGGATGGAGTTTGATGAGATATTCTCACCAGTAGTCAGACATACTTCAATCAAAGTGTTACGAGCAATGGTGGCACAACAGGATCTTGAACTTGAGCGGTTAAACGTGAAGATAAATTTTCTACATGGTGATGTAGACAAAGAGATATACATGACTCAGCTAGAAGAAGTGGATGGTTTTGAACATTCTACTTACAAGGAAGTAGTGACATGTTCTGAGACATCTCAATGGCTTGCTCCCATTGGAGATTAAATGGAGTCATTACTGAATAATCAGACTTGGAATCTAGTTAAACATCCAGTTGATAGGAGAGTTGTAACTTGCAAGTGGATTTTCAACAAGAAGAAAGGAATGTCTAAGGAAGAAGGGTCAAGTATAAGACACATTTGGTTGCCAGAGGGTTAAGTCAGAAAGAAGGGGTGGGGTTTGATGAGATATTCTCACCAGTAGTCAGACATACTTCAATCAGAGTGACTAGCAATGATGGCACAATAGGATCCTGAACTTGAGCGGTTAGATGTGAAGACAAAATTTTTACATGGTGATGTAGACAAAGAAATATACATGACTTATCTAGAAGAAGTTGATGGTTTTGAAACTTCTACTTACGGGGAAGTAGTGACACGTTCTGAGGCATCTCAATGGCTTGCTCCCATTAGAGATTAAATGGAGTCATTAAAGAATAATCAGACTTGGAATCTAGTAAAACATCCGGCTGATAGGAGAGCTGTTACTTGCAAGTGTATCTTCAAGAAGAAGATAGGAATGTCTGAGGAAGAAGGGGTCAAGTATAAGACACATTTGCTTGCAAGAGGGTTCAGTCAGAAAGAAGGGGTGGAGTTTGATGAGATATTCTCACCAGTATTCAGACATACTTTAACCAGAGTGTTACTAGCAATGGTGGCACAACAGGATCTTGAACTTGAACGGTTAGATGTAAAGACAAAGTTTTTACATGGTGATGTAGACAAAGAGATATACATGACTCAGCTAGAAAGATTCCAAGTTCATGGAAAGGAAGAGTTTGTGTGCAAGTTGAAGAGGTCCTTGTATGTACTGAAGCATGCTTATAAGCAGTGGTATAAAAAGTTTGACAGTTATGAGATCCCGCTGAGTTATAACAGAAGTTCATATGATTGTTGTGTCTATCATAGTCAGCTGAGAGATGGATCACATATCTATCTTGTCCTGTATGTGGATGATATGTTGATACTTCCCAAAAGAAGTCCGATGTTCAGAACCTGAAAGACATTCTCAGTGCTGAGTTTGAAATGAAGGATTTATGTGCAGCCAAGAAGATTTTGGGGATGAAGATATGGAGAGATAGAAGTCAAAAAAGCCGTTTTTATCTCAGCAAAGTAAAATACAGAAGATTTAATTTTCCAAGTTTGGCATGTCTTCTGCAAAGCTAGTAGATACTCCTATGTCATCTAATGTTCATTTATCTGTTTATGCTTCACAATCAGTAGGAGAAGGAGTACATGTCAAAAGTTCTCTATGCTAGTGTAGTTGGCAGTCTGATGTATGCCATTGTGTGTATTTTGCCTGATCTGGCTCAGGCAGTCAGTGTTGTCAGAATGTTTATGGCTCAACCTGGAAAAGAACACCAGAAAAATGTGAAAAGAATGTACGGTTACCTTAGGGGTACAACTGATGTTGGTCTCATTTATGAAGGTGATACTCAAGGTTCGGTCAAAGGGTTCCGTGATGCTGATATGCAGGTGATGTGGACAACATGAAATCTATGACTCGTTATGTTATCACATTGAGGAATTCAGTTGTCACCTGGAAAGAAACTCTTCAGGCCACAATGGATTTATCTATTACTAAAGCAGAATACATGGCTCTTACTGAATCAGCCAATGAGGGTATTAGGTTGAAGAGACTAGTCAATGATTTGGGACTACATCAGGATCAAGCTGAGATATGTTGTGATAGTTTGAGTGCAATATGTTTAGCTAAGGATCAAGTTCATCATGAGAGAACCAAGCATATTAATGTGAGGTATCATTTTCTAGGAAATGAGAAGAGGGTTGTAGTGAAAAATATCATCACCAAGGAGAATCCTGCTGACATGCTCACTAAACCAGTTCCGCAGAGCAAGTTTCAGTTGTGTCTGGACTTGCTAAATATTTTTAACTTATTTGGAAGCTCAGTTGAGAGCATATCAACTGAGTGGATTCAGTGGAGTAATCTGGTATAGTACATCTGGCATTGACGAATGCATCTGTTACAAGTATATGTGGTTGACTGTGAATGAGAGTTCAAGTCAAGGTGGAGATTTTTCAGCTAAGTGATTTGATCTATAATCTTGTGGAACTAATCCATTAAGTCGGTTGAGAGATGATCAGCTGAGTAAGTGTATTCAATCTGTGAAAATTAGCTAGTGAAGTCTGCTGAGTTTCTTCTGTGTCAGCTGACTGCTAAGTCTGCTAAGGTTTCTTGAATACAGCTGAGTTCTACTATCTGAGCTGCTTGGTTACAAGTCTGGAAGGTCAGTTGCTGCTGAGTTTCATCTGGTGGTGTCAGATGATGCTGGGCCCATATTGGGGCATTTATGGCAATTCCGACAAAGATTTTTTGGCGGTTAGGGTTTAGGGAATTGTGTCTATAAATACCAACTGTTGTAGTCAATGTAAAGTGTGTAATCCATCTGAAATTCAATGCATAATAAAATATCTATTTTCTGCTGTTGAGTAGTCGGTACAACGCCGAAAACCACGTTAAATCTTGTGTTCTTCTGGTTTCTGTTATTTTCCGTGATTGTTTACATTAGATTGCATCTGTGTTTATCTTTATTGCATCTAGAAATGAGCTGATGTTTCTCACTTAGGGGAATCTAAATACCAGACACTTCACTACGGTAAAGTTTCTTTGTTATGAGATTTCTGAACTAGATCTGGAGTCCAGAATCGTAGAGTCTCATATGAGAAGAATAATGATACATGGGTGAGACCCGAGTATCATAATTTCACAACAGCGATAAAACGTTGGGCCACACAACAAACCATTGCTGAGCTGGAAAAGTTACTAGAAGACTGGGAGCCGTTGAGTAAGGATATGACAGACGTATTAATAAAGTCATGAAAGGAAGTAATTTATGCAAGCTAAACAAGAGGAATATTTAATAGATATAACAATAACAGATTCAAAATACAAGATGATGGATAACCACAAAAGTAGACGAAACGGTGTTACCAGAGAGGGGGAGCTCAAGAAAGGAGAAATTATAACAAACAAAGACATGATAGAACATAAGGAGGTGACAAACATTTTTATAAGAAACAAAATAAACGTTCCAATTTGCAAGAGATTATACATTTAGAAGAAACAAATTGAAGGAAACACTACCTCTCCACGTAGGGTTGAGCAAAATAACCAGTAAATTAGTCCAAATCGTAAACCGATTCAAACCAATCTGGATTAAGCAAACCAATAACAAACCAAATGAATTGGTTTGGTTTGAAATCAAACCAAATTGCATTGGGCTTGGTTTTAGATATTTTTAATTACACTCAATCCAATCCAAACCAAACTAGATTTTTTATACATTAATTATATATATTATACTCATTACGCAACTGACTCAATATAAACCATTTTTTTTCAATATAACCCATTAACTCATTATATAACAATCTTAAATATCAGTAAATGCATGCATATATATATATATATATATTCAACTATGGGAGATTGATTGTAGCTGAGTTATATTGTAATGTGTTGTTACTTGTTAGTTGTTTTAAGTTTTTTTTTAATCATTTTGGTTTGTAATTTATTTTAGTTTGAATGTAACTATTTAGAGTTTATGTAAAAAAGGTTGGTTTTGTCATATATATATATTTAAATATTAGGCTTGTTAAACCGAAACCAACCTAATTCAAACCAAAACCAATTCGAAGCAAACCATTGGGGTTGACTTCGTTTTGGTTTGGTTCGGGGAACGAAAATGGCACCCCAAATCGACCCGAGTCTTTCAAAACCAACCCAAAGCTATCCAAACCTATCCAAACTCAGCCCTATCTCCATGTAATAGATATGATCAAAGTGAAACAAGGTGGGACGTTCACGCATCCTTCTCAGAATTGAAGTCTGCGAAAGAATAAAATGAAATTGGAAGAGTTGAATTTCACAACTAGTGGATCGTTGACTTAGACGATGGTAGTAATATGTCTAGCGACAAATATAGGCTTCCAAGTAAAGTCGGCTCTACTCGGAAGGAAATGGGTCAAGTGATGCTCTAAAAAAAATTCCATGTATTTTTTACACTATAAAAATTTTTATACACCAAAACTACTAACTTGACCCTCTAATTTCTGTAAATTTTGACCATTGACCTGTAATCATACTTGGATTTGTAAAAATTAATGCTTATATACTTGTAATACGATGTATCGCTCTCGATCTCTGACCCGTGTTACAAAATTCCTGCAGCCACCCCTAGTTCCAAGTACAAAAGAATACTTGGGCGGTCATGTGGTCGTAACTACAGATACCACACAGCCTACAATTAATCAAGCAAATTAGAGAGAGTAGTAATCACACCACACTCAAATTCTCAGCCTGTGATACTATAAAACGTATTGCATGTACATGGGATGAAGAAAAATCTCTTGTCAGACAACACTCACGAAGTCAGGTAGGTAATTATGCATTGTTTAGCCCATAAGAGGTGAAGGTTTATCGTGATCTTAAAGTAATTGGGACGTCAATCCTAGGAAGGTGAAATTAATGAGTCAGTATATGTATTGACTACTGAAACAAAATATGTGGATAAGACGAGGAAAAATGGCACAACTCTTCTTTGACATGCACATCTCAGACATGCTATTTATAAAAGACTTAAAGTAAATAATAATGTTTCAAAGATGTCACCGGCAAACCAAGAAGCAGAATGCATCACTATTGAAGAACGCATGAATCCATCAGAAGAATTGAAACAAGTGGCTCGTCGGAGATCAACTTGTCAGAAAATACCAAATCCCAAGTATGCTAACATTGCGACAATTGATGATACTACGATCAAGAAGCCTGAAATCTAAGGAGAAGAATGTCAAAAAGGTGAATGGATCCGGACGATGAAAAAGGAAATTTAGACACTTAAGCAACAACAAGCTTAGGGAATACAATAATGCTATTGGGATGATTGAGGGAATGTTAAAGAAGAACAAGAAAAGAAAAAGCAAAGAGTATTTTCTAGAGTTTCTTAATTAACCATCAACTTAACCCACCTTAGGCTTAGATTGTTCAAAAAAAAAATCTACCAATATCTTGATCTAACCTACCTAGTTAGGAAATCCCTTTAGCCTAGAAAGATCTAGTCCATTCTTCCACCTTCTTACATCTCCCATAAAAAGTAGTAGTAGTTAATTAGGGTTAACATATACAACACACAAGTTTGAAGTGTTCTAGTAATTGTTCTCTTTTATCTTCTTGTTGTAATTATGAAGCGTTCCGTTAGTTGTATAATAATTGTGCATCATATAAAATACCGATGGACCCCTTCACTTTATTACAGCACCCTGCTGTGTTGTAGATCACATCAGAAGATCAGTCCTCACCCACTCTCGTGAGTGGATAAAAAAATTATATAATGCAACAATTTCACAAAATTATAACAAAAAGAAAACATTAAAAACGATATCCCAATAATACAAAATAGAGAGTTTTTTTAGCATTTAACAAAATAGAGAGTTGATTTGGGTAAATTCGAAAGAGAGAGTTGATTTGGCAAAATTTCAGTCTGCATCCACCTAGTACAAACAATTGTTACTAGGATAAAATTAAAGTTGATCAGAAAAACTGATCGATAGGAAGCTCAGGAGCAGCAACAAGATCATCCAAGAACCAAAGATCATCAAATGTGTCAAATGTGGGCTCCATCATCAGCTCACCAAAATTAGCAACTCCAGAACCAGATCCAGCTGCCTCAGGCTCCAAACCAAGAAAAGATTCCAAAAAGGAAATCCCATCCTTAAAATCACCAAAACCTCCAGCAGAATAGTCCATGAATGGACTTGACTTGACTCCAAAGTCATCACCAAATCCACTAGTGTTGTTCGAGTTAACCGATTCCGGGTCCGTGTTCGGACTGATCAGGCGCTGCCTCTTCGGCGGCGGTGTTTCCGCCTCCGGTGGTGCCTGATTGGGAAAGTTGAGCTTCGCCTTTGCGCCACGGATGCGCTTCGCGGCTTCATCATAGGCTCTGGCAGCTTCTTCATCAGTGTTGAATGTTCCAAGCCAAACTCGAACACCTTTCTGCGGATCACGAATTTCAGCTGCCCATTTCCCCCATGGCCTTTGCCTGATCCCTCTGTACTTGTTCTTTCTTTGCCTCTGAGTAGTCTTCTCATCAGATGCACCTACCATTTAACAACTCCAAGATATCATTTTTTAAAAACAATAATTAACTTATAAATGACTCAATTATGACAAGTTTCATTAAATTCTTTAAGATCTACAATGTTCAATCAATAAATTACCTAATTTTTAACAGCTTCCCTTCTTAAAAATTAAAACTAAAAAAACAAAAAACATATTGATGACTCACAGAGAAATGGGGAGGGTTTATACTGACAGTGGCCCCTTTACAGAGTTTACTTTTTCCTATAAATTAATTATAAAAGAGCAGTAGTACAAAATTATTTTTAAATTTAGTTTCACCAAAATCTCAATGTAAATTTACATCTCTGCTGTGTGGTACAGTTTTTTCTTTCTACTTTTCATCAATAAAAGATCCTGTTTATATAAAAAAAAAATCAAAAAGTATATATAAAATAAAAATAAAAATAAAAATAAATGGCCAAAATGTAATTAAAGCATAATGTGTGGGACGACAGTAACGATAGGAAGAAATTAAAGCGGGTTTGAGTTTTTGTCACCTCTTATGGGCGGGTCGGGTAGTTTCGGAGCAATGTCAAGAGCCTGAGAGGAAGAGGAGTTGAATTCCAGACATTGAGGGAGTGTCTCAAACTTGGACCAGAACTCTTTCTTAGTAAGTTTCCGGCGACGATCAATCAGAGGCAGCTCACCAGAGATGATAGCACCGCCACACATGGTTCGTTGCGGGTTGGAGCTCGAGAGAAAGAAAGGAAATGAGAAGAGTGTGTGTTATGGAGAAAGAAATGCCAAAAAAGGCCCGAAGCGTTACGGTTGTGATGTGTGTTTGCTTAGTGTGTTTGATTTGTAATATATAGAGTTTCCGTTATACCTTACAACTCTCAACAAAGTTTGTTAAGGTAAAAGACAAGTGCAGACGTTTCATGTTTTCTAATGGGGTCACTTGTTTACGTTACGGCGACTTTTTCGATGCACCATACTATATGTGTATCAAAATAGAATCGATATTGTTGTCGATTCTGGAGCCGTAAACCGATTTCACGTAGAGTTGGTTCTGAATCGATCTTTGAAAAGTCGGTTTTGCTTTCAAAACCGATTATCACATTCTCGATTTTATAAAAACGGTGTGGTGCATCGATATGTAGGGTGCAGCGGTAGAATGGGTGAGCCCTTTAATAATAATATCGCCAGTAATGGTTTTTTTTAAAAAATTTAAAATACTAAAAAATTGTGAATCTTTTCTCAAAAGTTTTTCTCTCCTCTGAAGTTCCCTCTACCCTCTGCGCCCTCCATTGGAATGAGGATCTCTATTCTCTTCTTCAATCGTTTACGCTAACTCATGAAGTACCTACTCAGTGCTCGCAAGGTGTTATCTTACCTAAACCGGAATTCACTAATCACAAAGTTATTGTAATATCCCGACTTTTCGAATAAGGACGACGTGTCTTTTTACGAAAAACGGAATATTATGTTTAATTAATTTTGGATTTAATATTAAAGGGAAAGGAAAGCAAAAGGATTTATTGGAAAATTAAGGAAGTTTGGGGACTTATTGTAATTAAAATGGAAGTTAAGTGCAATTAAGGTGGGAAGTTTGATTTGGGGAATTAACTTCCCATTAAATTTGAGGTTGCCAAGGAGTTATCATAATTCTAACCTCCTAGCTTTTCACGTTGAAGGCATCAGAGAAACGAAAAGAAGAAAACCAAGGAGACTTCCTCAAAACTCTCATCAAGATCTTGGTGGTTTTCACAAACAATAGAGATTCGGAATCAGCGGAAGAAGGGCTTCCTTTTGACATCATGATCATCAAGTTTGAGAAAAGGTTTCTTGGAGAAGTCATACAAGTGCTGCAGATGTTCTTGAGTTTTTCTTTGGTTTTGCTTGTTAGAAGGTAAGAGGCTATTCATAATGTATAATTATAGTTTTGTGATGCTAAGGTTGAGTTTTGGGTATGATGTGTGTTAAAAATCATACTTAGGTGTTGTTGTGGTGATATGATAAGTTATAGCATGTTTAGTACATGTTTTAATACTGTTTTCTTGAGCGTTTTGGTGTTAAACATGTTGGGAACGAGTTAGAAATCGAAAAGGGTGGAAAAAATTGCGTTTAGGGCTTTTAGCGCTCGATGTGCACACACAGGATAGAATGTGTGCACTTTGGCTGAGGCAGAAAGAGGGAGAGTGATACAACGTCGTTTGTGTGCGCACATAGGTGGGTAATGTGTGCACATTGCCTGACCAAAAGCCTCATGAATGCTCAGTGTGTGCACATTGGTTCCTGTTTTGTGAAATGTTGTGTTTTAAACCCGAGTCCAGTTTTAATTGTTATTTATTGATCTAATAACATTAAATGAACATGAACAAGCCTTGATTAAGCTTCTGATGCGTTTAATTCCGCCACCGAATGTACTCTTCCACAGAGTTGAAGTTTGGGACCGTCGGAAGAGTATGCTTGGCTTGTGCTTTGGTGAATTAGTATTTACCAATGTCTGTGTGTGTGCTAGGCTGGTCCGTGTCTAGGGGTCTAAGTAAGAGAGTAGGAGTTGTGAGGGAGCTTATTTGAAAATACATAGGTGGCTAGTTAATAATTACTAACAAACATACTTGTGTAGTTAAAAGTTTAAACATCATTCTATTCTTGGTAAGGCACTGTCTATATCGCAATATGTGGGCGGTCAGATAAAGTGAATAACTCTACTGGCCTCTAAATGGCTAAATGGCATGGGGACTTCACCGAACGCGTGCACTATCGGAGTCTACTAGAATAGACTTTCGTGGTTATTGGTGTGATCCACCAATATGTTGCACCCAGATACTTCGTGGTGAGTAGCACCATGCGTAGTGCCTTTGAATGCGGATGTAACAAAGATAAGTAAGCTAAAAACAGTTAGTCACGACATGTTGATGAGCATGAAGTGAACTTTAGAATTGAGTCGGTCTCACAAAGATAACTTAATAATAATAAAGTAATCCTTTCGTTATAAACTCTAATTATACATTAGCTTCTTACTCTTGCTACGTACTTTGTACTTACCTCATTTGCATTTTGTTTTGTTTGTATTGTGGGGTGAGAAGATGAATAGGTTGAACTTGAGCTCGATGAGGAGTTTGATAATTATATGTGATGATGATGACTTGTTGATGCTTGGATGACGTTTCAATTTCTTTTATTTTATGATGTACTAGACCGTGTTTTACTTTTGTTTCATGTTTGTAAGATAATTGTTGTACCTTTCTTTTGGACATCGTACGTTGTAACCTTTGAATTTCGTTGATGTAAGTTAAACTTTCCATCTTTAGTCAGTTTGTACTCTATTCATAGTAGTTTTTATGATGTTTGCCGAGTCTTTTGGCTTACATTTGCTTTATTTTTGATACGACGACGTAGAGGCTTACGTATAATATTGAATTTATTTAATATTATACATGCCAAACGTTCTCTTCCGGATAAGGACTCGATATCCGGAAGAGGGGCGTTACGGTTGGTATCAGAGCGAAGCGTTCCTTGCTTTCCTAGGCTTCCTTCCTTAAGATAGGATTTCTTTAGACCACTTAGAACCGTTCCGATCCTTCCTTGGTCCTTCAAAATGGTAGGTAACCTCATAGACGCTTCTGTTGGTAAGTTTGGAACTGGAAGTTCTAAGGCTCGGTAAGAAGTGAGTGCAAAAAACCGCGTTTAGGGCTTTTAGAGCTCAATGTGCGCACATAGGATAGAATGTGTGCACATTGGCTGAGGCAGAAAGTGGGAAAGTGATACACCATCGTTTGTGTGCACACATAGGGGGTAATGTGTGCACATTGCCCGACCAGAAGCATCCTGAATGCCTTGTGTGTGCACATTAGCAGGATATGTGCACATTGGTTCATGTTTTGTGAAATGTAGTGTTTTAAGCCTTGAGTCCTGTTTTAATTGTTATTTCTTGCTCTAATAACATTAAATGAACATTAACAAGCCTTTATTAAGCTTTTCATGCGTTTTGTTCCGGCACCGAATGTACTCTACCCCAAAGTTGAAGTTCGGGACCGTCGGAAGAGTATGATTGGCTTGTGCTTTGGTTAACAAATACAAAGCCCGCGTAGTGGCTAAAGGCTTTAAACAACATCATGGCATAGATTATTTTGATACATATGCTCCACTGGCTCGGATATCATCTATCCGTGTGTTGTTATCTCTTGCCTCGATTCACAATTTAGTTTTCATGGATGCGAAAACAACTTTTCTAAATAGTGATTTGGAGGAAGAAGTATATATGGAGTAGCCTGAGGGTTTCGTTTTACCAGGACATGAAAAGAAGGTTTGCAAATCGGTCACATATATCTATGGTTTGAAGCAAGCCCCTATGCAATGGCATGAAAAGTTCAATAAAGTAATGCTGGAAAACGGATTCAGATTCAATGAAGCTAATAAGTGTATCTACTCCACATACGTAAATTATGGTGCATGCATCATTTTTTGAATTTATGTGGATGATATGCTCATCTTTTGTCCGAATTTGGAATCCATAAAGGTGACGAAGCAATTATTGGAATCTAACTTTGATATGATGGATTTGAGGGAAGCGAACGTGATTTTAAGGATAAAAATAATGATGAAAGATGGATTTGTATCATTAAATCAATCTCATTATACTGAAAATATCCTTAAAAAATATGGTCATATGGACCATAAGCATGCATCTACACCTATGGATCATAGTATCAAGTTAATGAAATATACTGGTAGATACTATGACCAATTACAATATGCAAGTGTGATACGGAGTCTTATGTATGCTATTCATTGCACAAGACCTGATATTGCATATGTAGTTGGTACATTGTGTCGTTTCACTAGTTATCTAGGAAAAGAACATTGGAATGTGATTTCTAGACTTTTGAGATACTTGAAAGGAACAATTGATTACGGATTCCAGTATTATGGGTTTGCTGCTGTACTTGAAGGGTACAGTGATGCAAGTTGGAATAACATAGAATCAAATTCTAAATCCACAACTTGATGGATTTTTACCATAGAAGGTGCAACTGTATCTTGGTGTTCGGAGAAACAAACTTGTGTTTCAGATTCAACTATGTTAGTAGAGTTTGTAGCATTGGCAGATGCATGTAAAGAAGCGGAATGGCTGAGAAATTTATTGATTGATATTCCTTGTGGGAAAAGTCATCTCCGAAGGTAATGATACATTGTGATAAGAAAGCTACTTTGTATTCAGTAGCAAGTAAGACTTACAATGGTAAGCAATGACACCTCAGCTTGAGACATCAATCTCTTCGTGGATTACTTAAAGAATGAGTAATCTATATTGACTATGTAGAGTCAAAGAATAACATAGCAGATGTTTTGACGGAGGGAATAGCTAGAGATATGATTGCAAAAAAAATATAAGGAATGAGATTAAGGTCAATGAAACATTAGTTAGCCTTGACGGGAAGTCGGGAACCCTACTAATGATTTGATATATAAACAAAGTTCAAAGGGTACAAACAAGTTAAAGTCTAACTAGAATGAGGCACTAGAGTTTTTGATAAATCTCATTCATAAAATCTCTAGTGTGAACAAATACTGCATGGTAAAGGTTAACTATAGTTCTTAATAAGCCTATTATTAGAGAAAGTGACTCGCGGTATCACTTTTAATGGAATTACCTATGTGAGTATGAAAGTCAGACCACTTTCTATGAGATATAAACCATCTATAGAGCACTCATGAATTTCGGGATATAACGCATGGCCAATAATGCGTTGCAACAAAAAGACGCTCTTTTTATCGAAATAGTATGTGTGATAACTCCGGTTACATCATGATGTGGTCCTTGGTTCAAGATGTGTTCACCATAGCACCCTGATGAAACTTTCATTTATTTACACTAAGTGGAATTCAAAGCCAAAAACTACTTTCATTTATGTACGATTTCCTACGACGATGCTTAGTCCATGTCTGTATGAACTACGATGGCTTGATCCCCAAAAAGGTACGTAGGCAATCACTTAGGTGACGCAACCGCTTCATTCATTTGTTTTTTACATATAAAATGTTTTTCTGAAAAATAGGGGGAAATTGTAAGATATATTTTCATAAATTAAATATTTTATAATCGTTTGTATACGAGTTTCCGCACAACATCATCAGTATTATTTTAGAGTGTCCTCAGGTTTAATTCAAACAAGTCACAGTTTGAATCAAACACATACATTGTATCCTGAGAGAGGTTTCCGTTAGTTCCCTAATGACAATTGTGAGGGACGAAATATCTCTTTAAAGACAACGCATATTGCGTGCCTTGGAGTTCTTCTTTGTCAGTCAAAATCCTAATTACTCCACCCATTCCTAATTATATGTCAGATTTGAAGAAAAAGTAATTGACCAGGTTAATTAAAAAAATGACAAACCTTCAACTAAAAAGTGACCAAGTTAATCCAAAAAATAAAAGTTATTTTTTCTGTAAATGTAACATATAATTAGAACGGAGGGAGTATTAATTTTTCCAACAAAATCAAGAAGCCTGACATCTAAGGAGAAACATGTTAAAAAAAATAAAAATATGAAGGGATCCAGACGATGAAAGAGGAAATCCAGGTACTTAAAGCAACAACAAGCTTAAGGAGTTCAAATACAATTAGGATGTTTGATAAAACATTATTAGAAGAAAGTAATCATTAGGGGTTTGAATAAAAACTAGAAAAGAAGAAGTAAATACTACTTTCTAGAGCTTTCTTAAATTAACCATTAACTTACCCCTCCTTAGGCCAAGATTGTTCCAAAAAAAAAAAAAAAAAACCTATATCTTGATCATTCTACCTAGTTTGGAAATCCCTTTAGCCTAAAAAGATAAAGTCAACACTTCCACCTTCTTACAATACCTCCCATAAATAATAGTAGTAGTTAATTAGACTCAACATACAACACACAAGTTTTGAAGTGTTCTCGTAATTGTTCACTTTTATTTTTTTTGGTTGTAATTCTGAAGTGTTCCATTAGTTGTATAATAATTGTGCACCAATAAAATACCGAGTTTGTCATAGTTAAAGTGTTTTTTTTTCTTTTTTTTCATATTCCGCCCACGTCTTTATAGTATATCGATTGATAAACATGGTTCATTCCAACCGGTTTAAAAAAGAGTTTAAACAATAAGACCAGTTCAATTTTGAGCAAGACCACTATATCAACATCAAACAATATATGTTGTTATCATGCATTATATGTTTTTAATTTTTAATCATAAATTCTCTTCGGTTTACCCATTTACTTTATCACAGCACCCTGCTGTGTCGTTGTAGATCACAACATGAGATCAGCTCTGACTCACACTCGTGAGTGGATATATAAAATGATTATATAATGCAACAATTGTAATAAAATTATATCAAAAAGGGAAACATTAAAACGATATCCCAATAATACAAAATAGAGAGTTGATTTGCCAAAATTTAAGTCGCCATCCACCTAGTACAAACATTGTTACTAGGATAAAATTAAAGTTGATCGATAGGAAGCTCAGGAGCAGCAACAAGATCATCCAAGAACCAAAGATCATCAAATGTGGGCTCCATCATCAGCTCACCAAAATCAGCAATTCCAGAACCAGATCCAGCTGCCTCAGGCTCCAAACCAAGAAAAGATTCCAAAAAGGAAATCCCATCCTTAAAATCACCAAACCCTCCAGCAGAATAGTCCATGAATGGACTTGACTTGATTCCAAAGTCATCACCAAATCCACTAGTGTTGTTCGAGTTAACCGATTCCGGGTCCGTTTTCGGGCTGATCAGGCGCTGCCTCTTCGGCGGTGGTGTTTCCGCCTCCGGTGGTGCCTGATTGGGAAAGTTGAGCTTTGCCTTTGCGCCACGGATGCGCTTCGCGGCTTCATCATAGGCTCTAGCAGCTTCTTCATCAGTGTTGAATGTTCCAAGCCAAACTCGAACACCTTTCTGCGGATCACGAATTTCAGCTGCCCATTTTCCCCATGGCCTTTGCCTGATCCCTCTGTACTTGTTCTTTCTTTGCCTCTGAGTAGTCTTCTCAGATGCACCTACCATTTAAACAACTCCAAGATATCATTATTTTTTTTAACAACAATTAAGTTATAAATGAATCAATCATCACAAGTTTTAATTCAAAAAAAATATATATAGAATGACAAGTTTCATTAAATTCTTTGAGATCCACAATGTTCAATCAATCAACCACCTAAATTTTTAATAGCTTCCAAAAAAATAAAGAAAATTGATGACTGTGTGGATTACTGGGGAGGGTATATACTGACAGTGGCCCCTCTACAGAGTTATTTTTTTATTTTTTTACTTTTTAAACTACATATTTTTAATCTTAAAATTTTTTTTTTTTTTTTTTTTAAAAAAAAATTTTACTTGGATTGCTGTGTGGATTACTGGGGAGGGTATATATTGACAGTGGCCCCTCTACGGAGTTAAATTTTTTTATTTTATTTAAAAACTACTTTTTCTTATATAATTTACTTTTTTTTTTTTTTTTGAAGGGTTATATAATTTACTTTTAAAAAGTGCAGTTTGATCCTCAAAAAAAAATGCAGTTTAGTACAAACTTATTGTAAAATTTAGTTTCGCTTTCACCAAAATCTCCACTTTTCATCAACCAGAAATAAATAAATAAAAAACAAGAATGAAAAAAAAAAAAAAAAAATTTAAATAAAGCATTTCACGAGCAGAATGAAAAGAAAAATAGCAAAAACGTAATTAAAGCAATAATGTGTGCAAAAACAGTAACGATAGGAAGAAATTAAAGCGGGTTTGAGTTTTTGTCACCTCTTATGGGCGGGTCGGGTAGTTTCGGAGCAATGTTAAGTGCCTGAGAGGAAGAGGAGTTGAATTCCAGACATTGAGGGAGTGTCTCAAACTTCGACCAGAAGTCTGGGTCCAAAGTAAGTTTCCGGCGACGATCAATCAGAGGCAGCTCACCGGAGATGATAGCACCGCCACACATGGTTGGTTGGTTGGTTGGAGCTCGAGAGAAAGAATGGAAATGAGAAGAGTGTGTGTTAGAGAAAGAAATGCCAAAAAGGCCCGAAGCGTTACGGTTGCTTAGTGTGTTTGCTTAGTGTGTTTGATTTGTAATATAGCTTATTACAACTCTCAACCAAGTTTGTTAAGGTAAAAGACAAGTGCAGACGTTTCATGTTTTCTAATGCGGTCAGTTGTTTACGTTACGGTGACTTTTTCGGTGCACCATACAATTTGTGTATCAAAATAAAATCGATATTGTTGTCGGTTTTGAGTCATAAACCGATTTCACGCAAAGTCGGTTTTGAATCGATCTTTGGAAAGTCGATTTTTGACTTTAAAACCGATTATGACAATCTTGATTTTATAAAAACGGTGTGGTGCATCGATATGTAGGGTGCAACGATAGAATAAGTGAGCCCGTTTATAATAATATCACGAGTAATGGTTTCTTTTTAATAATTTCAAATACTAAAAAATTGTGAATAAGTTTTTCTCTCCACTTAAGTTCTCCCCTCCCCTCTGCGCCCTCCACGGGAATGAGGATCTCTATTCTATTATTCAATCGTTAACGCTAACTCATGAAGAACCTACTCATTGCTCGCAAGATGTTATCTCACCAAACCGGAATTCACTAATCACATCGTTATATGTATGTTATTGTCTCCCAATGAAGTGTTGAAATAGTGTCCTAAACCTAATCGGGTTGGACCAATATTTCTTTATGTTTATGCGTGTATCAAATGACTTTCTGTTATTATATATTTGTTCATTGTACTGACCAATTATGATATTGTTATATGATAACGTCCTTAGTGTCAAACTGAGAGAGAGAGAAACCATTATAGTGATTATAGGTGATGAGATCTCGACTCACTTTATAAGGTTTGATACTTAAATGACTCTAGTCGTATGTGCTATTAAACAAGACGATTAGACTAGCACGTATTATATGTCTTCTATCTTATTAAAGATAGGGATAGATCTCGTCTATCAAAGTGTTGAGACACTTGGACTGTACGTGGACGTGTATTAGAGAATGCGTACGTTAGACTGACCCACTTACTTTATTAAGTGTCGCACTATGTGGCGATTGTGTAATTATCCTAAGCTGGAGTCTTCATGACATCACAGTGTGGATTGTCATTCTTTGACACTATTGAGGTTTCCCCTAGCCATGAGGCGATCGTGCGGTAGTGATTGGGTGTGATACTGAAGCATGCGTAGGATTCATGTCACTCGTCCGGAAATCGCGTATCCTATGATTAGAAGTAAATATCCGAAAGGGCATTCTTATAAGGATTGTCTAGCTCTCGTGAATCTTTGCAAAGTGGGAGTAAATGAGTTACTTCGAGAGAGAATGATATCCAGATTATAAGATACGGTCGTTGCTGTTTGACACTCGACGTACGACCGTATGGATATAGTAACAGCGATAGGATTCTATTTACACGATAACCGTTTCACATGAAAGATAGTAGTCATTGCATTTGACTCTTCCAAGGATTGGGGTCACGGTGTGTTGCTAGACGCTATTTCGTGATCGTTATGTATGAAGGGCATTTTCGTAATTGCGCATTGTGTCTACGGCCAACATATTCGGAAGACTATCGGGCCACACACACATAAGGACATCTAGCCGGATTAAAATGCGGTTATAGCGATAACCAAATAAGGAAAGTTTAATCTCGACTATAAAGTGTTATAGTGGTAAATTAATATGCTGGTATTTATTTATTATGAATAAATTAAATAAAAGATATTAAGTATGTTGATTAATTAATGGGGTAATGAAGGAGAATGACATAAATATTTCATCAATTGAGTAGAAGGACAGTCTTTTGAAACTTTTGCATAAATGACAAAACTATTTATTCACCGTCGAAGTTCACTTGTGTTCGAAATTCACTGTTTAAATTCACTGCCGAATTTCACTGTCGAAATTCACTAAATTTTCAAAATTCATTGTCGAAATTCACGGATTTTCGGGATTCACTGTCGAAATTCACTGATTTCGGGATTAACTGGGGACATTCACTGATTTTCGGGATTCACTACTTGTCATTCTCGCTATAAAAATTATGCAGTTGTCATTCTCCCTATAAAAAAATATGTAGTTGTCATGTTACTTAAAATATTCCAGATTGTGTCCTTATCCCTAATTTCCCATTAATTAAATATATATTTGTATATATGTAAGAGGCGAAATTTATTGTGTATATTGATACATATGTATTTTGCAAATTAATTAATCATAGTATTATATTAATTAAAGAATATTTCGGATGCCAATTTATGGCAATATGGGGCGCCACTTTCTAGTGTATAAAATACACTTGGATTGTACAATTTAATTAATGGTATTACTCCCTCCGTTTTTTTTATCTGTCACATTTCAGTTTTTACCATTTTTTTATTTATCTGTCATTTTACATCTCCAATGCAACATTTATTATTTTTTCTTCCTTTACCAACAAAATATTTACATCTCCAATAAAAAAAACACAATTCCAATACTAAAAACTCCTGAACCAACAAAACAATTACATCTCCAATAAAAAAATACATTTCCAATACACATATTAATTACTTTCTTAATCTGTGTGATTCTTCTCTCTGCGACATATATATAAAAATGGAGGGAGTATCATATATTAATATTAGATATTAATAGATTTGTATAAATTGATTTATGGTTATAAGATAAAGATAGTCAATATTAGAAATTGACAATATCTTGGATTTATTTAATATGAGATATTAAATTAAATGAGATAAATCTTGAATATCTATTTCTTTATTTTACTAGTAAAATGTTTTCTTTCTCCAATCTACTAGGAAACTTCTCTCAATCAGATTGAGACTACATGGGGCGCATGACACACTATATATATGTAGTGTGTGCCATGCTCTTTTGTATCATTCACAATTAGAAGAATTCTAATTTACTAGAAAAATTGAGAGCTTCCTAGAGAGAGTTTTGAGAGAGAGAAAATGTCGGTCTAGCAACCGAGTTTTTTTGGTAGCAATTCATGATGGGATTCCGGCGGGCTGTTCGTGTGGACTAGCGGTAGAGGGCGAACACTTGGGCGGCTCCGTGCACCACTATCCTTCGTAGACGATAAAGCTTCGATATTTTAGATCAGTGAATGTAACTTTCTTGTTTCCTACTTATATGTTTGTTGTTTCAACGAAGTCGATCTTGGGTAAATTGGAATAAATTTTAAATTCCGTTGCGTTCCCGCGTGGATTTACTAACAGTTGTATCAGATCATGCTTCGAGGTTAAACAATAAGCATTAGTTGATTTGCATAGTAATTGATTAATAGATGCATGATTTAAATTCGTAGAAGGAAGAACGAACAAAAGAAAAAATCGGCGGTGGGGCTGCTCGGCCGACTGGCGGCGGCGCCCTACCTTGAACACTCTGGTGGCGTCGGCTACCCCTGTGGTGGTCGGCGTCAGTTGGTGGTTCTTGGTGGACCCCGAAAAATTTTGTTTGTTGTTTTGTGAATTTTTTATGGTACATAGATATCTCTTTGTTTAGTTGGTGTCATGTGGCTAACTAATGGTTCAAATAGCTTGAACAATTGGATGCCACATGGCATTATTTGATAATATGATTTGTCTTTAAATAATCTAGGTATTTCCAAATTTAATTTGGAATAGGCCTAGGCCCTTTTCAAAATATTTGATTTTGGAAAGGCCCTTTTCAAAAATATTTGATTTTGGCATCCCTTTTGAAAAAAAAGAAAAGAAACAAAATAGACTTAATTTTGATTTATTTTGGAATAGTTCTAATTGATTAAAATTAAAATAGAAATCGTTTTGAAATTAATTGTTAATTTTATTTCGATTAAAATCATTAATTAATCAAATGTTAATTAGTTAATTGATTAGATGAAATTATTTAATATTAAGACGCAAGTTGGTAATTTTAGATTATATCTTTTTCATAAGATGTTATTGTATAGATTAGATATTATAGTAGATATAATATGATTATATGGACCCCGATTGATTATGGACTCGACCAATAGGATAGATGTGAATGATTTATTTTTCGTTGGTTTCAAAATTGTCCTAGACCGTTATGAAGAATGTGACCTAGTTTACTTTATGCATTTATCCCATTCCGGTTAGCCCCCCCCCCCCCCCCCCGCGTGTGCGGGTGTACAAATTTATATGATAGATTTTGTGTAATAAGAAAGGAGTAAAAGATGGAGACCAAAGAAAGAAGAATGAAGATCCCATTGCAGGTGGCGCATTAAAGATCCTACTGGCGGTTGCAACTACCCTTATTTTGTGCTTGTATTTATTTTATATGATACGATAGATGCATGACTAGGCACGATCTGGATGAATGTGTAGGATGTATGTCTATAGAGATAGATATATATGATGAGACCGTAATTAAAATTAATTAAGTGAATTAATTTACAAAAAATACTTCCACAACAAAAATCAAGTCGAAATATTGTCTCTTTATATTATAGAGACGGTGAAGAGCCTTTGTTCGGGTCCAACTGATCGGCCCTCATCGGGTGTTGACCTACCTCGGGTAGATCGTCGTTATTGAGATATGATTGTATGAGATCTCGTGAATATTGGCTTATGACTTGACTGGAATATTGCTGTGATTGGCCCTCGTCAGGACCGTATTATTCTAGAGGCAAGGGGTTGACTACCACATAGTGATGTGTAGTGTTAAAGAGTTGACTAGTCAACCACCAAGAGTCACATAGAGATGTGATTGGTAAAGGGTTACATACCCTTCAAATTATTCCGGTTGATCGGCCCTCATCGGGAATCCGGGTAAGTTGGGAGGATTTTGCATCATAAAAACAAAAGAAAATTTATAAACCTATACTTAACATGCAAACTAACTCCTAACGACCAAATATCGGGTAGTTGATAGCATAGTAGGGTAAGTACAGGGTCGATCCACAGGGAATTGGGATGTTGAATCTAATTTCACTAATTCCTTTCAATTGTTACTTAGGAAAAACGAATAAACGAAAGAACAAATAAAATAAACGAAAGAGCAATTAAAATAAATCTAACCTACGAAATAAAATAACACAACCTAAACTAAACTAAAGATACATGGGATCAAACATTGCACAAACCAAGTGATCTCAATCCTAGTTATTCCCATGATTTCAATTCAAATTGTGGTTTAACCTTGACTCGAGATCCAAATTCCTAATTCCTTAGTGAATCCGTTTCTCAGCTATGAATTCCTAATTCCTTAGTGAATTCAATTATTGATCTCTCCTCTTCGAATGTTGAGATCAATATTCAATACAAAACGAAGGTTTAGATTCAAGTTAACTTCCGTATTTTAGAACCTAGCAACCTAGATAATTAACCAATTAATTTGTCACGAATTAACGATTAAAGATCCTATCTTTCTATGGTGATCTAGTTTACGCAACTTCCGTATTTTGTAAACTATCAATAAGCGAACAATCTTCCGATATAATTCACATAATAGCATCATAGTCGCATAGAAAAGATACAAAACGAATTAAAGATCACAAAAGTAAATAAAGGATCGAATTAATTGAAAAGAGATCAAACTCACATAGTTTTGCACAAAGGTTGAACACCATGAATCGAGTAACGAAAATAACGAAAAAACTACATCTAATCTAACCCCGGATCACCCGAGCACAAGGCTCGGGTGATCGGCCTTGAATCGCAAAGCCGCCGCCGCTCTCGTCAATATGCGGCCGTGAAGAATTTGTGTATATGAATTATGGGATATTGCATGCGCATATTTATATGAATTAAAGGCGGCTGGGATACAATTAGGGTTGCATGCGATGTCGGAATTTGAATGAATTCCTTATTTAATTAGGATTTGGAGTATGTCGGTCGCTCAATGCATGAATTTAGGAATGAAACTTCTAAAATTCATATCTTGAGTTGTAGACCTCCAAAAATTATGATCCGAATGTCATAATTAAGCTCTCGGAAAACTCTACAACTTCATTAAGGACTCTTTTCAGAAAACGCCTTTTTGATTAGCCCGTCGTATTACGAGTATATTACGACATTTTCCAGTAGTTCAGCAACAGCATCCAAACTTGTAACGCTCATATCTCGGGCCTCGTAAGTCGGAATGAAGTGATTCAAAATCCTGTAGAATCCTCTCTTCAAGCCCTACAACTCTTCTCTTGAGGTCGAGAGTCAAATCAGTATATATCATATCAAGAACTGCATCGGAAGTTCGGCTGCTTGAAAGCTTCATTCCAAGCTTTATCTCCATCTTTATCCTCTTCCAAGTCAAAAACATGTATCTACATTGCATCCAAACACCACAAAAACGTAACAATATCCAAAACCATATAAAACAATCAAATAATCGTATAAATTGATACGTTTTCATATTTAACCGTTGAAAACCTCATTCACTCAATATTTGAATATATAGCTCAATTTCTATGAAAGGAATACATATATAGGGGAAATTGATGTATAATATATATGTGAAAATCACTATAATTTAGCCCTAAACAACACCCCCACACTTATCTTTTTGCTCGTCCCCGAGCAAAACAAAACAAAGTCAAGCTCGAGATAAATAAACATCTATACAAATATAAAGTATATTCAATAACTTAGAAGTTCACCCAAGTGAGTGTGTGCATAGCCATAATAAACTTCCACTAAGTTCCACAATTTGAAAGTTATTCAAACCAAAACTAGCCCGGTTTCCCATCTAAGTTAGAAATATTCAAAAACCATAACATGTACTTTACAAAACATACAAACTCGAAAAAGTTAGTAGAGAGTATCTAAAAATATTTCCGACACACTTAGAGGATAATCCCTACAACATATCTTTCAGTTTATATTGGGGATAAGATTAACGATAACTAAGTCCTTCAACTTATTCAACAAGATATATCTCAATTTTTTCACTTTTTTCACACTTTTCTAACACACATCAGAATAAGCTTTTGCCCTCATAGCAGAATAAGACATTTCAAGATAATCCCCTACCTTACTCCAATCATAAGGCATCCATAAACTGACTGTCGTGAGCTTTTGGTCATCATAATGGAATAGGACATACGTGGTACACCCTACCTCACCCAAATCATAAACCAGCTTCCGACACACACAATTACAATTATGTTTACTTAGAGATTTCTGGCTGGCAGTGGTAAAGATTATTTTCTAGTAGCACAGACCACTGAGCATAACACCTCAAGTAAACAATTTATTACTATTGCAAAGACTTAATCACGTTTCACTTATCACATTCAAACTTACAGATATTCACAGTATGTCATACTTTAAATCGAGAATACAAACTACTAAACTTTTCAAGAATTGTACATAAGCAAAGAAACATGCTATAATCATCAAAAATCTCCAACTAAAATGGGGTAGGCTTTCAACATTTAGCTCATCATTTACTATGGCATGTGAAAAAGAGTGTCGGGTGAAACAACTAAAATTACTAAATATACAAAATAATGCACCAATGATATAAAATCTCGAATAAAGACATGCAATGCTCACTCGGGACAAAACAAAAATTTTAAAATTTAGCACTTTTTCATAGAAATATAACAGTATGGCAAATGAATGTAGATACATAAAACCATTTCCCTCCCCCACACTTAAATTACAACATGTCCTCATGTTGTGTAGAATAAAAGAAAAAGAAAACTTAGCTGATTGTACGCTGAAAGGGAACAATTCTGGAACGGACGCGTTCCGATCCAAAAATGCTCGAAGATATCAGTAGACTCTGGACCATCCACCTGAAAACTGACACCGTCTGAAACTCACAAACGCTATCAAGACTATCCCGCACACAACAATGCAACTATATGAAATGCAACTAAATGAAATGCTCGTAAATGATCCTGCAAAAAATAAAATAAAAGAAAGATTGAAAATATTTGAACGGACGAGCGTCCAATGCCGACGCGCCCCAACGCTCGTTCACTGCGAGACTCATATGGAGAAGCATACGGACGGGCGTCCATATGAACTATAAAAACGAACGCTCGTCCATACAACAAGAATGCAGATACGTAGATACGGGAACCGACATTAGCTACGGGACAAACACATAGCCTACAGAAACCCTAAATACTTATGAACACAACAGAGAAGAACACGGATCATGGAAAAGAAAACATATAACCTTATCAAATTAAGCACGAAGGGGTTAGACTAGGTAACACATAAACATATAAACTTCACGTAAAACAAGTTGAGTAAAAAACTTTTGCACATTCTTAACCTAACGGTCATCGAAACACGGCAAAATAAAAACTCTCAACTTGGTATACGCTCGTCCGGTTATTATTTTTGTTGGGAGGATTTTGCATCATAAAAACAAAAGAAAATTTATAAACCTATACTTAACATGCAAACTAACTCCTAAAGACCAAATATTGGGTAGTTGATAGCATAGTAGGGTAAGTACGGGGTCGATCCACGGGGAATTGGGATGTTGAATCTAATTTCACTAATTCCTTTCAATTGTTACTTAGGAAAAACGAATAAACGAAAGAACAAATAAAATAAACGAAAGAGCAATTAAAATAAATCTAACCTACGAAATAAAATAACACAACCTAAACTAAACTAAAGATACATGGGATCAAACAGTGCACAAACCAAGTGATCTCAATCCTAGTTATTCCCATGATTTCAATTCAAATTGTGGTTTAACCTTGACTCGAGATCCAAATTCCTAATTCCTTAGTGAATCCGTTTCTCGGCCTATGAATTCCTAATTCCTTAGTGAATTCAATTATTGATCTCTCCTCTTCGAATGTTGAGATCAATATTCAATACAAAACGAAGGTTTAGATTCAAGTTAACTTCCGTATTTTAGAACCTAGCAACCTAGATAATTAACCAATTAATTTGTCACGAATTAACGATTAAAGATCCTATCTTTCTATGGTGATCTAGTTTACGCAACTTCCGTATTTTGTAAACTATCAATAAGCGAACAATCTTCCGATATAATTCACATAATAGCATCATAGTCGCATAGAAAAGATACAAAACGAATTAAAGATCACAAAAGTAAATAAAATTTGAATTAATTGAAAAGAGATCAAACTCACATAGTTTTGCACAAAGGTTGAACACCATGAATCGAGTAACGAAAATAACGAGAAAAAACTACATCTAATCTAACCCCGGATCACCCGAGCACAAGGCTCGGGTGATCGGCCTTGGCTTGCAAAAAGCCGCCGCCGCTCTCTGTCGATATGCGGCCGTGAAGAATTTGTGTATATGAATTATGGGATATTGCATGCGCATATTTATATGAATTAAAGGCGGCTGGGATACAATTAGGGTTGCATGCGATGTCGAATTTGAATGAATTCCTTATTTAATTAGGATTTGGAGTATGTCGGTCGCTCAATGCATGAATTTAGGAATGAAACTTCTAAAATTCATATCTTGAGTTGTAGACCTCCAAAAATTATGATCCGAATGTCATAATTAAGCTCTCGGAAAACTCTACAACTTTCATTAAGGACTCTTCTTCAGAAAACGCCTTTTTGATTAGCCCGTCGTATTACGAGTATATTACGACATTTTCCAGTAGTTCAGCAACAGCATCCAAACTTGTAACGCTCATATCTCGGGCCTCGTAAGTCGGAATGAAGTGATTCAAAATCCTGTAGAATCCTCTCTTCAAGCCCTACAACTCTTCTCTTGAGGTCGAGAGTCAAATCAGTATATATCATATCAAGAACTGCATCGGAAGTTCGGCTGCTTGAAAGCTTCATTCCAAGCTTTATCTCCATCTTTATCCTCTTCCAAGTCAAAAACATGTATCTACATTGCATCCAAACACCACAAAAACGTAACAATATCCAAAACCATATAAAACAATCAAATAATCGTATAAATTGATACGTTTTCATATTTAACCGTTGAAAACCTCATTCACTCAATATTTGAATATATAGCTCAATTTCTATGAAAGGAATACATATATAGGGGAAATTGATGTATAATATATATGTGAAAATCACTATAATTTAGCCCTAAACACCGGTTTCCCATCTAAGTTAGAAATATTCAAAAACCATAACATGTACTTTACAAAACATACAAACTCGAAAAAGTTAGTAGAGAGTATCTAAAAATATTTCCGACACACTTAGAGGATAATCCCTACAACATATCTTTCAGTTTATATTGGGGATAAGATTAACGATAACTAAGTCCTTCAACTTATTCAACATGATATATCTCAATTTTTTCACTTTTTTCTAACGCACATCGAATAAGCTTTTGCCCTCATAGCGAGAATAAGACATTTCAAGATAATCCCCTACCTTACTCCAATCATAAGGCACTATAAAGCGGCGTCGTGAGCTTTTGGTCATCATAGTGGAATAGGACATACGTGGTACACCCTACCTCACCCAAATCATAAACCGACTTCCGACACACACAATTACAATTATGTTTACTTAGAGATTTAAATTTGGAAGTGGTAAAGATTATTTTCTAGTAGCACGGACCACCGAGCATAACACTCAAGTAAACAATTTATTACTATTGCAAAGACTTAATCACGTTTCACTTATCACATTCAAACTTACAGATATTCACAGTATGTCATACTTTAACTCGAGAATACAAACTACTAAACTTTTCAAGAATTGTACATAAGCAAAGAAACATGCTATAATCATCAAAAATCTCCAACTAAAATGGGGTAGGCTTTCAACATTTAGCTCATCATTTACTATGGCATGTGAAAAAGAGTGTCGGGTGAAACAACTAAAATTACTAAATATACAAAATAATGCACCAATGATATAAAATCTCGAATAAAGACATGCAATGCTCACTCGGGACAAAACAAAAATTTTAAAATTTAGCACTTTTTCATAGAAATATAACAGTATGGCAAATGAATGTAGATACATAAAACCATTTCCCTCCCCCACACTTAAATTACAACATGTCCTCATGTTGTGCGAATAAAAGAAAAAGAAAACTTAGGCGATTGTACGGCGAAAGGGAACAATTGCCGGAACGGACGCGTTCCGATCCAAAAATGCTCGAAGATATCGGTAGGCTGTGGACCATCCACCGAAAGCCGACACCGTACGAAACTCACAAACGCTATCAAGACTATCGCACACTTGACAAACACGAAAAGTATCTCGGGGACAAGAGGGGATAGAACGTACGAGCACAAAATAGAATCGCTTCAGATGGAAAAATCAAACAAGGAAAGTATAGAACATCTAAGCGTCCAAGTATGGAAGTTTGATATAAGCACAAAAAGAAATAATAGCTCAGATGGAAAGATCAACACTTAAACTCAGGACATCTAAGAATAAAGCCACAGAAGCAGAAACATCAAACTCCAACTAATAATGATAGAGGATTATACACGGAAAAGAAGTCAGAAAGATTTTCCAGATTTAGCTCATGTAAAGATGGAACATATACATGGAACATTACAAAAGAGTAGGGCTAGGTGCAACTATATGAAAATGCATTACAATGCAATCTACGTGAAAAATCCTAAAAATAAAATAAAAACGAGGTAGTATTACGGAAACCGACAGTTAACTACACTCAAGAAGAAAAATAAACTAGGTGGTATTACGAAAACCGATAGTGACCACACTTAAGAAAAATAAAAGGAAAAATAGAAAAACAATGCAACTATATGAAATGCAACTAAATGAAATGCATTTAAATGATATGCAAAAAGAAAATAAAATAAAAGAAAGAAAACTAGCCCACTATATGCAACACGACATATATATAAACGTCTACCACATAATGACGGGTTACGATAAACGCAGTCTTTGCCACTAGTGCCGACGCGCCTTAAGACTTATCGAAAGTGATAGACTTATGGAAACCAACGATCATCTATCTAAACATGTATAACTCATATGGAGAAAGGACGTAGCATACGGAAAACCGACAACGACTACCCATATGAACTATAAAAACACAGGAAGCACGTAAGTCTTAAGGTCTAACAAGATTCATCACAAGATACGTAGCATACGGGAACCGACATTAGCTACGGAAAAATAAAAACGATTATAGCCTACGGAAACCGACATTAACTATAACTTGCCTAGATGAATCAAGAATGAGAGATAAGATCGGTTATTCAACTTGGATTCATAGATGGAAAAGTAAAACATATAAGTTCGGGACATCTATGTAAACATCAATTAGCCACGAAGCTCATATGAAAACATCCACATCAAATAAAAGCATTAAGAATGAGATCAAGAAAAACCTGGACCATGAAGCGGCGTTCAAAGCAAAACGACGGGCGTTCACCCGCAATTCAGCCCCGGACGAGCGTTCATCAAAACAAACGCTCGTTTGACTTGAAAACCAACCGGACGGACGTTCAGAAAGCATAGAGGCTCGTCTGGTCCTCTAAATCAGAACAGGATTGAAAATATTTGAACGGACGAGCGTCCAATACTTCCCAACGCTCGTTCACTGCGGATGAGAAGAATTGGACGGGCGTCCAATGTAACGACGCTCGTCCATACAACAAGAATGAACAGACGGCGGGAAAAACACAGCAAAACCCTAAATACTTATGAACACAACACAAGCAACACGAGATCACAAAGCCACGGCGGCCTTATCAAATTAAGCACAGGGGTTAGACTAGGTAACACATAAACATATAAAATTCACGTAAAACAAGTTGAGTAAAAAACTTTTGCACATTCTTAACCTAACGGTCATCGAAACACGGCAAAATAAAAACTCTCAACTTGGTATACGCTACTTTTATTAAAAACAAAAATAAAACGTAACAAAATCGAGAACTAAGAAAACTAGATTCAACATGACACCTATTCCCCGGCAACGGCGCCACTTTTGTTGGGAGGATTTTGCATCATAAAAACAAAAGAAAATTTATAAACCTATACTTAACATGCAAACTAACTCCTAACCGACCAAATATCGGGTAGTTGATAGCATAGTAGGGTAAGTACAGGGTCGATCCACAGGGAATTGGGATGTTGAATCTAATTTCACTAATTCCTTTCAATTGTTACTTAGGAAAAACGAATAAACGAAAGAACAAATAAAATAAACGAAAGAGCAATTAAAATAAATCTAACCTACGAAATAAAATAACACAACCTAAACTAAACTAAAGATACATGGGATCAAACAGTGCACAAACCAAGTGATCTCAATCCTAGTTATTCCCATGATTTCAATTCAAATTGTGGTTTAACCTTGACTCGAGATCCAAATTCCTAATTCCTTAGTGAATCCGTTTCTCGGCCTATGAATTCCTAATTCCTTAGTGAATTCAATTATTGATCTCTCCTCTTCGAATGTTGAGATCAATATTCAATACAAAACGAAGGTTTAGATTCAAGTTAACTTCCGTATTTTAGAACCTAGCAACCTAGATAATTAACCAATTAATTTGTCACGAATTAACGATTAAAGATCCTATCTTTCTATGGTGATCTAGTTTACGCAACTTCCGTATTTTGTAAACTATCAATAAGCGAACAATCTTCCGATATAATTCACATAATAGCATCATAGTCGCATAGAAAAGATACAAAACGAATTAAAGATCACAAAAGTAAATAAAGGACTGAATTAATTGAAAAGAGATCAAACTCACATAGTTTTGCACAAAGGTTGAACACCATGAATCGAGTAACGAAAATAACAGAAAAAACTACATCTAATCTAACCCCGGATCACCCGAGCACAAGGCTCGGGTGATCGGCCTGGCCGCAAAGCCGCCGCGCTCTCTGTCAATATGCGGGCCGTGAAGAATTTGTGTATATGAATTATGGGATATTGCATGCGCATATTTATATGAATTAAAGGCGGCTGGGATACAATTAGGGTTGCATGCGATGTCGGCTGAATGAATTCCTTATTTAATTAGGATTTGGAGTATGTCGGTGCTCAATGCATGAATTTAGGAATGAAACTTCTAAAATTCATATCTTGAGTTGTAGACCTCCAAAAATTATGATCCGAATGTCATAATTAAGCTCTCGGAAAACTCTACAACTTTCATTAAGGACTCTTCTTCAGAAAACGCCTTTTTGATTAGCCCGTCGTATTACGAGTATATTACGACATTTTCCGATAGTTCAAAGCAACAGCATCCAAACTTGTAACATATCTCGGGCCTCGTAAGTCGGAATGAAGTGATTCAAAATCCTGTAGAATCCTCTCTTCAAGCCCTACAACTCTTCTCTTGAGGTCGAGAGTCAAATCAGTATATATCATATCAAGAACTGCATCAGAAGTTCGGCTGCTTGAAAGCTTCATTCCAAGCTTTATCTCCATCTTTATCCTCTTCCAAGTCAAAAACATGTATCTACATTGCATCCAAACACCACAAAAACGTAACAATATCCAAAACCATATAAAACAATCAAATAATCGTATAAATTGATACGTTTTCATATTTAACCGTTGAAAACCTCATTCACTCAATATTTGAATATATAGCTCAATTTCTATGAAAGGAATACATATATAGGGGAAATTGATGTATAATATATATGTGAAAATCACTATAATTTAGCCCTAAACAACGACGTTGTCCAATGGGTCATTTTGTCATACGATGACAATCAATTCAAACATTAGATGTGTTGAATGCGAATGACCACAACCAATTTGGAATGGTTGTTTTCAAAAGGTAAAATAAATTGCTTGAAGATTAATTAAAATAAATGATTTATATTTTCTTTATGAAAGAAAATTGAATACATAGCTCTTGTGATTTCTCTTAAGTCTTATGAAGACTAAGTTGAGAAAAAAATATTTGCAATGTGCTTAAAGGATTAAAAGGAAAGATAGGGCATGTGTTTAAAATAAGAGATCTTATCGAAGTCTCTATTCTAGGCAAGTGTGTTGAGATAAATCTATCTAAGTTCAAGTCAACTCTTAGATATATGATGTCTTACGAGTATGATTAAATTAGAAAGATTAAATATAGAATATTCAAAGATATGGAAAGTGAAGCAAACGTTGCAGCATTTACTATATAATATTCTGAGTCTAGTAAACTGATAAAGGAACTAAATAAATGTTATTGTGTTCCGGTGCTTATGAAGAACACGACTTTCAGTTATTCGTTAGGATTTAATTGACATTTCAATTGTAAGGAATAAATGTTATTCTAATAAAGTTGAACTGTCACTGAATCCAACATACTAGATTGGTGTCACTATATAGTTGATATAGGTGATTAAATCTCAACCAAATATTTGTATGGCTGTTATCCTTAATATTTTGTGGTTGTTCTCGACATAAAAAAGTGTAAGAAAATGTCATTCTGATGATGTCCGAACCATGTGATAATGAATCATATGGGTAATACGTATCTTATCCAAAGATGACTAAAATACCGTTTTATGAAAAATGTAGTGAACTCTGGAAATTGCCTTAAGCCTGAACATACTGATGTTTGTTGGCTTATAAAAATTAATGCTACAAGTGATATTATTATTTGTTACTCTTTATGACTAATTTTAGAAATAGTACGAATATGAGATTGATGAATAAGGCAATTGAAGCAATTAATGCTCGAAGGGTGTTTCGAGTATGTCGAAAAGTGAGTTGTCAGGAACCACTTTTCGGAATTCGCGATCGGATCGTGTTTCTAAAATGGTAACAACACTTTATACGACAATGTCTAAAAGCCTTGGATCTTAGTATGACATATGTAACTTTGTGGAATATCTTAGCAAGAACACTAGATATTATTTTCTTACCCATGGAACAAAAGTATTTGTCTCCAAACATACTGTTTTCTAGAGGAAGTGTTTCTTCCAAAAGAAACAGTGGGAGTAAATAAGATCTCAAAAGAGTTTGAGAACCACAAAGAGATATTCAACAATTGGAACATGAGCAGGCGCCACATAGCAATGAGGTGCAGGACACTGCTCAGTGCACACAAGTATTATGTGAGTCTACATATAACCACATGCCTAAAAAGGCTACCGGTACATTCATCTTGAAGAATGAAGATCACGCGACTTAGCAGGAATGCTTGAAAGTCAAGATTAAGAGATATGGCTTGGAGTTGTAGTATTTGAATTAGATTCCATGAGCAATGATCGGGTTATGAACCTAGTCTATCTAACCTGAAGGGAATGTCTCTGAAAGGTGTAGCTGATAACGCTCTAAATGCACCATTATATTAACCCTTATTTAACCCGATGCTCTAGAGAATGTAGATAGGCCCATTATTGTGAAGGATTGTATGTTAAACACTGAGTGCATGTTCCTAAGTTCGTAATTTTGCATCTGTGTTATTATCCCAAAGATTTAGTACTGTTTTGCCTTGTTTTATGTACTTTCAGGATGTATCAAATCTGGAGCACTTAAGGACGGATCTGGATCAAGGGAAGAGTATTGGGCCGAGTGGAGTAAGTCCATGAAGAGATCTGTGGAAAGAAAAGAAGAAGTGCAGGCCCGGTTTACCGTACGTGGGCTTGGCCCGATAAACCGAAGGTCTTGGGGAACACGAAACTGAATCTGTCGCATCTACTAGGTCGGTTAAAGTTTATTTGAGTCATAAGTCGGCTAATGTATCTATAAAAAGCCACAGAACTGATATTATTAGTATGTTCCATGTTCATATATTATTATCATATACATTATACAATTTTGAAGCAATAAAGTTCTTTTATGCTTTTGGAGTTTATTTTCTAGTTTCCTTCCCTTCCTTGCCGTCTCTAGCTTGAGTGGATCAAGCTAGATCTCCATAGTTGAAGGTATGAAGCTTTGAACATTCCTTTATGTCTTTAATATGGTAAATCTACTTGTATTTACGTGTTTTAGTTAATCTGCATGTTAACAACCCCATAATTTACTTGAATTAATCTAAATTGAGCAATGTAGATTCCCGATTAAGAACCACCGCCCTCAGTAAATCGGCGGTCTATACCGATTTACCGAGGCAACTTTTAGGTCACCTTAATCTGGAGATTCAGCGTCAGCTACGTTGATCGGCGAGAATAATTAAAATGAGTAATAGGTCTGGCCAATCTAGTATTCATAATTCATAAATTAACATGAAGGACTGTTAGTGAAGTGTTAATTAGGACATAGTCTTGATGGATCCTTAGGAACGTGCTGGTCATTGTCGATAGTGTTAGGAAATCTACGCGGGAACGCAGCGGAATTTAAAATTTATTTCCTATCGACCCAAGATCGACTTCGTTTAAGTAATAAACAATTAAGCTAGTAGACGGTGGTTACCTTGGTTGATCTAAAAGATCGACGCTTTGACCCTAAGGAGAGTAGTTTGCATAGAGCCGCCCAAGTGTTCGGCCTCTACCGCTAGTCCACACGAACAGCCTGGCCGAATCCCGTCATGGATTGCTATTGGAAAACTCCGGTTGCTAGACCGGCCCTTTTCCCCTCTCTCCAACTCTCTATAAGATACTCTCTATTTTACACAAGAAATATTAGCTCTTGGAATTGTGATTTACAAAAGAGCTTGACACCCACACTATATTTATAGTGTATGTGGCGCCATATCTAAGTGTGGATGAGAAGAAAACATTTTCCCAATAAAATAAGGAAAATATAATTGATTGATTTATCTCATTTATTATAATATCTTATATCAAATAAATCTAGGATATTGTCAATATCTTATATTGAATATTCCCAAGATATTGTCAATATCTTATATTGACTATATTTATCTTATTACCATAAATCAATTTACACATGTGTATATATCACATATATATTACACATATAAAAAATCTATTAATATCATATATACATACATTGGTGCACATGCATGCAAATCACCAATTTGCAAATGTGTACACACGCATGTATTCATAATATATCTATATTATTTTATTTTATTAATATCTAATATTAATAATAGGTAATATCATTAATTAAATTGCACAATCCAAGTGCATCACTTATACACATATGTAGCGCCACTTATCAATATAAGTGTATTTAATTAATCAACTTAATTAATATCTTGTATTTAATTTATTCATAATAAATAAATACCACCATATTAATTTACCACTACAACCTTTATAGTACGAGATAAATTCTTTCCTTATTTGGTTATCAACTATAACCATATTTTAATCCGGCTAGATGTTCTTATGTGTGTGACCCGATAGGCTTCCGAATATGTTGGCCGTAGACACAAAGTGCAAATTACAAAAATGCCCTTCATGCCTAACGATCACGGGATAGCGTCTAGCAACACACCGTGACCCCCAATCATCGGAAGAGTCAAATGCAATGACTACTACCTTTCATGTGAAACAGTTACCGTGTAACTTACAATCCTATCGCTATAATAATATCCATACGATCGTATCTCGAGTGTCAATACATTAACGATCATATCTTATAATCTGGATATCATGCTCTCTCGAAGTAACTCATTTACTCCCACTTTGCAAAGATTCACGAGAGTAAGACATTCCTTATAAGAAGGCCCTTTCGGATATTCACCTCTACTGATAGGGTACGCGATTCCTAGACGACCAAACATGTATACTCCGCATGCTTCAGTATCACACCCAATCACTACCGCATGATCGCCCCATGGCTAGGGAAACCTCAATAGTGTCAAAGCATGACAATCCACACCGTGATGCCATGAAGACTCCGGTCTTAAGGATAATTACACAACCGTCACATAGTGTGACACTTATACGTGTAAGTGGGTCAGTCTAACGTACGCATTCTCTAATACACGTCCACGTACAGTCCAAGTGTCTCTACACTTTGATAGACGAGATCTATCCCTGCCCTAAAAAGAGAAGACATCCAATACGTGCTAGCATGTTCATACTATCAATGCCCTGTTTAATAGTACATCAGCCTAGAGACATTTAAGTATCAAACTTATTAAAGTGATTAGAGATCTCATCAACCATAATCGCCTATCATGGTTTCTCTATCACAGTTTAATACTAAGGCCGTTATCATATAACAATTCATAATTGGTTTTTTTAAAAGAACAATTGTATGACAACAGAAAAGCCATTTTATATATGTATAAACATAAAGAAATAGTAGAAATGATCCGACCCGGTCGGATCCGGTCCAACCCGATTGGGCTTAGGACACTATTCTAACAGATAGCTGCTTAGGGAGGTTTTCGGTCTTATGTCGGCATCTCTAGAACTTATTGCGTATGAACTAATACAACAATGAAGGAGGTTAGTTGCGTATAGATTGTCTGATATTCTTACAGTGGAAGTAGATAGGGTTAGGAGATGCACCCGTAGCTAAAACTGAATTAAAAGCTCGATTAGTTTAAGGAAATTATGTGGGAAAGTAAACATTAGGATTAACTAGACCAAATTAGTAGATAGGTGGGATGGGGAAGGAATTCCATGTTTTTTTATGTTCATTGTTGGTCAATGACCACTTATGTCTTCTTGATTAGGTCAGAATTATTTAGGCTTAAGTTGCATTGTCTCTGTGGGATCGACCTTGATTCGCCCTTGCTATACTATGATTGACCTGGTACTCTTGCTAGTATAATTTACGTAAGGCTCAAGACGATCAGTAGCATGTCTTTATGAAAGACTAACATGGATAGTAATACGACTACTAGTTAAGATGAGTTGATGGCTCAAGGCTACGAGGTGTATACCTTGTAGTTACCTTTATGCTACCATCTATGCTTAAGTCTATTCAGATAATGATTATTGTAGCTTTGTATCATGCCTATATGATAGTTTTGAAAATGATGGACCAAAGGCTTGATGTTCGTAGACGATAACATGATGTGTAAGCTTATGAGATCCATTTTTGGACTCAAACAAGTTTCTTTATATAATTTCTTTAGTTTGATTATAAAAAGAGTTTGATTTGATCAAAAGAAAGGATATGCCTAATGTGCAAAAGGTTTAGTGGGAGTGTCACATGTTTTTGAGCAAGGTATTGAATATCCTTCTCGAGAACTGTCATCCAAATTTACAGTCAATTAATGTTTGGCAGTTCAATGTCTTTACGAAAGATCTATGAATGGCAGTTCTTATTTTGGAAATAAAAATCTATAATGATAGGTTTAGATATTGCTTGGTTATCATAATTCACTTGCATAGATGAGATGCTAAAGGAGTTTAGCATAGACCACGCCGAGAGACACTGCTAGATAGTGTTCTTGGGGTCTATCTATGATAGGACGTCAGTCCTAAAAGATAAGGTGAATGATGATGCTTATGGAAGGTCCTCTTTGCTTCTGCAATAGGGTCCATCAAAAGTATAGTGAATTGAACCAGATGTTCATACTTTATGAAGAGTCATGAGCATATATGAAAGTGATTCTGGTAAATGTCAATAATATCCTTAAAAGTGTTAAGGATGGGTTCCTAGTTTATTAAAACATGGAATTAGATAAACTTAGATATACAGATATGCACCCTGAATCGTATGAAGACAGTGGAGAGCTATAATTTGGGTTTGCAGTCGCTTTAATCAAGTGATACAGTAAGCTGGAAATGTTTTAGCTAGAAATCACTGTTGATTCTACAAATGGGCCAAAACACAGTAGTGCCTTAGAGACGCAGCGGGAGCAGTAAATGGATCTAAAAATTCATTCTATGTATTATTCTTCAACCTTTTCTAAATAGTTGATATAGTAAGTGGATTCAGTGCTTGAAGCAAGGACCAGGGTCTCGTCAGAGATTCATATGTGTGTTAAGGCGGTTCCTTTTGACTTGGTCATTTAAAGCATGATATGAAGATAGTCTGAGTCCCCACGGATAGTGATCCGTTCACGTTTAGGGTTAGTCGCAAGTATTGTATGAGATTCTTGTGTTTTAACTTGGTCTCGTATGTACGAGTGATTGTCTTTAGGCCAAGTAGAAGATTGTTGAAATAGTGTCCTAAACCCAATCGGGTTGGACCGGATCCGACCGGGTCGGATCATTTCTACTACGAATTTTTCATTGGAAAATTCGCAAAATGTTTATGCATATATCAAATGGCTTTTTATGACCTCGCCCGTGAAGTAAATTTTATATATTTGATTCCTTTTTGGGAGCTTATACAACTCTTTATGTTTACATATATCAAATGGCTTTATGTTTTTATATATTGTTATATGGTAACGTCCTTAGTGTCAAACTGTGAGAGAGAGAAACCATTATAGTGATTATGGTTGATGAGATCTCGACTCACTTTAAAAGGTTTGATACTTTAATGTCTCTAGTCGTATGTGCTATTAAACAGGACATTAATAGTATGATTAGACTAGCACTTATTAGATGTCTTCTATCTAATTTAAGATATGGATAGATCTCGTCTATCAAAGTGTTGAGACACTTGGAATGTACGTGGACATGTATTAGATAATGTGTATGTTAGACTGACCCACTTACTTTATTAAGTGTCGCACTATGTGGAGGTTGTGTAATTATCCTAAGATTGGAGTCTTCATGGCATCACGGAGTGGATTTTCATGCTTTGACACTATTGAGGTTTCCCTAGCCATGAGGAGATCATGCAGTAGTGATTGGATGTGATCCTGAAGAATGCGTAGGATTCATATCGCTCGTCCGGAAATCGCGTATCCTATTATTAGGAGATATCCAAAAATGCCTTCTTATAAGGAATCTCTAGCTCTTGTGAATCTTTGCAAAGTGGGAGTAAATGAGTTACTTCGAGGGAGCATGATATCCAGATTATAAGATATGGTCGTTGATGTTTGACACTTGGCGTACGACCGTATGGATATTGTAACAGCGATAAGATTCTATTTACACGGTAACCGTTTCACATGAAATGTAGTAGTCATTGCATTTGACTCTTCCGATGATTGGTGTCATAGTGTGTGGCTAGACGCTATTCCGTGATCGTTAGGTATGAAGGACATTTTCATAATTGCGCTTTGTGTCTACGGCCAAAATATTCGGAAGCCTACCGGGTCACACATATAAGGACATTTAGTCGGATTAAAATGCGGTTATAGCGATAATCAAATAAGAAAGTTTTATCTCGACTATAAAGTGTTATAGTGGTAAAAATAATATGTTGGTATTTATTTATTATGAATAAATTAAAAATAAGATATTAATTATGTTGATTAATTAAATATATATTTTTATATATGTAAGTGGCGAAATTTATTGTGTATATTGATACACATGTAATTTGCAAATTAATTAACCATAGTATTATATTAATTAAAAAATATTCCAGATGCCAATTTATGGCAATATATGGGGCTAAATTACCATTTTGGTCCTCTAACTAGACACGTTTTTCGATTTTGGTTCTGGTTTTTCTCCGGCGACAATTTTAGTCCTTTAAGTGGTCTTTTTTTTTGCAAAAATAGTCTTGAATGCCTTGTCGCCTGAAAGACCACTTACAGGACTAAAATTGTTGCCGGAAAAGACCAATTTTAGTCATGTAAGTGGTCTTTCCAGCGTTCAGGACTATTTTTGCAAAAAAAGACCACTTACAGGACTAAAATTGTCGCCGGAGAAAAACCAGGACCAAAATCGAAAAACGTGTCTAGTTAGAGGACCAAAATTGTAATTTAGCCCAATATATGTCGCCACTCTCTAGTGTATAAGATACACTTGAATTGTGTAATTTAATTAATGGTATTATCATATATTAATATTAGATATTAATAGATTTGTATAAATTGATTTATGGTAATAAGATAAAGATAGTCAATGTTAGATATTTACAATATCTTGGATTTATTTAATATGAGATATTAAATTAAATGAGATAAACCAGAATATCTATTTTACTAGTAAAATGTTTTCTTTCTCCCCAATCTTCTAGGAAGTTTCTCCCAATCAGATTGGGACTACATGGGGCGCGTGACACACTATATATATGTAGTGTGTGCCAAGCTCTTTTGTATCACTCACAATTAGAAGAGTTCTAATTTACTAGAAAATTGAGAGCTTCTTAGAGAGAGTAGTTTTGAGAGAGAGATAAAATGTCGGTCTAGCAACCGAGTTTTTCTGGTAACAATCCATGATGGGAATCCGGCGGGCTGTTCGTGTGGACTAGCGGTAGAGGCCGAACGCTTGGGCGGCTCCGTGCACCACTACTCCTTCGTAGACGATAAATCTTTGATCTTTTAGATCAGTCAAGGTAACTTTCTCGTTTACTACTTATATTTTTGTTGCTTAAACAAAGTCGATCTTAGGTAAAAGGAAATAAATTTTAATTTCCGCTGCGTTCTGCGTAGATTTCCAAACATGAAGTTGCCGTCCAGGGTCAAAGATCGGAGATAGAGAAATCGTGGAAGACGGTGGGCTTCCAAGCGTTAAGGCTGTGAAAGAATTTGTGTAGTGTACGGTTGTCAGGGAACAATATAAAGAGTTAGTACTCGAGAATGGTCATGGTGTTTTGAATGATATTTGGTGGTAACAAAGAGGTGGGAAATGGGTTGGACTGAAAACCTAGTTTTTTCGCAAGAGAATTTTTTTGGGAGCATGTTGAAGGCCTACCGATACGGCAAAAGTTGGTCGAAAATTGCTGGAGTGTTTCGATGGTTGTGAAGAGGGGCTTCTCCGAGAAGAAGCATGTACTAGGATGATGAGTTTTCGGTTTAGGGTATCGGCAGCCATAGTTAAGCACATACATGATATGTTTGTTTATCTGATGATCATGGGTTGTAGTTCACATGTTAGTTCAATGCATGCAGTTGCCATTCATTTGTTTCAACTACATAAATATGGATCAAACGGTCATATTTTGGAACGGATTTGGAAAATGAGGCGATGCTAGAATAATAGGAGAGAATGGCTTATGAGTCGTGGCTCAATGCGGGAAGATGGATGAACTTGTTGTCCATGTTCGCCAAATTGTCGGAGTAGAGGTTCCACCTTTCATGCTCTTGAAAGGAGGTACAACTGCTCATGTGTCTCGGTGGAGGTTCCAAAGGTGGTGAAGGCAATTGATGCCCCATGAGATGTTGCGTCTAGGGATGGGTCGAATGGGATGGATGTGGAGCAGGAGGACAGCTCAGCTCTGGCACCAGTAGAGTCTCCGGGTGGTGATGATCAAAGCCTTATGGACATGATAGGGCATTTGATGGTGGGTAAATTACGGGGGTTTAAGCGGCTGGGGCAACCAAGTGTGGTGTCAGAAGATAATGGTATGTCATCGCCAGTGGCTCAAAAGCATACGATTGATCAAGCCCATGAGGAGTCGATTGGTGCAAAGAAATCGAATGAGTCTTATTAATTTGTTGGTGGAGTCAGCCGAAGAGCAGGCCCATCTAGAGCCAAGTTTTTTGTGTTCGAACTGTCGGGTGTTAGTCCAACCTCGGTCAGTTAATGCATTAAAGGCCAATGTTAATACTTTTAGTTAGTCTATTTTATTTCTTTCCGAAACAAAACTCAGTAAAAATATATTCGAATATGTTTGGTGTTTTCTTCAGTTAGTTGAAAGCGAGGGTGCTAATAAGGTGTTTGCCCTTCTTAGGAGGTTAGATTGTGACTTGAGGGTTATGGCGTACAATACATGGGATATTGGTGCTAGGTGTTTGCCCTTCTTAGGAGGTCAGATTGTGACTTGAGGGTTATGGCGTACAATAGATGGGATATTGGTACTATTATTCTTGATGGAAACATGCATCAATGGAATTTTACATGCTTCCATAATAACCTAGTTACTGAAGACATAGAGCATTCTTGGAATTTGATGTGTCGGTTGCATTCTCTTTTGTCTTTACCATGGTTGGTAGTTGGTGATTTTAATGAGATTCTTTTGAGGTTAGTGTAGGATGTGCCTAAAAGCGGCCTTTTTAGCAAATTGTGAAAGGCCTTTACTGACTGCTAGCTATTGGATTTGTGGTTTAAGTAAGAGCTATACACGTAGAGAAATCGGAGGAATAGGGCCCCACCCGAGTCCGTTCCCACAAGGGTGTGGTTAATGTTCATTGGTAGGCTCTTTTTCTAGGCATGTAGTGTACCATCTCTCGAGCTCTAGGTTGGATCATGCACCGCTTTTGATCTCGAAGACTAATCCTTTCAAAATATGAGTTGTTTTAGTGGATTCCGGTCCCACGATACGTTACTTTCTGGACCAGAGACTAGGAGTTCAAACATAGGTTTTCTTTTTTTGTGGCAAGTTGGTGCTGTTGGGTGAACTGATGCTTTGATTTCAAATGTGGCTAATGTTCGCAAGGAATTGAAAGTGTAGAACAAGGCAAATCATTGAAGTATTCGCATTCATATAAATAAGAAGGATGAGGAGTTGATGGATCTAAGGGAGTCGACCATGTATGCAATAGAGGATGAGAGTTCATTTTTGCAGGAGATTGATTATTGGTACATCCTGGATGAGAAATATTGGAGGAATAGAGTGCTTGATATATAGAAACCCGAATTAGGATCCAAAACGTGGAAAATCCAAAATCCGGAATTTTTTTCGGATCTCGCTTAGTCGCGTGGGTCTCGCCTAATCGAGCGTATTTTTCCGTTCTTTTTAAAGATCGTATGATCTAATACATAGCACCGATCAAGACACTCGATCATGCACAACGGATGCAACGAATCGAAATTCGTTTACGATATTACCACGATATTAAACACATAATTAATTAATCTAACCTACAAGAAGGTTGAAGATTTACCCAACCGTAGAGAAGCCGTAGTCTTCCGAGTATTATCTTCAAGCGACGACTGGTGGACGTCGATCCCATAGCGGAGCCTCCTTGAATATGCTCAAGAAAAACCATAATTTTCATCTCCCAATGGTTAGGACAAGAAACTAATTTTTCTCTCCTTTCTCCAAGAAAGCGGCGTAGGTAATGTGTGTCTAATGTGTTGGGAGGAACTCTTTTTATATAGAAAAATAACCGGGCAAGAGAGAGTTATCCATTTTCACAAGACAATTATCTTTTTCCCTAAGAAAATATATTTTCCATAAATAAGAGATAATCACCATTAAATAATAAAATCAAGCTCTTATTTTATCCATTAATTATTTAACAAATAAATAATTAATTACACATGTGATATATTTCAGAAAAATTTCTTTCCCAATTTTCCCACATGTTGCGCCATTTTTTTTATGCCATGAGATGATAGAAAATATCTTTTCTATTTTACATATTATTTACCGAATAAATTATATTTCGTATATTCATTAAGTAGACCAACTATTTAATTATTTCTCGAGGTTCCAAATACTAGAATTCACTCGCGTGTTAGGAGCCAACCCGGTGACCATTGACCTATAAGCAGCAGCTACAATAAATTGAATAATAAATTTATTCATCGAACAAAACATTTCTATTGAACTTATTAATTCCGGAATTATGCCTCAATTAATCCAAAACTGAACTCCATCGATTATAAATATAACTTATTCTCAAAGTGTCGAGTCAATAAGCGTCCATTGATATAATCATTATATACAGACTGACCCTCCATAGACTATCCGTAATGAAGCAAGTATGTTTCCGTAAACCTTATTCAATACATCTTATTCTTATTTACCATTAACCCACGATTGATCAATTAATTAATAACCAGTATGAACTCGGCCGATCGATCAGTTTCTAGGATTAACAAACAAGGGGGTTGACTTTCTACTTCCCGTAGGAAGGAATGGATTCTTTATCTGTGAAACACAATCCCAGCTACTCATTCACGATAGTGCCAACGTGAAAGTGATTCGGACCTCGCCACTTACAAATCATTAACGAACACATAAAACCCTATCTAGAAACAAGCAGGAGTCTGTAATCACTTCAGGATTAAGGTTAATCCATATATGATCATCTTGTGATTTAATAAGATTTCTCAATCACGGAATTATATGAGAAATACCGATTAAATCGGTCCAGTCTTATATGACTAAATCATATATAAATACCCCACTTAGATAACCAATATTGACGGTTCGGATAAGACGCCAGCACCACAAAGTGTTTTGGGCGCATTAATGATGGTTCAATCGATTGACCCTATACTTTGATTATGTTCACCACGGTCTAATGGTTCAAGTGTATCACCATAAACTTAATCCTCAAGTGTGACACACACTATGTTATATGGCTACATATGATACAACTTGGGGTTTTCAGCGGTGTATTATTTATAAGCACAAAGCAAATAATAAGATGATAATAATTCTGTCATTTATTAAATATAAAAATAATTACAAAAATTGCCTTTCGGACACTACACCTAAGAGGACGCATTGATCGGTTGGTTTCAATGGATTCGAGCATTGAGTTCTTTCATCACAAAGCAACCTCACGTAGAAAGAGGAATTCTATTCATTTGTTGCATGATAGAGATGGTGTTCCACAACAAACTGGAGGATTCAGAGCATATTATAGTTGATTATTTTGAGCAAATTTAGATGTCGAATAGGGCATATATTGATATGAAACCCTTTAATTTGCGTCTTTGACGAATGCCCAAAGGAAGTTTTTGGCTTCACCTTACATGGAGCATGAGATTTTGATTGCTTTGAAGCAGTTACTATGGAAGAAGTCCCCCGAGCTTGATGGTATGCATGTTATTTTCTTACAGAATTGCATTTTTTTGGGTTCCGATGGTATGTAAGTTGTGCTGGATGTGCTGAATAATGGAGCTGACTTGGGGCATCTTAATGGATTGACATTGCTCTCAAATGTAAGGTCGCTTCACATACGAATATAACTGATCTTAGGCCAGTTTCTTTGTGTAATTCTATATACAAGATTATCTCTCGGGTAGTCATAAATAGGCTTAAATGAGTTATTAACGATGTTAACTTTGAAAGCAATAGTGCTTTTGTTTCTGGAAGGCTGATTATGGATAATACAATTGTCACTTTTTAAGCATTTCATTTTCTGAAGGCAGATGCACAGGGATGTAGTAATCATACTGCAATAAAATTGGATATGGCAAAGGTATTTGATAGTGTGTGTGGCTTTACTCATGGATGATGATAGAGCGAATGGGTTCTCCTCCTCCGTTTGTTGACTTGGTGCACCAATGTGTCTTTACTGCCTCTAACAACGTGCTTCTGAATGGCCGCCTTGGTCATGTTGTTGTGCATACACTGGGTATTCTACAAACCGTTTGTCCCCTTTCTTTTTTATTATCTATGTAGATAGGGTGACAACGTAAATTCATAATTACCGTAATAGGGGTGTTATTCGAGGAATTCGCTTTGGCAGTAAAAAAGTGGTGGATGTTTTCCATCTTCTTTTAGTATACAACATCAAGTTGTTATTTGAGTTGCTTGATGGTGCAATAGAGTCTCATGGAGCTTTTTGCGAGGTATGAGATGACATCTATCTTACACTGCAAGTGCCACTAAAGAATGGATATGGAAAGTATCTAGGGCTTCCTTATTTGATAGAACGTAATAAAATTTAGGTGTTTGGCTTTCATATTGAGAGGATATGGAAGAAAATTATCAGGGGGAATGAAAAGTTGCTTCTCCACTAGGAAAGAAGACGATAATTGAGTCAGTGTTGTAGTACCAACATTTATTAAGCATTGCTTTAAGGTCCTAGCTATTATTATCCAGGAATTAGAGGAGAAGATTCAGGGATTTTTCTAGGAAGACTTCACTCAGAGAAGAAAGGTTCATTGGAAGAATTGGGAGACGTGTCGCTTGCCTAAAAATCTGGCTTGGATTCAGGGATCTTGAATGTTTTAACATGGCTCGGTTGGCCAAGCAGGCATGACGCATTTTGACATGTCCTACATCTTTAGTTGGTATGCTTTTAGAGCCAAGTACTATTGTCATTCCACATTTTTTGCGGAATACATAACCTTTAGACCTTCATTTATATGGAGGACCGTTCTAGATGGACAAGATTTGCTCTTAAATGGCTTGAGGTGAAGATTGGGCGATGGATCCTCGATTTTTGTTTTTTCATAATGCTTGGACCACCCTTCTGCCATCTTTTCATATTACTTTTGCTAGACACTACAAATTGAAAAGTGTCGAATTCGTTACTCAAGGCACGCAAAGTTGGAATGCTCGGTTGGTGAGAGAAGGATTCCGTCCTTGGGAATGCGATGCAATCCTGAACACCCTGATAGCGCTGGGTCTCCATCCTGACAAGCTTCTTTGGCAATGTGATTGCAAAGGAATTTATACGGTAAAGTCTGGGTATTTCTTAACGCTCTCTTTATATCTCCTGGGGTGATATGCAATGCACGCTTCCTCCTCTACTAGTTCTGTTGGATTGTGACGGCAACGTTAAGAAGTAGCGGTTCAGTCGTGGATTCAACATTTTCTTTGAAGATGTTTTCATGATTTCTTGGCAATAGCATATAGCATGGCAAGGCGTAATTTAGGGCCAACGAGTGTTTCGGCACGTGGGCATGCAAACGAGTCTATAAAGCATGTTTTATTCGAGGATGAGTTAGTTGCTTGGGTTTGGGAGCTACTCTCTTTTACTAACTTGGTGAGTTCTTCCAGGGCTATAGATTTTAAGGGCTTTTTTGTTCATTTGGTAGATAGATTGCCAAGGGAGAAGGTGGCAAAATTCATATGGTTAATGTGGAATATTTGAAAAGCGCGTTGTGGTGGAGTCTTTGATAACCAGACGGTCTATGTGACGAGGGTTTGTGTTTCGGCTCTAGGTGTGTCAAGAAAATATCTTCAGGTTGACCAGGCTTACCAATATCTTCATTCCAGAGTGGCTTTGTGGCATGTATGGGAGCCATTGTTGGTAGGAATGATAAAGTGCAATGTGGTTGCATCGGCTTATCAATCGGCCTATGGTGTGGGCATTACTTTCATGACCATCATGGCTTTATATATACTGGTGTCCTATTCCATTCATTTGGGTCATCATTGAGGTGGTATGTTGATTCTTCTAGCACTTGTGTAGGGCTGGAAAATGAGGGTGGCGCATCTTATAAAGGAAGTGATTGTTTGCAACGTGCGCAACGGCTTTCCGGCATAGTAGAGGACCTCTCTCCGTTTGGTTGTTTGATGCAAGATTGTTTTTCTCAGGTGGTGTATGGGGAATGTAATGCGTATTTGCTAGCTAGATATGTTCTTAATTCTTTTGGTGTAGTTTCTTGGGGTAGCCAACCCCTTTCCGCTTGTTTGGCGGATATGGTTGAATAATATGAATTTGTTCCCTAAACAAATAATAAACTAGCAAAAAATTATTAGACATGTAACTACTGATAAAAACAAATTTAAACTAGCAAAAAAAATCATCATGCACAAGACGATTAAAGTTTATGAATATTCTATCAAAGAAAACTATATACTAGTAAAACACACAGATCATTTTAAATTAATAGTCCATCAAAAAGTTCCCAGCTCTCCCCAAAATTTGAAAAGGTTAATATGTGTATCGAGTAATAACATGAAAAATTGAAAATCCAATGTATAATCAATAAATAAATAATACAAAATAACTACAGAAAGAAGTTTTTTTTTTTTTTTTTTTTGGATATGAAATCACAATTATAAACGCACACATCCACACACACCTTTTTTTTTTTTTTGCCTCAATGGAGACTTGAAAATGGTTTTGGGGTCTCAACTTTTACCATACGGATAATGCTTCATCAGCTGCATAAAGAAGTTCAAAACAATGTACATTTTTTTTTTAGAAAAAAAACAAAGAAAACACATGTGCATTATCTCCATACAAACAAAAGAAAATTCATTCACTTACCAATCCATATTCTCCAAGCTTATTGTCAATGTGTCATAATTGGAATAGTTAGTAATTAATATGGTGCAACTCTTTCAAAGAAGATATCCTCCATGTTGACCGATACTTCCTTTTTTGCAACGTTCTGAACGATTGAGGAAAAATGGCATCATTAAAATGCGTGGTGAGACACTAATTTATGATTATATATGTTAAAGTGGATGTTATTATTTTGTTGCTGTTGGATGATTTGTGAGAAGTAATAGGGTTTGTGGGTTTTAAATACTTGGAGGTTTCGTTGATATTCAAATTGATAAAGCAGTACGTGATGTGTGTACCAAATGCGTAAAATGCAATTCGGATGTTAACTTGTATTTAGACATAGATAGAAGTTTGGTGGAAACTGAATTAGGATCGTTAGATTCATTTGAAAATACAGGAGTTTTGGATGAGGAAGATGATTATTATGAGGAGTTTGACGCAAGTGAAACAGATATTGTGTACCAAATGCATTAGTTGCCAAAATCTGAACATGCAATGACACTGAACTTTGAAGATGCAATGGAAGTTGAATTGCAAAAACATCTTAACATTCATTGACAAAGACAATTGAAAATGCAGTGGCAATCGAAGACGCAATGACAGTCGTAGATTTAGTGACAATCAATGGCAGATCTACATGATCAAGGGTGGGGTCACGTGACCCCACTGAGATTCGAGAATTTTTTTAGTATTAAAACGATATAGTTTTGTTGTTAACATGTCGTGTTGTCGTTAACAAATGCATTTTTAAGCTCCGGTGATCTCACTGGAAAATAATTTGGATAAAAAAAATTAGTTTTGAATTCCGGTGACACCACTTGAACGAAATTCTGGATCCGCCCCGGATGACAGTTATACATGCAGTAACATAGATAATTAAAGTTGTAGTGATGATTGAAAGTGCAGTGACAATTTTAGATGCAATGACAATTGTTTCAACAATTTCAGTGCATGAGTGACATTGTAGTGACTTTAAGTAATCATAAACAACTAATTAACTTCCTCTGTCAATGCATTTTATGAAGATCGAATTAGTGTGTCACGTCATCTTCGGTCACACTTCATCAAGATCAAACCAGGTGTCCTTACATCTTCAGTCACACTTCATCAATACCAAATAATGTGTTTCAATACATCTTCAGTGACACTTCATCAAGATCAAATTAGGCGTCACTACATACATTAAGTTTAGTGACACTTCATCAAGACCAAATATGGAGTGTCTCTATATCCTAAATGATACTTTATAGGGGGAATGAGGGAGAAGGACATAAATATTTCATCAATTGAGTAGAAGGACAGTTTTTTGAAACTTTTGCATAAAGGACAAAACTATTTATTCATTTGTCGAAATTCACTTGTGTTCGAAATTCTTTGTTTAAATTCACCGACGAAATTCAATTTGTCGAAATTCACTAATTTTCAAAATTCATCGTCGAAATTCACTAATTTTCGGGATTCATTTGTCGAAATTCACCGATTTCGGGATTCATTAGGGAGATTCACCGATTTTCGGGATTCATTTTGTTTGTCCTTCTCGCTATAAAAATTATGCGGTTGTCCTTCTCCCTATAAAAAATATGTATTTGTCCCCATTCTTAAAAATATTTATCCTTAATTTTCCATACTTTATAAAGATCAAATTAAGAGTCACCGCATCTTCAATAGCATTGTGTGAAGACCAGATTATGTTCTACTCAATTAAAATGGAAAAATGACAGGGATTATGCGCAATTTGAATTAACCAAACTAGAATTGAACACGATAATACTTGAAAAAAGTTTGACCTAGACGAGTTCAACAATGAGAGATATAGAAGATCGGGTCTGTTAGGAGGGAGTCAGATTCGACAGTTTTTTGGGAGGGAACGGGTGGAAGAGGTCTATTGCCGGTGTCCATGGCTATCAAGGTTTGGTGGAAAGGAAATAGAGGAAGAAGTAGATGGGAGGAAGAAGAAGATGGTGAAGAAGACTACTGCATTTTTTCCGTAGAATTAGTAGCGACTTTTATAAAGGGATAATTTAGAAAAGTAAATAAAATTTTGTCCTTAATTAAGATAATATGTTTATTGTTTAGTAAGTTCTAAATGTCTAATTAAATTTCTGAAACGGTCCTTATGAAAAAAGTCCTTATGAAAAAAAAAATGAAAAAAACCATGAAAATTATTTGGAAAATTTTATGATACAACCGTTGTATAAGTTTGTATCAAGTGACATACATTACAATCATTTCTTTGTAACCTCTCACACACGATAAAAGTGTACTATGTGAAAAAAAAAAGTAAAAATGAAAAACTCTAATATATGTCACTTTGTACAACTTTTATACAATCGTTCCACTATAAAATCTCCCAAAATATTTAGACGGATCAACGTTATTTGCGCTCGTTCAAAGAAGAAATGACCCCAAAAAAAAAAAAAAAAAAAAATTGACCATCCAAATGTTATCAAAAGCCTTGGCTTGAAGTTCTCTACCGCATAACTTTGCCAGCCTTCTATTTTTCGATATTTTCTCTGAACCTCTAATTTTTTTAGTGGAAAAAACAGCATTGCATGCATGCATGGACGTTCCCCTTCGAGTATAAATGTGTCTCTCCCTTTTTGACATAAATGCATTCTCATAGGAGCCTTTTAATTAGCTTTGTGCTTTCTTTCTCTTATTAGGAGAAAGAGTTGCAATAAATTTGGAGGAAAATCAAGTAGTTAAAAAAAATTTAAAAAAAAACATAAGTACAAAAAGAAAAAAAAAATGGGAGAGAAGAACAAGAAGATGGCCATTATTGGCGTTTCTTCCATTCTTTTGGTGGCTGCCGTTGTCGGCACAGTCACCTACGGTGTTAGCAAAAAGAACGGTGAAGACGCCGGTAGCCAACCGGTCTCGACCTCTTCAAAATCTGTACATTCTGTATGCCAATACACTGATTATAAGGACACATGTGAAAAGAGTCTAGCAGAAGCTAAGGACAGTGATGACCCCCAACAATTGGCCCAAGTCGCTTTTAATGCCGCCATTAAAGGTGTCAAGGAAGTAATGGCTAACTCTTCACTTCTTAAAGAGGCTGCCACAGATCCAAGAACATCACAAGCCTTCGAGATTTGCAAAGAAGTCTTGGATGACTCCATTGATGATCTTCAAAGGTCTGTTGAAAAGATTACCAATTTCGATAAGACCAGTTTCGATGTGTTTGTCGATGACCTCACAACATGGTTAAGTGGTGCTGGTACATTCCAACAGACTTGTTTGGACGCTTTCGAAAACACAACAGGTGATACCGCGGAGAAGATGAAGGAACTAATGAAAACAACCACTGAGCTAACAAGCAATGGATTAGCCATTGTTACACAACTTGGAAAAGTACTTGAAGGTTTACAGATTCCAGGGTTTAGCAGAAGGCTACTTGCAGATGATGATTATTACAACTATAGGAATAGCCCTCATGTACGTAATCTTCTACAAGCCGATCCCAAAACTTTGAAGCCCAATGCCGTTGTTGCCCTTGATGGAAGTGGCCAGTTCAAGAGTATCCAAGCAGCTATCAATACTGCACCATTGAAAGTTAACCAGACATTCATCATTAAAGTTAAGGCCGGTGTTTACCGCGAGTACATTGAGGTCCCGAAGAAGGCATACAATATCTACTTGATTGGAGAAGGCCCAACTAAGACCAGGATTACTGGAAACAAGAACTATGCTGACGGAACTGGAACATTCAAAACTGCAACAGTTGGTGAGTACTTATATTATATTATAACAATAAAAGAAATGAATTTTCTATTAGTTCGAAAAATCTTATATACTAATTGATGTTTTTCATTGTGTGTGTATATATAAAACAGCCGTCAATGGAGATAACTTCATTGCCAGGGATATTGGATTTGAAAACACAGCAGGAGCTATCAAGCATCAAGCCGTAGCACTCCGTGTGTCTGCAGACAGATGCATCTTCTACAACTGCAACATCGACGGTTACCAAGATACCCTTTACGCACACAACCATCGTCAGTACTATCGTGACTGTACCATCTCCGGAACCATAGATTTCATCTTTGGTGACGCAGCTGCAGTGTTCCAGAACTGCAAAATGGTGGTAAGGAAGCCACTTGACAACCAAGCTTGCATGGTCACTGCACAAGGACGTAAAGATCCACGTGGAAAGGGTGCCCTTGTCCTCCAGAACTGCACCATCACAGCTGAGCCAGCTTTCTTGGCTGCCAAGCCAAGGCCCGATGCATTCTTGGGAAGGCCGTGGAAGGAGTATTCAAGAACAATCGTGATGCAATCTTTCATTGACAGCATTATCGTACCACAAGGTTGGGCAGAATGGGCAGGAACATTTGCTCTTGATACTCTAAGCTATGCAGAATATCAGAACAGGGGACCTGGTGCTAACACCGCTCGTAGGGTTCAATGGAAAGGCATGAAGAAATTGTCACCTGACCAGGCCTTGAGCTTCACCCCCGGTACATACATCGACGGCAAAGACTGGATTCAGGGAACTGGACTTCCTTATACACCCGGCATGATCAAAGTGTAAAACAATTATAATAAGATTTTCCTCCATGTTACCTTGTAAACAATGCTTGAAAAAATTATAGTAAATAAATCATTAAAATTGTATCAGTGAGTCTCACTATAATCAATGGTGTAAGATGTATTTTGCAATTTTGTTGTGTAACGCCCCGAAACCTGTGTCTAGGTGCGCGCGTTAATTGAGTCAGAATTGATCCAGTAAACTACGTATACCCGTCATCCTTTTTGACCTAAATTAAATGGCTAATCCGAGTTGACAACAATTTTATGTCTTGCACTAATATGGAGGTGATGTTTCACCCACCTTAGCATTGTGGGATATTACATGTTGTGTCTATTTTTTGTGGACATAACATTACCCTAAAAAATAGCCATATTCCTTTCGTCGAAACATGATATAAAGACCCATTCTTTTTCTGTCCTTTGGAATGGAGAACCTATTCCTTCTTTCCATGCTAAAAGAGGCCTCAGGCAAGGAGATACTATGTCTCCTTACGTGTTTGTTTTTTACACTAAGTATCTTTTTATTCTACTCCCTCGAGGTTTTGAAAATCAAAGCTGGAAAGCTTTTCCCACCTTTAAAAATTGCCCAATAAACTCTCATTTAATGTTTGCTGATGAAATCCTCATTTTTGCCAAAGCTAACAAAAAAAGGCATATCTAATCTGATGAAGGTTCTCACCATTTTTGTGATGTTCTGGTCACACATTCTGTCAGTTTTGGGGACTTGATCTCTAAACTGAGAAATATCTGGTGGAACTAATCCGGGTAAACTGAGACTGAGATTGATGGTCAATTCATTTAAGTATATTCAGTTCTGTGAAGTTTGATGAAGTGCAACTGAGTTTCTTCTGAAGTCAGTAGTCAGTTTCTGGTCTACTGAGTTATGCTGAGTATAGATGAGTTCTACATCTGGGTAGCTGATTACAAGTCTAGAAAGTCAACTTTTGAGCTGAGTTTCGTCTGGTGGATAACAGCTGGAGCTGGGGTCCACATCTGGGGTATTTATGAGAATTATGACAAGGATCTTATGGCGGTTAGGGTTTGGGATTTGTACCTATAAATATCAAAGTTGTAATCAATGCAAAGTGTGTCTTTCAAGAGTGTTGTTCACACACTTGTGAAAACCTTGTAATTTCTGTGCATAATAAAATATCTCATTTTCTGTCCGTGGAGTAGTCGGCACAACGCCGAAACCACGTTAAATCACTGTGTTCTTCTTGTATTCTGTGTTTATCAATTCCGACATTCTTTAACGTTTGCATTGCTATCTGTGTTTGTTTCTTTCTTAAACTGCATATTCCTATCTGTGTTTATATCACATTCAATTTAGAGAAATTTATAATCTTCTTTAATGATAGACTGGACAGAGATATGAGTAGGTATATTCTAAATTCACTGATATGCACGGAACGGCTAATTTGGGCATGCATCTTGGAATTCCTATCATCACTGAAAGGGCTAATAGTAAAACTTATGACTATCTTGTTCAAATGGTCCATTCTAGACTTTCTGGCCGGAAAGAAAAAGTACTTAATAATGCTAGTAGGCTCACCCTTATAAATTCTGTTAACTCCTCTATTGTGGCTTATACCATGAAGTATGTGCTGGCTACCACAAAAAACTTGTGAGATGCTTGATAAGATTAATAGGAATTCTTTTGGAGGAGTCACTTTGATAAGAAGGGTATTGACTTTCTCAATTGGGACACCATTGCTAAACCCAATGATTTGGGAGGCCAAGCATCAGAAAGGCTAGAATGAACAACATTGCGCTCTTAGCCAAGGTTGGGGCTGATATCATTAGTTAAAACAGATGCTCCATGGTGTCATACTCTCAACTCTATTTATTTGCAAAACTCCAATTTAGATCATTATGTTGAGAGAAGTAAGGATTCCCCTGCTTGGAAAGGCATTAATCATGCTTTCAGCCATCTTAAAAACTTTTTTGGATGACAAATTGGGGATTGTACCAATGTCTCATTATTGTTTGATTTGTGGCTTGGTAAAGAAACCCTTGAAGACATGTTACAAGGTGAAATCTGTTTGACTGATTTAAATTCGCTTGTTAATGATATTATTGGTGAAGGGAGATCCTGGGATCTCTCTAATATCCACACTGTCTTTCCTAGACAGTGTGCTTTAAAGATCCAAGGAAAACCCCTTACCAGATTTTCTAAAAATATTGATTGCAGGATCTGGGCCATGAATTCTTTAGGTAAGTATTCTTCTAAATATGGATATCTTGCTCTATTCCACACTAGGTAATGAGACTATCAATCTCCCTTGGAATAAACTATGGAAGTCTAAAGTTCCCATCAAAATTAAAGTCTTCTCATATTTGGTGGGGCATGATAGAATTTTATCTGGTCATCGATGAAAAGGAATTTGTCAAACACTGATATCTATGGGAGATGCGATTTGCACTATGAAAATCTTAAGCACATTTTTAGATCTTGCCCTCATGCTAAGGAGATCTGGAATATCTCTCTTGTCTAGAAACATTTTCTTTGTGATCAATCTAATTTTCAGGATTGGTTGGTGAATTGATCCATCGACTCTACCTTGGTTAGAGAGAAAGACAATACTGGTCCCAAAAATACCATATTCTTGTTCTGCATTTAGCAGATATGGAAAGACAGAAACTGCCTTATTTTTTAAAATAGAAGGAATAACCATTAGATTACCGCTAATTCGATTTTATTTTGATCTAATGAGTATCTCCTTACTTCTGGAACTAATTTCTGCTCTTCTATTTGCAAGGAAATTGATTGGATCTCCCGGTATACACCTTTTACTGGCTGGATCAAGGTCAACACGGATGCCAGTTGCATCAATCATAATGAGAATAGAGTGGGGCGAATTTCAATCGGAGGAGTCTTTAGAAATGAAGATGGTTGTTGGATCAGAGGCTTCATGGGAGCAAAGGGAAGAAATACCATTTTTATAGCTGAATTAATGGCAATTAGAGAAGCAATTTGGTTTGCGAAAGACTATGGTATTTCTGGCTTGACTGTTGAATCATACTCTCATGCGGCAGTAATTGGTATTAACATTCGTAGCATAGATGAAAACAGCAGGGCCATTATTGATGATATCTTAGCCATGAAGGACAATGGTTCTTGGAATGTTAGGGTTACTTTTCAACCCAGGGAAGACGATAGAGTTGTTGATCTCCACGCTAGAAGTGGGCAGCAGAGTGATCTTGGAGTTACCACCATTGAAAACCCACCTAAAGAAGCTTTGAGCATTTTAGCTGAGGATATGAGGGGCCTTCACCTCCCTAGACAATAAGTTCCCTTCTTAGGTCTTTTGACCGTGTTTTGTATCTAAAAAAACATGATATAGATACCAACATGTCATCATTTTCAATAACAAATGTGAATTTTCAGAAAGGTAGTTTTTTTTCTAGTGTAATGATACAGACACCACCGTTCATGCACAGATAATGAAACAATGCGTATTTACGTCATTCATTATGTTGTATCACACATGCATTGATCATGATGTATATCTATCACAATCAACGATGTAAATACACATTGTGTCACTCATCGCGGCTGAACGATTGTGTATGTATCATTACTCCTTTTTCTATACATGAGGAGTCCATCATAAATATCTTCTTTTGGTACACTAAGTAGGATTTTGTCGTCGACCAAAATAAAATTGAGTAATGATACGGGCACAACCGTTTAATCACAACGAGTGGCGAACTTGTATTTGCACCTTTGATTATAATGTGTCTACATCATGATCAGTGAGCTCTACATATAATCAAGGGTGAAATGCATGTTGTGTCCAGGGGTGGCTGCAACTTTAGATTAAGAAGGTATGGGGCAACCGACCCGATAAAAAAATATTACGATGAGAATATTTTTACATACACATTGATATGGAAAATTGACCCATTTATTTTCATATATTGATCTGTATTGACTCATATTCAGGGGCGGCGTCACCCTAAAAAAATCTGTAGTACAGATAGTGGAGATTGTTTTTTATAAACACACACACACACACACACACACACACACACACACACATATATATATATATATGTGTGTGTGTGTGTGTGTGTGTGTCAAATTGACCTCCTAATTTATATGTGTTGACCCCCTATTTTTATATTTTGACCCATAATTAGATGTTAAAAATTGAATGTACACACATATATTTGAAAGAGAAAAAAAAATTGACAAAATTTTGACCCATGTTACAAATCCTAGAGCCGCCCATGTCCGTATTGAACAATAATATATAAGATTAAATTTAATAGTTACAACATATGATAAATTGTCGACCCGTGTACCCAAATTCCTACCGCCGCTCCTGGTTGTGTCAGTCGTTGTGGCTGAACTGTTTTACCGTATAATTACTCAATAAAATTTGTGTTTGAGTACTGATACGAAACAACGGTTGTGCCACGACGATGATCAGCACCGTTGATCATAACAACTCTAAATTGATCATGATGTAAATCTAATATAATCAACGATGCATATGGCCAATGTATCACTCGTTGTGACAACTTGTGCCCATATTATGAATCTTTGCGTTTGAAAGTGTCGATCTGCTCCAGTCATCTTCCTTGGCAAGTTCATATTGGTCACAGTCACATACGTTTGGTTAATTCTTGTTCACACTATTTAGGCGTTTCCCCTTTACCCCACAAATCTCCTGTTTGTTCTGCTTATCAAATGGCTAAAAGCCATTCCCAACCCTTTTATGAGTCTACGTTTATATCTAATAAACCCTTGGATTTAGTCTTTTCTCATTTAATAATGTCAGAATTATCATGGTGGCGGTAACGGTTGTTTAATGAGGATATCTAACTGTTTATGTGTGATTTGCCAGTGTTGCATGGCGGCGATCATGAATGTGTGGAGGTCAGACTCAAATCTCTATGAAGATAGGAATGAAGTCGACAAATTGGCAGAGTGTATCTGCTTGTATTGAATTATGGAACCTTTTTATGTTACTTAAGGCCCTCGTATATATATAGGCGAATTGGTAAGTACAATTAAGATAATGACGATAAGACATATTAAAGCATGATGTGACACTAATTAGACTAGACATCTGTCTTGTCGGACTGGTGAGGGGCGGACCCAACACTTATCCGTCTTGTTGAGTCTTTGTCCCATGGTCGTCATGTGATAGCTTGTTCGCCAAGTTGAGCAGGCCTAGTCCAAGCTGTCGGACTGATGACCTTAAAGGTGGACTGACTGGCCCCCTGGCCTCGCCTTGCACCGTATGAGGCGGACTGGCGACTTCGATTGGATTTGATTGTACCCGGCCCAATCCGGCTTTTGTTGATGCGGACTGACAGAGCCGAGGACCTTATCCACTGTTTGGGCCATCAGACAGACCCAATTGTGGATCCACGGGCTCTTTTGCAGGTCATGTGTATCATTATGTATGGGGCCTGAAACTTCGACCTATGGTTCTCCTTATTACAAAATTTATTTGGTGGTATGCTTTAAAACTCAAGTCTGATGTTGAATCTTGTTATTTGTGCTTCCGAGCATTGGTTGAACGTCTATTTAATACTTGCATTAAGGCAATTCAAACTGATTAGGGTGGTGAATTCCGTCTCCTTAATAATTACTTTAAGACCTCTGGCATTGATCACAAGCTTGCTTGTGTGCACACCCATGCGTAAATCGGTGCTATTGAAAGGCATCACCGTCATTTCATGGAAATGGGGCTTTCCTTATTAGATCCGTCTACCTTACCTCTTCCATTTTGGGAAGATTCCTTTGAAACAGATGTTTATATTATCAATCGTATGCCTACTAAAATTTTGCAGGGATGGTCCTCTTGTGAGATGGTTTATATTTGCTCTCCTGGTTACCATTTTCTTCGTGCTTTTGGATGTACTTGTTGGCCCTATCTTCGGCCCTATAATGCTGACAAGACTGATTTCCGTTCTAAGACTTGCATTTTTATTGGCTATAGTCCTGATCACCATGGTTACAAATGCCTTAACCTCTCCACTAGTAAGATTTATGTTGCTCACCGTGTTATTTTTGATGAATTTTCTTATCTGTTTCACTCCTCTAGCACATCCTCTCCCCCCCCACTCGGGACACTGTTGCCTTACCCCCTCTTTCACCTACAATTATATCACTCCTGAACTACCATCTCTCACTCCCCCAAATGACTCACCTTACACTCTCTCCCCATCTGATTCGGTTGAATCAACCTCCTATCCTGCATCATCTCTTACTTCCTCACCATCTCTATCACCACCTCCGCATCCTATGCTCGCCAGGGCCAAAACCAATACCCGTAAGCCCAAATCTCTTCCTCTTGACTTCGTCAGCTCGATCCCTAACACCAAAAGCCCACGTCTCTATTGTCTCTGCCTCCATCTATGAGCCTACCTGCTTTTTCCAGGCCAACCAACATGTTAAATAGGGTATGGCCATGCAACACAAAATTAAATCTCTTATCCATAATGGAACGTTGACCCTTGCCCCTCCACCCCCGTGCTAATATTATTTTTGAAAGTGGGTTTATCGAGTTAAGTATAATGCCGATGGCTCCGTTGAACAACACAAAGCTCGTCGTGTGGCTAAGGGTTTTCATTAGCATGAAGGCATTGATTATCATGAAACCTTCAACCCAGTTGTTAAACCGATCATTATATGTGTTATTTGTCTCCTGACGTTCATTTTAATTGGCCCATCAAAAAGATTGATATAAAAAACTGTTATACCCGTATGCGAATAAAATAAATATTCAGAAAAAATAAAGAACAATTTTATTTCCAATTAAAAATATAAATATAATTACAGTAGATGTAAAATAACATAAAAGGATATGCAAAACTGAGACGAGTTGCACTCTGTCCTTAAGACAAATTTGCACCGGCTTGTACCCACGGTTGTTGCAATTGCCTCCTAGGATAACTCAGTTTACCTGTTCAGATGGAGAACTACTTCAATTCTGAGCTTCGTCGAACTCTGACAATGCCCAGAAACTCTTCAACTATGAATGCAGAAAATATTTTATGCAATGGAATTAGGCCTGAGCAAAAAAACCGAAAAACCAATCCGAACCGTAAACCAATCCAAACCGAACCGAAATAAACCAAACCAAGAAAAACCGATCAAAACAGTTTGGATTGGAACCGAACCGAATTTAAATGGCCTAGTTCGGATTACCCTAATTAGAAACCACCCAAACCGAAACCGAACCGAATTACCTACCCTATATAAAGACCCATTATTACTAACCCTAATTAAACATCAGGGGTACGAAAATTATTTGAGTTCCTTTGAATTTTAGTAAGTTCTAATGATGTTTCCTTTGAATTTTAGTAAGTTCCTTGTAATTTGCTGATGTAGCAGACTAGTAGTAGTACATTAGATGTTGTACTAATTAAGCACATGAGTTGCCACTTTTGTATATTTTTGTTGTATGCATTAGGGCCAACAATGAATTGATGATGTACATTTGTTGTTGTAAAATGTAATAACAACTAACTAGTAATTAGCCCTGATGTACATTTGTTATATGTTATTAAGTGTCTTTTGAATATGTTGTGTGCACTGATGTTATTATGTAATTAGCCCTGATGTATCTTTAATCTGTTTTTACTTTATATTAGTTACTTGAAAATTGTGAGTTATAATAATGTGCAGTTTAGACTTGTGAAACCGAAACCAACCCAAACCAAACCATTGGGTTCCACATCGTTTTGGTTTGGTTTGGATGGTAAAATATGTCAACCAAACCGAATAATTATATGTAAAATCCGAACCGAAACCGTCCAAACCGAACCATGCTCAGACCTAAATGGAATGTATGTATGCTGTTGTATTGCTTGAATACTTGTCTGTTTCTTCCATCTTGTGAAGGCTTGTTTATATAGAGGCTTGAGCAAGCAATGGAAAAGCCTCTGCATTGATGACCATTAATGAATTTACTCTCACTACTCCCACTTTGATATCAATATTAATCATGACAGTTTCGAAGATGAAAGGTCTCAGCAGAAGATGAAAAAGTCTCAGCTGACTGAGACATTTAGTCAGTTAAAAGTGCCTTGGCCGAACACTCAGTCTGCTGAAGCTGACTATGCCTCGGCCGGCTGTTCCCTTGTTGATGCTGAGTTTGCATCAGCTGACTCAGCCTCAGCTGAATCTCAGTTTTGTCCAGCTGACGGATGCTAAGTTTGCCTCAGCTGAATCTCAGTTTCATCCACCGGCGATCGAGTTTGCCTCGGTGACTCGGCCTCGGTGAATCTCAGTTTCGTCCAGCTGACTGATGTTGAGTTTGCCTCAGCTGACTCAGCCTCAGCTGAATCTCAGTTTCGTCCAGCTGACTGACTTGCCACCCCACCCTGCTGACTTTGTCCAAAAATATAATACTAACCCAGCTCAAGGCCTCAGGCCTAAGAAGGCCCAATTCCCCAAGCCCAATCCCAAGGTCAACGGTCAACAGGCACGGGCGGGCGGCGGCGGCGCGCACGCACGCGTGTGGCAATTTTAGCAAAACAACGTCTGTCTAAAACCATTCTGAACTCTCTTCCTTTCTCTAGGAGCTTCTATCAATAATCAACTATCATCATATAAATACTTGACATGGGAACACTCATGTTCCAACGTGGGATAAAGTTTTACACTACTTTACTTCACATATCTCACAACAACTTAAAGCGTTAATATCACATTCATCCGTACTCCAAATTGAATGATTTTAAATCCTATTGTCAACTACTTATTGTGTAGTTTTCAATAATTTAATAAAAGTCTCGATAACTTTAATAAAACTCTATCGAACTCGCTTTTTTAAAATAGTTGTGGTAAATGATTAAAAAATCGATTACATCATTTTTTCCTCTATTTTCTCCAACAACCCCCCACATGAATGGATATTAATGCATATGCTGACTCTGAGGAGATTTCTGACAGAAAAATATTGCATCAGGAGAGGTAGCTTCTGGCTTTGAACCTGCCTTAGTGAAATACTATCGGATCTACTCGGCTAATCAGTGAACTATGTCTTGAACTGTTTAGCCATTATTGTAAAACCAGACAATAGTACTCACACAATATTTCTCTAAGCACCGTATTTGGTTCTCATGATTGTGTTCATTTTGGCCATGAATCACCCCTGGTTTCAGAAAGTGTGTTAGAGAATTCTAGCCTCTGAATTCTCACAGAAGCGGCTCCACTTCACACTTACATAGGTGATCTCCTATCAAGAGTATTCTGCCATACCCCACTTGATTAAACAAGATATAGGAATCATTAAAAGTTTTTCACTTAACCTTTACATCACTGACATACATGATTTTTATTCACAGAATAGGTAAGTGTTCACGGAATCTTCATAACTTAGTTGTCCCATTGAACCATGATCTTGGGATCTCCAGTCAACATGGTTGGGTTACCATTACAAAGTTTATGTCTCAATAGGGTTTAATCCCATTCCGAGTGTCAATTTTGACATTTGATCTCTAGATAAACCTTTTGTAAGCGGATCCGCAAGATTCTCCTTCGATCTAACAAAATCGATGGAAATCACGCCATTAGAGATCAGTTGTTTAATAGTATTATGTCTGCGACGTATATGTCGAGACTTACAATTATACATACTGTTTTGTCCTCGATGTATCGCCGACTGACTATCACTATGTATGCTTACAGGATCAATAGGTTTAGTCCAACATAGAATATCCTCTAGGAAATTACGAAGCCATTCTGCTTCTTCTCCTGCTTTATCTAGTGCGATAAACTTAGATTCCATCATGGAACGAGCTATGCAAGTTTGTTTTGTGGATTTCCATGACACCGTAGCACCGCCAATAGTGAATACATATCCACTTGTTGCCTTAGAATCTTTGGAATCAGATATCCAATTTGCATCACAGTATCCTTCTAATACTGCTGGATATCTTGTATAGCATAATCCCAGATTCATTGTATATTTTGAAGTACCTTAGTACCCTTATGAAAGCTTTCCAATGATCCTCATTTGGATTACTTGTAAACCTACTCAGTTTATTCACATCACATGCTACATCTTGTCTAGTACAATTAGTTATGTACATCAGACAACCGATTATTTGTGAATATTTTAACTGAGACATATGTTCACCTTTGTTTTTTGACTAAATGCAAAGTTAAGTCAATTGGAGTTTTTACTGGACTTTCATTAAAGACAATAAATATTTTTAGAACATACTCAATATAATGAGATTGTGTCAACGCAAGTCCATCAGATATTTTAGAGATTTTAATCCCCAAAATTACATCTGCAACTCCCATGTCTTTCATATCAAAATTTTGAGTCAACATCTTCTTAGTATTCATGATTACATCACGAGTACTTCCCATGATCAACATGTCATCAACATATAGACATACTATCACATAAGAATTAGAAGTGTTCTTGATATAGACACATTTGTCATACTCATTAATTTTAAATGCATTTGACATCATCGTTTGATCAAATTTTTGGTGCCATTGTTTTGGCGCTTGTTTTAGCCCATATAATGATTTAACGAGTCGACACACTTTGTGTTCTTACAAAAACCTCGGGTTGTTCCATGTAAATTTCTTCCTCTAATTCACCATTTAAAAAGTCAGTCTTAACATCCATTTGATGGATTTCCAAGTTATAGACTGCAGCGATCGCAATAAGAACCCTTATTGAAGTGATTCTAGTTACCGGTGAATATGTATCGAAGAAATCAAGACCTTCTTTTTGTCGATAACACTTGGCTACCAATCTGGCCTTATATTGATCAATAGATCCATCAGCTTTAATTTTTTTCTTAAAAATCCACTTACAACCGAGAGCTTTATGCCCTGGTGGGATATTAACCAACTCCCAAGTGTGATTTTTTTCATAATGGAATCTATTTCACTTTTGATCGCTTCTTTCCAGTAAGGAGCTTCTAGATTTGACATAGCCTCAGCATATGTTCTTGGATCATTTTCTACCATATAGGTGAGAAAATCTGGACCAAATGACGTTGAAGTCCTGGCCTGTTTACTTCTGCGAGGTTATGTTTCCTCATTTTCTGAAGTATTATCCTCTGTGGATTCAAGTGTCCGCTTACTTGGACTCGCGTCTTTTCTGTCTTTATTAGGAAAGACATCCTAAAAAAACACAGCATTTCTTGACTCCATGACTACATTCACATGTATATCTGTAATGTCAGATTTATGCACTAGAAATCTATATGCACTACTGTCATTTGCATACCCGATAAATATGCAATCTATTGTTTTAGGCCCAATTTTTATTTCTTTAGGTTTAGGCACTTCCACCTTTGCTAAACACCCCCACACTTTCAAGTATTTGTAGCTTGGCTTATGGCCTTTCCACAACTCATATGGGGTCTTATCCATCTTTTTAAATGGAATACGATTATGAATGACATTTGCTGAGAGGATCGCCTCCCCCCACAAGTTCTGAAGTAAACACAAACTTATCAACATAGCATTCATCATTTCTTTCAATGTGAGGTTTTTGCGTTCAGTAACACCGTTTGATTGAGGTGTATACAGAGCAGTAGTTTGATGAATAATGCCAGATTCTGAACATAGTTCATTAAACGGTGCATCATATTCACCACCTCTATCACTACGAACCTTTTTGATTCATTTGCTAAGTTGATTTTCGACTTCATTCTTATAGTTTTTGAAAGCCTCAATTGACTCATCTTTGCTAGCAAATAGACATAACAATATCTTGTACAATCATCGATAAATGTTACAAAGTATTTTTTACCGCCTTTCGATTGAACAAATTTTAAATCACACAAATCTGTATGAATTAAATCTAATGGTTCTGTGTTTCTTTCCACCTATGGAAACGGCACCTTAGTCATTTTCGCTTCGACACATATTTGGCATTTTTCAGTTTCATTAGACTTTAAATTAGGTAATAAATCTAAATTCATCATTCTACGAAATGATTTATTATTTACATGTCCTAATCGATTATGACATAAACAAGACGACTCAGTCAAGTAAGCAGAAGTAGATGCAACTTTATTAGCCTCATCGGGCACAACATTTTTAGGCATAATAGCCATTACATTAAGTTTGAACATCCCCTCGGTGAGATAACCTCTACCGACAAACACATCATATTTGGTCAGAATGACCTTATCAGAACCAAACACTATTTTGAACCCAACCTTGCTCAACATAGCACCACAAACTAGATTCCCCTAATGTCATGAACATGGAGAACATTGGTCAATGTCAGCTTCTTCCTAGAAGTCATCTTCAGAATCACATTGCCTGTTCCCAGAAAAAAAACGTTTGAATGAGAAGAGTTTCCCATCCACAGTTTCTCAAAGCTTCCATCCTTATAGGTTGAAAAAATCGCACGGTCAGGACATACATGTCTTGTGGCTCCAGTGTACACAAACCACTGTCTTGGATTCCCCACAGTATTGCATTCTGTCACCACAGCGCAGAACATGTCATCATCACCATCAGTTTCAGCCACATGTGCCCTTGGATGAAATGGCTTCTTCCCATGGCACTCAGCTGATCGGTGCCCAAATTTGCCACAGTTGCGGCATTCACCATTAAACTTGTACGCATTTTGTGGTTTCTTGGACGATTCACCAATTTTCTAGGAAGATTGTCCAGTTTTCTTCCTCTTCTGATTTTTGACCTTAGCAACATGAGTTTTGGCCTGTCCAACCTGCACATAATTTTTCTTTTCAGATCCTCTATTGTCCTCCTCAATACGGAGTCGGACAATCAGATCATCCATAGACATCTGCTTTCGCTTGTGTTTGAGATAACTTTTATACTCCTTCCATGAAGAAGGTAGTTTCTCAATTACACAGGCTACTTGAAAATTCTCATTAATAATCATACCCTCTTCTAAGAGTTCGGATATAATTATTTGTAGTTCCTTAACCTGTTTAATTACAGTTTTGGAATCCACCATCTCATACTTTAGAAATTTACCTACAATAATTTTCTTAGCACCTGCATCCTCAGTTTTATATTTTTTTCTAAGGCAAGCCACAGTGCTCTAGCAGACTCAAACGTACAATATACTCCATACAGAGTATTGTCCAAGCCATTCTGAATGTAATTTTTACATAAAAAATCACTATGATTCCAACTCTCAAGAGCAAGCAAAATCCTTTGTTCGAGGTTGTCTGGAAGCACAACTGGTTTCTCTTCAGTGAGCATCCTGGCAAATCCAAGTGTAGTCAAATAGAACAGCATCTTTTGCTGCCAACGCTTGAAATTCAGACTGTTAAATTTCTCTAGTTTCTCTCCATGAGAAGAACCAACCACAGCAATAGTTGATTGTGTCACAATAGTAGTAGGCACAGTTGCATTTGATAGTAGATTCAGACTTCCACTTTCCGCAGCATCAGCAGTAGGTGTCAATGATGCATTATTAACAGTAGTCATTTATGTTCAGATACAGAAGATCAACAGTTCAGTTCTGGTTCGAAAAAACGATACCAAACAAGATGAAGAGACTTTTTCCGAATATCACCGAATGATATTCAGCTTCAGCAGAAAAAAAAATTGTTCATAATCGAATTGAAAATTTATTTAATTACACATACTAAAAAACGTTTCAGAACAAAGAGGTTCTGAAAAATTTGTCTTAAGATTGTTATACCCGTTTGCGAATAAAATAAATATTCAGAAAAAAATAAAGAACAATTTTATTTCCAATTCAAAATATAAATATAATTACAATGGATGTAAAATAACATAAAAGGATATGCAAAACTGAGATGAGTTGCACTATGTCCTTAAGACAAATTTGCACCGGCTTGTACCCACGGTTGTTGCCATTGTCTCCCAGGATAACTCAGTTTACCTTTTCTGATGGAGAGGTACTTCAATTCTGAACTTCGTCGAACTCTGACAATGCATTTACTCCCACTACTCCCACTACTCCCACTTTGATATCAATATTAATCATGACAGTTTCGAAGATGATAGGTCTCAGCAGAAGATGAAAAAGTCTCAGCTGACTGAGACACTCAGTCTGCTGAAAGTGCATTGGACGAACACTTAGTCTACTGAAGCTGACTATGCCTCAGCCGATTATTCCCCTGCTGATGCAGAGTTTTCCTCAGCTGACTTTTTCAATAAATATAATACTAACCCATCCCAAGGCCTCAGGCCCATTCCCCAAGCCCAAGCCCAAGCCCACGGTCAACGGGCACGGGCAGGCGGCGGCGGCGCGCGTGTGTGGCAATTTTAGCAGAACATCGTCTGTCTAAAACCATTCTGAACTCTCTCTCTTTCTCTAAGAGCTTACACCAATCATCAACTATCATCATATAAATACTTGACATTGGAACACTCATGTTCCAATGTGGGATAAAGTTTTACACTACTTTACTTCACATATCTCACAACAATTTAAAGCGTTAATATCACATTCATCCGTACTCCGAATTGAATGATTTTAAATCCTATTGTCAACTACTTATTGTGTAGTTTTCAATAATTTAATAAAAGTCTCGATAACTTTAATAAAAGTCTATCGAACTCGCTTTTTCAAATAGTTGTCGTAAATGATTAAAAAATCGATAAAATCGATTTTTCCTCTATTTTCTCCAACAAAAACACCTTTTTACATGGGTTTCTTGATACACCTACTTACATGCAGCAGCCACCTGGCTTTGTTCATCCTGATTTTCCCCATCATGTTTGCAAGTTACACCACAGTTTTTATGGTCTTAAGCAGACCCCTTGGGCCTGGTTTTCCCGTCGTACTTCTTATTTGGTTACTCTAGTTTTTCGGGCTTCTACTTCTGATGCCTCTCTTTATTGTCTGCATACGCCTGGTGCCACTTTTTTTGTTCTTATCAACGTGGATGATATTATTATTACTGCTTCCTCGCTTACTGTTGTTGATGCCCTTATTGGCAAGCTTGGTTCTCAGTTTCTCGTCAAAGATCTTGGTGGCCTCTCCTATTTTCTTGGTTTTTCAGGCTCACCGCACCCTTACTAGCTTGTATCTCTCTTAAGGCAAGTATATTGAGGATCTTCTTGCTCGCTCGAACATGACTAATTCCAAGCTTTGCAAAACTCCTATGGCTGCCAATATTATCTTATCTCGTTATGATGGGCCCCTTTCTAGGATCCTACCTTTTACCGCAGCATTGTTGGGGGCCTCCAAAATTTGGCTATGACTCGACCGGACATTGCCTTTGCAGTTCATAAAGTCAGCAAGTTCATTCACGTGCCTCGTGATACACATTGGAAGGTTGTCAAGTGTATCTTATGCTACTTAAAATACACATTTACGGATGGCTTGTTTTTCTCTTCTCAGCCCGTTTCCTTCATTCATGCTTACTCTAACTCCGATTTGGCTGCTGACCCTGATGATAAACGAACCATTGGTGCTTATTGTGTTTATCTTGGTTCCCACCTCGTCAGCTGGGCATCCAAGAAGCAGCCTACTGTTTCCCTTAGTATAGTACTGAGGCTGAATACAAGGATGTCTCCAATACTACGGCTGAGCTTCAATGGCTCACCTCCCTTCTGCATGAACTTGGCATCAAGCCGTCCTCTCTTCCAGTTTTATGGTGTGATAACATCGGTGCCACTTATCTGTCCTTGAATCCGGTCTTCCTTGCCCGCACCAAGCACATTGAAGTCGATGTTCATCATGTTCGTGAGCTTTTTCTTCGCAAACAGTTGGAAGTTCGCTTCCTTTCCAGCGAAGATCAGATTGTGGATTTTCTTACCAAGCCCCTCAGCCATGCTCGCTTCTAGTTGCTCAAGTCCAATCACCTTGTGTGTCCTACACCCCTAGGATTGCAGTGGATGTCGATCCAAACCCTAAAGCCGACTAGGGTTTAGAATTCTCTAGGGCTTAGCTTTTTTTGTATACAAAGTTATTTCGTTAGAAATTTGCCCATGTGTGATTACTATTTAAAGATCACATCATTGTAACGTTTAAGCATGGAAAATCAATACGTACCACTCTTGATTCTATAGAAAGAAACTTGATGACGGCACCAAAAACTCATCACTCAATCCTTCAAAGTTGAAAGACAAAGAAATATTGACCATCAGTATGATTTCATGGCATGCCTGGAAATTCTCTAACGGATATTGTTACCAGCCTTCTAATTTTATCCACTAATTAATTGCATGCATGCATGGAGGTTTTCCTTAAACTATAAATTACCCTCTCCCTTCTTTTCACAAATGCATTCCGGTATATAGGAGCCTTCTCAATAAAGGGTTTTTCTTTCTCTGATTTGATTTGGAGAAAGATTTGCAATTTTTTTTTTTTTTTTGGAGGAAAATTAAATAACAAAAAAAAATATGAGTGAACAGAATAAGAGGATCGCCATTATTGGCATTTCTTCTATTCTTTTGGTGGCTGCGGTTGTCGGCACAGTAACCTATGGTGTTAGCAAGAAGAACGGTGAAGACGCCGGTAGCCAACCGGTCTCAACCTCTTCAAAATCTATACATTCTGTATGCCAATACACTGATTATAAGGACACATGTGAAAAGAGTCTAGTAGAAGCTAAGGACAATGATGACCCCCAACAATTGGCCCAAGTTGCTTTCAAGGCCGCCATTGAAGGCGTCAAGGAAGTAATGGCTAACTCTTCACTTCTTAAGGAGGCTGCCACAGATCCAAGAACATCACAAGCATTTGAGATTTGCAAAGAAGTCTTGGACGACTCCATTGATGATCTTCAAAGGTCGGTTGAAAAGATTGCCAATTTCGATAAGACCAGTTTCGATGTGTTTGTAGATGATCTCACAACATGGTTAAGTGGAGCTGGTACATTCCAACAGACTTGTTTGGACGCTTTTGAAAACACAACAGGTGATACCGCGGAGAAGATGAAGAAACTTATGAAAACCACCACTGAGCTAACAAGCAATGGATTAGCCATTGTTACACAACTTGGAAAAGTTCTTGAAGGTTTACAGATTCCAGGGTTTAGCAGAAGGCTACTTGCAGATGATGATTATTACAACTATGGGAATAATCCTCATGTACGCAGTCTTCTTCAAGCCGACCCCAAAACTTTGAAGCCCAATGCAGTTGTTGCCCTTGATGGGAGTGGCCAATTCAAGAGTATCCAAGCAGCTATCAATACTGCACCATTGAAAGTTAACAATACATTTATCATTAAAGTTAAGGCCGGTGTTTACCGCGAGTACATTGAGGTCCCAAAGAAGGCATACAATATCTACTTGATTGGAGAAGGCCCAACTAAGACCAGGATTACAGGAAACAAGAACTATGCTGATGGAACTGGAACATTCAAAACTGCAACAGTTGGTGATTACATATATTATAACACACAAAAAAAGAGTTTTCTTTACGTTCAATAGATCTTATATACTAATTGATGTTTTCTTTGTGTGTGTATAAAACAGCCGTCAATGGAGATAACTTTATTGCTAGAGATATTGGCTTTGAAAACACAGCAGGAGCTATCAAGCATCAAGCCGTAGCACTCCGTGTTTCTGCTGACCGATGCATCTTCTACAACTGCAACATCGACGGTTACCAAGACACTCTTTATGCTCACAACCACCGTCAGTACTACCGTGACTGCACCATCTCCGGAACCATAGATTTCATCTTCGGTGATGCAGCTGCAGTGTTCCAAAACTGTAAAATGGTGGTGAGGAAGCCACTTGACAACCAGGCTTGCATGGTCACTGCACAAGGACGTAAAGATCCTCGTGGAAAGGGCGCCCTTGTCCTCCAGAATTGCACCATCACAGCTGAGCCAGCCTTTTTGGCTGCCAAGCCAAGGCCTGATGCATTCTTGGGAAGGCCTTGGAAAGAGTATTCCAGAACAATTGTGATGCAATCTTTCATTGATAGCATAATAGTACCACAAGGTTGGGCAGAATGGGCAGGAACATTTGCTCTTGATACTCTAAGCTATGCGAGAATATCGAACGGGGACCGGTGCTAACACCGCTCGTAGGGTTCAATGGAAAGGCATGAAGAAGTTGTCACCTGACCAGGCCTTGAGCTTCACCCCCGGTACATACATCGACGGCAAAGACTGGATTCAGGGCACTGGCCTTCCTTACACACCCGGCATGATGAAAGTGTAAAAACAATGTTAAGATTTTCCTCCATGTGACCCTGTAAACTATTCATGAACAATTTATAATATAACATTATTTCACTCATCTATTATACACATGCATGGAGTTTGGTATTGCCTTTTTCTTCCTTTTTTTTTAGCTAAAATGCCATACTGTCACGACGCAGTTAAGATTATGAATGTTGTGAAGTGTGGCTAGATCTATACGTCTGGAATCTGGCAAAGCTATCTAGTAGTCAGCTGAGTGATGGGTTGTTGACTAGAGTATTCAGTTTGTGGAAGTCAGCTGGGTGAAGTCAGCTGAGATCCTTCTGCCAGCAGCGTAGTCTGCTGAGTCTGTGAACTACTGAACTGTGCATCTAAGCATTGGTTACTGAGCTGAGTGAGTCAGCAGTGTTGGGCCCACATCTAGGGCATTTATGGGAATTCCGATGTTACACCTTTGGCGGTTAGAGTTTAGGATTCCAATGCTATAAATACCCAATGATTGAAATCAATGCATGTGTGTGTAAATCTTTCTAGACTTCACTGCATAGTAAAATATCTCTTTTCTGTCCATGGAGTAGTCGGCACAACGCCGAAAACCATGTTAAATCACTGGGTTCTTCTTGTTTCTGTTTATCTTGTTATTTATTTACTTTTACGTTAGTTTTCTTCTGTTATTCCGTATTGTCTTTGCTTGTTCTAGGATTCAGTATGTTATAACAAAATGGTATCAAAGTGCTGGTTCTAGGAATCATCATATTGAACGGCTTTTATCACCACCAAGGTCTTTGCTAGCGCTAGGTTCTGAGATAAATGGCGTGTTCTTCAACAAGAAAGATGTATGCAATCAAGTTTCCGAGGAGAAAAAACTTCAGTTTACGGCAGATCAAGATGCAGGCCTTGTTAAAGCAACAAGGGTTGTGGACTCTTTATCTGGTAAAGGGAAGGCCAGTTCAGATGAGATGGCTAGTCTGGAAAATAAAGAACATTCAAGTATCGTGTTGTGCTTGTAAGATGATATTATCACTGAAGTTGCTGAGAACAACACTTTTGCTGAGTTGTGATTGAAACTTGAAAGCCTATATATGACTAAGTCATTAACCAACAAATTATTGTTGAAGCAACGTCTGTTTAGTTTAAGGATGCTTGAAGGTACTCAGCTGAATGCAATATTACTTGACTTAAGAAATATTGATGTTAAGATTGAGGATGAAGATGCAGCTCTAATATTGTTGGTGTCATTGCCGGCATCATATGATAAATTTGTTTAATACTTTATTGTTGGGAATGATACAATGGATTTGGAAGATGTAAGGTCAGTTTTATATGTTAGGGGGCTAAGGCGCAAGGCAGCACGCACAGACAATCAGGATGCTGGACAAGTAGACAATAGCAGCAGTGGGAAAAAGGCATGGACATAAGAAGAAATCCAAGGAATCTAGGTCCAAAGGTCCTAAATCCATGGATGTCTGTAATTACTTTAAGGAGCAGAGACATTGGAAGTCCAATTGTCCAAAAACGAAGAACATCATGAGAGCAATTCTGGCACAATTGTTGTGGCATCTGAGCACTCAGACGAGGATCTGGTTCTTGTTGTTGGGGACTCAACACATCATGTTGATGTGTGGACCCTAGATTCTAGAGCATTCTATCATATTTGTCCACACAAGGAGTGGTTTTCTACTTATGAGTAGATAGATGGAGAGCGTATTTCTATGGCCAACAACAAGGTCTGAAAGATAGTCAAAACTGGCTCAGTTAAGTTGAGGATATTGGAAGGAAGATTCTGCACACTAAAATATATTAGACATGTTCCATAGATGACCAAGAATTTGATATCTCATAGCCTACTGAACAACAAGGGGTTCAATTACAAGAGAGAGGGCGGAGTGTTGAATGTCTACAAAGATTCAGTTGTGGTCCTCATGGGTATCAAGAGGAGAACCTTGTATATTTTGCAAGGCTTTACTGTATCTGGCTCTACTGTTGTTGCATCCTCAGCAGTTCACCAGTCACAGCACAGTAAGTTGTGGCATATGAGACTGGGTCACATGGGTGAAAGAGGAATGCCTTCTTTCTTTAGAATGTCCTCTTAGGGGTATAAAGTCAAGGATCTGTACATTTGTGAGCACGGTGTATTTGGGAAGCTACATGAGAGCAAGTTCTCAGCAGGTATACACAGCACAAAGACATCACTTGATGATTTCTAGGGGCCATCAAAGGTGGAATCATTAGGTGGTCACAAATATTTTGTGTCCTTTATAGATGACTATTCAAGGATGAATTGGGTGGTGATGGTGTAACACAAAAGTGATGCATTCAGTAGTTTCAAGAAGTGGAAGGATCTAGTGGAGAATCAGACTTTTAAAAAGATCAAGAGGCTTTGAATATATAAGGAACTGGAATTTTGCTGGTCCGAGTTTGATGAATGCTGCAGAAAAGAGAGTATTTCCAGACATCATACAGTCAAGAATACTCTTCAGCGGAATGGGGTAGCTAATAGACTAAATCAAACAATTATGGAGAGGGCAAGATGCATGCTCTATAATGTTGGTTTATCAAGGAGATTTTGGGCAGTGGCTGTTAGCACATCATGCTACTTAACCAACAACGGACCTCACACATGGATCAATCTCAAGACACCAACTGATATATGGTCAGGCAAGCCTGCTGACTACTCAGTTCTAAGGGTTTTTGGAAGTGCAGTCTACCTACTAATATGTTAGTAAGGGTAAGATGGAGCGAAGAAAGAGTATTTGTAGGGTATGAAGATGAGGTGAAGGGTTATAGAATTTGGTATCATCAGAGAAAATGGTCAATCTCAGCAGAGATGTCATTTTCGATGAAATTTCTATGCTCTGCTCATCAGTGAGAGGGTCTGCTGAATTTAAAACCAGTGTTGAATCTGAGAGAGCTGAAAAAGAGGTGGAGCTTCAGGTGGAGTCGGTTGAGCTGCAACACTCAGCCGATCCAAGTCAGCATTCATTTGATTTGGTACTACATCAACTAGAGATGAATCCAAACCGGTCAGCTGAACAGGGGTCAACTAATACTCAGACAAAATATATTGGTCAACAGAGTATAGCTGTCAACAGAGCTAGTAGAATCAATTTTGGGGTACCTCCTAAGAGGTATTTGTTTGATGACATTGTTGGATATGCACTTCAAGTTGCAGATTAAGTGGATGGATCGGAACCATCTACTTATAGGGAAGCAGTGACATGTTCTGAGTCATCTCAATGGCTTGCTGCCATGGGAGATGAAATTGAGTCATTAATGAATAATTGGACTTAGGATATGGTCAAACAACTAAAGGAAATGAGGATAATCACTTGTAAATGGCTCTTCAAGAAGAAGGAAGAATGACATCTGCCAAGAGAGTCATGTATAAGGCATATTTGGTTGCAAGAGGGATCAGACAAAAAGAGGGTGAACTTTGATGAGATATTTTCACCTATGGTTAGACACGCTTCCATCGGAGTGTTACTAGCAATGGTGGCACAACAAGATCTTGATTTTGAGAAGTTAGACATGAAGACAGTCTTTCTACATGGTGGTGTAGATAAGAATATATACATGACTCAGCCAGAGGGGTTCCAAGTTCTTGGAAAGAAAGGTTTTGTGTGCAAGTTGAGGAAGTCCTTGTATGGACTTAAGCAAGCTCCAAGGCAGTGATATAAAAGGTTTGACAGTTACATGATCCAGCTGGGTTATAACAGAAGTCCATATGACTGCCTTGTGTATCATAGTCGGCTGGGAGATGGATCATACATCTATCATGTTCTGTATGCGGTTGACATGTGCATAGCTGCTGAAAAAAAATTGATATTCAGAGTCTGGATGACCTTCTCAGTGCTGAATTTGAAATGAAATGTTTAAGTTCAGCAAAGAAGATTTTGGGGATGGAGATATTTAGAGACATGAGTCAGAAGAATCTTTTCTTTTCTCAGCAGCGTTACATACAAAAGATTTGGCAAGTTTGGCATGTCTACTGCAAAACCAATAGATACTCATATGGCATCCAATGCTCCTTTATATTTTTATTCTTCACAGTTTGAGAAGAAGGACTATATCTCAAAAGTTCCCTATGCTAGTGTAATAGGAAGTCTGATGTATGCCATGGTCTGCACTAGGCCTGATCTAGCTCAGGCTGTCAATGTTGTCAGCAGATTTATGGCTCAACCTAAAAATGAACACTGTAAAGCTATGAAAATGATTTTTAGGTACCTTAGTGGTACACCAGATGCTTGACTCATTTATGGAGATGATTGTTGGGAATTTTAAGTTTTAAATTTATAATCCAGTCTAACCCCAAGTGCAAAGTTTAATAATGCAGTGGCTCGACCGGGTCATCCACAGGGAATCGTACTTTGTCTAGTTCTAATCAATTGTTCTAAATTTGTCACAGTTATTATTGTTATCACTAGAATTATAAGGGAAAAAAATAAAAATGTCCTACACTTAACAATTGAAAAACTACAATTAAAATAAAACAAAATGAACCTAGTAATGAAAACAATAGAAAATAAACTGGACAGAAGATCTAAAATCCAAAGCCAGTAAAAATAGTTGCGAACCGGATTAACGAAGATGATTCTATTTTATAAACTAAAAATACAATAAAAATTATAAAACTGTTACGATGACTATGGTGATAAAAAAATCAGCACAAATGATTTTTTCAATTAATCTAACGATGAACAAGCAACGATCCACCGATCCCGCAACCCTCATTTTCTTCTCTAAGGTTGTCTTGTGATGACTTAACGAAAATTGTGATTCATCTATCGTGGGTACGAATTTTTAATATCTTAGAAGAATTCTCCTATTAATCTATTTCATCTATCGATTCAAAAGATTAACGCTTTGACTAACAATGTGTGAGATTTGTTCAATCTCGCAACCTAGATTTCCAACCTAACGACTGTCGTTATTAGAGTAAAAATCTAATCTTGACTATGGTGACCTTGGTTTAACAATTAATTCTCCTTAATTATTGAACAATCAAATATGCAACACATTCATCAATTGAAATTGGACAACAATAAAAATCATAGGAAAGATACAATTTCATTAAACTCACAAGACAATCCAAAAGTCGAAATCAAGACGCTGCTGAGAACGGTTTCACAGAGCTTGTTCCAAACTGCTTCAGCCTTTAACCATAGTTAATTCTAGACAAAATAAATAAAAAAGTAGTGCTCGGTCGACCGAGAGGAAGGGTTCGGTCGACCGAACCGTGTTTTCTAGGGTTTCTGCGCCGAAATTGTTCTCCAGAGAAAATTCTTGCCCTCCTTGTCAATGACTCCCCGTCCTTTTATACTTATTTTCCCGAGAATAGGATAATTACTATTCTTTTCTCTTATTATTTGAAAAAGAAAAATCTAAACCCTAAACAAAATATAAAAATAAAGACAATCCCTATTTTATCCTTCTATTTAATCTTCAAATAAATGTTGTTTTAAACTCCTTCAGCTCTTTGACTCATTCCATGATATGTTTATGTACCTACAAAATAATAAGAACATGCAAAGTGTAACATCCCATATATAAATAGATAATTACTAATAAAATCACATAAATAACCCAACTTTGCACTTTAATAATTTCCACATTCATTCTTTTAATAATTCAATTAAACACTTAATTTTCTATAAAAATCAATAAAATACAAAGGACATTGTTATGAAATAATGTAATATAAATCATAAAAATCACCGTAAACAACTCCCCCACACTTAGCTTTTGCTCGTCCCGAGCAAGACAAAAGAGAAAACATAGACTTACTTATGCATCGAACCACATAAAGTCCCATATTTCAAATCACAACCGGTCGACTAGCATCAATAACATACATCCAATGTAATAAGCGATTACTCGAATGTGTGGTGTGTGCAAAGCCTCCTTCAACTTCCACTGATTCCACACTTGACGATTAAATTCAAGTTAGCCAACAAGTACCCATTTAGGACAGATAATGAATTATCCTGATTATACATACGCCCTACAAAACTACTCACGTCATCACTAGAGTAATACATACGTTTTTGAAATCTTTTCAGTTGTACCAGAGGATATTCCCTACAACATATACCTTGGCCTATACTGGGGATATGTGGAAAATATATCAATGTTCTCATTATTATTATTATTATTGAGACTAAGACATTCTTATTTTACATCATTTTGATGTTTCCTTTTGCTCTTAGTCTCGAAATTTTTATTTTTATTTTTAAAGTCGATACTTCCGTCTCAGGCATGGTGACCTTGTTGACTTCCATCACAACTAACTTATCTTATGTACCTTAGGTGTAGCACCAACCCACCGAAGAGCAGTCAGCCCTAAGGACACTTTTCCCATTATCCGAATACCAGGCCAAGCCCCAGCCGAGGTAGGTTATGATATTGGACTCTAGGCGATAAGCGTTTATTTATTTATTACATTTCGCTATTTCTTTCCCTATCACATTCAGGCTTTGGTATATTCACGATACTTCCTACTTCCAATTCCAACTACGCACATATTACAATTTTCATGACATTTTCATTAGCACTAAGCGAACGGTCTTATAACCAGAATCAAGCATTATCGGTTTAATTGGGTACAGTTTCCAAAGTTCATCTCGTCATTGGAGAGGCTTATGTGAAAAGAATTCGAGCAAAGGCTTATTTATCAAAGGTCTATGCTGAAATACTAGTCAACTCAGCACAAGTATGAGAATATAACAAGTGAGTAAGCCAAAATAAAATCATGCTCGGGACGGTTTTTTTTTATTTTATTTATTTATTTAGTAAGCACAATAAATTAAGCACATTTGTAGGTACAACCAACCCCTCCCCCACACTTAAATAACAACATGTCCTCATGTTGTGCAGAATTTAAGAAGAGATAAAGTACTTAGCTGATTTGGTAATGATGCGAATAGTGGCTGAAGTGGGATAGATAATCGACCCGTGGGTTAGGCATGAGCGTGAAAAGGCCAACGTTCGAGATGTCATATGTAGTCCTTTTTCAGCAACGACTTCAATGCTAGCTTGACAAAACAGCTATAAATGTACCTGCACTACTTGAGAAACATGGCAATATCTCGGGGGACACATGGGGAATATAACATGTCGTGCGAAAGTAACGATAGAGGAGACTATAAAGTAGCAGGGCTAGATGCAACAGAATGACAAGAGACAGACATAGAAACACAATACCACAAAATGCGATGCCACTATACTAATAATGCAAAGAATACTGCGATACACGAAGAAAATAGAAACACAAATACTAGGCCAAGCTAAACTTCATATATGTCGGCCCAATCCACAATCCGGATTAGGCGACGAAGCATGTCAATTGCAGGAGGGAGGTCATATTCAATTTGCAAGTTCCAGTCATCTCCCGCAACATCTACTCATTTAAAATGTTCATCACGGAGTACCAGCAACAAATCAGTAAGCATCGGGTCATTCAGAATCGTATATGGCTGTCTTGACGCACGTTGAAGGTCCTCAGTACTGAACTCTCCACCACCCACAGTGTGCGGTACAATGACAACATAAGTAATGGTCCTAATGCATGTGATTATATGGTAATCAACGTCAAGGATAAGCGTTCCTCCAGGCCCATCATCTAGATTGATATGGCGGATTCTATTAATGAATGGGAGCTCATGCGGGGGACATCCGTATTCCATGTCAAAACACAGCTGAACTGAAGCATATTCACACAACATATTTACAAGACTAAACACTAAGACACATAAAACCATAGACATATGTAACGTTGAGAGTGACTAAAATATATATAGTTATATAGCTAGGATGCCCCCTAGTGGCGCTTTTGTTTTATGTCGTTGGCTCGACAATATTTTTATTCAGCCCAGGTCAGGCCATTTAACTTTCCTTCCGGCCATTACTTCATGCAAGCTCTGATCATTCGTGTGGCCACAGCAGCAACAATTTACGAACGCGGAAATTTCTTGTGTTTTAGTCATCCAGATCGTTCTAACCTTTGCCTTCTTCTTCTTCTCAGGTTTCTTCTTTGCAGTCTCCATCTTGACACTTGGTTTGCTAATCTGTTCTGGATCAATCTCAGCTTCCTTCTCTGGAATAGACGGGCCATTGTTGATAAGGGTTGAAGCATCTTCATCTAAACCAAACATGTCGGCCAGAGTTTCATCCAGCCTACAAACTTCGCTTGCTTCACAATCTCTGACATCCTTAAGGTAAATAACCATAGGCTTTTCTTTAGGTTGACCTATGTAGTGTTTCAGCCTTTGGCCATTAACCTTGAAGGGTTCATCGTTATGCCCTTTCAACTCCACTACTCCACTCGGAAAGACAGTAAGAATTTCAAATGGGCCGGACCATCTGGTCCTCAGCTTTCCAGGAAATAAATGTAACCTGGAGTTATACAACAAGACTAATTCGCCCACCTTAAACTCTTTTTTCTTAATTTTAGCATCATGGAGCAGCTTCGTTCTCTCCTTGCTAATTCTAGAGCTTTCATATGCTTGGAGTCGAAACTCATCCAATTCATGCAACTGCATCAGTCGATGTTCACCACATGACTGGGTGTTAAAGTTCAAGAACTTTATGGCCCAATATGCTCTAATTCGACTGGCAAGTGGCAGGGTTTGCCATACACCATCTGATAGGGTGATGTACCCATGGGGGTTTTATAGGCAGTACGGTATGCCCATAGCACATCATCCAGTTTGAGACTTCAATCCTTCCTATGATTGTTCACAACTTTTTCCAGGATCCTTTTAAACTCTGATTACTTCTCTCGACCTGGCCACTAGTCATAGGATGATATGGTGTGCCAATTTTGTGCCAGACACTATATTTCTCAAGGACTTTTTCTAGTGGCCGGTTGCAGAAGTGCGTTCCCTCATCACTGATTAAGGCACGGGGACATCCAAATCTCACGAAGATATTTTTCTTAAGAAAGCTCATGACCGTTTTGTGGTCATTGCGAGAAGTGGCTTGAGCCTCCACCCATTTTGATACGTAGTCAACGCAGACTAAGATGTATTTGTTTCCACAGGAAGATGGAAACGGGCCCATAAAATTAATACCCCATACATCAAAGACCTCACATTCTAAAATGGGCTTCAATGGCATGTCAAAACGCCTGGTTAGAGCTCCGGACCGTTGGCACCTATCACAAGCCTTGCAGAAGGCTTCTGAATCCTTGAAGATCGTGGGCCAATAAAACCCGGACTGAAAGATTTTAGCAACGGTTTTCCAGGGCCCAAAGTGGCCACCAGTAGGCCCACTGTGGCACTGTTCAATGATATTTCGTTGCTCTGATTCGGGGACACATCTTCTCAACAATCCATCTTTACAGATTTTGAAAAGGTAAGGTTCATCCCACACGTAGGTTTTCAAATCAGAGAAAAATTTCTTTTTCTCCTGATATGAAAATTCTAGATTTAAATACTGGGAATGCAGGTAGTTGATGATAAAGGCATACCACGGAATATCAGGAGTGCACTCTTCTATACGCATAACATGCTCGAGAGGAAAGTAAAGGTTTATTTCTTCAGGCTCTTTCTCTTCTTCGTTCTTCATTCTAGAAACATGATCGGATACTACGTTTTCACTGCCCTTTTTATCCTTAATTTGAACGTCAAATTCTTGCAGGATCAATATCCAACGTAGTAAGCGCGGTTTAACATCTTTCTTAGTCATAAGATAGCGCAGAGCAGCGTGGTCAGTCCAAACAGTTACTACGGCGCCCAACAAGTAACTACGGAATTTGTCCATAGAAAAGACTACAGCCAATAATTCCTTTTCAGTGGTTGTGTAGTTTACTTGTGTGGGGTTCAGTGTGTGACTGGCGTAAGAGATGGGCTGGAATTTTCCCTTAACTCGCTGACCTAAGACTGCACCAACAGCGTAGTTGGATGCATCGCACATGAGTTCAAAAGGAAGGTTCCAGTTAGGAGAGATAAGGATCGGGGCGGAAATCAGTTGACTTTTAAGCTCATCAAATGCATGCTTGCAACTGTCATAAAAATTGAAAGCAACATCTTCTCTAAGTAAAGCGGAAAGGGGCTTGGCTATCTTGGAAAAATCCTTAATGAACCTCCTATAAAAACCAACATGTCCAAGGAAACCTCTTACTTCACGCACAATTTTAGGGAAATTCATCTTCTCTATAGCTTCAACTTTTGCCCTATCTACTTCCATTCCTCTTTCTGATATCTTGTGTCCAAGAACTATTCCTTCGTCTACCATAAAGTGGCATTTTTCCCAGTTTAGGACTAAGTTCTTTTCCACACAGCGGGATAATACTTGATCAAGATTAGCAAGACGGTGATCGAAGGATTGACCAAAGACGAGAAATCGTCCATGAATATCTCCATACACTTCTCGACAAGCCCATCAAAGATTGCCAGCATACATCTTTGGAATGTAGCTGGGGCATTGCAGAGACCGAATGACATTCGCCTGTAAGCGAATGTACCATAAGGGCCGGTGAAAGTTGTCTTTTCTTGGTCAACTGGGTCTATGGCTATCTGGAAATATCCCGAATAACCATCAAGAAAACAGTAGAATGCATGTCCTGCTAGACGCTCAAGCATCTAGTCAATGAAAGGAAGAGGGGAAATGATCTTTTTTCGTGACTTCATTGAGTTTTCTGTAGTCAATACAGACTCTATAACCAGTCACTAGCCTCAATGCTATTTCTTCACCCTTTTCATTCTTCTCGATAGTGATTCCTCATTTCTTAGGAACTACTTGAGTAGGGGACACCCATTCACTGTCAGCAATCGCAAAAATAATACCCAAGTCCAAAAGCTTGATAATCTCTTTCTTAATCACCTCTTGCATGTGAGGGTTGAGCCTCCTCTGGGGCTGTCTAACACACTTAGCACCCTCATTGGTTTTGATCTTATGCATGCATATGTCAGGAGATATCCCTCTAATGTCTTCCACTTGCCATCCAAAAGCCTTCGCATTCTTCCTTAACACATTCAACAACTTTATTTCTTCTAACCGGGATAACTTGGCAGAGATAATTAAAGGAAGCTTGTCACCTTCTCTCAAGAAAACTTATTTCAGGTGCTTAGGCAAAGGCTTCAGTACCAAATCCGCATGTCGTTCTTCTAAACTAGATTTAAGCTCCCCACTTTTCAGCTCAACGTCAATGAGTTTACTCAGTGGTCCTACTGACAAAGCTTCACCTTTCAACGAACCTTCATCAACTTCAGCTCCTAGTTGTTCTTGACTCACCCAACCAGGATTATTCAGATTTTCCACTAATCGCTCATACTCAGTCTCAACATCCTTGACTTGCTTTTCCATGCATGTAGTCGTTAAAGTCATCTAACATGTATTCAATGGAGAAGCCGGTTGGATAATCAGAGGGCCTCTGAATAGCTTTAGAGACATTGTAGCTCACATCCTGATCACCAACTCGTATGGTCACTTTGCCACCATCGCAATCAATGAGGGCTCTGGCTGTAGAAAGAAAAGGTCTGCCGAGTATTAAAGGGACATTCTCATCATTCTCAATGTCTAGGACATACCAGTCAACTAGGAAGGTGAATCTATCGATTTGAACTAAAACATCCTTTAACATCCCAGCAGCTTTCTTGGAGGATCTATCAGCAAATTGAAGATTCATGGTTGTGGGTTCTAAAAGATTATCTAAACGAAGTTGTTTACAAACAGACAATGGCATCAGACTAATGGATGCACCTAGGTCACCTAAAGAATTTGGAAAGACTAAGCCTCCCATCAACAATGTGAGCACAAATTTCCCAGGGTCACCCCTCTTGATTGGTAACTCATCATAACCAATCACATAGCAATTCTCACCAATTAACTGATCCATGTCTTCGAGCTTCTTTTTCGAGGACACAACATCCTTGATGAACTTTTTATACTTAGGCATCTCAACCAAAACATCTGATAATGGAAGATTTACCTGAGTATTTTGAAGAAGATTAAGTATTTTCTCATACTTTTTGTCTACATGCAAGGGGATGTTATTTTTTCTGGGTGGAAATGGAAGTTTCTTTAAGTCACTCTCAGAAAACACTTTCTTTGAGGATGAACTAACAGCTTTATCTTCCAAATCTTTCCACCTCACCACATTTTCACCTTTCTTGCCGATCAAGGGATCAGCCACCTGAGTACTATCATCCAGAACAGGGGGACATGGATGCACAACTTCCCCTCCTGCCTCAGCATTGGCAGGAGGGGTTAGTGGTTTCCCTGGTTCGGGGGACCACTAAGTTGAGCGCTGGATCTTAAATTCATAGCACTGGCCTCTTCTATACCATAAGGGAGTGTGGGAACTAGATCAGTGCATTGGCCTTGATTCAACTCAGTCTGAGCCACTTGACCACCTTTGGGGTTCTTCTCAGTGAAGCTGGGTAACTGTCCCGAGGGTCTAGAAGCTTTTTGCTCAGCTACTTGCCCGAGCTGTCTCTCAAGATTCTAAATTGTACTAAGAAGGAATTGGAAATTATTATTCTGCTCCTTCTGATAGGAGTCCAATTTAGTCTCAAGATCACTAGATTGAGGGGGGCTTTGAGAATTCTGAAAGTTTTGTGGAAAAGATTGGCTAGACCGACTTTGAAACATAGGATTTGGATTGTTCGGCCAATTCTGGTTGAACCTCTGATTTTGATTAGGAAAATTTATATTTTGGTTCTGATTGAAGTTCGGATTTTGATTGAAACCCTGGTTTTGAAAATTGCTTTGGCCAGAGAACGGATTGTTGAATCTCTGATTTTGGTGGCCGCTGAAAGCATTGACTTCAGCGTTCTGTCCACCCATGGGACAGAAACGAGCGGTATGTCCCACATTATCACATGTCTGACACGTGACTGGACTGAACTGTCCCTGATTCTGGACAGCATTGACTTGATAGGTAGGAGGGGAAATAAACTGACACTGGCCAACCACATGGCCGGGTTGACAACAACTTTCACAGAACAGAACTTGAGAGTTCTGAGGAAATGACTGGTTCTGACCCATAGGATTAGAGGATATTTTAAGAGCTGCCACCTGCTGTTGCAGCATGGAGATCTGATTTTGCATATTCACCTCCTCAATCCGGGGTGGCGGAGGTGTTTGGATAGCGTGAGATGAAGGGGCATAGTTGTACTTGGAAATATCTGCAAATAATTGCCACCCCTCTTCAGGCATTTTTCTTAAAAATGCCCCTCCTGATGAACTGTTGACCATACCCTTGGTGAGTTCGGTCAATCCACTGAAGAAAGTGTTGACTTGCCTCTCGCAAGTCTAAACCATGATGAGGGCATTTCCGCGGGGAGAGCCTTAAATCTCTTCCAAGAGTCAAAGAAAGATTCATTTTCCCTTTGGGAAAATGTGAAGATTTCACTCATGCACCGGGCCGTTTTTTAGGGTGGGAAATATTGACTCGGGAACTCATGCTCGAGTTCGGCCCGGGTTGTAATTGACTCGGCGGGCGAGAGAGCGTACCACTCTTTCGCTTCCCCTTTTAAGGAAAACGGAAACAATTTCAATTTAATTGCATCCTCATTAACCCCTTGTATGCGAGTTGTACCACATATTTCTAAAAATGCGTGTACGTGAGTGTGAGGATTCTCAGATTGAAACCCGTGAAAGATATATGCGTGTTGCATCATTTGAATAAGACCTGGTTTGAGTTCAAAGGTTGTAGCATTAATAGCTGGCAAAATGACAGCTGGGTTGACTTTGACTTCACCGGGCATGGCGTAGTCAGCCAACGTGCGTCTATTATTCGCAGCCATGATGATGATTTCTTCAATCTCCTCTGCTAGATTTTGCTCAAAATTTTGATTGGCCGTGTTTCCTTCGTCTGGGCGACCCGCAGGACGGACTCGTCGCCTGTTTGGTCTGACTATGGTTCGTTCGAGGTCAGGGGTGTAAAGCAGTGGGCCTCTCTGACTCCGAGTTTGCATAAACCGCAACCAAAATCAAGTTGTCCGCATCAATTGCTCCGAGTTTTTTTTATTTATAATATTTTTTTATTTTTTTATTTGTGATGACGGCCAAATTATACCCGTTATTCTATGATCTTTATCCCCGATTCTAGTTTGAAAAAGCATTAATGTAGGGATAATAAGTCGTAATATGCCTAATTTATATATACCCCGAGTTACGATTCGTTATTCTGCATTTCGATGATTTATTGCATTATTTGGTATTACAAACTATGTTTTTGTATGATAAATACAGTGAGCATTATGGACGGACTACGGAGAAGGAATTAAAGATTCAGGACAATGCAAAGCCCAGCAGAAGATAGAAGACAAAGCCCAGAAGAAGTGAAGGCTCGGTCGACCGAGCCCAGCCATTCGGTCGACCGAGTGGACTTAAAGCCCAGCACAGTCCAGCGTGTTAATTAAGTCGGTTAGGGTTTAGGGAATCCGATCCTTAGTCGGTTTCTAAGTCGGTTTTGAGCTCTATATAAACACATTGTCATTAGCATTATTCATTCATTCATACATTGATAAATTCATTAATAAAAGAGAACTACACATTGAGGGTTTTTTTCGGCAAGTTAGAAATTTGCTACAATGTAAGCCCTTAATCTTCATGTTTTATTTCCAAGTAATTAATTCTTCCAATTATGTTCGTATCGTTTGAAATTAATTAAACATAGCTAGATGATGTGATTCTCGGCTATGACGTTAGGAGGTGGTGACACCTTGTCTATGAGGATCCCATGACCTACGTCATAATCTAGAGTTATTCATGACTCTAGGTAATTTAATTAATGTGTATCTATGATAGTTTATATAAGTAATGTACGAATTCTTTGTTTAATACATTACGTATGAGGAAACGGCGAGAGGTTGGTTCTAGGATGTAATTAGGGGTTGAGTTCGTATGGATGACCGAGCAAAGTCGTTCGGTCGACCGAGCCTCGCACTCGGTCGACCGAGCCCTAGTTTCATCAGTTCAATCTGCCACGTCTTTATGGTGGGTTTAACCTAGTTGAATTTACTTTCTCAGTAGGTATGGCTACGGCTACGTCGCTCGTCAGTTTTTCATTAGCGTATCATTAGGAAATACCAATATAAGACGTCTAGTTCGGCTTACGAACGATCTTTCGGGACTTTCAGCAAGATCTAGATTAGTTTTGTATTAGGGAATTGTCGACACCTAGTCATACGTGAATCGTAGGTTAACAAGAGACTTACCAAGTAATTGTTAATAGGACGAGGGCTTGAGCGATCGTTTAGGAAGTACGCCTAACCATAGGAATGTTGCCTAAGCGAGGTGTACGGTTAATATCGGCATCCTTAGAATAATGAGCGTGTGAGTTATATGAGATGGATACCCAAAAGGTGAAGTCACGTAACAATACCACAGTGATCTAGTAACCTAACCGGTGCTAAGTCAAGTTAAGGGGATGACTCCCGTAGCCAATTAAATATGAATACGACGATTTACGATCGATGAGTTAAGTTGTCTTATATGAGTTATCTTGGTCCAAACGATAACGTTGATAATTGGAAGGTTAATTACGTGTGTATCTTTTAGGTTTGAGTTTGTTTATTTTATTTTGCCTTTTATGTTGGTCTTAGACCGTTGTTCAATGACGAATTAGGTGAGTTAATTATTTAAACTTAGGGTCCACATTTTGATTCCCGAGGGATCGACCTTGATTCACCATCGCTATGCTATGATGTACCTAGTGCTATTGCTAGAATTTGGTGGTCAAGTAAAATACATTTATAACACGATCGGACCGCAATCAAGTTTTTGGCGCCGTTGCCGGGGAATCAATGGCCCAATGATTGTTTAAATGAATTATGTTTATCTACTTCGTTTTTATTGTTTTTAGTTGCATTATTTATTTTTCTTATGACGAATTATACGTACTAGTATCTTTGTTAAAGGATTAAAGCGGGAATGGGGAAGATATTCGTTCGGTCGACCGAACGTATTCACTCGGTCGACCGAGCCTCTTCCGACCTTAATTCTATACACGGTGTTTTGTTTCCCGGTGTTCTGTTTCCCCTGTTTGTAGGTCGTAAGTTTGACAACGGTATGAGCAATCATCTTGTTTGTCAATTTACTAATTGTTTATTGTTTTTCAAATATTGCGAGATAATTCGAATCACTCACTTAAAGCGCCCAAGATCGGCAAAATGTCATCAACAAATTTTCTTGAAGCCGAGAGAAGAAGTTAAAGTTTTACGGACCAAAACTACACCTAAAAAGCCGTTAACACCAAAGCTCATGGAAAGGATAGAAAAGATGAAAGCAAAAATCCGAGAGGCGAGGAAATCAAGAGAGGCTAAAGAAGCCTATTGGCGAGAGAGGTATGTCTATTTTGAATCCGGAGGAAATCTCTTCGGATTACGATTCAACTTTAGATTATGATGATTACATGTCCGAGATAGAATGCGAGTCGAAGGTAGCACAACTAGGAAGAGCCCTGTTGTCATACGTTCTAGAGATGAAATATTGATTAAAGACGAGTCTCGGCGATGCAAAAGTTAGCGGACCCGGGAGCTTTTATGGTTGGAGTAACCACTAGAACAAACCCATTTAGGTTTAGCCTTGATTGATACCGGTTCGAGCCTTAATATCTTTCCTAAAAGCCTTTGTGATAGGAATTTCATTTTAACACCCACTAACACCCCGCTCCAAGTTAGATTAGCGGATGGAACTAGGACAATCATGGTGGGAGGTGAACAACATGATTATTGGTGTGGGGCAATTACGGTTTAAGATAGACATAGTGGTAATGGAAATCGAAGAGCATCCTGAATGCCCAATCATTTTGGGTAGATCGTTTATCAACACCGCTAGAGCCTTCATACGGATGACCAGACATGAGATAGTACTGTTTGATGCCAAGGGTTCTGAGTGTTATGGGATAACAAATCCAAATTTCCCTGTACCGGCAAGTGTGAATGTGTTAGAAGTAGTTGGTTCAGAGAAGCTTGATGCCACTCAAGGGTTAGGAAAGGATGCTGATGATCATGTCGATGATAAAGATGAGAAGGAAGTCCTTACTATTCTAAGTCGGAGCGAGTCGGTTCGATGCGCGCCGGCCCTTACCAATATTGAATTGTAGACCTACCTAAGGATAGGAGGACCGGAGCGAAAAAACGAACTAGGAGAGTTCGTAACAAAAGCTCATCGAAATCGAGAGACAAATCCAAAAGTAGGCGCTTGTACGGATGGTCAATTTATTTGTCTTTTCATTGGGTGAAATCCAAAGGAAGGGCACTCGTAGAAAAGGACGGCCAAACTTTTTCGGTGAAAGGTGGCCGGGTGAAAGCTGGCAAGTCAAGGGCAGTGTTTAGAGTGATGATTTTGGAAGTCGAGCTATAGACTCAAAAATTTAGAATTTTTCTCGTTCCATTTTTTTTAGTTCATTTTTTATTTTTTATTTTTTATGAATAAAAGTAACGTAGAATGACGAGAGTTTTTTTTTTATTTTTGCCGTGTTCCAATGACCATTAGGTTACGGATGTGCAAAAATTTTTTTTTTTTACTCGAATCATTTTAACGTGAAGTAGAGTAGGAAGCGAAATCATTATAAAATGTATTGATGATGAGAAATTGGTGAAAAGATGCTTAGTTTAAAATTTGTATTATTTGGAAAAAGTGATGATTTATATGTTAAAGGATTGTGGTTGGATTATTCAATTTTCTTGGTAAGGATTTTTCAATTTGTGACATAATAATTTTGATAGACTTATGTGTTCTAACTTGAAAATTTCGTGTGTATCAAATTGAGGAGGTCAACTATCATTTATTTTTACACATCCCCATTTTTCATTTCCCAATACACCTTTTCATTTTCCCCATTAATTTATTACTCCAACAAAACCATTCCACTCCTCAATCCTTGCCTTTCTATCTCCACCAATCACCTTCCACCATTTCAAACCTTTCACTTTCCACATCTTTCTATTTAAACCACCTTTTTCTCTTCACCATTCCCACACCAAAAATTTTCACCTTCTCCAAATCCCAAATTTTCTTCTTCCCCTTCTCTCCATAAATCTCCATTTCTACTTTTTCTCATAACTTCCACCCACCCAAAAATTGGGGATAGTAATCTAAATGATCCCCTCCAATATCACACATTGTGCCTGTTCGAGTCACTGAAGGATTATCCAACCCAGGCTGTCACAGGGAAGACCTGAACCTCAGCAGCAAAGCTTCATCGGTTCGGTCGACCGAACATCTCTGCTCGGTCAACCGAGGCCCTTCTCTCGGTCGACCGAGAGCTCCCGGCTCTTGCGCATCCTTACGTCGGCGTGCTCGTTCCGATTCTGCAGTTATGCCACCAAGACGCCGATCCTGCCCAGTTTGTAGCAATCGACGATGCCATTCCCTTGATCAACGGGGTACCGCAATTCGCTAGCCAAGAAGTATTTTCGGTTTATCGGAATTTCTTCAACAACTCGCCGGTACACCGGGCTCGGGGATTAGATTTGACCAAGCGTGGTCAAGAGGCATTCGATCTCGTGGACTACTATCGGTGGCAAGAGGTTGTTGCGCCACACTGGCCAAGTCAATGTCGCCCGGGTAAGAGAATTTTATTCTTATTTACGCGTGCACCCACACACGAATTTAGTCCAAGTTCGTGGCAAGTCCATTGTTATTACTCCGGGGACGATTAATAATTATTATGGTCTCGATACCCCGGAGGAAGAGCGAGTACCTTGTCACGTTTGATGAGTCGATGCGTGGTTGGAGGAGGTTGGTGCCCATCTCGGGATAGCATGGACAATAGGGGAAGTCGCTCGCACTTTTGAGGAGCCACATTTTAGGCGGTGGGAAGATAAGTGCTTACACAGGCTTATCCGTTCCAACATTATTCCGGCTAAGCATGTGTCTACAGTATATTATGCACATGCTACGGCGATGTCTTGGTTGAGCGAGAGGATGGCCGGTTAATATTGGCAACGATGCGTTACGAGATATTTGCCGATGCCCGCAAGCCTAGACACATGCTTTGCCCTATGGTTCATTGATCACTTCATTTTGTGAGGCGGTGAGTGCCCGGTGCTAGGCGGTGACTCTTATGTTAGGCCCATGCCTATCCTTTCTTTGGATTACATGTTGCACCACCTCTTGTGCACCACGATGATGACGGTCCGGGTGATGACGATGCGCAATTTCAAGATTTTCCTGAAGCGGATCCCAATGTTCTTCCATTAGCTTTCATTGATCCGAATGATATACCTTCGGACTAAGCATCTATGTTTGTGTGATCTTTTTATTTTCTCTTTATCAATGTGTTTTTAATTTCGTTGTACCAATAAGTTAAGTCGTGTTGTATGGAGTTCGTTTTTATTTTCCCTAATGAATGAAATTTGTCTTATTTAGTGTGTTGGATATTTGTGCGTTATTTTCACTAAAATTATTAAGTATGGGCTTAAATACGTTTAAGGAAATTATTATACCTTTTACAGTCCATTTGACATGATTATATTTTTATGGACTAACCCTGTAACGCGTTCAAAGTTTTGTGTTAAAGATGTTTGTTGCAGAGGTTGCATTTTATCGCAGTTGGTAACTGTATTTGTCTGTCCCAATTCTCCGGAGTTCCCCACGACTTGTTCCACTCCCGCGCTTATCCAGAGCTAAGTTCCTATTTTTGCTCTTTATTGTTATACATTGAGGACAATGCATAATTTAAGTGGGGGGTACGAGTCACTTAGCTCACTTAGCTTGCTCGAACAAGCCTCATATATCAAATAATAAATGAGTAAAATTTAAACTTTTAAACATAGAATCACATTTACTTTTGTGAAGTCCCCGAATATTGTATTTAATAAGGAAGGAACCATGGTTCATGAGTACATGATCACTTTATACTTGTGCGATATAATTCTAGTAAACTTAATGATATTCATGTTATATGTTGCGAGTAGTTATTTATTATTCAATTACTCAATAAATGAATCGATGAATATTGCGCTTATAATAAAAATGTAGAATTTTATGTGTACATTGCGTAGATGTTTGGTTATGTAAACTTAGTGTCAATATCTATCTGCTGATGTATTCTGATATTCTTGCCAATAAAAGCGGAATAATAAGCTTGAGACGTACCTGTGTTTTAGCAAAATGATAAACAATTTGGGCTTGTAGTAACATTACCAAAGTAGCCCCGCGCTTGTGGTAATATTCAATGCTATGCATGATCTAAGATAGGGGGATACTCTAAAAAGTTTTCTTCCTTGAGATTGATAGCATTTGAAAAATATGAAGAAATGAAAAGAATATTCAACTCTTAAAGAGGCTTTGAGTAGTACTCGGTCTCCAAGTCCAAAAACCCTATAGATACGCTCTTGCTTATTGTTCTAGTGCTTTAACCATTGCGAGGCATAAGGAGTATGAATGCGATGTTGGTAGGTTGAGATTTCGAAGTTAGCATAAACTCTAATCTTGCTACATTCATATACAACTAATGCACATGCACACATCACCTCGATTCATAGTGAGTAATGAATAATGGATATCTTATGAGCATAAACAACATGAGTTGATTCGAGTTTCTTGTGTTAGTATAATTTGACCATTGGAAAATGATTATATGGGGAATAACTTATTGATACTTTGCTCGGGACGATCAAAGGCTAAGTGGGGGTAGTTGATGACGGCCAAATTATACCCGTTATTCTATGATCTTTATCCCCGATTCTAGTTTGAAAAAGCATTAATGTAGGGATAATAAGTCGTAATATGCCTAATTTATATATACCCCGAGTTACGATTCGTTATTCTGCATTTCGATGATTTATTGCATTATTTGGTATTACAAACTATGTTTTTGTATGATAAATACAGTGAGCATTATGGACGGACTACGGAGAAGGAATTAAAGATTCAGGACAATGCAAAGCCCAGCAGAAGATAGAAGACAAAGCCCAGAAGAAGTGAAGGCTCGGTCGACCGAGCCCAGCCATTCGGTCGACCGAGTGGACTTAAAGCCCAGCACAGTCCAGCGTGTTAATTAAGTCGGTTAGGGTTTAGGGAATCCGATCCTTAGTCGGTTTCTAAGTCGGTTTTGAGCTCTATATAAACACATTGTCATTAGCATTATTCATTCATTCATACATTGATAAATTCATTAATAAAAGAGAACTACACATTGAGGGTTTTTCAGCAAGTTAGAAATTTTGCTACAATGTAAGCCCTTAATCTTCATGTTTTATTTCCAAGTAATTAATTCTTCCAATTATGTTCGTATCGTTTGAAATTAATTAAACATAGCTAGATGATGTGATTCTCGGCTATGACGTTAGGAGGTGGTGACACCTTGTCTATGAGGATCCCATGACCTACGTCATAATCTAGAGTTATTCATGACTCTAGGTAATTTAATTAATGTGTATCTATGATAGTTTATATAAGTAATGTACGAATTCTTTGTTTAATACGTTACGTATGAGGAAACGGCGAGAGGTTGGTTCTAGGATGTAATTAGGGGTTGAGTTCGTATGGATGACCGAGCAAAGTCGTTCGGTCGACCGAGCCTCGCACTCGGTCGACCGAGCCCTAGTTTCATCGGTTCAATCGCCACGTCTTTATGGTGGGTTTAACCTAGTTGAATTTACTTTCTCGGTAGGTATGGCTACGGCTACGTCGCTCGTCGAGTTTTTCATTAGCGTATCATTAGGAAATACCAATATAAGACGTCTAGTTCGGCTTACGAACGATCTTTCGGGACTTTCAGCAAGATCTAGATTAGTTTTGTATTAGGGAATTGTCGACACCTAGTCATACGTGAATCGTAGGTTAACAAGAGACTTACCAAGTAATTGTTAATAGGACGAGGGCTTGAGCGATCGTTTAGGAAGTACGCCTAACCATAGGAATGTTGCCTAAGCGAGGTGTACGGTTAATATCGGCATCCTTAGAATAATGAGCGTGTGAGTTATATGAGATGGATACCCAAAAGGTGAAGTCACGTAACAATACCACAGTGATCTAGTAACCTAACCGGTGCTAAGTCAAGTTAAGGGGATGACTCCCGTAGCCAATTAAATATGAATACGACGGATTTACGATCGATGAGTTAAGTTGTCTTATATGAGTTATCTTGGTCCAAACGATAACGTTGATAATTGGAAGGTTAATTACGTGTGTATCTTTTAGGTTTGAGTTTGTTTATTTTATTTTGCCTTTTATGTTGGTCTTAGACCGTTGTTCAATGACGAATTAGGTGAGTTAATTATTTAAACTTAGGGTCCACATTTTGATTCCACGAGGGATCGACCTTGATTCACCATCGCTATGCTATGATGTACCTAGTGCTATTGCTAGAATTTGGTGGTCAAGTAAAATACATTTATAACACGATCAGACCGCAATCCCGCACCGATTCCCCGGCAACGGCGCCAAAAATTTGTTGGGAATTATAAGTTTTAAATTTATAATCCAGTCTAACCCCAAGTGCAAAGTTTAATAATGCAGTGGCTCGACCGGGTCATCCACAGGGAATCGTACTTTGTCTAGTTCTAATCAATTGTTCTAAATTTGTCACAGTTATTATTGTTATCACTAGAATTATAAGGGAAAAAAATAAAAATGTCCTACACTTAACAATTGAAAAACTACAATTAAAATAAAACAAAATGAACCTAGTAATGAAAACAATAGAAAATAAACTGGACAGAAGATCTAAAATCCAAAGCCAGTAAAATAGTTGCGAACCGGATTAACGAAGATGATTCTATTTTATAAACTAAAAATACAATAAAAATTGTAAAACTGTTACGATGACTATGGTGATAAAAAAATCAGCACAAATGCTTTTTTCAATTTATCTAACGATGAACAAGCAATGATCCACCGATCCCGCAACCCTCATTTTCTTCTCTAAGGTTGTCTTGTGATGACTTAACGAAAATTGTGATTCGCCTATCGTGGGTACGAATTTTTAATATCTTAGAAGAATTCTCCTATTAATCTCTTTCATCTATCGATTCAAAAGATTAACGCTTTGACTAACAAGGTGTGAGATTTGTTCAATCTCGCAACCTAGATTTCCAACCTAACGACTGTCGTTATTAGAGTAAAAATCTAATCTTGACTATGGTGACCTTGGTTTAACAATTAATTCTCATTAATTATTGAACAATCAAATATGCAACACATTCATCTATTGAAATTGCACAACAATAAAAATCATAGGAAAGATACAATTTCATTAAACTCACAAGACAATCCAAAAGTCGAAATCAAGATGCTGCTGAGAACGGTTTCACAGAGCTTGTTCCAAACTGCTTCAGCCTTTAACCATAGTTAATTCCAGACAAAATAAATAAAAAAAGTAGTGCTCGGTCGACCGAGAGGAAGGGTTCGGTCGACCAAACCGTGTTTTCTAGGGTTTCTGCGCCGAAATTGTTCTCTAGAGAAAATTCTTGCCCTCCTTGTCAATGACTCCCCATCCTTTTATACTTATTTTCCCGAGAATAGGATAATTACTATTCTTTTCTCTTATTATTTGAAAAAGAAAAATCTAAACCCTAAACAAAATATAAAAATAAAGACAATCCCTATTTTATCCTTCTATTTAATCTTCAAATAAATGTTGTTTTAAACTCCTTCAGCTCTTTGACTCATTCCATGATATGTTTGTGTACCTACAAAATAATAAGAACATGCAAAGTGTAACATCCCATATATAAATAGATAATTAGTAATAAAATCACGTAAATAACCCAACTTTGCACTTTAATAATTTCCACATTCATTCTTTTAATAATTCAATTAAAGACTTAATTTTCTATAAAAATCAATAAAATACAAAGGACATTGTTACGAAATAATGTAATATAAATCATAAAAATCACCGTAAACAATGATACTCAGTGTATGGTCACAAGCTACTGTGATTCTGATTATGCAAGTGATGCGGACAGCAGAAAATCAATGACTGGTTATGTTTTCACATTGGGAAATTCAGTGGTCAGCTGGAAAACGAATCTTCAGGCAATAGTGGCATTACCAACTACTGACGTAGAATATATGGCTCTTACTGAAGCAGCCAAGAAGGGTATCTGGTTGAAGGGATTGGTCAGTGATTTGGGTCTGCATTAAGATCAAGATAATATATATTATGGCAGCCTGAGTGTAATATGTTTGGCTAAGGACCAGGTTCATCATTAGATAACCAAGTATATAGATGTGAGATATCAGTTTTTGAGAAATGAGAAGAGAATCCAAGTGAGGAAGATCAACACTTATGATAATCCTGCAGTTATACTCACTAAATCTATTCAGTAAAGCAAGTTTCTGTTGTGTCTGGACTTGCTCAACATCTGGAGCTTATAATCTGAATCTGGGAAGACTCAGTTGAGGGTTGGCAAGCTAAGTTCTTCAGCAGGGAAATCTAGTACTGTACATCTGGCATTGACGAATGCATCTGGTACAGTACATCTGGTTATGCAATCTGTTTGAACGAGAGTTCAAGTCAAGGTGGAGACTTGTTGTCAAGTGGGACTTGATCACTACTTCTAGAATCTGGCAAGGATATCTGGTGGTCAACTAAGTGATGGGCTGCTGACTAGAGTATTCAATCTATGGAAGTCAGCTGAGGTCCTTATGTCAGCAGAGTAGTCAGTTGAGTCTGTGAATGCTGCTGGGCTATGCATCTGAGTAGTGGTTACTAAGCTGAGTGGAGTCTACAGTGCTGGGCCCACATCTGGGGCATTTATAGGAATTTCACACGACACCTTTGACAGTTAGGGTTTAGGTTTCCAAGTCTATAAATACCCAATGATTGTATTGAATGCAAGTTGTGTAAATCTTTTGAGACTTCAATGTATAATAAAATATCTCTTTTCTGTTCATGGAGCAATCGGTACAATGCCGGAATCCATGTTAAATCATTGTGTTCTTCTTGTGTCCGTTTATCATGTTGATTATTTACTTTTACGTTAAATTGCTTATGTTATTCCGCATTGTCTTTGCTTTTTCTGGAATTCTATCTATTATAACAATGAAAATAAAAACAAAAAATGGGATAGATCCAAATGGAAGAGCAAAATTCATCCATGATTGATATCTCATTTAACTGAAATTTGTAGCTAAGAAATCACTTCTATTAGCTTGATCAGCAATCAAAATCGGTATTAGTTGTTGAAATAATGTCCTAAACCCAATCGGGTTGAACCGGATCCGACCGGGTCGGATCATTTCTACTATTTCTTTATGTTTATACATATATTAAATGGCTTTTATGTTATTATATATTTGTTCGTTTAACGAACCAATTATGATATTTTATATGTATGATAACATCCCTGGTGTCAAACTGTGAAAGATAAATCATAATAGTGATTATGGTTCAAGAGATTTGACTCACTATAGAAGGTGTTCGTCCCTTGAAAAGGCTTTGGTTAAGTTTAGAGGGGGGGTGAATAAACTTAACACTTAAAACTTTTGGAGTTAACAAATTCAGCAACTTGAGCAACCTGCTGATACTTCAGTAGCCTGCTGATACTCAGAAGTCTGCTGACTGTGAGTTTACTGAATTTGTGCAGTGGAAATATATCAAAAATTAAGCCTTGTTACTTGTTGTTAAATATGATACCAAGTATTAGATACTCAGTAGTGTGTGTGTGTATTCAGTTGCTAGATTCAGTAGGTTGATGTGTGTAATAAACTAAATGCAGAAAGTAAGTGCAGAAAGTAAGTAGGCAGATTTTATAGTGGTTCCAGGTGGTGTAATCCTGTCAGTCCACTCTTCTCCTGTTATGTTGGAGGTAATTCACTAGAGAGATTTTTGAGATAGCTGTTACAAAAATCCCTAAGATGTTTGTCCTTCACCAATAGCTATGGCTTCACAAACTGAACACTTGGAACAGGTAGGATTGCTGCTCCAAAGTCTTCCATTGGTCCTTGAAGGGTAGGATTGCCTCTTCACCAGCTCCAACACAAACAACAGTCTTTCACACCCAAAGATGCTTCACTGTCTTCAACAGATTTCTTGCAAAAGAAAGATTGAATCAAGTAAATGATTCAGTTGCAGCAGCTTGATCAGGATGATATGATCAGCAGCTTGCAGTCTTCAAGTGTGTAAACTTGATGTAGCTTGAATGCAGATTACACTTGAATATTTTCTCTGGATCAGTAGCCTTAAGCTCAGTAGGGTCAGCAGGGTGTTTTTCTTGATTTAATTATGATTGCTGAAGATAGATCCTTAATTTTTATCAATGTTCATCACTTGTATCTGAATTAGGAGTCCTCTATTTATAGGTAGGAGTCCTTGTGACTTGTATTTGAAATTCAAATAAAGTCGTTCCAGATTTTGTCCCATTTGACTTGCTTTATGTCAATGTTCATAGTACTGACACAGTCAGACTGCTTTTTGACAGAATGCGTCTATCCATCCTTTGACTTGTATCCATTGGATAAAGTCCTGAATCATTCAACGTCCCTTTAATCTCAACCATTGATTTATTTGATAAAATTAGAGGTTGTTAGTTGTCCTTATCCATGTAATCTTCCAATGTAATTTGAATAAATCGAGGTATATGTATCAGCAGGTTCATGAGCCTGCTGAGATATATATCAATCAGCTGAACCATAATTTGTTGTGTTTAAAACACAATGCAACTGACTTCCTTTATCTAACTTTTATTTGTGAAGTTAGATTACACCATTTAATCATAACTAAGTTCCAGTCACTATCCAACTTATGGAACTTAGACATTGTATACAAGGTATATGTAATCAGTTTAGGTCATCATAGACTTCCCTAAATTCTGATTCCATATCCTTGACTTTAATTACTAAGTTTGATCCCTTAGCCTTCATTAACTGATTTTGAGCCTTCAGCCTTCAGTCTTCAGCAGGTTCTTGAATAGTCTGCTGACCTAGCTACCCTACTGATATAGACCAGTCTGCTGATATAAATCAGCTGACCATTACAGTGCTTGTTTGATCAAACCTATACAAAGATCAAACTCTAATAAACCTATACATTTGATCTAGACATCTTTTTGCCTTTGCACTATAACAGCTAGTCTGGCACTTATCACTAAAACTTAAAAATAAGTCCAACAGAAGGTTTGATACTTAAATGTCTCTAGTCGTATGTACTATTAAATAAGACATTAATAGTATGTCTTCTATATTATTGAAGGTAGGGATAAATCTCATCTATTGAAGTGTAGAGACACTTGGACTGTACATGGACGTGTATTAGAGAATGCGTACGTTAGATTGACCCACTTACATTAAGTGTCGCAGTATGTGGCAGTTGTGTGGTTATCTTGAGACCGGAGTCTTCATGGCATCACGGTGTGGATTGTCGTGCTTTGACACTATTGAGGTTTCCCCTAGCAATGGGGCGATCATACGGTAGTGCTCGGGTATGATATTGAAGCATGCGTAGGATACATGTTTGATCGTCCGGAAATTGCGTGTCCTAAGAGTAGGAGTAAATATCCGAAATGGCCTTCTTATAAGGAATGTCTAGTTCTCGTGAATCTTTGCAAAGTGGAAGTAAATGAGTTACTTCGAGAGAGCATGATATCGGGATTATAAGATACGGTCTTTAATGTATTGACACTTGAGATACGACCGTATGGATATTGTAACAGCGATAGGATTCTATTTACACGGTAACTGTTTCACATGAAAGGTAGTAGTTGATTGAGCTAAAATTTACCCCAACAAAAACAATTTATAAAGACTCGAAACCATGGGCAAACTAACTCTATAACTGGCAGTGTACCGGGTCGATTGCTAGCATAGCTGCAGGAGTACAAGGTCGAACCCAAAGGAAAAGTGTTTGTGAGTACCAAAGCGAACATGTTACTTAGTCTAGGTTATCAATCTTTTTAAAGTGTTTTATAACTACAACGACAATTAAGCATTTCAATTAACATGTCTAAAGATAAGAAAAGAAAATGAAACTACTGAGAGGATTAGATTAAGGATTACGAGCATAGCCGAACCATGATCCCACTAGTTACTTACGCCCCCTCGAGTGACTTAACCGGGAGTGTGCATTTACCGACCAACCATAACCAAAGGTGCTTAATGATTATTCAAGGGTAACGGTGTCTAAAATGGTGATGCTATCTGAACAACTCTCCTTCATCACCCTATGCTAGGTTGACCAATTCCCCCTTAAGGAAACCGGAAACCCCAACATGATAAGCTCTAAACCGATTAAACATTAAAACGAGTAACCTCACTTTGGGCCCGGGCTTAACAACTAAGCCGGGTCTACTCCGCGATCCTAGAACCCCTTTTCCCACATCTCTCTATCTAAACAACTCTTTAGATTGATGTGTGTGACTTTGACCTAGGTGATCAATCTAGCCCAAATATGTTAAAACAAGTTCTAAGACAAGAATAAATCATTAGAGCATGAAAATAAGCACTACCCACTCCCAATTTCATCAATCTAGGGACATTTCACTAGTTCACATGATTCGACTATGTTAAGGATTTAGCTACTCATCATAAAACAAGGAATAACAATCAAAGCATGAAATCAAAGCCATAAACAAGATAGAAACTAGATTAGTTACCAAAATCGTAGTAAAAGTCGGATTACATCAAATTGCTTCAATACCTATGTCCAAGGATGAAGGTGAAGACCCAAGATGATCCAATCCACGAGTAGAGAAGAAATCTATGCTAGAAACTAAACTAATTTAAGTCTAATCTAAGGGAAGTGAGGGTTAGGGAGGATTTAGGGTAGTAAAAGGGAAGAAAATGGAAGGGAAGGGAAGAAGAAGGGTCTATATAAAGTTATCCCAAAAATTCGATTCAAATTGGGTTTATATGGCTAAAAATTGCTATCTGCAGCACTTGGCGTGCGCCACTATAGGTCTGGCGCGCGTCACTAAAAAGGCTGAAACTCTCTGAATAGATACAGTGACGTTTGACGCGCGCCACTAAAGGTCTGGCGTGCGCCAATTTCACAGCAGCTCAGAAAAATCTCCATAACTTGAGTTGTAGACCTCCGATTGATGTGATTCAAGTTGTGTTGGAAAGATCATTCAATTGTCTACAACTTTTATGAAGATCACAAGTCCAGAAAATGCTTGTATCTTGGATCAAAGTGCTAATGAAGTGAACATATGGTGAAAGCAACAACTATTTTTGATCAATTTCCATTCCCGGGCCTCGGTTTCCTCTTTCTAAGCCTCATGCCTTGTCTTCTAGGTTCACGAGTCACCTATTTCCTGCATTTCCAAAGCACAATATACCAAACATAATTCCACAAGATAAATAGGTCTCGAAAAGGGTAAAAACATCGTAAAATGACGAGGTTTTCCATCAATGTGACGGTTCACCTCAAAGTGAGTGCTCAATTTTTTTACCCTATAACTGGTCTAAAACTACCCAATACAAACCAAAAGTGTCATAAATGGGGGTTAAAACATGCACCGAAGCATAGTAAAGTTGATACTCATCAACCACCCCCCCACTTAGCGTTTGCTCGCCCTTGAGCAAAATGAGCGTTTTAAAAGAAACCAAAGAGTCAACGTTACATTCGTAGGCCAAGCCAATCACATATCAAAGATAACCGACAGGTAAAAGAGTAATTATATGCCACTTAACCCTACCTTATCAAGCAAACGGGATGTGTGTGTGTGAATAGCTTCTCCTACATTTACCACGGTTTACCGGTTTGGATTATGGATGCTAGGTCATTGCGACTACACCATAGGCTCATACTTCATAAGCATCTCCACTAATCGGGGCCAACCGAGGCTAAGCAAGGTCGAGTAGGAATTGCAAGGTTGTAACGTTAGGCTCGGGACGGGGCTAACCGAAGGGAATTTCTGGGGAATAAACAACAAAGATATAAAAACGAGCAAGCTCAATCATGGGGTGTAACAATACAAAACGTAGCTAGCTCTACCCTTCTCTAGCTCAATATGAAACTAGAAACATGATCCAAGAAATAAAATGCCATATCGCACTATGTCTCAAGTGTAACGAGGCAAAGATGTATAAGAAATCATGTTTCTACATAAGGACTCATCCCAAACACCAACATCATATACAAATGAATACAAGAGTCCTAAAAGACTTGGCTTTCTTTGACTCAACCTTTATTCACTTATCACAGCTCTATTTGTATACTTTCTTTGATTTTTTTTTTAATTATTTTTTTTTTTTGAATTTGAATTTTTATTAGATTTGAGTCAAAGGTCATCACATACACATAAAATGAAAAACGAGCTCCTACCCTCCGAACCGTGTAATAGCTCGTAAAAACACCAACTCCTCTCATCATACACACCACTCTACCACCCCACACTTGCCTAAGCAAGTGTGATAAAAAGAAAAATTAAGCTCAACTCGTAAGGTGTTCAAGGGAATGTAGACCACAAATAAGGCTCAAGGGTCGGGTAATTACGGGATAAATACGAACGGCTAAGTGTCGGATGGAGGTCTAACCATCCTACCAAGGCTTAGAGGGGTTACTGTGGAATATGTCACGGGATGGCTATTTGGCTCTGGTTAGGTCAAAGAAACGCCATAACTGTCATCCCAAACTCTACCAATGTCGGCCCTTCTATTTCGTCTCGAAGTTAATGGTATGAGTTTTAGGTAGCCGAATTGTGCCTAAGTCTACCATAATCGGTCACTAGTCACCATGGTTTATGAAGTCAAAGCTATACGTGCATGAAAATCCCGTCTCCAAGATAAGGTAGTAAGCCAAGCAACATGCATTCAAACATTCACTAAACCATTTATCCTATCAATGTGAAGGCTCAACATACGAATGAAACATCAATACCCTGGAAAAATTTAAAAAGTGCTCAAATTTTACTAAAGTAGTGACCAAACGAAAAGCATACAACACAATGGCTCAAATCAACAAGGAAGCACATATCTAGCTAAGCCTACCACCCCCCACTTTAAATGCAACATTGTCCTCAGTGTGTGAATGATAAAGGAGAAAGAAGGCTTAGCTTAACCCGGCAGAAAGGCTCAAATGAGTGCATATGACATGTCCATGAAGCTCCATCTCGTACACCTAAAGCAATGTAACCAAGAAACACGAAAAACGCATGCACGGGGAACAGCCACCGTGCCAAAAGCAAGCAATAGATAATGAGATAAAATGAAAAGAGTCAATGTCACATACACTAAGAAACCGAGGGGGAAGGGCATCGACTTGGACTACATGTGACGAAAAGATAGAAAGTAAAACTAACATCATTCATGCATAAAGATAAGGCCAAAATACGGGCCACACAAAAAAAAAGAACCACTCAAAAATGGTACCAAGATCCCCCAAAATATCACCCTAGACCACTCCTAGCATCAAAAACTAAAGCAAAAATAGAGAAACGGTGGGTTGCCTCCCCCAAGCGCCTTTGTTTTACTTCGTTGGTTCGACAAGATGGATTAAACGGTGCCAACTTTTTTCAAGTTATACCGTTCGCAAGGAGTGAGAGAGGGTGGAAAGAAAGACGCAAGGATGGATTTAAGATTATACGGGTCAAGGTTTAGAGTCCGTGACAAGACTTACACGATTCATCACATGGTATGGGGTCTTCAAGGTTCACTATTTCTAGTGCTTCATCGTAAGGCAACCTCTCATACCTTTTCAACCGTAAGCCATTAGTGGTAAACGTGCCAAGCTTAGGATGGGTAATTTCAATAGCACCGGACGGATAGACTTTCGACACCACGTAGGGATCGGACCACCTAGATTTTAGCTTGCCTTGGAAGAGATGAAGACGAGTATTGTAGAATAAGACTTCGTCACCCTCATTGAAAACACGAGGTTTGATCAACTTATCATGGAGTAACTTAGTCTTCTCTTTATACTTCGTCGAAAGATCATACCCACAAAGGCGAAACTCATCTAATTCATTCAATTGGGCCATACGCTTCTCACCAACTAAAGCGTCATCAAGGTTTAGCATTTTAATAGCACAATAACCCTTACGTTCGATTTCCACGGAAAGGTGGCAAGATCTACCATAGACTATCATATAAGGTAACATGCCTAGGGATGTCTTAAAGGCAGTCCTATGGGCCCATAGAGCATCATCTAATTTTAAAGACCAACTCTTAACATTCGCATCTACCGTCCTCTCCAAGATACGCTTAATACCCTTATTCGTGACTTCAACTTGACCACTCGTTTGTGGATGATAATCGGTTCCTAACTTGTGTTTCACCCCATACTTCACTAGGAGTTTGTCAAACGGTTTATTGGCAAAGTGGCTTCCATTATCACTAATTATAGCCCGGGGTACCCCAAACCAACAAAAGATGTTTCATTTAAGAAAACGGATAACAACATTCCTATCATTGGTGGGCGAGGCTAAGGCCTCAACACATTTTGACACGTAATCACAAGCGACTAGGATATATTTGTTACCGCACGAGGAAGGATAGGGGCCCATGAAGTCAATGCCCCACACATAAAAAACTTCACAAACGATTATCGGCTTTTGAGGCATCTCACTCCTCCTAGATATACGCCCGGACCTTTGACAAGCATCACAAGATTTCACATAGGAATGTGCGTCTTGGAATAGAGTGGGCCAATATAGCCCACTTTGTAGCACTTTCAAAGCGGTCCTTTCCACCGAAAAGTGGCCCCCGGCCTCTTTATCGTGGCAAAAAGAAAGTGCACTCAAGATCTCACTTTCCGGGATGCATCTCCTCAAGATGCCATCCGAGCACAACCTATATAAGAAAGGATCCTCCCAAACATACTTACCAACCTCACTAAGGAACTTACGCCTTTGATTTGAGTCAAAGTCGGGATCTATAAAACCCTACTCGTGGTAATTGACAAAAGGTGCGAACCAAGGGCTACCTTCCTTACCAACTTTCAGAAAATTACCTTTTTTAACCGGAAGAAGGGTGTCTATTGCACAAAGTTGCTCATGTGGGAAAGAATCATTTATCTCCCTTTGTGCCTTAATCAACTCCTCACTAAGCTCCATGCGACTCAAATGATCCGCTACGACATTCTCACACCATTTTCTATCACGGATTTCAAGATCGAACTCTTGCAAGAGCAAGATCCACCTCAAGAGGCGGGGCTTGGCATCTTGCTTGGAAAAGAGGTAGTGCAAAGCGGCGTGATCTGTGTGCACAACTACACGAGAGCCTACAAAGTGAGACCGAAACTTATCAAACGCAAAGACGACCGCTAGAAGCTCTTTTTCAGTGGTGGTATAGTTTTGTTGGGCCGGATTCAAGGTGGGACTAGCATAGGCAATAGGCTTGAAGATTTTATTGATCTTTTTACCGTGGACCGCACCAACCGCGTTGTCACTCGCATCACACATTAACTCAAACTCTTGATCCCACTTCGGGGCAACTAAGATAGGAGCGGATACAAGCAATTGCTTGAGCAACAAGAATGCTTCAATGCAAGCTTGGTTGAAATCAAACGGGGAATCTTTTCCAAGATACGGGTAAGAGGACGGGCTATTTTCAAGAAATCCTTGATAAACCTACGATAGAACCCCACATGGCCTAGAAAACCCCTAAGAGTCTTTAGGTTAGTGTGCATAGGAAGCTTAGCTATTGCTTCAACCTTAGCCTTGTCAACTTCTATACCCTTGCTAGATATTTTATGCCCTAAGACTATCCCTTCCGTGACCATCAAGTGACATTTCTCCCAATTTAGCACCAAATTTGTCTCCTCGCATCTACTCAACACCTTTTCTAGATTATCTAGACACTCCTCAGAGGAATCACCAAAAACGCTAAAATCGTCCATAAAGACTTCCAAGAATCTTTCAATCATATCCGCGAATATGGCAACCATGCACCGTTGGAATGTCGCGGGTGCATTACACAACCCAAACGGCATTCTACGGAAGGCAAAGGTTCCATAAGGACAAGTGTAGGTAGTCTTTTTTCGGTCCTCTAAGGCCACATGTATTTGGTAATACTCACTAAACCCATCAAGAAAGCAATAATAAGCGTGACCACTCAATATTTCTAACATTTGATTAATAAAAGGGAGGGGAAATGGTCTTTACGGGTTTGGTAATTCAATTTTCGATAATCAATACAAATTCTATGACCACTTACCAAACGCATAGGCACCGCCTCACCTTCGTCATTGATTTGAATGGTCATGCCTCCTTTCTTTGGTACCACTTGAGTGGGGCTCACCCACTTGCTATCCGAGATGGCATAAATGATCCCAAGCTTTAACATTGTGACCACATCCTTCTTCACAACCTCTTGGAGATGTGGATTAAGCCTTCTTTGAGGTTACCTTACCGGCTTTGCTCCATCCTCTAGAATAATCTTGTGTCGACAAATGGTAGGACTTATGCCCTTGAGGTCACACATCTTCCACCCAAAAGCACGCTTATGCTTCTTAAGCATTTTCACCAACTTCTTTTTCTGCAAAGCCGTTAGTGTAGCAGAAATAATCAAAGGAAGTAAATCATCATTTTCAAGAAAAACATACTTCAAATGAGGTGGGAGCGGCTTCAATTTTAAGTCCTTTGGTTGGTCTTCAATTGATGGCTTCTCTAGTTCCCCTTCAAGACCAAGATCAAGCTTTTCGCTCCATTTTTCACCAACGAAAGCCGTTTCTTCTAACTCCATTGCTTCTCTTTCCAACTCTTCATCTTCATCAAGCACCGTGCTCGCTCTTGCCACGCATTAATCAGGCTTATCCTTATATTCCTGCATGTTAACATGTTCCACAACGCAAGAATATACAGCATCAATAGAAAAACAGTCTTCGGCACCTTCCTTAGGATGTTTCATGGCCTTGTAAACATTTACAGTGACTTTTTCCTCACCGACTCGCAAAATAATCTCACCGTTCGCAACATCTATCAAGGTCCTTCCGGTGTTTAAAAAGGGACGTCCTAACAACAAGGGTGTTTTGGAGTCCATCTCCATATCCAGTACCACTAAATCTACCGGGAAGGAAAACTTATCCACTTTAACAATGACATCCTCTATGACTCCCATAGGCTCCCTAATAGATCTATCCGCCATTTGAAGGGTCATTCCCGTTGGCTCCAACTCTCCTAGATTAAGGCTTTCATATATAGCACGGGGCATTAAGCTTACGCTAGCTCCCAAATCACATAAAATGCTAGGAAAATGAGTCGTACCAATAGTAACAATAATAGTAAAACTACCCTTGTCTCGAATCTTCGGGGGAATTCTAGATTTAGCATCAAAAATAGAGGAACACTCTTCACTTAGACAAACAACCTCTTGCATTTTACTCTTGTTAGTTAGCAACCCTTTTAAGAACTTACAATAAGAGGGCATGTTTGCAAGTGCTTCAAGAAAAGGAATGGTGAAGTCAATTTTTCGCAAAATCTCAATAAATCGGTTTTGTGCTTTATTCAAGCAACTTTGTCTATGATTCTTAGGGGGAAAAGGGAGAGTGCTCAAATCGAAATCTTTAGGAGGAGGAGGGATTATACCTTTCTTACCTTTGGCGTGTGGGGAAGACGGCTATTTCATTGGCTCTTTCCCCTCTCTTCTAGTTGGTTCCTCCTCTTTCACATCAATAACTACATAATCTCCCCGAGCTTGCGCTTCTTTCCTCTCAACTTCCTTTTTCTTGACATACTCTTCATGATCTTCACAATCTTCAATCTCATCAATATCGCCATCCATGGCTCCCGCCTCGGTCTTAATAGGAACTCTTCTAGGTTTGTCTTCCCATAGGCCTTTCTTTTCACCACTTGTCCCTACCACTTTACCACTTTGAGTTAAGATGGCGCTTAGATTTCTTGGATTCCTCTCGGTGTTACTTGGTAAACCACCCTGCAACTGCACATGTTCCACCACTTGCCCAAATTGAGACTCAAGATTTTTAATGGCGGACCCATGTTTGAAGTTCATCTCAACCATGTCCTTTTTTATCTCGGCAAAGTTTTTGTTCATTTGCTCCAATATGACATCGGTTGCACTCTTTTGAGGTATAGGAGCCAAAGGTGGAGGGTTTTGATAAGTGCCAGAGCCTTGTTGATTATACCCTCCTTGATGTTGCCTTTGGTGTAGAGGTTGATAAAATTGCCCTTGAGAAGATTGACATTGATTTTGGCTTTGTCTATAACCTTGGTTTTGGCCTAGGTTTTGATTCCAGTTCCAACCTTGATTGTTGTTATTCCTCCAAGAACCATCACCTTGATGTCCATAATTCCCTCATTGACCTTGTCCTACAAAGTTTACATCTTGAGGCTCTTCATACGGTGACCCACTTTGTTGATCTCCCATATATTGGCCTTGATAGGCGCTTTGCAATTGATTTTGATATTGAGGCCCCGCATTCCATTGCTCCGTCAAACAAATATTCATCATCCGCTTTGCCAACTCATTTATATTGTCTTGAGGTAGAGTGCTAGTTTGTTCTTGATTTGAGGATTGTGGATAAGCCATATTTTGAGCCTTGGTCGTCATCCTACAATCCTTTGCCGAGTGTGATCCATTACAAATTTGGCAAAGTCTAGCACTCTCGTTCTCCTTTTGCAATCTCCCCAATTTTTGTTTCATAGCTTGTACTTGGGCATGATATTGATCACTTGCCTCAATTTCTTTCACTTCAACCAAACCGGGCTTCTTACTCCTTGTCCCCTTTCTACTTGACGATATGTATTGCCTCGAAGTTTCGGAGATTTTCTCTATTTGGTTCATTGCTACTTCGGGCACCATACTTATAATATCTCCATTGCACGAAGCATGCAAGGTACTTTGATGAACTTGATCCAAACCCCAGAAGAAAGCATGAACCACCTCATAAGATCTCAACCCGTGCCCCGGGCACTCTCTCAACAAAGCCTTAAACCGGTCCCATGACTAATGTAGCTCTTCTCTTTCGTAAGCGTTGAATGACATGATGGCCTCTTTCATATCCATGGTCTTCGATGGGGCATAATACTTGAGTATAAAGGTTTTAATCACATCTTCCCATGTGTGTAAAGAATCATTAGGCAACGAATCATACCACCGCTTAGCTTGCTCTTTCAAGGCGAACGGGAAAAGCATAAGTTTGAGCGCTTCGTCACTCACCCCATTGATCTTTGTTGAGTTGACTATTTGGAGAAAGTGATCAATGAACAAGTGAGGGTTTTCCATGGTGGTTCCCTTGAATATAGCATTGTCTCTCAACAAATGTATGATATTTCTATTCAATTCCAAATTGTTGGCGGCCACCGGTGGCATTCGAATTGGGCTATGCCCCATGGTTGCCGTGGGAGCCATCACGAAGTCCCGACAAGTTAAACCGCCTTGATTTTGCTCTTGCTGACCGTTAAACCAATTAGGCATCACGTTTACACCTTGATTGTGAGCTTGATTTTGGTTCAGTTGAAATTGGCACAACATCCATGCATTGAACTGTTGCATAACAAGGGGATCCATAATAACAACAAGAAATACAACAAGAAAAGAAATGCAAACAACAAGAAAAGAAATGCTTAATTGCCCAAGCCTTCGGTTCACTTTTAAGATATCACAAATAGCACACAATTCCCCGGCAACGGTGCCATTTTGATTAAGCTAAAATTTACCCCAACAAAAACAATTTATAAAGACTCGAAACCGTAGGCAAACTAACTCTCTAACTGGCAGTGTACCGGGTTGATTGCTAGCATAGTTGCAGGAGTACGAGGTCGAACCCAAAGGAAAAGTGTTTGTGAGTACCAAAGCGAACGTGTTACTTAGTCTAGGTTATCAATGTTTTTAAAGTGTTTTATAACTACAACGACAATTAAGCATTTCAATTAACAAGTCTAAAGATAAGAAAAGAAAATGAAACTACTGAGAGGATTAGATTAAGGATTACGAGCATAGCCGAACCATGATCCCACTAGTTACTTACGCCCCCTCGAGTGACTTAACCGGGAGTGTGCATTTACCGACCAACCATAACCAAAGGTGCTTAACGATTATTCAAGGGTAACGGTGTCTAAACTGGTGATGCTATCTGAACAACTCTCCTTCATCACCCTATGCTAGGCTGACCAATTCCCCCTTAAGGAAACCGGAAACACCAACACGATAAGCTCTAAACCGATTAAACATTAAAACGAGTAACCTCACTTTGGGCCCGGGCTTAACAACTAAGCCGGGTCTACTCCGCGATCCTAGCACCCCTTTCCCACATCTCTCTATCTGAACAACTCTTTAGATTGATGTGTGTGACTTTGACCTAGGTGATCAATCTAGCCCAAATATGTTAAAACAAGTTCTAAGACAAGAATCAATCTTTAGAGCATGAAAATAAGCACTACTCACTCCCAATTTCATCAATCTATGGACATTTCACTAGTGTTCACATGATTCGACTATGTTAAGGATTTAGCTACTCATCATAAAACAAGGAATAACAATCAAAGCATGAAATCAAAGCCATAAACTTGATAGAAACTAGATTAGTTACCAAAATCGTAGTAAAAGTCGGATTACATCAAATTGCTTCAATACCCATGTCCAAGGATGAAGGTGAAGACCCAAGATGATCCAATCCATGAGTAGAGAAGAAATCTATGCTAGAAACTAAACTAATTTAAGTCTAATCTAAGGGAAGTGAGGGTTAGGGAGGATTTAGGGTAGTAAAGGGGAAGAAAATGGGAGAAAAGGGAAGGGAAGAAGAAGGGTCTATATAAAGTTATCCCAAAAATTCGATCCAAATTGGGTTTATATGGCTAAAAATTGCTATCTGTAGCACTTGGCGTGCGCCACTAAAGGTCTGGCGCGCGTCACTAAAAAGGCTAAAACTCTCTGAATAGCTACGGTGACGTTTGACGCGCGCCACTAAAGGTCAGGCATGCGCCAATTTCACAGCAGCTCAGCAAAATCGCCATAACTTGAGTTGTAGACCTCCGATTGATATAATTCAAGTTGATTTGGAAAGATAATTCAATTGTATACAACTTTCATGAAGACCACAAGTCCATAAAATGCTTGTATATTGGATCAAATTGCTGATGAAGTGAACATACGGTGAAAGCAACAACTATTTTTGATCAATTTCCATTCCCGGGCCTCGGTTTCCTCTTTCTAAGCCTCGTGCCTTGTCTTCTGGGTTCACGAGTCACCTCTTTCCTGCATTTCCAAAGCACAATATACCAAGCATAATTCCACAAGATAAATAGGTCTCGAAAAAGGTCAAAAAATCGTAAAATGACGAGGTTTTCCATCAATGTGACGGTTCACCTCAAAGTGAGTGCTCAATGTATTTTTACCCTATAAATGGTCTAAAACTACCCAATACAAACCAAAAGTGTCATAAATGGGGGTTAAAACATGCACCGAAGCATAGTAAAGTTGATTCTCATCAGTAGTCATCGCTTTTGACTCTTCCGATGATTAGGGGTCACGATGTGTTGCTAGACGCTATTCGTGATCGTTAGGTATGAAGGGAATTTTAGTAAATGCACTTTGTGCCTACGGCCAACATATTTCAAAGCCTATCAGGTCACACACATAAGAACATCGAGCCGGATTAAAATGCGGTTGCAGTGATAAACAAATAAGGAAAATTGTATCTCGACTATAAAGTGTTATAGTGATAAATTATTATGGTGGTAAGTTAAAATACAAGATATTAATTATGATGATTAATTAAGAATATTCGGGAAGCCAATTATTGGCTATATGGGGCGCATATGATGTGTACATGATATATATGGATTTTGCAAATTAGTTAATCATAGTATTATATTATTATGTATTAATATTAGATATTAATATAAGCATTTATGTATGTTTGTGTGGCATGTATATATGTGATATACATGTGTATATATATATATATATATATATATATATATATATATATATATATATATATATATATATATATATATATATATATATGTGTGTGTGTGTGTGTGTGTGTGTGTGTGTGTGTGTGTGTGTGCAGTATATATATGTGATATATATACATGTGTAAATTGATTTATGATAATATAATAAAGGTAGTCAATATTGGATATTGACAATATATTGGATTTATTTAATATGAGATATTAAATTGAATGAGATAAATCTAGAATATTTATTTTCTTATTTTTATAGTAAAATGTTTTATTTCTCCTTACTCCATGCAAGAAGCTTTTCCCATTGGGAATGGGACTACATGGGGCGCACCTCCCTCTATATAAGAAATGAGTGCCTAGCTCTTTTGTATCATCATAATTTGAAGAGTTCTAATTTACTAGAAAATTAGAGAGCTTCCTAGAGAGAGTTTTGAGAGAGAGAAAATGCCGGTCTAGCAACCGGGTTTTTCTAGTAGCTATCCAGAGTTGATTCCGGCGAGGTGCTCGTGTGGATATTGATAGAGGCCGGACACGTGGACAGCTTGCGTACACGACTACTCTCCTTAGACGGTCAAAACTTCGATCTTATAGATCAAACAAGGTATTCATTCACCGTCTACTACTTAACGTGTTTATTGTCTTAAATGAAGTCAATCTTGGTAAAAAGGAAATAAATTTTAAATTCCGTTGCGTTCCCGCGTAGATTTCCTAACATTAGTTTCGCAGACTTTGGCCAATCAAAACAATGAATCTGTGAATGGTGCATGAAAAAGCAATATATTATTTATTTATTTATTTTGCTTAAAGCCATTGGTATCCGGAACCCACTGGTCCGACTAATCCGAAGTTCGGTCCGGGTCGTTCTGTAGAGTCTGACTCTTAGTCAGGGGTATGGCCTGGCCAAGAGCTCTTTCAACATGGCGCATCAGAGGATAATCAAACCGGTGACATTTCTAGGCATTCTCAAGTCACTTACCCCTTGAGCCAATCTACTTGGTTAATATATTATTGTTTTAATTTAACAAAAGTAACATTTTCTTATTTATCTCTTGTTTGCTTAAATTGTGTAGATATAAATAATACTCCAAGAAAATCCATATGGCATGGGTTTATTATGTAACCATAAATATGATCAGTGGATAAGAGTTGTGTGCGGAAGAATTATGTTTATGTTGTACTACGTTAAACATTGTCCGGGGTGAATTGACTAAAATTCATTATTGACCGGAGTTTGTGTTCTCACGGTCAATCCACCATTAGTGTACAGAACACTTAGAGTGTGACCGCATGACCCGGGTCGTCGATGTTGGATACTTTAGTTGTAATATTCCGAATTTATGAAAAGGGCAAAATAGTATTTTCAGAAAAATTCTGAATATTATATTTAATATTAAAGAATTTAAAGTTTAAAACAACAGAGGCAAGGAACAAAACTCCTTATTTTATTGGGAGTTGTCAAAAGGGTGGGAAAAACAGAAAAATTCGAACAAATGAGAAGAAAAATGAAAGGAGAGGGAATCTTCGAAGTATCTCCTTGATCGTATAAAATTTTGCAGATCAAGTAGAGTTTTGGAATCCTCGCGAAGGCATCATTTGGACGTCAAAAAGTTGAAGTTCTGAAAATGTATCAGTTTGCCTAATTTTGGAATCTCTTAGAATTGATCATGTTTTAGTGCTTTAAGTTGATCAATTTGTAGTTTAAAATATTTAGAAACCTGTGATCATGGTTAATCTAAGTTTAGATTTTGATCAAATAGGTTTTTGCTTGAATAATCAAGGTTTTGCTGTTTTGCTTTGAAGTTTTGCTTGGATTTTCCTTGGAATCCAATTAAGGGGGTCTTCGTATTGAACTAAAGTTGTTTTATAATGTTTGGCAAGTAGTTTGGTTGTGTTTTGGTGCTTTGTCTATGTTGAATTTGTTGCTTATTCCTTGGAATTTGGATTGGATCTTGTTGTGCAGAAAATTTGCAGTTTTTAGGGCTGTTTGACCCTTTAGCGCCCGCAAAACATGTTTAGCGTGCACTAAAGCTATTTGGCGCGCGCTAAATCTCAACAGAACCTCTGGAAATCATTCTGTTCAGTCTTGGCGCACGCATTTGCTTCCTGTTTGAAAAGGTTTTGATGGTGTTGTTGTAGCGCCAGGGCTGCAGATGCAGCGTCAATGGCGGCGCTTCAACGCTGGGTCTGCGGCTTCCATGCCAACTACTAATTTTTTTCAGATCGGATCCGGTTTTCAAGCCAGTAACTAAGTATATCAAAACCATCATATGGTATCAGATGACCTACAACTCAAGGGCTTTTCTAATGCAAGTTGGGAGGCATCTCCATTAGATAGAAGGTCTGTTGAATGTCATTGTGTGTATACTAGGTACTCTCTTGTTTTCAAGAGTTCAAAAAGCAAAATGTAGTCTCAAGATCAAGCAGTGAATCTGAATACAAAGCATTGGCCAATGTTAGTACTTAGATATATATTATAGCTAAGAAGTCTGTTGTGTGAATTGAAACTGAAAAGTCATAATGTTCCCATCATTTTGTCAGACATACAATACATCAGCTACTCTTCTTGCTCAGAATCGAGTGTATCATGCTAGGATTAAACATATAAAGGTTTATTTTCACTTCGTTAGAGGTTATTGTGTGCATACACATCCTCTTACTTCTAAACCGTTAATAAGTTGTTCCGTTACTATCACACGGTACACACGAGTCGAATTTTATTCTTAAAACCAAAATGCTAGTTCTACGATAAAATTGTCACAACACACTTTTTAAACCATTGATTATGGTGGAGGAAATGTAATTAAGTAGTTCACACCACTATAAATGATATAAAAATATGTTGGATTACTTTATTTTGAAACTAGGTGAATTTATAAAGTTATAAATTGAATGATTGAATAAAAGGAAGACTAATAACTAGGTGAGATTTATCGGGATGGTGGTTTTTCACTTTATTCAAAAATTCACCAAAGCATTCGGCTACTATGTGGTATATAGAGGATGTCTATGGAGACCAAAAATTTTTTTTTTTTTTTTTTTTTGAAGGGTATGGAAATCAATTTAGAGTCTTAGAAAACTTCTAATTTGAGAGGCCTTCCTTTAATATCTCCCCTTAAAATAATAATAACCTTCTATTTTGTAACAATAAATCTATAATTAGAAATTGTAATTAATGCATGCATGTATTTTCCTTTCCAACTATAAATAACTCCTTTTGGTAATACACAAAACTCATTCCAGCTTCCTTGTGCTTTTCTTCTCTTTTTATATAGATAAGAAGAAAAGCACAATTTACAGGATGGGGTCTGATTCTTCTCAGAAGAAAAAGATCGTCATTATTGGCGTTTCTTCAATTCTTCTGGTGGCTGCCGTTGTTGGCACCGTCGCGTACGGTGTTTCAAGAAACAATAACAACAATGTCAACCAAGTCTCAACCACATCTTCAAATAAAGCTGTACAAACCGTTTGTGGAGTAACCGATTACAAGGAAACATGTGAAAAGAGTCTTGCAAACGCCACGGACAACATGGATATCAAACAACTTATCCAGGTTGCACTCAAGGCTTCGATCGAGAGCGTCAGGGGAGTAATTAACTCCTCGTCTGCTTTATCAGAAGCTGCTAAAAACCCGAGTGTTTCCGAGGCATTCCGTGTTTGCAACGAGAGCTTAGATTTGTCTATCTATACTCTTGAGAAATCCATTGACAAGATCAATGGTGCTGTTGATAAGGACAATTTCCAAGAGTTCATGGATGATCTAAAGACATGGCTCAGTGGTACCGTCTCGTTCCAAGAAGTTTGCTTGGATGCTTTCGACAACTCTACAGGTGGGATTTTGTGAAATTATTCCATGTCAAACAGTTTTTTTTATTCTATACAAATGAATACTAATGTTATACATACATATAAATAGGTGAAACTGGAGAGAAGGTGAAGGAGTTGATGAAAACCACAAGGGAGCTTTCGAGCAATGGTCTTGCCATGATCACTGAGCTTTCTCATGTCATTTCCGGTTTAGAGATTCCGGCTACCAACAGCCGGAGGCTTCTTGAAGAACAATCCAATGGTGAAAGGCGAATGATGTATGACGATTACTATCCCCCAGAGGCTAATGCAAGAGCAAGAAAATTGTTTGAAGATGGAAATGTAAAAAAGACGGCAGCATATGATTACTACGACGGTGAACCACCTATTCGCAAGCTACTAAACGAAGATGGAAATGTAAAAAAGATGGCGGCATATGATTACTACGACGGTGAACCACCTATTCGCAAGCTACTTAACGAAGATGCAGATCATTCTTACGTAAACGAACCCCATGTTAAAAGACTTCTTCTTGCCCAACCTCGCGCTTTAAGGCCAAATGCCGTTGTTGCCCTAGACGGTAGTGGTCGGTTCAAAAGTATTCAGGCAGCCATTAACACGGCTCCTAAGAAAGTTAACCACACATTTGTCATTCATGTTAAGGCCGGTATTTACCGCGAGTACATTGAAATTCCAAAGTACGTGTACAACATTCTCCTCATCGGAGACGGGCCCACAAAGACAAGAATTACAGGACACAAGAACTACGTTGATGGGACCGGGACATGGTACACCGCAACTGTTGGTGTCAATGGAGATAACTTCATTGCTCGTGACATCGCGTTCGAGAACAGTGCAGGAAGTATTAAACATCAAGCCGTAGCACTTCGTGTTTCTGCTGATAAAGCAATCTTCTTCAACTGCCATATGGACGGTTATCAAGACACTCTTTACACTGTATCTGGACGCCAGTATTTCCGTGATTGCCAAATCACTGGAACCATTGATTTCATCTTTGGTGACGCGGCTTCCGTTTTCCAAAACTGCAGATTAGTTGTCAGAAAGCCAATGGCACATCAATCTTGCATGGTCACAGCTCAAGGAAGAAACGATCCACGAAGCAATGGGGCTACAGTTTTTCAGAACTGCGCCATTGTTCCTGCACCGGACTTCTTTACCCTCAAACCACCAGCCAAGACGTTCCTCGGTCGTCCATGGAAGCAATACTCAAGAACCCTAATCATGCAATCTTTCATTGACGGGTTTATCGCCCCAGAAGGTTGGTCAGAATGGACGGGAACCTTCGCTCTTGATACACTCAAGTATGGAGAATACGCAAACAGAGGTCCTGGTTCAAACACCGCTCGTAGGGTTAAGTGGAAGGGTATTCAACATATTACACCTGCCGTTGCTCAGAGCTTTACCATCGGTGCATACCTTACACCAAGGGAATGGATTCAACCCTCTGGAATTCCTTATGAAGCTGGCATGATGAGAGTGTAAACACAAAAAACGAAAGATTTTTTTTCCCATGTATAAATCCTGTAATAATTATATTCACAACATATATTTTGTCATTACTAATGATCATTATGAATAATAAAATTTTGTTCCTTTTTCAGCTATGAATGTCAAGATCTTTTCTTCTTTTATTTACATTCCGGACTATTCTTTCCGTAGTTAATTTGAGATATCTGTTATAAATAATCCTAATTACAGTCCGCGAAAACATAAATTATTGTCCTAGAAGAAATATAACTTTTCAGAGGAAGTTGATTGCATAAATTTCTTCCTAGAAGATCTTGTGCCTTCTGATATAAAAAAAGTGGCCTGTAATTATGGTCATTTCATCCCTCTTTCTTTTAGGGGAACAAAAACTACAAGAATTTTTTTTTTTTTTTTCCATTGATATAGTCCAAATTAAGAAGATCCGAATCCGAATGGACAGTCACTCTTTCTACTTTGGCAATGTTTGATGTACTAAACCACCAAATTTCCCACACCCAAACCTATCCTAGGAATAGAACGGGTCGTTCGGCACGTGTCCAATTTATGATAATTGAACACATCGGCCTTTAATTACAATTACATCATACCAGATTACGCGGAAGCAATCAAGAAGAGACGGCTAAGAATTCAAAGCAAGAAAAGGTTAAAAGACAACAAAATCCCATATATATAAGAAATAAATTAAACAATTGACAAAATAACTGCTTATCCAATTATACCGGGACGGCAAAGCGACAACCGTCCAAACATAGACAACTTGTATGTTTCTGATACAACTACAATCACAATGTCCATAACTACCATAACATGTATCAACAGGATCCCGAAAAGTACTCAACACACAATGCACCAAATATCCATTTATCTTATCCTAAACTACCATGTCGTCACAACTACCAAGTGTCATAAAAGGAAGGCCTTAAGCATACACTACTACAAAAAAGCATAAAGATCACGGTTTTTAAATGTGACATATTCACATTAGTCACGGCTTCCATAGTGTGGCATATTGAGGTGTGACATAAAGTACTTTAATCCAATCACAGTTACAAACTGTGACCTATTATAATAGTTATCACACTTAGAAACCGTGATCTATTATAGTTGGTATCACACTTAAAAACCGTAATCTATTATAACTTCATCACATTTAAAAACTGTGATCTATTATAGTTCTTATCATACTTAAAAACCGTGATCTATTATAGTTGTTATCACACTTAAAAACCGAGATCTATTACAATTAAAACACATTTAAAAACTGTGATTTATTTTAGTTGTTATCACACTTAAAAACCGTGATCTATTATAATTTAAATCACACCAATAAAAGTGTTTTTTTCAAAAGCAATATATAAGCACACATATATTTTTGTCTTTGTCGGGACTCGAACATGGATACTCTGGATTAACGAGCCACACTATTTACCATTAGGCCGATGCTTTCTTTCTTCTAATTTTCGACCACACTTAACTATGATCTCATTATAAAATACCATATTATTTTAATCACAGTCAAAAACTGTGATTGATTGATGTTTTGTCTCATTTTTTTTCTAGAAACCGTGATAATAAATATTATGATATATTTTAGTTGATATCACACTTAAAAACCGAGATCTACTATAATTTCAACACATTTAAAAACTGTGATCTATTTTAGTTGTTATCACACTTAAAAACCGTGATATATTACAATTGTTATCACTCTTAAAAACCGAGATCTATTATAATTTCAACACATTTAAAAACTGTGATCTATTTTAGTAGTTTTTATCACACTTAAAAACCGAGATATATTATAATTTCAATCACACCTAAAAAAGTGTGATCTATTATAATTTCAACACATTTAAAAACTGTGATCAATTTTAGTAGTTGTTATCACACTTAAAAACCGAGATATATTATAATTTCAATCACACCTAAAACAGTGTGATCATTCTTTTTTTTCGAAAACAAAATAAACGCACACATATTTTTTGTTGCCACTGGGACTCGAACCCGGATGCTTTGAATTAAGGAACCACACTAATTACCGTTGGGCCGATGCCTACTTTATTATCATTTTCGACCACACTAATCTAAAATATCATTATAAAATATCATATTATTTTAATCACAGTTAAAAACCGTGATTGATTGATGTTCTTGTCTCAGTTTTCTTAAAAACCGTGATAATAAAAACTGTGATCTATTATAGTTGTTATCACACTTAAAAACCGAGATCTATTATAATTCAACACATTTAAAAGCGTGATTTATTTTAGTTGTTATCACACTTAAAAATCGTGATCTATTATAGTTGTTATCACACTTAAAAACCGAGATCGATTATAATTTCAACACATTTAAAAACTGTGATCTATTTTAGTAGTTGTTATCACACTTAAAAGCCGAGATCTATTATTATTTCAATCACACCTAAAAAAGTATGATCATTTTTTTTCCACACCTAATAACTGTGATAAAAAAATTAAGTGTGATAAATATACATTTTACTTCTCGGTTTTTTAAAAGTGTGATCCTTATCTTTAGATAAGTGTGATCTATGTCTCTTTTCTTATTAGTGGATATAATTTGTCTCACTTTTTCTATAGTTGTGACAAAAATATCATGAATTCAGTCAAAATTTAAAAATGAGATTAATTGATATAATTTATCTCACTTTTTCAATAACGATGACAAAAATATCGACCAATTTAGTCACGGATTAAAAGTGTGATTGATCGGTATAATTTATCTCGTTTTTTGAAAGCGTGACGAAATATCATATCAATTCAATCACAGTTAAAAAATGAGATTGATTAAAATAATTTATCTTGGTTTTCCAATAATTGTGACAGAAAATCATATCAATTAAGTCACACTTTAAAAATGAGATTGATTAATATAGCTTATCTCAGTTTTTCAATAAGTGTGATATATATATTTTCGTTGTCTCGGTTTTATTAAAACTGTGATTGTTATCTTATTTTAAGTGTGACCTATATCCTATTTTGTAGTAGTGATAGAAATGGAAAACCTGATACGTCTGACACCCCCTTACAAAGTAACATAAAAGGTGCATGAATAAACAGAGAATCTTACCTGACATAAAAGTAATCTATAACCGGATTCTCGCAACCGTTATCTCCAACATAACATTCATCTGAATTTATTAAATAAGAAGTGATATGCCTACACTGTAATATGGTCCGCGGATCCCTATTTGGGTCCACCGAAAACCATAACTAGGACAAGGCCGATAGCCACGAAGTCCGTTATACTAATCACATTAAGATTAGAGGACTGGGCGCCGCTAATAGCCTTGCGACGCCATGAGAAGTGAGATCGGTCTAGGGTTCCGACCCACATATATCCAGACAATGAATCAGGTCCGACAGCGACCTCGCCCATGATATTTAGAGGAATAAGCTACCACTGGTTTAGCAAGACAAAGACATAAAAGACACAGGGATCAACGAGGTCATTAGGGGCACAACCTACTGGCTCCGCTATGAGCTCCCTAGTGTAGATGAATATCTATTTATACCATATGTCATTATTTGTAAATAAGCCGAACTTTAGTCGGTGGCTCCCCTATAAATAGGGTTCATTCTAACCCATTTGGGATAGACACAATTAATTAATAAAAAACAAGGCAAGCAAATTTACTACTCTCTCTACTTTCTATTTTGCACCACCACTTGCACCACCACAAATTCCACAGCACCACCATTTTCCGCCACATGAGCATCACTTTTATTGTTAGATATCCACCACAAATCCACCGAAAAACAAGATGATAATTTCGACATCGTCAAGAAGCACTACAACAAAACTAGTTTTTTTGTCGTCCCATAAAAGGTTTAAAGGGACGACATGTCGTTCCTATAAAGCCGTCCCTTCTGCGTTGTCTCTTTAAATAACTGACTCTTTTAAAGGGACGAGAAAGTCGTCCCTTTAAATATATGCTGACGTTGCACAAACTTTTCTAAGAAAGTTCAACGTGCTGACATGGCTTTCTTTGAAAGGACGACAATGTCGTCCCTATAAACATGACTCGGAAAAAATTATTTTTTCATAAAAATTATTTTTTTATAAAAAATTAATAATAAAATTGAATGCGAAATAACAATATTTTTTATAGAAATATTTATTGGGACGACTGTGTCGTTCCTTCAAAGATATTCGGGAAACGGTAATTTTTTTATAAAATATTTGTTGGGACGATATGTCGTCCCTTTAAAGAGAGAAAATTTGCAGAAATGCATCTATAGGGACGACATTTCGTCCCTTTAATGAGAGAAAATTTCCAGAAATGCATTTATAGGGACGACATGTCGTCCCTTTTCTATTTTAAATTTTTTTTTCCACATGGCCTCCCATGCTATTTACATCAAAACAATCCTGTTTTTTCCAAAATCCATAACAGAAGCTCACAAAATAGAAATGTATGGGGATTCAACAAAAAACGAAATACGGAAGCTTGGTGAAAAAAAAAATACGCAAAATACAAAGTTGTGCAATGTTTCCAAAAGTAACAATAGTCTCCTCTAGAATGTCTACGCATCATTGTCAAGATCAACTTCAGAATCGCCTTCATCTTTATCGGAAGACTCTGAGCTAAACTCTATTAGCACATCCGGTTCCTTATCCTTAAGATTAGTCAGCAAAAATTTGAGAAGAGCCCCTTGTTTTTTGTTTCTCTTGTTCTGTTTTTTGGTTAACTTCACCAACCGATCATGAGACTTTCTAAGTTGTTCAATCTGCATATTGCATTCTTGGTGGTAAGAAGATGCCGATGATGAAGACTGGGATGATTGTGATGAATTGGATACGGAAGTTTGCGTAGGGCCAAGGCCAATCAAATAATCTCGCCTAGTTCCTAAGGCGCCCCCAAAGATTGTCTCCTCTTCTTCAAAAGTCATCGGTCGACCGGGTGCAATCATAGCACGCCATTCCTCCAGCCTCCTCTACACACAACATATATCGTTGGCAATTAAGATAAGGAAAAAGAAAATGTGAACGTATTTAATTGAAATATATACAACGTATATCACTTACGTAAGCAGCCTCCGCATCACTGTTGAGAAACGAGCCATCGGCATTCTTATGCTTGCTCTCCCATACATGGATAGGATCATGTCCCAAAGGATCTTCACTCAGACTCAGATTACCCTTGAAAAAACAAAAGTATTAGTTATGAAAATTCAAAAAAATGAAGTGATAGGGATTATTTTCCTAATACTTACCCTTCTTAACATTTCCCATCGAACTACGGCCATAGGCGTTCGTCCTTGGCGGCCTACATATTTATTTCCGGCGTGATTCTTCTTGTTCTGATCAGATCTTTTCTGCAAAACAATGGTACTTTTGTATTATATATAAGCAGTAACAAGTAATAATAATCGAATCTATGTAACACATGTAATGGAATAAAAGCTTTACCTTAAAAGCCTGGCTACTAACATAGCAGAGATACGCTTCCCAATGTTGTTGTGAACCCACATCCCTAGGTCGGGGACAAGGCCCTGGCAACCCCTTGTTGTTGTGTTCATCTACCTTCTCCCTTAGTCTAGTCTTCCATTTTCTGAATAAAGTACCGGCGCTTTTCAGTACGGCATCGCGGTGAATAGGCTCAAGGGGTTCGAACGATGCTTGAAAACACAAGAAATGAAACGATTGGTATCTAAATTAATATAATGAAACTTACAATTTGAAAGTGTTAGCAATTTGATTAGCTAAGTACCCGAAGTTCTTGCCAAATTAATTCTTTATGTCGGTCTTCCACCTTTCGCCATTGTCGGCCGCAACTGGGAACATGGGACCTCATGACTTTCCTTGTCTCGGACTCAAAATCCTTCGCGTTTTTTTCCCAAAACCTTCTGAACTTTGGGAAATCTAGGGTCCCATATAAGAGGAATCAAGCCCCTTAACTTTTTCTTGAGGGCTTGGACGGTGAAACATTTTGCAGGTCCACGTTCACCCGGCTTCTTTTTCGGGGGAGGACATTGTGGTATCCATTCCTCACGCTCATTATCTTCTATATTATATGTAGTATCGGTGTCAATGTTAATTCAACGAAATAAGAATAATCATACTACACAAAAAAATGAAAGTTAATTAATTGTCGTCCTCGCATTGGCCCGGTAGCCTAAATGGATGCTCGTGCAGTGCTTGAGAACCACCTGCCGATCCCGTGCAAGCCATTCACCTATATGATCAAGTATTTGAATATAATAAAAAATTTATGTAAAGAACACATATATGTTGATGTAGTATAAGTAAAGCACTACTATTATATAATTTTTAAATTTAAGTATTTGAATATAATAATAAAAAATTATATAAAGAACACATATATGTTGATGTAGTATAAGTAAAGCACTACTATTATATAATTTTTAAATTCAAGTATATTTCAAGCACTACTATTATATAATTTTTAAATCTAGATGTTATGCATATGCGAAAGAAACATGTTCCAGGGACCCCAAGTTCCACTTGTTGTCCATGAGGATCGCTCTCTAGAAGATGCAAGCACAAAGTCCGAGTGAATAATGAAAGGAAAGTTTGTTACCATTCCAGAGGGCAAAAATACAAAGATGCCAGCGGCTGAACCTCCTCCTTGCAGTCTCTCATCAAAAAGGAAAGCTAACATATCATCAACTCCTTTACATTCTTCCTTTCCTCCACAATAATGCTAGTTTTGATGGGGAAAATTTGTTTATGTGTATAGTACCTGCATGTTTCCAAAGACTTGTGTTCGCTTCCTTGTTGAGTAGAGAGCTTAACTACTCGGGAAGTTGTGGATTCCAGAGTAGTTAAGCTCTCTGCTCAACAAGGAAGCGAACACAAGTCTTTGGAAACATGCAGGTACTATATACATAAAAAAAATTTCCCCATCAAAACTAGCATTATTGTGGAGGAAAGGAAGAATGTAAAGGAGTTGATGATATGTTTAGCTTTCCCTTTTGATGATATTTAGCTTCATTGTTAAGAAATTGCCGTGCGTATTTAATGAATTCACTCAACCCTTTATCAAACTCGGGTTTCATTCTGTCAATAAACAACCATGACTTGTCTTGTTCCATTTGAAATCACTGATACACAATAACTTGACAAACCACAATAACTTAAGTTAGTATCTCACTTAAGGCACAAGAAAAAGTTAATACCATTATATAATTAAAGCACTACTATTATATAATTTTTAAATTCAAGTATATTTGAATGAACTTACTAAAAGAATATTAGATTTATAGCATCATTCATTATCACTTGCATAGTTTGGTGGGATCGAGTCATATATGTCATCATCTACACAGTTATTATCATCATCGCAATCCATTGAAGCATACTCGTTACCGTCATCCTTTTCATTTTGATCGAGATCGTTTTCATCATTTTGATCAATATGTGTTTCTACATCATTTGCACTCATGTATAACAGTTCCATCGGTGGCAGTTCAACAATAAGTTGGAAATTTCCGTGGGTTGTTTCGTCGATTACCAAATCATCAACAACCACATCAGCATTAATATTTGGTGTGTCTACGATATGAAGGTGTTGAAAATGCTCAACAACTTTCCAGTCACATCCATTATACAAATCATCTATGTAGAACACTTGTTCTGCTTGTGAAGCAAGAATGAATGGCTCATCTTCGTACCAGGTGTTTGTAGTGCGTATACTTGTTCTATTCTTATATACACGGACACCCTTCTTAGCTGGACTAGTATCGAACCATGTACATTTGAAAAGAACAACAGTGTTATCATTTGGATAGCTTATGACATATATGTCTTTTAAGACTCCACACCATGTAGTGCCTTCGGTCCCTTTGACAGCAACCCCACTGTTTTGAGTTGTGCGTATGCGATCCTGTTTTTGTGCATTGAATCTGACGCCGTTCATCACACAACTCTGATAGGATTCGACCGTTGAAAAAGATCCGGTGGAAAGTGCTAACAATTGGGCATTCAAGTCTGATGGGTTCTGTTTACTCATTACAATCATCTGCATAATATACCATGCATAAGTATTTATATAACGCTCATAAAAGTGCACAATAAGTGTATCAAGATTTATTTTGTACCTTTGAATTAAACCATTCAGGAAATTCTTGATGGTGCATTTTGTCCAGGTTCTGTTTCGTGCAATAACTTGACAGTTTTGTACGATGTTCACTGCTCCATGTGTAGAAAACTAGTTAGCTTTAATGGAATTATAAAAAAAACAAAAGAAATAAGTTTGGATTGCTCACTTACATGAGGTATTCATCGATCTCATGGCAGTTTTGCAAGACATACCACTGAACCTTCTCTCTCAAAGTAGTATTGAATGTCAAGCATTTCTTCGATCCCATTGATCGAAAAGGAGTCTTGAATACTGATATACGGTTCTTGATTGTATCTTCATTCTCAACCCAATTCCTTTCGGGCCTATTGACCTTTGTCTCATTTCCCGAAAAATACAACGAGCAAAACATCAAGGTCTCGTTAGCCACGTATGCTTCTGCGATGGATCCTTTCGGTGGCCCGATTTCTAATATATCTCTTTAACTTACCTAGAAAACGTTCAATTGGATACATCTATCTCAAATGAACAGGTCCACCCCTAATCGCTTCTTCAGGCAAGTGCATTATCACATGTATCAAAAAAAACAAAGAATGCCGGTGGGAATATTGTTTCTAGTTTACACAAGATTTCCAAAACTTTCTCTTTTGCATTTTTTAAATCATTAACCCTCAACGTGCGCATGAAAATCAATCTAAAAAAATTGCTAAAATCAATGGTAGTATCATAAATTTCTTTTTTCAAGAATTTTCGTAGCCCAACTGGTAAAAGTCTCTGGAGTATGATATGAAAATCATGAGATTTTAGCCCGCTAAATTTGTCCTTACCAGTCAAATTCTTTCGTAGGTTTCCTGCAAAACCATCGGGAAACCGAACATTTGTTAAGAAATCGTAGAATTTTGTCCGATCTTTTGGTGCCAACGTGAACAAAGCACGCGGTTTTAAGGTCTTATTGCCATGTTTAACCACATGTAGTTTCTTTCTCACTTTCATGTTTTCTAGATCCTTACGTGCATTGATACTGTCTTTGGTCTTACCATCAATATTCAATACCATAGACAATAAGCTATCACACACCTTCTTGTCAATGTGCATAACATCTAGATTGTACTTTAGTTTTTTCGAAATCCAATAAGGCAATCTATTTAGTATGGTGTCTTTCGTCCAACTTAAAAAGGATTCTGGACGCTTATAACTTTTACGACCTTAGTCTTTGTGTTTCCTCGGCAAACATTCGGGTAGCTTACTAATTTGTTGAAGAATTTCCTCCATGGTTTTCTCAACTAGAGGGCTTAATGTTTCGATTTTACCATTAAACCCCTTATTCTTTCGCATCGGGTGGTCCGCCCGTAGCCATCTACGATGTCCGACATATCCAGTCTTACTCTCTAACCGTACTATCTGCTTAAGAACTTTGTTGCTTGAACTCTCTAGTTTCATAAGAAAGGTAGACGGAAGAAGATTTTCTTTCTGTTGATTTTTCGATATGTTTCTGTCTCTATCACTTTTTGATGAAGCAGCAGAATTTATAGGCTCTAGTAGAGGAAGTGAAAAGATGATGGAACAGAACAGTCTCAAAATGAATTGAATGCCATAAGTGTAGCAGAACTGGAAAAGCCAAAAGCCTCAGCTTAATCATGTTGGAATAGGAGCCGTCATCTTAGCAGCATTCAAGGTTGATTCAGCATTGAAAAATAAAATTAATGCAAAACTGACTCGGACTGTGAACCTTCGAATCGAGCTGCATTCATGTACGCAGGCATGCACAAGCCCAAGGGTAAACCAAGGTGAAATCCAGATTGGATTTGTACCCTCCCCCTCCCCTACGCGCGCGAGTCGTGTATAATGTTGGTTTCTTATTCCAACTACACTAAAACAACATCATATAAATATTGACTCTTTTCCCTTCTTCCAACCAATGTGGTGGAAATAGCTTCTTCCCATTTTTCCGTTCCATAACACTTTCCATTCACACACTTAAGCCCAATAGGCCCAATATGACATATCATTTAAAATATTCCATTTTAACCATCAATTTTCCAACAATCCCCCACATGAATAGAAATTGTGTAAAACCCTAGCAAAGGCTCTAAGAATGACATAGAGAGTTCAGCGGTAGATGAATGCATAGGATAGGTAGGTGTGACTCTTTGAACCTTCCCTTGATAAGATATGTTTACTTTACTAGCTGATTAGTAGACGCAATGTCCTTGAACTATTCTGCTGTTGATGTAAAGGATGACATATTTACCATAATACATCTACCTAGCAACATTTAATTATTGCGGTTATGTCCATTTTGGCCGTGGACATCGGCCTGGTTCTGCAAGAGTTTCTAAGAATTGCACCCTATACAATTCCCTTTGAAGCGGCCCCTCTTCTCTCTCACATAGGTGATTCTGTAATTCAGAATTTCTCGAATTATTCTTCTTACACAAATCATTAAAAGCCTTACTAGTAAGCTTATCCTCGTTCTCACTGTTTTTCATCTTAGGAATGAGATGGAGGGTAACCCCCACAGTGATCTCTACTTTTGCAGTTAGGTTGTCCCTTTTAACCAAGATCTTGGGATCCCCAATCTACAAGGTAGGGTTTTCCTTCACAAAAGTTTATTCCATGGGCTTTAGTCCCATTCCTCTTGATGACTTTGCAACTACTTCTCTATTTAACCCTTTGGTTAGCGGAGCAAGATTATCCTCTGACTTAACATAGTCTACCAGTAGAAAGTAGTTGTCTAATGGAGTTATGTCTTCGGCGTATATGCCTTGAATTACCATTTACATTTTGTTCTGTGCTCGTCCAATCGCAGATTGACTGTCATAGTGAATACATATTCCTGGCACAGGTTTTGGCCATTGAGGAACATCCTCTAGGAATTGATGCAACCAATCTGCCTCTTCTCCACATTTATCTAAAGCTACAAACTCAGATTCCATTGTGGAATTGATTATCACAGTTTGTTTAGAAGATTTCCAAGACACAGCTCCAGCTCCTAATGTGAATACAAAACCACTTGTGGATTTTGAATCCTTTGAATCTGATATCCAATTTGCATCAGTATATCCTTCTATAACAGTAGGTTCTCTTGTATAGTGAAGGCCATACTTACGAGTATATCTTAAATATCTCAGTACCCTCACTATAGCTTTCCAATGATCATTACTCGGATTACTAGTAGATCTGCTTAGCTTGCCAACAGCATAAGCGATATCCGGTCTAGTACAACTCATTAAGTACATTAGACTTCCAATAATCCTTGCGTACTTTAATTGAGACACACTTTCACCTTTATTCTTTAACAAAGGCTGACTCTGATCTATCGGAGTTCTGGCTTCATTTGAATCATCTTTATTGAATTTTTCCAGGATTTTATCAATATAATTAGATTGACTCAAAATGAGACCATTAGAATTTCTTGTAATTCTAATTCCCAGTATCATCTCTGCTAAACCCATATCTTTCATTTCAAATCTGGCGTTTAACATATCTTTGGTAGATTTTATCATCTTATCATTGCTTCCAATAATAAGCATGTCATCAACGTAAAGACACAAAATGACATAGCCATCTTTTGTTTCTTTCATATAAATGCATTTATCACATTCATTGGTTTTGAAACCCTTTTCAAGCATAACATGATCAAATTTCTCATGCCATTGTTTTGGTGCTTGTTTTAAGCCATACAAAGACTTAACTAATTTACACACTTTCTTATCTTGTCCTGGGCTAGCAAAACCCTCAGGTTGTTCCATGTAGATTTCTTCATCTAAATCTCCATTTAAGAAACCTGTTTTTACATCCATCTGGTATACTTGTAAATTATGCAAAGCGGCTATAGCAAATACCATCCTAATGGATGTTATTCTCGTTACTGGAGAATATGTATCAAAATAGTCAAGACCTTCTTTTTGACTATAACCTTTTATTACCAGTCTGGCCTTATATTTATCAATAGATCCATCAGGTTTCATTTTCCTTTTAAGATCCATTTTGATCCTAGTGGTTTACATCATGGAGGTAGATCAACTAACTCCCATGTATGATTTTTCAATATAGAATTTATTTCACTATTTATTGCTTCTTTCCACATTGGACCTTCAGAAGAAGTTGTCGCCTCTTTGAAATTTTGAGGATTTGTCTCTATCATATATGTGATAAAATCTTTACCAAATGATTTTTTTGTCCTCGACCTTTTACTTCTTCTTGGCTCAACCTCAGTTGGCTCTTCCTCATTCACTTGTTCAGAAGGGTGATCCTGAACATGAACACGCTTTAATGAACTAGGTTCATTTGTTTTAGCCGGGAATACATTCTCAAAGAATGATGCATTTCTTGATCCATTGTCGTATTTTTGTGTATTTCAGGATTATCTGATTCATACGCAAGAATCCGATAAGCACTACTAGTGTGTGCATATCCAATAAATATACAATCAACAGTTTTTGATCCTATCTTTCTACTTTGGGTGTAGGTACGAGCACTTTGCAAGGCACCCCCACACTCGCAAGTATTTGTAGGATGGAGGTTTACCCTTCCATAGTTCATAAGGAGTTTTCTCTTGTTTCTTTCGGGGTATCTTATTCAAAAGATAATTGCTAGATAGGATAGCTTCCCCCCACAAGTTTTATGACACTCCTGAACTTAACAACATTGAATTCATCATTTCTTTCAATGTTTGAATTTTCCTCTCAGCCACTCTGTTTGATTGTGGAGACCAAGGTGCAGTTATTTCATGTATAATCCCATGTTCAGCACAAAAGTCGCTGAGTGGTGCCAAGTATTCACCACCTCTATCACTTCGGAGTGTTTTGATCTTTTTCCCATGTTTATTTATAACTTCTTTTATGAATAGAATAAATTTATCTATCGCTTCATATTTCCATTTTAACAAGTATACATAGCAATACTTAGTGCAGTCATCGATAAAGGTAATAAAATAATTATTTCCACCTCTCGATTGCACAACTTTAAGATCACACACGTCGCTATGTATCAAGTCGAGTGGTTGCGTATTTCTTTCAACATTTTGAAAAAATGCTCTTGTTACTTTTGCTTCAACACAAGTTTCACACTTATGTTCCTTATCAATATCGAATTTGGGGATATGTTTTAGATTTATTAATCTATGCAGGGAATCATAATTAACATGTCCTAGTCTACCATGCCATAAGGAAGTAGACTCAACCAAGTAAGCAGAACCGGAAACATTATTATTAATATTGTTTGGCTTAATAGACATTACATTCAGCTTCACCATGCCATTACATGCATACCCCTTACCGAAATACATACCACTCTTAGTCAAAGTAAACTTGTCGGACTCTAAAATAAGACGGAAGCCATTTTTATTCAATAGCACTCCAGACACCAGATTCTTACGCATATCTGGGACATATAGCACATTCTTCAGAGTCAGATGCTTGCCAGAAGTCATTTTGAGAATTACTTCACCTTTTCCAGCTATAGCGGAAGTAGCCGAGTTTCCCATGAATAAAGTCTCATTCTCTTGAGCTGGCTCGAACTTAGTAAACACATCCCTGTTGGAGCACACATGCTTTGTAGCTCCTGTGTCTACCCACCATTCTCTTGGATTTGAATCCACCATGCTCACCTCGACACTACAAAGACAAAGATCAATATCTTCCATGCCTTGAACAATATTTGCTTCGTAAACCTTCTTCTTTGGACTTGCAGTCAACAGATTTGTGACCAATCTTGTCACAATTTAAACATTTTCCTTGGAACTTAGGTTTTGATATGCCACCTTTCGGTCCCAATTTAGCTTTTGGTCCCGACTTAGACCCTTTCACAAATTTGTTCTTCTTCTTCGAGCTTTGGCCATGTTCCACCATATTAGCTCTTGGAAAAATTATTAGAATTTTTTCCTCTTTTATCAGACTTCTTATTGTCATCTTCAATACGAAGCCTAACAACAAGATCTTCCATGCTCATCTCCTTTCGCTTATGCTTAAGGTAATTCTTGAAATCTTTCCAACCGTTAGGTAATTTTTCAATTACACATGCGAATTGAAAAGTCTCACTAAGCTCCATTTTTTCAGCTTGAATTTCATGAAGAATCAACGAAATTCTTCCACATGTTCCATGAGTGGTCTAGAATCCACCATCTTGTATTCCAAGAACCTGCCAACTACAAATTTCTTTGTACCTGCATCTCAGTTCTATATTTCTTATCTAATGTATCTCACAATTCTTTTGCATTCTTTTTCTCACAATATACATCATTCAATGAGTCAACTAAACAATTCATTATATAATGTCTACAAAGATAATCAGATTGTTTCCATTCATCAATTGCGAACATAAAATCTTGGTTTGGCTCTCCTTCAGTTGTTGGTGGATCCTCAGTCAGGAATTTAGCCAAACGCAATGTTGTGAGATAAAACATCATCTTTTGTTGTCATCTCTTAAAATTCAGCCCATTGAATTTTCCAGGCCTCTCATGCTGATTCAGAGGAGCAACAACTCGATTCGGCACATGCTGGACCGAAGCTTGAGTCTGATCATCAGCCCCTTTTTGTCCTTCATTGGTTTCCATTTCTGAAATTTAACACACAAGGATTAAATTCCTTTCAATACTGTATAGAACATTCGTGAACCGAACTATACTAATTAAAACAATCTCGAAATTGTTTCTGTTAAATTTCTTTCAATAATATATAAAACGATCTCGAAATTGTTTATATTATATAAAACAATCTCGAACTTGTTTCTATCCTGATTCTTGAACAAATCGTTTGAGAATCCTGTATGATTACTCAAAATATTCATGAGTATCTTAGACGATCACTCCACGAAAATTATGCTCCGTTTATAATTCTGTTTTGAAACAGAAAATGAGCCTTCGATTCGTAAACAACAAGTTCACTGTTCGTTTTCAATTCTGTCAATGAACCAGAATTATTCAGTCCTCGGCTCACCGATACAGAAACACAAATTAGTCTTAAGATTGTTGCAATATGGGGCACAATCTGATTACATTGACTAGAATACAATTACAATTAAAACGAAAACACCATTGAATCAAATTACAATTGCAAAATGAAAACGAATTAACAAGATGAACTGAACCGAGCCCTGTGTTGAACACAGTTTCCTTAAGACTAATTCGTCCCTTCACCGTCGAGTGCTTGGAGTTTCAACGGAACGATAGTCTCCCAGGATAGAACGGTTAGCAGCGACAAGATGCACCACGCTTTTAGCTGCTTAAGAACTTTGTTGCTTGAACTCTCTAGTTTCATAAGAAAGGTAGAAGGAAGAAGATTTTCTTTCTGCTGATTTTTCGATATGTTTCTGTCTCTATCTCTTTTTGATGAAGCAACAGAATTTATAGGCTCTAGTAGAGGAAGTGAAAAGATGATGGAACAGAACAGTCTCAAAATGAATTGAATGTCATAAGTGTAGCAGAACTGGAAAAGCCAAAAGCCTCAGCTTAATCACGTTGGAATAGGAGCAGTCATCTTAGCAGCATTCAAGGTTGATTCAGCATTGAAAAATAAAATTAATGCTTATAGGCTCTAGTAGAGGAAGTGAAAAGATGATGGAACAGAACAGTCTCAAAATGAATTGAATGTCATAAGTGTAGCAGAACTGGAAAAGCCAAAAGCCTCAGCTTAATCACGTTAGAATAGGAGCAGTAATCTTAGCAGCATTCGTGGGCATGCACAAGCCCAAGGGTAAACCAAGGTGAAATCCGGATTGGATTACACTTTCACACGAAGACATAAAACTAAGTCTTTAACACTTACCACTCCTAGTTCTTCAATGTTAGTTCATTTTCTAATTTTGATTTATAACAAATTAGAACAAGAACACCTTCAATGCTAGACTTTCTTCATCATGTTCAATCACATACATACATAACGGTTTTCCAACACTTTTCCAAAACCAATACATGCTAGAAAAAACTAGTTTATGTTCTTCATCATCATGCTAGACATATCATCATGTTATTCAACACTTTTCCAACACATACATGGCCAATATTCATACACTACTTAATACACTACTACTTGACGAAATAAAATTTTAAGTCAATCACACACATATACTAGTCAATCACACGCTTTATACACTAATATTGTGAAGTTAATCAAATGTATAGTACATCTACTAACAAAAAAGCAAGCCTTAGTTTCATAACTCTTGTGGGCTATAGTTTCATAACTCTAAGTAGCTTTTTTTTTCAAACAAGTTTCATACTACACTCACTACACACCATTCACCATTCACTACACACACACACACTACAAAATTATCACAAACACACACACACACACACACAATACTATCCCTTTATCCATCAAAAACACTACTATCCCTTTATCCATCATAAACACTACTATCCCCCATTTCAACACACACTACTATCCCTTTATCCATCAAAAACTACAAAATTACAACATTATCACTACACTACTCACTACACACCATTCACTACACTACATTATCACTACACTACACTCACTACACACCATTCACCATTCGCTACTCACACACTACACTATTACTACACTACACTCACTACACGCTTTCACCATTCACTACACACACACACTACAAAATTATCACTACACTACACTCACTACACACTCACTACACACCATTCACCAATCACACACACACACACACACACACACACACACACACACACACACACACTAGAAATACTTGGTATAACTTGGACTCCTTAAAACTCAATATACCCGACTCATTTAATTCTCGATGTAACTCATTAAAATTCATCAACTTTTATTGATTACATATACTTAATACAACATAATATAATAATACAGTATAAATAAAATAAAATAAAATAAAATAAAATACTAGTTATAAAAAAAAACTAGTTAATTATCAAAAAAAAAAATGTACGTACCTGGAGCTGTGGCGGCGGAGAGGTGTTGTTGCTACGGCTGCGGCTTGCCCAGAAGGAGTGGTGCTCGTTGCTGATGCTTGCCGGAGGAAGAGTGGGGGTAGGGGTGGTGACCGGAGGAGGGGAGGGGTGGGTGGTTGAATTGCCTAAATCGCAGAAAGGGGGCGGTGGAGGCGGAGGCTGAAAAAATGATGAAATGAAGAAGGAGAAGGGAGGCTGCCCAATTTAGGTTTACCTGGAACATTTAATGGGATGACATAGGCTTTTTTGGGACGACATTGTCGTCCCATTAAAATTATTAGATATTGAGATAACTAACGATCCTCGGGTTTGAAATCATCAATCGACTAATTAACGAGCCCCGGGTTTGAAATCAATACTCGATATAATTATATAAATTACATATTATATAAATTATTAAAATTATATAAAAAGGCTTGAAATCGCTTAATCGATATCGGATCTCGGGATTGAGATCAATCGCTCGTTAACGAACCCCAAGATTCAAATCAATCGCTCGATAACGAACTGACGATCTATAGTAAAGAGACTATCAGAATGATCTATAAAGAAAGATATCGGATTGAAATCGCTTAATCAATAACGGATCTCGAGATTGAGATCAATCGCTCGGTGACAAACCCCGAGATTCAAATCAATCGATCGATAACGAACTGACGATCTATAGTAAATAGTAGATAGTACTATTAGAATGATCTGTAAGGAAAGATATCGGTTTGAAATCACTTAATCGATAACGGATGTCGGGATTGAGATCAATCGCTCGGTGAATAAACCCCGAGATTCAAATCAATCACTCGATAACGAACTGACGATCTATAGTAGAGAGTACTATTAGAATGATCTGTAAGGAAATATATCGGTTTGAAATCGCTTAATCGATAACGGATGTCGGGATTGAGATCAATCGCTCGGTGAATAAACCCCGAGATTCGAGTCAATTGCTCGATAATGAACTGACGATCTATAGTAGAGAGTACTATCAGAATGATATATAAGGAAAGATATTTGAAATCGCTTAATCGATAACGGATGTCGGGATTGAGATCAATCGCTCGGTGAATAAACCTCGAGATTCAAGTCAATCGCTCGATAACGAACTGACGATCTATAATAAAGAGTACTATCAGAATGATCTGTAAGGAAATATATCTGTTTGAAATTGCTTAATCGATAACGGATCTCGGGATTGAGATCAATCGCTTGGTCAAACCCCAAGATTCAAATCAATCGCTCGATAACGAACTGACGATCTATAGTAGATAGTACTATCAGAATGATCTGTAAGGAAAGATATTGGTTTGATATCGCTTAATCGATAATGGATCTCGGGATTGAGATCAATCGCTTGGTGACAAATCCCGAGATTCAAATCAATCGCTCGATAACGAACTGACGATCTATAGTAGATAGTACTATCAGAATGATCTGTTAGGAAAGATATCGGTTTGAAATCGCTTAATCGATAACGGATCTCGGGATTGTGATCAATCGCTCGGTGACAAACCCTGAGATTCAAATCAATCGCTCGCTAACGAACTAACGATCTATAGTAGATGTACTATCACATTGATTTACAAAGAAAGATATCGGCTTGAAATCGCTTAATCGATATCGGATCTCAAGATTGAGATCAATCGCTCATTAACGAACCCCGAGATTCAAATCAATCCCTCGATAACGAACTGACAATCTATAGTAGAGAGTATTATCAGAATCACATGTATTATCGTTTGATAAAGGAATTTTTTAAAAAATAATGTATTTATATTTGAACGCAATGTTTATTAGAATATGTATATTAAAAAAATTTATTTTTATTTAAAGGGACGACCTTGTCGTCCGTTCAAACGAGAATTTTATAAATAAAAAAAAAACTGAATCTTATTTATTAACACAACGTTTTATATTAAAAAAATTAATTTCCTTTCAAAATGTTTAATGGGACGACAACGTCGTTCCTTTAAATAGTTCTGTCCGCGTGGAAATCCAAGCTAGCACGGTGGGTGAATATTTTATTTATTAGGACGACATTGTCGTCCCTTTAAAGTTTTCCACCAAAAAATCCGTTCAAAACTTTGACTATTTTTGAATTAATTGAAAGGGACAACTTTGTTGTCTCAATAAAAATATTTAAAAGGACGATGTTGTCGTCCTTTTAAAGTTTATCCATTCAGCTTGCAATTCTTGTAGTGAAGTGAGCTCACAGCTTGATAAGAAAAATCATAAAGAAAAATGAGAATAAGAAAAATATCGGAGAAAGAACCGTAAGTTACATTTCACTTCTTAAAAGGAAAGATAAATGGTTTTTCAATATTTAGAGATATAATGAATACAAACTAATAAACTTACGGCCTTGAAATTCATGATTTAAGTGTCGGTCTCGGTCTATAAACATTATTTTAGATACCCATTCGTTTTGAAATAATTGAGACAGTTGTCAAAAACACGCATATTAAGTATGAGAGTTAATGTTTTAATTCGAATGTCAAAATTACTATAAAAAAACCCTAAAAATAAACAATGTTGTATTTATTCTCTCATTCCTTAATAAATAAATATAAATGTAAGAAAAACATAATAAATATTGTATAAGAATTATAACTGTCTCACTTATTCTGAAACAAATCTTTTTAACAAATGTCTCGGTTATTTCAAACCAGAAGGAGTAATAGACATCCACAACATTACTTTATTTATTTTTTTTTTTTTCTGTTACGAAAGGAGGGGAATGGAGGAAGGAGGATTCGAACCCTGACCCTCCCACTGAAGCCAGGGTAAAATTCAGGTGACTAACCATCTAGGATGAGCCTTATGCTCCCACAACATTACTTTGATAACATTTATTGAGATAAGAAAAATTACTGATAAAGTAACCTATTTGTTAAAAGTATATACAAAGTACAAGTACAATATCTCGTTGCACTCATAGAGTAATGAAATGAATACAAACGGTCAATTACAACGAGTATATCTACACTTGTTGATTTATATATCATAAATTTTGATACTTTATTTTCAACGGTATAAATAAACATTTCGTCGTATCATCCATATTTCCAGCCGGCGGCTTTGAAAATTCCAACTAGTCTTTTTCCCGTCTGCCAATATTCAATCAATTAATTAATTTCTTCTACCTCGGAGTCAACTCGGAACGACCCTTCTCCAAATCAGCCTCCCCTCCTATCCTATTGCTATTTTCCACCCCAAACGGCGTCGTAGACCTCACACTTGTTGGTGTTTTCCGGCCACCAATACTTAATAATCTTTTCATTCTCGCCGACAACAACCGAGTCCCAGGCGATCTGGACCCTCCTCCAACCGAAGTCAGAGTCAACTCGTCCTCCAACTCATTCCTCAAGGGCACATCTATCGTCACATCCAAACCCTTCCGCCGGGATCGCAACGACGACGAAGAAGTTGAGCTGTTCCCTTCCTCATGCTGACACGCTACACATAAACCAGAGCTCGTTCCGGCTGGTTCATTTTCGGTTCTTTCCGATGAACCAATATTATTATCAGGTTCAGGAACCGGTTCGACCGGCGCACGACAAAGTGGACATGTAGAATGAGAATGAAACCACATATCAATGCACTCAATATGAAACGAATGATTACATTTCGGCAAAAACCGACCCTTTTCATTCTCTTCAAACTCCGACAAACAAACGGCGCAATCCAACGGCTCTGGGTGATTCTTGGCCGAGTAAAGAAATACCGGAAGTGAGCTAAGAACAGAGGATTCGAGTCCACGGTTACCCGGGTCTGAGGAAACAGTTGTTGTAAAGACGATTTGGGATGGTCGTCTATGGCGGACATGGGCTTCATTTAAACCGGTGCGGTGGCCAGATAATTGACGACGGCGGAAACGGAGGAGGTGCGACCTTACATAAAGATGAAGTGCAATCAACAAAACTACTACGAAGAATAATATGAGGATTACACTGACCATGATTTTCCCACTTAATGAATAGGAAGAATCTTCTGTACTGTCAAGGAGGGTAGGAGGAACACGATCTCTGTCGCCGTTCATTTTATTTTTTTCCGGAAGGAATGTTTTCTTGTGATTGGATTAAAATAACTAGAACTTCTTTTTTGAAGGTGTTAAAAATTTAAGTAATTGATGGTTATAACTTATAAAGAAACTGTTTTGAAAATGAAAATGGGCATTGGATGGCTTTATATATGAGATGAGGTGAGGAAAAATCAGAGGAAAGTGAAGTGAGGGGAGGGAAGAAAGTTCTACATTTGAGTGAGTGGTGGACAAGGCAATGACTCGTTGACTGAATAACACGACAAATGGGGATGAGATGACCTGTTCAATTTGTGTGTCTAATTTCGGTGTCTATGTAAAAACGACGTCGTTTTATGTGTGTTTTATTTTTTTGGTTTTTGTATATCCCCGACAAATGATAGACTACCTTCTTCTATTTTTTTTTATTTTTTTTGAAACACTTCTATTTTATTTATCTCGTTAGATTTTTTTCACATATTGAGAAAAATGTGGCAAGTGTTTAAATCTTATTAAACGTTTTAATATTTTTACAATTATGTTCTTTTAAATGATTATTAAAGCATTTAATGTTACATAATTTTTATTATAAATATTATGAAGAAAGAATGATATTTGAAGAAATTTGACAATAAATGTATAAATTTATTTTGGAACAAACCAATAAAAAAACGTAGACAAATAAAATGGGATGAAGGTATAATATATATTTTTTGGATTAATGATATTAATGATTATAGAGAGATAAGAATAAGGGGATAAGTAATTAGGTGTATGGTTGGATGTAGTGACAAGTGTACAATCTTAGACTATGTTTATCCTTTTGTTAGATTTAGTTGTACACATTTATAGTGTACAAGTCTGTATTTTCGGTATTATTGAATGAAGGAGAATCTATCTGTTAGTCATCTTCTTCACCGTGACTATCTTGCTTTCATCTTAAATCAAACTTGGTAGCAGAGCTTACAGACTAGTGTCATGAGTACTGGGACCTCAGAGCTCAGGGAGCCGGAGGAAGCCATGGAAGCACAGTTCCGACGAGCTCTGTTGCTGTTCCGGCCACTGCCACCGTCATAGCTACCTCTGTTACTGTTCCTGCCACTACAACCATCACAGCTGGAGGAACAGAGTCTGGAATATCTTCATACTACAGATCAACTCTTGGATCCATCCTTTATCCGGGTTTCATGTATCCACCGCCGATTTTTGGTGGAACATCGTCTCACCTTTTCTCCAGTACAATGGTGCCACCGTCTATTCCAACATCCTTTCCTGGTGTATCCACCTTCATGCGGTCACCCTCACCCAGCTCTTTTCCACAAAATGGATCTCCTTTCCAAGATCACCTGAATCAGACATGCACAGTGAAACTCAATCGGGACAACTACTTGCTCTGGAAATACACTATACTACCCATAGTGAAAGTCCACAAACTGGAAGGATTTCTTCTTGGAATGATTCCCAGACCTCCAAACACAGGTATGTTTACGGGTTTATCTCAGTCTTCTACTGATGAATGGGATACTCTTGATCAATTGTTGATGGGATGGTTAATGGCTTCTATGACTGAACAAGCCTTAGTGGAAGTGATAGGATATAATACGTCTCATGAGATTTGGACTACATTAGAAACTTTATTTAACAGTCAGTCTGAAGCTAGAATGTTGGAGTTTAAGAGTGCCCTGACCAAAACTGAAAAATGAGGCAGGTCTATGTCTGATTACTTGGCTCAAATGAAAACCTATAGTGATGGTCTAGCTGCAGGAGGATACCTTATATCCAAATCTGAATTGATCCTGGCCATATTAGAAGGATTGGACAAAGATTATGAGGCTGTCATTGTTAGCATTACCTCCAGGATTGGCTCACTTACTTGGCCAGAGGTACAATCTCAGCTGCTGACACATGAGAGACTGCTTGCAAGGTTCAATCTTTCCATATCCCTTGTAGGTAGAGAAAATGATGCTCAACCTAATCCTGCTGCTCATTTAGCCACTTATGGAACATGTGGTTCAGGAAATAGATCATAGTACAGGCCTAATAACAATCAAGGCAGTTACAGAGGCAGAGGGGATAATAGAGGTGGAAGGAATATAGGTGGAGGTAGAAATGGAAATGGTGGTAGGACTGGCCCCAAAATGACATGTCAACTATGTGGAAAGAATGGCCATACAGTTATTGATTGCTGGCATAGATTTTAGCAGGATTTTCAACCAGCTTCAAATGGAAATACAGGTGGCTCAAAACAGAATTCAGCATTTGTTGCAAGCCCTAGCACAGTTAATGACAATGCTTGGTATTTGGACAGTGGAGCAACAAATCATGTCACTGATGACTTGAGCAACATGAGCATCAATCCTAATTACAATGGTAAAGATACACTAACAGTAGGAAGTGGTGAAAGATTGATAATAGCACACACTGAACACTCTTTTCTACACACACCTCATGGATCTTTACATCTTCACAATATCCTACATGTTCCACACATCACTAGAAATCTGCTTAGTATTTCCAAACATATATCTGATAACTCTATTCTGGTTGAATTTGATGATCTATTTTGTTTTGTGAAGGACAAGCATACAGGGACAACACTTCTCAGGGGTCAACTGCATGATGGCCTTTACAAGATCCCTTTTCATCTTGAGAACTCCCCTCACTCCAAATGTCTTTCTGTTTGCTTTTATGTTTCCAAATACTCCATTTCCTGTAATAATGTGAATGCTAGCCCTGATGTTTGGCACAGAAGACTTGGCATCCTTCTATCTTCCATTTTGAAAGATTGCAATGTTTAGACTAATGGTATGTTGTCTTTTTGTGAGTCATGTCAATTTGGTAAAGTCCATAATCAGTTTCATCCTCAATCTGATTCACATGCCACTGCACCTTTTGATCTTATACACACAGATTTGTGGACCCTGCACCTATTCAATCCTTTGAAGGGTATAGTTATTATGTGCACTTCATAGATGACTACTCTAGGTTCACTTGGATCTACCCCTTGAAGTCTAAATCATAGACCTTTAATGCCTTCACCATGTTTAAGGCCATGGTAGAAACTTAGTTTTCTAGAAAAATCAAATGTGTTCAGTCTGACTGGGGGGAGAATATAGGTCTCTTCAACATTATCTTGATACAGCAGGAATCCAGTTTTGACATCCTTGTCCCCATGATCATGCCCAAAATGGTAGGGCAGAAAGGAAGCATAGGCATATTGTTGAAACTGGTCTCACCCTCCTTGCTCAGGCCAGCATGCCCTTAAGATACTGGTGGCATAGCTTCCAGACCTCTGTCCATCTCATTAATTCCCTTCTTACACCTGTCCTTGCTCATAAATCCCCTACTGAGTGTCTGATGTCTGTTAAACCTGATTATAAGAAACTTAAAGTGTTTGGTTGTGCTGTTTACTGAAACCTGAGACCCTTTCAAACTACTAAGTTTCAGTCTCTCACAAAAAAATGTGTGAATTTAGGCCTTAGTTCTTGTTATAAAGGTTTTAAATGTCTGGATGACACTGGCCGGATTTACATTTCTAACAATGTAATTTTTTATGAAACCCTTTTTCCTTTTTCCCAAGGTTTCACTCAAGGCCCCTCTACTCAAATTCTAACTGATTATACCTCCTTCTCCATTCTTCCTACTCTTCCATCCACTCAGAATGAGGGGGAGAAAGGCATTGGCACTATCCTGAGTGGACCTGCTGATGAAGACACTGCGGTTGTCTCTACTGCTAATCAGGTAAGTTCAAATCCTAGTTATGCTTTTCAATCACCATCTCAAAGTCCTCATTTACATAATGATGTTTTTCAGTCACCAGTTCAAGAAACCTCCAGTCCACATACTCAATCACCATACAATTATACACAAGTTCCATCACAAAGTCCTACTTCCAGTTCTAACACTCAAGCTTCCACTACTCCCTCAAATTCACCATCAGTTAGTCCACCTAGACATGCTCCTCCAGCTCATTCTATGCAAACCAGATCCAAAAGTGGCATTTTTAAACCCAAAGTTTATTCTGCTGCCATTAACAATATTCACTCATTTCCCACTGAACCAACCTGTGTATCTGAAGCATTGGAATCAAGAGACTGGAAGGATGCTATGATGGATGAATATAGGGCTCTTATGCATAACAGGACATGGGAACTGGTAAGGCCCCCATCTGGGAAAAGCATAGTTGGAAACAGATGGATCTTCAAATTGAAGTTGAGGCCATATGGTACTATACTCAAACACAAAGCCAGATTAGTGGCTAAGGGGTATAACCAAAGTTATGGCATAGATTTCACTGAGACTTTTAGTCCTGTTGCAAAATCTGCCACCATTAGAGTGATTCTGACATTGGCTGTGTCAATGAACTGGCCAGTGAATCAAATTGACATCAACAATGCATTCCTGAATGGACCTCTACAAGAGCTTATGTATATGGAACAGTCAGAGGGATTTGTGGACTCTACAAAACCTAATTATGTTTGCAGATTGAAAAAGGCTTTGTATGGCCTGAAACAAGCACCAATGGTTTGGTTTGATGCCTTTAGAGAACAAATGATAGGATGGGGATTCACTCAGTCCATGATGGATCATTCTCTCTTTATGTTCAGATGTGAAACCCAAATCATGTTTGTCCTGATCTATGTAGATGATATTCTTATTACAGGAAACACACCCTCACTGATACAGAAGTTTATCAAGTAGTTGAACTCTAGGTTTTCACTTAAGGATCTAGGACATGTGTCCCATTTTCTAGGAATGCAAGTTGCAACTCAGTCATATTATGCATCTCAACTGCTCAAAAGGCTAAACATGGAACACCTCAAACCCTGTCCTACACCAATGGAGGCAGGTAAACAGCTTGTCCCTGATCAAGGTTAGCCTCTTGTTAATCCTGGAATATATAGGAGTGCAATTGGGGCATTGCAGCACTTAACCCTTACAAGGCCAGCCATAGCATATACTGTTAGCACTTTAGTCAATTTATGCAGAAACCATGCACTGAACATTGGCAAGCTCTAAAAAGACTTTTGAGGTTTATACATGGAACTTTGAAGCAAGGTTTGCAGTTTGTTCCCAGTGATACATTACAGTTGCATGGATTTACTGATGCTAATTGGGTTGCTGATCCAACTGATAGAAAATCTACTGGAGGCTACTGTGTTTACTTAGAGAAGTCTCTCATTACTTGGAGTTCTAAAAAGAAAACGGTTGTGGCTAGATCAATCTTTGAATCAGAATATAGAGCCTTGTCTAATTTGGGAACTGAGATTCAGTGGATTATGCAGCTGTTGGCCGAAATGAAGTTCAGACTTCCAGTTGTGCCAGTTTTGTGGTGTGATAACACTGGAGCAACATCCTTAGCTCAAAATTTGTATCATGCTAGAACAAAACACATTGAGGTTGATGTTCACTACATTAGGAACTTGATTCAGGACAAGAAGCTGAAGGTCTGTTATATTCCCTCTTCTGCACAAGTTGCAGACATCTTTACCAAACCATTGCCTATTTCTATGTTTTGTAATTTTAAGGCCAAACTCAATGTGGTTGATCCACACGTTTGTTTGAGACGGGGAGAAAAGAATAAGGGGATAAGTAATTAGGTGTATGGTTAGATGTAGTGACAAGTGTCACAATCTTAGACTATGTTTATCCTTTTGTTAGATTTGGTTGTACACATTTATAGTGTACAAGTCTGTATTTTCGGTATTATTGAATGAAGGAGAATCTATCTGTTAGTCATCTTCTTCACCATGACTATCTTGCTTTCATCTTAAAATCAAACTTAGAGCAGCAATATTGACATGTCAAAATTGCCTCAATAAAATATCTTAACAATAATTTGTATAATTATTATTATGTGAGACGTATGGATTTCTCTGCGTAACATAAATATCAATGGTATAAAAGTGTGTTATAGTATTTTGTTGTGAGCATTTTACTGTTTCATAAATAAATGTCATGATTATAGTGAATCTACGTCATAATCAATTGAAAATTGACTATGGCAGAACAAAATGACCAAATCAAAGTATTACAACACATTTTTGTACCATTTATTATAATCGATATGAAATATATTGATTCATATGAATTCCATAAAAAGCAATAGAATAAAGAGTAGTGAAAGTGTCACAAAAAAGTGGTTACAACATAGTCCACAATACATTTTGGATCATTGATTATGATATCAGACATTTTGATATACGAGTCCTATAAAAAACAATGGTGAAGTAATGTGTTGCATGTGTTACTTTGTTATACAAATTTTATTGTGACACAAACATTTATCTAGTGTAAAAAATGTGTTTTGGTACTTTGGTATTACAATTTTCTTGTTACTCATACATTTCTCTACGAAATATGTGATACATAATAATGAGTAATAATAGAGACACAATAATTATATCAGAACATGTGATACAACCATATTTTCTACACTTAATAAATGTAGGATTCATTGATGATGGTGTAGATCTCAACATTATCAATGGTAAAAAATAGAGTTGTCACCCATTATGGCACAATAATTGAGCTTCTATTATTAATCGAGACTTTTAGCCGGGACAAATACAAGAAAAAAATCGTACGGACACAACGATTGTGCGAAAATGAATTACACCATTTTGATTATTAATAAAATAGACACAACACAAATACACCATGCATCTTACACCACTTATTATGGACTAGAACACATTGATAAACGAGACTCTCATCATGATTAAAAGTGTAAGATACGTTGTGGTCGTTTTGTTGTGTACATGTCATTTTCATTCAAAAAATAAATAAAAAAAATTAAAAGAAATAAAAGAAAGTCTTAGGTTGAAACTCGGTGACCATTGACCCCTCAAAAGAAAAAGAAACTCGGTGACCAATGAAGAATGTTGATTATTTGCGGTCAAGGAAGTCGGGAAATACTTGTATGGTGTTTACACACGGTGTGGACAAGGACGGAACTTACTTAGGGGCTGAGAGGGGGCTAAGCCCACCCAGCCTTTTTTTTTTTTTTTCTATATAGTATGTATGTCTAGCTCACTAAGTCATCAACCTACTAGATAATTAGCCTTACAGCTCACCTAATATGAGCCACTAAAAGTATATCTTATAACAAAAAACGATTCCATTGACATAACACGTTTATTTCCGTCCTCACGATCATTTCAAACACTCAAAACATTACTTCAAACATCACGATTATTTTTTATGAAAAATAATGTGAGTGGTACCTGACGTTTAAAAAATAGCGTTAGTGATGATAGTGACGTTATAGTTACAAAAATGTCACTTGTGAGTAACGTCAGATCCAATGAATTGACACCGGAGTTAACGTTTGTAGTGTGGTGCGGGAATTAAAAAAAATTGACACCGGAGTTAACGTTTGTAGTGTGGTACGAGAAGTAAAAAAAATACATCATAAAGTATAAATAAATTTGTCGTTTAAAGAAAATTATGCCGTATAAATAACATTGAAAAAAAAAATTCTCAGGCCACCCGACGAAAATTTCCTGGCTCCGTCCTTGGGTGTGGAGACATGTGTGCGTATGCACGTACCACATTAGATTTTATTCTCAGACAAACTATGTGTTTCTGATCGTTTCACTGTCATTTCACTTCAAATTCTCTCACCACACAAATATTTCCTAAGAAAGTCCATATGTAAGACCTCCATAGTTTGAATGAATATATATACATATATATATGGTAATTGATGACTAGTACTATAATAGCCGAAAAGTAAGACTTTTCTATCTCATATTTAAGGCACATGTGTAATCACATGAGTCAACTATTCCCTTTGAGAAAGAGTTTGAACGTAAATAGAACCCAAACCAACCGGAAACCCTTAGGTTAATTACATAAATCCACATCTTAATTGTTTTGAACCGGATAAAATTTGATCGAGCTAATGCATTCGATCTTGGTGAAATATGCATCAAATTTGTACATTTGTAAAATCTAGGATGGCCAAGATATATAGCGGCAGTCACCGGCGTTATATTGTTGACGTTAAGTTTAGAGCCCGTAACAACTTTTGGATGGAGTAATTGAATGCATTAAACTCAATCAATTTCCACCCTTTAAACCACTACAAAAAAAAAAAAAAACACTCTATTGCTACAATAGTTTTTGCCACACAAAAAAAAAAGTGATTAATAGCAGTTGGCTAAATTCTTTTGTCACGCTCATGTCGCTAAAAATAAGTCTATAACAACACTTTTTTTATTGTGTGACAAACAATAGTGTAGCAAAAAACTGTTTTTCTTGTAGTGAACCTAAAGCTTGTCATTTTTCCTTTAGCAATCTTTTACAACTATAGTTAGGAAATGCTTGGCATTCTTGAAGATAGTAGTCAATGAAAGGAATATTGATGGGGTATTTGGGCGAAACATAAGAGTAATAATGGTAAGCCTTTTTTTTAATTAGTTCATGTTTAAGTAGTTAATTTAAGTTTTTAATTAAGCATGTTATTCATTATTGGAAATCCTCATGTTTATGGTTGATAAGAATCTTGGAATTAGCTTAGAGTGTCAGCACTAACAAGCCATCAATTTGAGGTAAGGAAAGTTTATATCACAAGTTGTGTGAAACCCTGAAATTTTATGAAAAGATCTTAGGGGAAAAAAATTTAAAAATTAATTTCCTTTCTTTTTCTCGTAAATCAAATTTAATTAAAATCATTTAAAACTTTCTTTGCCCTTAAGTAAAACCGACTTTGGGATGTTGGAAGTCAATATAAAGGCTCCAATAGACCCTAGACTTGAAGTGTAACGTCATGTTCCCGAATACCGAGTTTTTATTCGTAAAATTACGTTCGCACGTATAACATTAAATAAATTCAACATTATACGTAAAACTCTATGTTGTCGTATCAATTTAAGCAAACGGAAGCTAGAGAGACTCGGGTAAAAACCGTAAAAGATACTAGATTTACAATGCCAACCGACTTTACAAGGTAGAAAAGGAAAACTTACAACAACGAAATCTTACATTGTACAAATATCTTAAAAACAGAAAGTAAACTTATCTTACAACATTTCTTAGAAAAGAAAGTACAACAAGTCATGAAAGAAATTACAACATAGCTATGAAAGTATAAAAGCATCTAACACAACATGGCATAGCATCATCATATATCATCCTCCAAGTCATCACAATCCGGCTCAACCTGTACATATTCTTCCCCAAAGCATACACACAAATATGCAAATGGGTAAATACAAAAAGACTTAAAAACTTAGTATTGAACAACTAAAATGTACAAGTTATTGAATTAATTAAATTTTATAATTAAAGGTTAATTATTATTATTATTATTATTATTATTATTATGTTATCTTTATAAACACGACTCAAACTCTAGGGTTTACTTCATGATCATCAACATGAAATGAGGTCCTACTTTATTTCTTGCTTAGCTTATCTTTGTTATATCAGCAATCAAGGCACTACGCATGGTGCTACTCACCACGAAGCAACCGGTTGCAACCTATTAGTGGATTACACTAATAGCCACATGCTAGTCTCGATAGTGTGTGTGTTCGGCGAAATCCCTCTAATTCTGGCGCCCCTCAAGAGCAGCAGAGTTATTCAGTTTATACTGACCACACTACACATACCAATATAGACTTGTGTCTTACCAAGAATAACATGATGTTTAGGCTTTTAACTACACAAGTATGTTATTAATTGTTAACTAGCCATCTAAGTGTTTTCAAGAAAATGCTCACTTACACTCCTACTCCATCACTTAGATAACTAGACACAACAAACCTAACAAGTACACAGACATTGGTTGATACTAACCCACCGAAGCACAAGGTCATTCATGCTTTTCCGATGGTCCCGAACTTCAACTCTTAGGAAGAATCAATTCGATCCCGGAACTAAACGCATCAGAAGCTTATTCATGAATTTCAATTAACTTGTTCATATCATTAATATAAGGTTAAGAACCAGTCCCAACATACTACACTTGAAAATACGCGAAAACGGGCAAAAAGACATTTATGGATCATAGGCCGGCGCCCATAGATCACAAGCCGGCGCCTATGGCACAACAGAATACTCTAAACTCTTTGTATCTGATAGGCCATGGCCCATAAATCATAGGCCAGCGCCTATGTGACACCTGAGAGCATTTTTCTGCATTTTTTTTATCCAAAACAACCCCAAACAATGTACAATCAAATCTAACACATTAAATACACCAAAGCGACAATATTCAAGCACCGCCGTTCAAAAAAACAATATTCAAGCACCAAAACATCAGAAAAGATGTACCAAACATGCTATATCATTCTATACTTCAAATAACATCTATCAACATAGATTCTACAACAATTAGCATTAAGATTACTCATCTATTCCCAACATTTTGATAGCAATTAACATAAAAAAAACAACAAAACTTCACCAAACAACCAGTAAACAAATACCAAACATTACAAAACACTAAAAGTTCAATAGGAAAACCCTCTTACTTGTGATCCAAAGCAAAAGCAAGCAATTTCCTCAAAGCAAACAACAAACTTGAACCTTTTCACTAAAGACCTATTTCATCCACAATTAAACTAGAATCAATTGTCATCAAGGGTTTCTAAACAATCTATTCTACGATTTAAACAAATTAAACTACAGAAAAAGGTTCAGAATCAAAAGATTCTAAACTAAGGCATTTCTATTACCTTTTCAAAGCTCCAAACTTTTGGTACCAAAACGATGCTCTTCTCCCGCTAATTCCGTTTCTCGAATTGCTTCTGAAAACCACCAAGTTTTTGTGAGAATTTGAGAAGATTCTTCCTTTTACCTTTTCAGTTTTCTTTTTGCCTTTTTCTGAAGTTCAAACGTTTGAAGGAGAAGACTAATTTTTTGATAACTCCCAAAATACTACTTTCGTTCTAAAATATAAGTCATCTTACACTTTTAGATTTGTCCTACAATATAAGTCATTTTACAATACTAATGCAATATTTATTACTCTTTTATCTATCTTACCCCTAATTTATTATCAATTCAACAACTTTTCGTTACTTAACAAATATTGTATTAGTGATAGTCAAGGGGTATTTTAGACATTAACCTTTAAATTTATGACATTCAACCACTTTTTAATCTTTGTGAAAACCTCTAGGATGACTTACATATATATATTTTAGGCCGGAGATAGTAAATGGGAAGTTATTTCCCATAAATACTTTCCTAATAAATTTTACTTTTTTTAACTTAATCCATAAAATAATAAATATAATATCTCGTTTCCACAAAATGACATGTCTGTCATTTTTCAAAAATCAAAATATTCTATCAAAACTTCGTAAGAATCTATTTACCGGAAGAAATGTGATCTCGCCTCCTTGAGGTAATACCCCAAAGCTGCAAGTCTTGTGGTTCTATATAGCTTGGTTGTTCAGTTTTTGTTTGTCTTTGTAGCAGTCTCCGAAGTTTTTGTTTTTCAGTATCAATTAGGATCGCCTTTTCAAATCCCAAGCCAATGATGCCTAGTGGCATGACCGTTGGGAGTTTCAAAACATCTATGATGGTCTGGCATACATATCGGACCAACCAATCGCGAAGCACCAAATTCATAGGTTTTAAAGCCATTTGATATTGGTTGAATCAATCAGGCTTACCATTTGAGCACGTAATCAAGAAGTCATTTGCATAAGGCGGATAAGCTTCGTAAGAGAGGGGTCCATCACGAGCCCTCCCAAATACTCTTGAAGTTTCTACCAGGGCTCCCACCAAATAAGCCTTCAAGGACTCCACCAGTGCTTCTAAAGGCTTCGAAGACTGCCGCCCATCAAGAGGGCTCCCCTGATCTCTTAAGGCCTATGTAGTATGCTGAGGGGGGCTGAGCCCATCCGGATAAAAAAAATATTACACTAAAAATTCTATGTGATTCAGTTCGATATGTCAAATTTTTTTAATCCAGCCCACCCGACGAACCAGATATAGTACATTAGCCCACCCTAAATTTAAATGTTGTCTCCGTCCTTGGGACCCACCTACTTTATAGTTGTATATATGGATCAATTGTATACTATCGCTCATGGATTGTCTACTACCTAGCTGCAATACGCTAAAATCTGTTATGTGCATACCCAACATGCGAGAAAATAGCATTTCGGGTCACTGTAGGACCTTATAATTCATTTCAGGTCGGTACAGGTCTGACATTTTTTTTTTGTGTTCCCTGTTGAAATTTACACGGGCTGGTGCCAATTCAACAGAGTAGAAATGAGTCTCATACAAGTGTAGAAGCCGAGCTCTGCAGTTGGCTCTAATGACCGGCCTCGCTGATTTGAATTAATAACATTTATTTTGTGAAACGTTGATATGTCTGGTATGTTTACGTAAAATTATACCAAGTTCCTTTTTAAACCATATTCTATTATTTTGGACTCATTTCTACCCGATTTCGACCAATTTCTACTCATTTCTACCTGATTTCTACCATAGTTCACTATCATTCCATTTATAGATTGAATTTCTATGCAGCTAGGTTTTGAGAAAAGTTATTTGCATGTCGCAGATCAAAGGCTAAGCTCAACCATAAGACGTTTTTCATACGGTGAATATCAATTTACTTCATTATAACCGGAAACCAAACAGATTTTACGGTTCGATTTTTTTACAATAAGAAACCTATTATAAAACTGTAGTTTGTCATTTTTCCGGTTGGATCCAGTTTAATCAGTTAATCCGGATTTTCAATTTCTATAATAATCATCCTTGAACACTATACTTACTTTAAATAAACATCATTGATATTCAATCACTTAAAATAGTAATTAAAATCATTTATCAACCCCAAATGCTCGATCGTTAGCGCATTTACCTCGCACGGGTTCCTTATCGTACGTATTTCTTGCCAAACTTCCCGATTCCGGATTTCCTTCCAGTGTGGTAAAACTCATGATGGAATATGCATTTAATGAAATAAGTCATTATACGGTCAGCATGAGCCTTAACAAGCGTAGAGGCGGAGCTCTGCAGTTGGCTCTAATGACCGACCTCGCCGATTTGAATGGATAACATTTATTTTGTGAAATGTTGATATGTCTTGTATGTTTACGTAAAATTATACGAAGTTCCTTTTTAATCCATATTTTACTATTTGGACTCATTTCTATCCGATTTCGACCCATTTCTACTTATCTCTACCTGTTTTCTACCAAAGTTCAGTATCATTCCATTTATATATTGAATTTCTATAGCAGCTTGGTTCGGAGAAAATAACATTTCAGGTCACTGTAGGACCCCATATATCTCTTGTTTTGAGAAGACGAGGTCTACTCCTACAATGCTTTATTTATGAACATATTCGGAGGTAGTTGGTGGGTCGTCAAACCACCAAAGATAAATCACCTACAACCTCTATAGCTAGTATAGCGGAAGCAGGGGTCGAACCCACATGGAACGGTATATTTATTTCTTCTAAAATTTGTAACAACAAAAGATATATGGATATTTATAACTACTTCCTAAGAACAAAAACAAAATCAAATTCAAAAGTTTCAGTCAATTGATCGTTTCCCCCTCAATTCCTACGATTGATCATCGATTCAAGGATGACTCGTTAAATTATTAATAAATTGGTTATAGTCACCGACAACTGCCAAGTGACCAATCTCTCCTAAATTCGATAATCAAGACACGGTCGTTAATTATACTCTAACCGGAAGACACCCCTAGACACGGTCATAAGAGTTTGGAATCCCGGAAGCATTAATATTTGAGAGACCCAAATCAAGGTATTAATCCAACCGGACTAATTTTAGCCTAGATTATCTATTTCCACAACAGGGAATCCTACGGGCTACGAACCGGCAGGTAATGTGTTGTTTACCACTAAAACTCAATCTTTTATGGCAACCGCCTAAGATCGATTTTGGTACTAGATCAAAATAATCGCTTAATCATCGCGCGCCAACAATTAAATGAATAATTCTAATCCTATATATATGAAATCAGAAAATAGATAAATACCAACAATCAAACGAGGAGAAAAACATTTAGATCTCACAACCACACGAAATCGAAGGTTCAACAATCAAACAACTGGAATATAAAATCTAGCTATACATAATATAAAAATTAAACAAAGCTAAGCAAATAAAACAAAAGAATAACGTTTATTCACCTACAATTTATTCAAGCATAGCGGCGGAACTTGCAAAGAAGGATGCAGAGCCTGCTCTATTAGGGCACTCGCAGCAGAAGCCCTATATGGTGTTATATCCTTAAAATGAAGATAAAAAATAGAATTTGCCTCAAATAGCTTCCACAGCAGACCTATTTATTTTTAGGGATATGAACAGTGCATCCCTACTTGTGGGGATGCACTATTCACGCCCTAAACATATTTAATTATTAAAAATTATAGGAATGGGATAAGGATGCTGCTGGAGTGAAATAATAAATATTTAATGTGTATAAATAGGGTTGTGAGGTAGAATATGTATTATTTAATATTATTTGAAATGTTATAGGGATAATGATAGGGATACTGTTGTGGAAGTTTTTGAATTGGGATATTGTAAAATATGGATATGTATTATTTTATATTATTTTAGGGATAAAATTTAGAGATTCTGATGGGAGTGCCCTTATGTTCACGTCTCCTCTCTTCTGTTCACTTTTCTTATTCTAAAACCTAAATAGTCTAATAAATCAAACAAATGTTGCACAACCTTCCTGTTGTTGCTGCCCACGTAGGAATTGTCATATGGGCCCAGCCCAATTATTTCTTAAACCAAATAAATCCTATAACAACAACAATAATAATAATAATAATAATAATAATAATAATAACTAAAGGGTCCATCCAATAATTAATGGCCCAATGTGACTAAAGAGAGAAAATTCAAGGTTGGCTTTGACTGATTTTGTCTTCTTTTTGTTATTCGAGATCCTAAAATAGGCGAAAACTGAAATTAATGATTTTTTTTTTGAGGGGAAAATTCATGATTCTTGAAATGACGCTTTCCTCCCTTCTCCAACAAAACACTTGAACATTGCTCTATACGTCCATAATTCTTCTATCATCTCTTCCGAGTTCTTAAAACCTGAAAATCATCAAAAACATACCAGAAACAGAGCATCTCCCGATAAAATAGATATATGATAAGCACAGAAAAATCTCATAAAATACGGACTCATTAGTAGTCTTTGTATTTTCCTAATGAAAATCTCTTTTCCCGGGAAAAAAAACAAGAGATATATTCCATCATTTTCACTGGATTGAATGAATTTTGTTTTTCTTTCGTTTTCCAATGATCAGTATACTTCAAAGAGATTGGATCCCCTCATTTGCACATTATTATTGATATGTCTAAATATACCGCCACCTATGAGTCCCCGAAAACAACCTATCTAGCCACCTGGATGGAACAGGACCGCGGCCATAGCGTCGGCAGTGGCCATCCGATTAAGGTCGCGGAAGGGCGACCCCCGCCAAGAGCGTTCAAACCTACAAGGTCACTAGTCGCTCAGGGGGCCGACCTGCGATCAAAGTCAGAAATCAATAAGAGATCGCATGATCCCTGGAAGGGAGCAACTAAGGGAAGTCAAGACATGATAAGGAAGCAAGCTCACAGACCGCGACCCGGGCGACGTTATAACAACATCGCCAAGCTGTATTGTCTGCTTAATATAACTGTACTGTATGCTTATCTATCCCTATCCCGCGCCCTTAGCTCCTCTCTTTGCCTATAAAAGGAGGGCTTGTGTGACTTCATAAAGATATATGCAAAAATAGACAAAGAGAACAAAACTCTTGTCAAATTCACTCTCTCTCTAACATTCATTCACTCCACCACCTCGCCGCCGTGCACCACCGGCTGCAGTCACTATAAATCTATCAAAAATAGCCAGATATCCACCTTCACTACCATCGCTAGACCACCATGATAATATTCAGCATTATCAGTTGGCTCCGTTACCGGGAAACCCATAGTTTTCCGGCTTCCCGGCGAGGAAACTACCCAGAAAATTTTACATATGGCGGAGAGGTTGATCATCATCTTCATCATCCGCCCAAATCCAACAGAGTTCTCGCCCAGAGAAGAGATCACCCAGGTTGCATCACACCAAATGAGGTAACTTTATCACGATTTGCACAAGACTCACGAGTTTGCGTTTGAGAAATCACCTCTCTCGTAGTGTTCTTCATTCAAATCCGTTGAAACCTGAGAATTCCAAGCTTGCATTTGAATAATCACCTCTCTTGGTATCTTCAAAGACTGTTTCCGCCTTCTCGCCAGAAAAACCCTCAGAAAAATCTTTGGTGCCCTTATCATATCACCAGGAAATACTCCACCTCAAAAGAAATTTCCACCCCCCGCTCGACAATGTATGTATCGCCCACAAGAGGTTGTACCAGTCTCTGGGGTGAATGCGTTTGAATCATCACTTTTTTCCCAGAAATTGGTATCGTCGACCGGAGTTCGCCTGAGCTACCACCGTCCGTGCGGATCTCCCATGAACTCTCAGAGGGCAGCACAACAACTAACAACCCTCCAAACCACTCCAGCAGAAATTAGAGAGTACAAAGCAGTTAAACCTTTCAGACAGAGCAGTTCACTAGCCAGGAGCAGGTTGTTAGAGTTGGTAATAGTCAGTGAAACGACCCCATCTTCAAGTTCACCACCTCGCATCATTAGCGATGGCAGGAAGTAAGGGCACGTTGATACCCCCTACCCCAGATAAAGGGGGCGCGCCCGATCAGACCCACGCTAAGGGCGCCAGAGAAACACTTAACAGTCCCACTGGTGAGGGGAGTAGGCCGTAGAGGGATGCTCTAGCCGCCGGCGACGCTCGAAACATCATAAACCAGAAATCAAAGTCTAAAGAGGCCCAAGCAGCCCTAGAAGAGACTCGAAGAGAAAAGAATGTAATCGGGGCACCTAGGCCGCAACGCAGTCGGGACGTACCAGAAAAAGTACCAGGGTTTCAAGAGGAGTCTGAGATCACAGAAATGAAAGAGTATGCCAAGTACGCCGAAAGAATGTACTTGACCAATTCCCGACTAGTGGCATTAGGCCGGGAGCCTTTGCCAGTACGGGAGGCGATCCAATCTAGGGTCGAGCTCAACCTCAAGGCGCCAGAAAAGGGACGCCAGAGTCAACTACAAACGGTAGAGATTGAAGAGAGCATCCAATCTTTAGGTCGTAAAGGCTGCCGGGGAGAGCAGGAGGTCATCCAAACTCCTGCCCGACCCAGCCGTGAAAATCTCAAGGAAAAATATTGAGAAAGAGGATCCGCTTTTAAAAGGTTGGGTGAGAAAGAAAAAGGTCCGGCCCTAAGCCGACTAAGCCTCCCAGAGAGGGGTGTAGTACCCAGACAAGAGGGAAGAAATGAAAGAGATGCCCGACTGATAATAAGGGAAAACGAGCCCAACAGGAGGAGTCGCAGAATCGAGCGATCTCAGAGCCTGGGATTGAGTTAGCGGCCAACCCGCCCCCGCCTATACTGAGACACGATCCGGTCCTCACAGAACAGATAGAAATAATAAAGAAAGAGCTCACTGAGCTTAAAAAGTCGAGGCCCGCCGAAAAAACCGTTCCAATCTCTGGGATCGACGTGCTCGCCAGGAGGATAGTTGAAACTTTTCCCACTAACAAGTAAAAGGTCAGTTACCCCAGTTACAACTACTATAGTGGAAACACTTACCCACATGATTGGCTCACAGCTTTCCAGGGTCGCATCACTCTAGCGACCCAGAACAAGTCCGCCTGGTGTATCGCTCTAGTCAGAAGTATGCAGGACTGGGCCGTTTCATGGATCCGTGGGCTCCCTCACGGTTCGATTGAAAGTTGGGAGGATCTATTTGAAAAATTCGTGAAGGAATTTGAGTCAGCAAGCAGACCAAAGAAAGCCATTGAGGATCTTTACGAGGTCCGAATGGGCGAAAATGAATCAGGAAAGGACTATTACGAGCGTTTTGTTAGGATCTATGATCAAACGAGGAACATTCCCGACGACGCCATCATAACTTGCTTTCTCACTGGAATTGCCAAGGGTCCGATGAAAACGGAGTTTAACCTGCGCCCCATAGAGCGGGCATAAGGGAAATGCTAGACAGGGCTAGAATGATGGGGGTAAGTGAAGCACCGTCTTCCATGGGAAAATCAAAATATAGAGCCAAGCACAACTCGTATAAAGAAGATCGCGGGGACGATCGTAAGAAGGAACGCGGTAAAGGCGCGAACCAAGACCGTGAGACCAAAACGCCATACAAATTCAATGAAAATGATTTCATCCCTCTCAACACCAAGCCATCCCAGATACTTTTCGAAATTCACGAACATATTGAGAGACCTAGGCCCATGAAGGGTGACGCCAGCACTCGAGATAAATCAAAATACTATGAGTACCACAAGGATCACGGGCACGTTACAGATGAATGTTTCACTCTGAGAAGGGAAATCGAAAGGTTGATAAGAGAGGGACCAGCTGCCAAGTATAAACGTGATGGTGATGCTGGTGCCAGTAAAGGGCGAACACCTCGCACCTATCAGAGGGAGGTCCAGGCTATTCACGGAAGCCTTCCAAGCAACAGTCAATTGAAATCGGAAATACATTCGATCAACACGCGAGGTTTCGAGAAACTGATAGTCTTGTGAGAAAAAGAGAAAGGAATCATGTTCACAAAGAGCGAACTAACAACTGTAGAAGGCGTCATGGAGGTGCCGATCATCCTCAAGATCGGAGTTAATGAGTTGCACGGTGTTAACCGAGTTATGGTCGATGCCGGCGTAGGCCGTGACATCATCTATTTTGAATGTCTCAAACAAATCGGGTTCGGGGAGGCAAAGCTGAAGCCTTACCTAGGAATGTTAGAGGGTTTCACCAACGACACTGTGAGGGTCAAAGGTACCATCGATCTCAGCATCACCCTTGGCGATTATGAGCCTTGCTGGACAGAGGTAATAACCTTTCTGGTCATCGATCTCCCCTCCTATTATAACATGATTCTGGGGATTCCGGCCATGAAAAAGTTTCAGATGGTGGTATCTGTGCTGCACCAAAGGGTGAAGTTCCACGTGGGAGACGATATTGGGGTCTCCATGAGCCGACCGGGATTCTTCCTCGACTACATGACCAAGAACAGGGTCGACTCCAAAAAACCAAGAATAGAGGAATTCCACCTCCAAACCACCCAAATCGCCACGGTATAAGAAATCGTTGAAAAGTCCGTAGAAGTTGAGACACTGCAGGTGCGAGATCAACCAGACTTCACAGCCGAGGATGAGTTGATCGAAGCCGTCATAAATGAGAAATATCAAGATCAGAAAGTAAATATCGGATCGTAGGATATAGAAAAGGAGAGACAGGAGCTGATCGAGCTCTTGAAAGAAAATAGGGACGCTTTCTCTTGGGAGGTGACCGACATGAAGGGCGTGGAGCCTGAGGTCGTGCTACATTATCTGAGCGTCGATCCAAACTTCAAACCAATCCAGCAGCGAGCACGGAAATTCTCCGTAGAGAAAGAAGTCGCCATAAAAGGCGAAGTTGATAAATTGCTAGCCGCAGGTATAATCAAATAGCTTCAATATCCGACTTGGCTGGCTAACGTAGTGATGGTCAAGAAGCACAACGGAAAGTGGCGAATGTGTGTAGACTTCACCGACTTGGACAAGGCCTGCACCAAGTATCCCTACGCGCTGCCTCGAATCGACAAAATGGTAGACGGGATCATTGGTTTTGAGATGCTGAGTTTTCTGGATGCCTACTCTGGTTTTGAGATTGTTGGAAATAAAATTTATGTTTTGATGATGATTCATCACTTATTCAGTCGTTGTTCTAGACCCCATTGATGAAGTGTCATAACTAGCTGTTATAGTGCAAATCAAAAAGATGTCTAGATATCAATGTATAGGATTTAATAGAGTCTGATATTTGTATAAGTTAAATCAGACAAGCACTGTAATATTTTTAGGTTGTGAACTGAGATAACAAGAAACTGAGATAACGGGAAACTGGAACTGAGCACACCAATTTGAAAGAACTGAAGAAGATAAGTTCGCTGAGGGACACAAACTCGGTTGGCTTATCTAGAAGACAGAAGAAATGAGGGACACAGACTCAGTTATCGAAGACTGAAGAACTGAAGGTTCAAACTCAGGTATGAAGACTACGTCGAGACTGTAAAGCTAGACTTCAGGCAAGATTGTGATGACCTGAATTGACTTTATAGATCTTGTTTGGGGAGCTAAGACACATAAGGACAATGATGTCTTTGCTGATTAATTTCTTGGTGTACTCTGATTAAGTCAATTATAATCAGATGAAAAACAGGAGTACGGAGATTTTTGAAGAAATATAAAAACTCAGTTAATGCTCTTAAGAACAGAGAACTGATAAAGTTCTCCGTAAATCAGTTTCAGAACTAAGGTTTAACTAAACTAAAGAAGAATCCAACCGTTACAATTCAAGAATTATGATTGGAAGATAATCTACCCGTTCTGACACAAATGCACAAGCAAGAAAGCAGGACCACTAACGGCTACAAGGATTTGAACTCAAGGAAATTTGACCGTTAGATAAACCCCTATAAATAGACAACTTCTATCAGAAAGAAAAGGAGAGAGGATGAGGAATTCAAAGAATTAATCTAGTCAAGAATGATAAAATTAAGGGGGAAAAAGCCAATTTAAAAGAATTCCTGCTAAATACTTAATTGCAAGATCAAGAAATTTCTTCAAGTGTTCATTAGCATTCAAGAAAGATCTAAATCATTCATTTGAAGAAATACAGAGTTGTGCATAACTTATTTATCTAGAAGAAAAGCTCAAACAATTGAATCATAGTTATTGATTCAAGTCTCAACTTTGATTCTGTCAAAGGTTTAGACTTTGAAACACCAAGAAGGTGTGAAGGACAGTTGAGTGCAGTCAGGAAGACTGTGGTTGTGATGAGCTGGTGAAGAGGCAATTCAACCCTCCAAGGACCAGTGTTTCAAACAATTGAAGAGCATCAATTATACTTGTTCTACAAGTGTTTAGATAGTGAAGCTAGGGATTAGTCAAGGACTATCAGTTTAGAACTTTTTGTAACTAGGCCATCTCAAAAAAGTTCTAGTGGAATTTTCCTCCGCATCACAGGGGAAGAGAGGACTGATAGGATTACACCACCTGGAACCTCTATAATTCTTGTTTATTTACTTTACGCATTTACTTACTTCATTACAATCATAATTATCTAGTTCTTGTTTACAGCAATTTTAAGAAACTGATGCAACAAGTTATCTGATAACTTATATTTTATAAAGGCTAAATCAATCGCTGCAGGTTAACTAGACTAAGAATAAATCAGTATTGACTTATACTCAGTTGAGTTAGCTTAACTCCACACAAGTTTTAACTGAACCCAATCTGTTTTAAATTCAGCTTTTGGTGACAAGTTTATTCACCCCCCCTCTAAACTTGTGTTAGCCTTTCCAAGAGACCAACAATTGGTATCGGAGCAGTTCTTCCGTTTGGAAGTGATCCAAAGATATCTTACAAACCAGTTGTTGAAAACCCCTTCTGTATCATTTGTAAAAGAATTTTATTGAAATTTAATGGATACATCTAAAATTAGAAGTTGGCTGAATAACCCCCTGACTGACTATTTGTAGAATGCTATTTCTGAATTTCAGGATCAAGTATTTGAAAGATTCAGTACTACGAGTTCCCATACGAATCCAGAACCTCATTTTAGTAATGATGTGGATATTGACTTTAACGCGTATGATGACGAATCCAGAGGATTTCCATCCCTAAGTGATCTCTCAGAAGAAGCAGAAAAGGAGTTGCTACGAGTAGCTGATTACATAGAAGGAAAACTGACTGAAACCATCATTGAAGATCCATCCATCACAAAAGCCAAAGACATTGTTGAGTTTATACCCATGAGCTATGGAGGTGAAAGTGATGAGGAAATCATACTGCTAGGAGCAGCACAGGCAAATATCAATGATAAAGGGAAGCAAGTTCTAAATGATGATGATTCCTCAACAGAAAATATACCTATCAAACACCAACAGGTAATTGCATTCACATCTAGCACTCACACTGCCATAAACAATCTTAGAAATAAATATTTCAATAAAACCTTGGACATACTCATAAAGGAATTAGAAGTAATTCAAAAGAATGATGAGAATGTCAAAAAGGAGAAAAATTCATTGAAAGCTGAAGTTTCGAGATTGAATGCTGAGATCAATTTAATCAAGGCTAATAATGGAACCAAGGTAATTCGACCAACTGATGAACTGATAGAAGTAATAAACGTCACAGAATCATCAGTTGATCCAATTCCCAGTGTTCAGTTCAAACCTGGAAAACCATTTGGAGACAGATCTGGTTTAGGGTTTGTTAATTAGTATAATTCTAAGTTCATACCAAGTACATTTGCTATGAAATTTGTGACAACACAACAGGCAGGAACTCAGAAAACTGATAAAATTATTAGAACTGACAAAAACTCAGCTCAGCCAAATGCACAAACTGACAGAACTGAAAAATCAGTTGGTAAAAAGCACCAAACCAACAGATTTTACAGGAAGACTCAGAAGGCTGAAAAAGGTAAAATTGATCAGAGATCAGAAAGAAAAATCTTCAAGTCTCATCCATCTAAGAATGAAGATCATTCATGGAATAATAAACTTAGAAGGAAAGGGAGACTGTTTCCCACTGATGAAGACTGGAGTGAACCATCACATCAGTTCCACAAACTGAACAAACGGAAAACCATTAGGACAAACAACAAGAATTTGTGAAAACTGACTTTACTCAGTCAAAATATCAAGAGAGGTATAAAGTCAAAAATAAAATTATATCATCTAAAACTAATCAGTTAGGACCCAAACAGATATGGGTACCGAAAATCTCTCATTTTGTTTTGCAGGAGAATATCGCTAACTGAGAACTGAAGAGGCATGATTCACAAAACTGAGTTGTATTCACAACTGAGTTTTTGAATTCAGTATAAGTACAAGACTGAACGTACACCTGGAAGATACACCGTATCTATCCTACTTACTACTATTGAGCTACGGATGTCAAGAAAAGACGTGATCTTTTTCAATCTCAAACGCTCATCTTTTCCACTCAACTCATTTTCGCAATCTCAAAACATTTATGACAAGACGTTTTGAGTCCCACTTAATTCTTAACTACCTTTGATACAAATTATAAATAACCCAGATTTTTCTACTATAATTCTTCACACTTGAATTTTGAATCTATTCTCTAAATCTCCGAATTTTCAAATTATCAATCAAATCCAGAAAACAATGACTTCTACTCTTATTGAACCTGGAATGATCATTTCTCTTGATCAGTTTATTGCAAAATATACTGATCAAACTCTAGCCAAAGTTATTGCAACAAAAATACAGCAAATCAAAGGATTGGATGCTGTATTCAACATAAATCTGAAGAGCGTATGTCTGGAAAGCATTGGAGATTTCTATGAATTTGGAAGTACAGCTCTAGAAGGAGAGAGCACACACACTTTTACCACAACTGTCAATGGGAAGAAGATCAAAGTTACTGAAGACCGAATTACAGAGATTTTTGGGTTCGACAAATCTGGAGGAACGGCAGCCATCAAATTGACTAAAGAATAGAAAGAAAAGTTATGGAAAGATAAAGCAATTGATGCAGACTCCACAGTTTCACAGACCGGGAGCACAAGTTTACTCAAACCGGAATTCAATTTTCTCACGAAGATGTTAGCAAATTGCATAATTGGAAATGCAGGAAACTTTAGCAATCTCTCTGGAGCGAAATTGGATTTACTATATGTAATATGGTTTGGAGAAAATTTCAATTGGTCAAGATATCTGTTTGATCAATTAGTGGCACAATGCATTGACACACCCAAAAAGAAGACCGATGTCAAGAAAGGTCGTTTCTATCACAAGAAGACTCTTGCACTGGTGGTCCAAAGAATACTCGATCATTTTGGAATCGCAAAGAGGAAAGAAACATCGATTGCCGATGGGAAGATTGTTATTAAAGAAGAAAAGTCTGGAAAAAGGAAAGTTGAAGGTTCTGTGAGTGAATCTAAAAGGAAGAAAAGCAGGAAGTTGAAGAAAGTTGTAACCGGAGATGAAGCATTGGGACAGGTTGAAGAATTAAAGAAAAGAAGGAAAAAGTTAGAAGATTCAGTAAAAGACAAATCTGATCTTTTTTCACCAGCACAAGTCACTACTTCAGTTGCTGAAGATCAGCACAAATAGTGAGAACTGAAGTTACTCTTACTGAATCTGTTCCAACATCTGTAACTGAAGCTTTACCAATTCAAGAGCTAGTTACACACTCTCGAGAAATCGAAATGACAAAGGAAGCTGAAGTTGTCAATAGAGAACAGAATGTTGAAGCTGACTTACAGAAGGAAGCTGACACTCAGGGGGAACATACCCTGAGAGTTGAGCATGATGATGAAGGATCTGACAGTGAAGAAAGGTTAATCGATAAAGCAACGATGGACATGCTTTTGTTACTTTCAAAATCAAGATCGACACCTCAAAAATCTACTTCCAGATTAGAATTTGAAGAATCAGTCAAAGGATTTTCAGCTTCTCACTCTAAAGATAAAGGAGCTGAAGTAGAATCAAGATCGACTAGAGTTATTCACCTGGATGAGCTGGTCCATGAAGAAGAACTCACTGAATCCATAATGAAAGAAGTTCCAGTTACTAATTGGAATTTGAGCCTATTGGAGAACAAATTACTGGAGAACTTGTTAGTGATAAAAATTTGGAAACTGAGCCGATAATCTCAGTTTCACCCCTTGAAAAAGGTACATCAGTTATCCCAGACACTGCTGAGGGAGGAACTAGCAAAACCGACCCAATGCAAACTGAAGATATTTTGGATGTTGACCAGGAAATCTCAAGAGGATCTGAAGAGATTGTTACTCAATCTAAGCTCTCAACTGATCATGGATAACTGATGTCATCTGATTATAAGCGTTTACGCAATTATCAAATCTGGAAATTTGATTCTATATCTAATTAAAGGAGTCAGCTAGCAGAAATGGAAGCTACTGAAAAATGGGTATTTGATCTCTACAACATTACCAATCTATCAGAAATGATCAATACCGATGAATTCTTGAATCAAGGATATGCACTGATCAGAAATAGTTATTGGAAGGAAGCCACAACTGGTGGAAGTTCCAAAAAGGGTAATGATAATGATGATGAATCTCAGGAAGATCCCGATTTGCAGAAAGGGATTCTTGCCTCTTTACAAGAAAAGAAGACTGAAACCGATCAGAAAACTGATGATGATTCTAGTAATTCTGAAGAAAGCAGTGAAAGTTCTACTTCTAGAAATGCATCTAATGAACAAGAAAAAGGTGAAGGAGGTTATCAATCTCCTACTGATAAATCTATGCTAGAAATAGCAAGAACTGTGGCAAACATGACTGGAGAAGAATCTGATGAATAATTTAACGTACAAATGTCACCTGCAAGAATTGTTGATCAATCAAGTCTAGAAGAAATTAGAAAACAATCTGAAGAGAGGAGAAGATCAGCAGAATACAAAGAAAAACTGAAGCAAGTTGTTCTCTCACCACTGAAGCAAGCTAAATCAACTGAGGCTGAGACAAGCAAAGACAATGAACAACAAGCTGGAAGCTCAAAAGACATGCCAAATCAGGTTGATCTCATTAAATTTTATCATAATGAGATAATCAGAATTCAGAAGGACGATAACAGTTTATTTGGAAAAGTTCTAAAGTCCTTAGAGGCTAGCAAAAATGAAAGAAGCGAACTTGAAAAGAAGATGGATATCGTCACTGGTAATTGTCAAGACACTCTGATTGAGCTTCAAAAGACAACCATTTAAAATGATGCAAGAAGAGAAGAAACCCAAGATAGATGGGAAGGTATTCTCAATAATCTGGTTGACAGAATGACTTTAATGGAAAATGGCATGAAGGACTCAGTTGTAGCTCAAACCATTTTGGCATCAACTCAGCAGAATCTTAACAATTACATCAAAAGTCTGATTGATAAAGATGATGTCAATAAGGGGGAAAGTTTGGACATCTTAAAAGTCCATGCAACTGAGATGCCATAAGTCCTTGCAAATATTGATGATAAACTGACTGAACTGAAGAAAGATAGAGGAGAATTCACTGATGAGGAAATGGAGCTGATAGCTAAATACTCAGAGCCAACTGATAAAAAGAATTGTCTTGGATTCTCATCTCTACAGTTTATTCAAAAATCTACTAGTCAGAGAAGGAGAATCAAGACAAGAATCTCTAGAAATATTTCTACATATGCAGAAAATTCTCATGCATTACTGGAATAAACTTAAGAAATAGGAAAAGAATGGTACTCTAGATAAAGAATCAGATAAGATTGAAAAGGCTGAACCTGAATTTGTTCAGAGTCTACTGAAAACAGCCACTGCTGAAAGACGAGGACATCTGTCTTTACTTTTGCTATTCTTTTCAATAGCAAATTCTTCGGCAAGCATAATTTATCTGAATCATGGAACATATGGGCAAGCATCCATGGAATCGAAAACACAACAACAAATGATGATATGAGGAATGTTGTTGAAGCTTATGACAATCAATTGAGTTTAACTATTAAGTAAAAGAAGCTGTTGTTTTTAATTCTTTTTGTTATATTCTATTACTCAGCTATGTAACTCAGATTGCAATAAATTCTCAGTTTCTCAGTTCATTGTGTTACTGTATCTTGTTTTATTTTATTTTTTTGCATTGCTTTTAAGGAGGTTATTGACATCATCAAAAATGGGGAAATTGTTGGAAATAAACATTATGCTTTGATGATGATTCATCACTTATTCAGTCGTTGTTCTAGACCCCATTGATGAAGTGTCATAACTAGCTGTTATAGTGCAAAGCAAAAAGATGTCTAGATATCAATGTATAGGATTTAATAGAGTCTGAAATTTGTATAAGTTAAATCAGACAAGCATTGTAATATTTTTAGGTTGTGAACTGAGATAACAAGAAACTGAGATAACGGGAAACTGGAACAGAGCACACCAATTTGAAAGAACCGAAGAAGATAAGTTCACTGAGGGACACAAACTCGGTTGGCTTATTTAGAAGACTGAAGAACTAAGGGACACAGACTCAGTTATCGAAGACTAAAGAACTGAGGGTTCAAACTCAGTTATGAAGACTACGTCGAGACTATAAAGCTAGACTTCAGGCAAGATTGTGATGACCTGAACTGACTTTATAGATCTTGTTTGGGGAGCTACGACACATAAGGACAATGACGTCTTTGCTGATTAATTCCTTGGTGTACTCTGATTAAGTCAATTATAATCAGATGAAAAACCGGAGTACTGAGATTTTTGAAGAAATATAAAAACTTAGTTAATGCTCTTAAGAACTGAGAAATGATAAAGTTCTCAGTAAATCAGTTTCAGAACTAAGGTTTAACTAAACTAAAGAAGAATCCGACCGTTATAATTCAAGAATTATGATTGGAAGATAATCTATCCGTTCTGACACAAACGTACAAGCAAGAAAGCAGGACCACTAACGGCTACAAGGATTTGAACTCAAGGAAATTTGACCGTTAGATAAACCTCTATAAATAGACAACTTCTATCAGAAAGAAAAGGAGAGAGCAGGAGGAATTCAAAGAATTAATCTAGTCAAGAAAGATCAAATTAGGGGGAAAAGCAAATTTAAAAGAATTCCCGCTAAATACTTAATTGCAAGATCAAGAAATTTCTTCAAGTGTTCATTAGCATTCAAGAAAGATCCAGAACATTCATTTGAAGAAATACAGAGCTGTGCATAACTTATTTATCTAGAAGAAAAGCTCAAATAACAATTGAATCATAGTTATTGATTAAAGTCTCAACTTTAATTTTATCAAAGGTTTAGACTGTGAAACACCAAGAAGGTGTGAAGGACAGTTGAGTGCGGTCAGGAAGACTGTGATTGTGATAAGCTGGTGAAGAGGCAATTCAACCCTCCAAGGACCAGTGTTTCAAACAATTGAAGAGCAGCAATTCTACCTGTTCTACAAGTCTTTGGATAGTGAAGCTAGGGATTAGTCAAGGACTATCAGTTTAGAACTTTTTGTAACCGGGCCATTGTTCGGAGGATTTTTGCATCACTAAACAAAAATAATTTATAAACCCTAACCTATATGCAAAACTAACTCCTAACCGACCGAATATCGGGTAATTGCTAGTAAAGCGGGATAAGTAAGGGGTCGATCCACATGAAATTGGGTTGATGAATCTAATCTTATTAATTCCTTTCAATTGTCACTTACGAAAACAAATAAACGAAAGAACAAACATAAAAACACATAGAAAAATAAACATAAGCTAAGATACATGGGATTAAACATTACACAAACTAAGTGATTTCAATCCAAGTTCATCTCATGATTTTAATTCAATATTGTGGTTTCACCTTTACACGAGATACAAACTCCTAATTCCTTAGTGAATCCGTTTCTCAAGCTATGAATTCCTAATCCCTTAGTGAATTCAATTATCGATCTCTCCTCTCTCGAATGTTGAGACCAATTTCATACAAAACGAAGGTGTAGATTCAAGTTAACTCTCGTATTTTAGAATCTAGCAACCTAGATAATTAACCAATTAATTTGTCACTAATTAACGATTAAAGATCATATCTTTCTATGGTGATCTAGCCTAACAACGATTCTCATCAACGTTAGACAACGATTAGCAACCGATCTCTCGATCTAGTCACACAATAGCATCATAAATCATAGAAAGATACAAAACGAATCAAAGATCATAAGAATACACAAAGGATTGAATAAATTAAAAGATAAACTCACTTAGTTTGGTACAATGGATGATCTTCATTTATCGACAACGAAAAGAAAAGCATCCTAATCTAACCCGGATCACCCGAGCACAAGGCTCGGGTGATCGGCCTTGGAACCCTCAGAGTGCGGCTACTCTATGTATTTTGTGTATAAAAATCTGATGTAATTAGGGTTGGGGCGATGCGGCTATATATAGAATACTAAGTCGGCTGTGGTTAAGTCGGCCGTGGACGCCCGTCCAAGATACTGGACGCCCGTCCAGATGCGTTGAATTTTCGAGTCGGGCCGAGTCTTCGTCAGACGCCCGTCCTATGCAATTTTGGACGCCAGTCCACTGAAAATCTGAACATCCTGAATGTAAAAGCTCCTCCCGGACGCTCGTCCAAAGCATGTCAAACGCCCGTCCCACTCGGACGCCGTTTGATGAATCTGGACGCCAGTCCAGCTGGTTCAACACTTGATTTCTTTCCTCATATCCTCTATTCTTCCATAAATCTGATTGATTCCTTTCCACTCGAATTTATCTCTTTAAAGATCATCTTTTCCATCAACAATGTGTATCTACAATGTAGGAAAGACATACCAAAGCGTGACGATATTCCAAAATAGTATAAAATCACAATTTAAGCACATAATTCGTTACGTTTTGCAATTTAACTATTGAAAACACCACTTGCTCAATATTTCAATTATAAAGCTCGATTTCTATGAAAAACATCCACATATGGGGGAAATTGATATAAAATATATCCTTATAAAACGTATAAAATCACCCTTAACAACTCCCCCACACTTAGCTTTTGCTCGTCCCGAGCAAAACAAAACATAATCAAGACTCGAGACATATAAACATTTATGCAACCATAAAGCATATTCAATAGTTTAGAGGTTCACCCAAGTGTGTGTGCATAGCCATAATAAATTTCCACTAAATCCAAACTTGAAATTGATTCAAGCAAAACTAGCCAACATCCCATTTAAATTAGAAATATAAAAACGATTATAACATGCACCTCACAAAACATACATACTCGAAAAATAATAAGGAGTATTTAAAATATTTCCGACATACTTAGAGGATAATCCCTACAACATATCTTTAAGTTTATACTGGGGATAAGATAGATGATAACTTAGTCTTTCATTCATTCATACCACTTCTTATTTGCAAGTTGATTTAACTATTTCACTTTTTAAATGCACATCAGAATAAGCTCTTGCCCTGTCATAGCAGAATAGGATATTCGAGATATACCCTACCTTACTCAAATCATAAGGCAGCTTCTTCTGACTGTCGTGAGCTTTTAGTCATCATAGTGGTATAGGACATACGTGGTATACCCTATCACACTCAAATCATCGACTAGCTTTCGACACACCCAATTACTTCATTATAAACTCAACCTTTTCATTTGACAATAAGTTACGTGGTACTTATCACATTCAAACCTTCAGATATTCACAGTATGTCATACTTTAATTCTAAACACAAACTATTAAAATTTTCAAAATTCGTATGTAAGCGAAGAATCATGCGATAATCATAAAAAATCTCTAATCAAATGGGCATAGCTTTAAAATATAGCTCATCATTTACTATGGCACGTGAAAAATAGTGTTGGGTGAAACATCTAAATTTACTAAATATGCAAAATAACGCACCAATGATATAAAAACTCAAATAAAGATATGCCTTTGCTCACTTGGGACAAAACAAACTCAATTTTTAAAATTTAGCACTTTTTCATAGAAATATAATAGTATGGCAAATGAATGTAGATACATAAAACCATTTTCCTCCCCCACACTTAAATTACAACATGTCCTCATGTTGTGCAGAATTAAAGAAAAGATAAAAGAACTTAGCTGATTTGGTAATGATATGAAGATAGGCTGAAGAATGATAGATAATCGATCCGCGTTTCCGAGGCACGAGATGTCATAGGTATTCCTCTCCAGATTCACTTCCAAGGCCAGCTTAACAAGAACAGCTAAAAATAGTATACCTACACCACTTGAAAAACATGGCAGTATCTCGGGGAACACGGGGGAATATAACATGCAACAATAATGATATAAGCACATGGTATAATTGCTCAGATGGAAAAATCACCACACAGTTAAAACACGGGACATCTAAGCGTCAAATAAGCCACGAAGCTCATAATACAAATAAGGCCCAACATGTGCATACAGAAATAAGGATAGAGATTAAGGACACTACAAAATAGCAGGATTGTACATGTAAAACACATGGAAAAGAAGTCAGAGAGATTTTTTCAGATTAAGCTCATGTAAAGATGGAACATACACATGGAACATTACAAAATAGCAGGGCTAGGTGCACTATACGAAAATATATTACAATGCAATCTACATGATATGCAATTATATAAAAAAAAATGCTGACAGGCTCAGGCTGAGCAAGTTGGGAGGGCAACTCTACAGTGACTACGGCCCGTGCAGAATCAGAAAATGAAGGACATAAAATAAAAGTGGTAGCGTACGGCAAGCCGACAGTAACTACCCTCAAGAAAAATAAAAGAAAAATAGAAAAACAATGCAACTAGATGACATGCAACTAAATGATATGCAAAAATAAAAGAAAATAAAAGAAAGAAAACTAGCCCACTCATTTGCAACACGACATGTATATCATAAACGTCTACCAAATAATGACAGTTTACGATAAACGACAGTACTATTCATTACATGCAGTGTAGACGCGCCTTAAGACTCATCAAAGGTGATAGCATTATGGAAAACCAACAGTTAGCTATACTAAACAGATATAACTCATAAGATGCAATGGTAGCAACGGAAAACCGACAGTAGCTACCCATATGAGCTACAAAAAATAACAAGAAAGCACATAGGTCTCAAAGCTCACAAGATTCATCACAACGATATGTAGCATACGGAAACCGACATTAGCTACTAAATAACAATAAGAATAGTTATAGCATACGAGAACCGACATTAACTATAACATGCATAGATGAATCATGTATATAAAAGTTAATCAATTATTTAACATGGATCGGTAGATGGAAAGATGTAAACATGCAAGTTCAGAACATCTACGTAAGAATAATTAGCCACAGAAGCTCATATGAAAGTATCCATGTCACATAAAGCATTAAAAATCAAGTCAAGAAAAATTTGGAACCTGGACGTGCGTTCAACATACCAAACGGGCGGTTGCCTGGAAATTTTGCACTGGACGGGCGTTCAATGAGCCGAACGCCCGTTTGAAAGTTCGATACAGCACCCTGCAACTTAGTAAAGCACAGCCGAAAACCCTAGACTAACATCTTAAACCCATGGCAACTCAGATCATCAAATCACACATACAGCAGCCACGGATAAATTTAAGCACAGAGCACACTAGTTTACAGATTAGGTTACACTTCACGTTTCACAAATCGAGTAAAAAACTTTTTGCACATTCTTAACCCAACGTTCATCGAAACATGGCAAGAATAAAAACTCTCAATTTGTGTGACGCTACTCTTATTGAAAGAAAAGAAACAGAAAAAAGAAACGGAAACAGAAACGGAAACCTACCTACGAAAAATTTAAAACAGAAAAAACACTAAGACGGAGGGAAAAAAACGTGTTGAAATCTTCTAGGGCCAAAATGGAAGGGAAAACAGTGGATTTTGACCTCAAAAACGGTGTTGAACGGCCTATGGCCGTTCACCATGTCGTCGGCGTCGAACGAGCTTTCCGAATTGGGGTCCTGCGCGCCAAACGGACACTCGAGCCGAAAGTTACGGCCAAAATACTACCATGTGACCTAACGACCCCTTTTATCCCAAAAAATTAAATCGTAACAAAATAGAAGAATTAACTCAATTAGATTCGACAAAAACACCAATTCCCCGGCAACGGCGCCAATTTGTTGGAGGATTTTTGCATCACTAAACAAAAATAATTTATAAACCCTAACCTATATGCAAAACTAACTCCTAACCGACCGAATATCGGGGAATTGCTAGTAAAGCGGGATAAGTAAGGGGTCGATCCACAGGAAATTGGGTTGATGAATCTAATCTTATTAATTCCTTTCAATTGTCACTTACGAAAACAAATAAACGAAAGAACAAACATAAAAACACATAGAAAAATAAACATAAGCTAAGAATAATAAAACCGACCTAAACTAAAGATACATGGGATTAAACATTACACAAACTAAGTGATTTCAATCCAAGTTCATCTCATGATTATAATTCAATATTGTGGTTTCACCTTTACACGAGATACAAACTCCTAATTCCTTAGTGAATCCGTTTCTCAAGCTATGAATTCCTAATCCCTTAGTGAATTCAATTATCGATCTCTCCTCTCTCGAATGTTGAGACCAATTTCATACAAAACGAAGGTGTAGATTCAAGTTAACTCTCATATTTTAGAATCTAGCAACCTAGATAATTAACCAATTAATTTGTCACTAATTAACGATTAAAGATCCTATCTTTCTATGGTGATCTAGCCTAACAACGATTCTCATCAACGTTAGACAACGATTAGCAACCAATCTCTCGATCTAGTCACACAATAGCATCATAAATCATAGAAAGATACAAAACGAATCAAAGATCATAAGAATACACAAAGGATTGAATAAATTAAAAGATAAACTCACTTAGTTTGGTACAATGGATGATCTCCATGAATCAACAACGAAAAGAAAAGCATCCTAATCTAACCCGGATCACCCGAGCACAAGGCTCGGGTGATCGGCCTTGGAACCCTCAGAGTGCGGCTGCTCTATGTATTTTGTGTATAAAAATCTGATGTAATTAGGGTTGGGGCGATGCGGCTATATATAGAATACTAAGTCGGCTGTGGTTAAGTCGGCCGTGGACGCCCGTCCAAGGTACTGGACGCCCGTCCAGATGCGTTGAACATTCGAGTCGGGTCGAGTCTTCGTCAGACGCCCGTCCTATGCAATTTTGGACGCCAGTCCACTGAAAATCTGAACATCCTGAATGTAAAAGCTCCTCCTGGACGCTCGTCCAGCATGTCAAACGCCCGTCCTACTGGACGCCGGTTTGATGAATGCGGACGCCGATCCCACTCGGTTCAACACTTGATTTCTTTCCTCATATCCTCTATTCTTCCATAAATCGATTGATTCCTTTCCACTCGAATTTATCTCTTTAAAGATCATCTTTTCCATCAACAATGTGTATCTACAATGTAGGAAAAACATACCAAAGCGTGACGATATTCCAAAATAGTATAAAATCACAATTTAAGCACATAATTCGTTACGTTTTGCAATTTAACTATTGAAAACACCACTTGCTCAATATTTCAATTATAAAGCTCGATTTCTATGAAAAACATCCACATATGGGGGAAATTGATATAAAATATATCCTTATAAAACGTATAAAATCACCCTTAACAGCCATCTCAAAGAAGTTCTAGTGGAATTTTCCTCCGCATCACAGGGGAAGAGAGGACTGACAGGATTACACCACCTGGAACCTCTATAATTCTTGTTTATTTACTTAACGCATTTACTTACTTCATTACAGTCATAATTATCTAGTTCTTGTTTACAGCAATTTTAAGAAACTGATGCAACAAGTTATCTGATAACTTATATTTTATAACGGCTAAATCAATCCGCTGCCAGTTAACTAGACTAAGAATAAATCATTATTGACTTATACTCAGTTGAGTTAGCTTAACTCCACACAAATTTTAACTGAACCACAATCTGTTTTAAATCCAGCTTTTGGTGACAAGACTTGTGTTAGCTCCCTTGTGCCAAGTCCTACACAAGCCGGATTTATATGGGTGCTTGCTGTGATGGGTCATTGAGCTCACAGAGTTTTATATTCGATACGAGCCTCGGAAAGCTATCAAGGCTCAAGCCTTACCCGATTTCATTGTGGAGATGAGTTTCAATGAACAAACGGAGGAACAATTCTCCGCCGAACGTGATCGGGGTCGATCAGGTTATAATAAAATACTCGACCACCATAAACCAATACTAGCAAGAGGACTAGGCCCATCGTAGTATAGCTATAGTGAATCAAGGTCGATCCCACAGGGAACCAATTGTGGATCATTTCATATATAAGCAATTAATTAAACATGTCAAATCAAAATAAAACAAGAAAGGTAAAGACACGATAATCGTAATTAACCTATTATAGTCTTTATCGTTTGGACCAATATTTGAACATTAAGCTTGTCAATCCGTTTGTATCTATCTTAGATTGGCTACGGGAGTCATCCTCTTTAACTTGACTTAGCAACGCTAGACTTGTGATATTGTTACGTGACTTATTTGGTGTAACTCAAAACTCTAAGGATGCCGATATTTCGTACACCTCGGTTCCTAAACGATTAGAGCTCTCGTCCAACTAGCAATTACCAAGTTATAGATCTACGACGTATGTATAATTTAGAATCCCCAAATATAAACCTACACGAACGTCCGAAGATCAATTCATAAGCCTACCTAAGAGTTTTATATTGGTATTTCTTTTTACACATTTTAATTAAACTAAGCGAGTAACGTAGCCATAGCCATACCTACTGCGAGATAATAAATTCTATTAAGATAAAGACATGGCTATCTAACGGGGGGCTCGGTCGACCGAATAGGTGGGCTCGGTCGAAGTGAAATCGGTCACCCGTGTTTACATCCACGAACGTATCTCTCGGCGTTTCATCATACACAACGGGTAATTCGGCATTCATATAAACTAACATAGATACGTATTAATTAAATCAAGGATTTGAAAGAAACTAAGTAGATGACGTAGGTTATGGGATCCTCATAGACAAGGCTTCGCCACATCCATAACGACGTAACCTAGATCTACATCATCTAGCTATGAATTAACTAACTCAAACAATAAAGCATAATTGGGGGAATTAATTACTTAAAAGAAAAGAAACGAGAAAATAAAGGCTTACATAATGCAACCCTTAAATTTCTTTGGAAACACCCTCAATAAACTACATTGAATCAAGATATGAGAGTGATTTTATTGAATGATACGGATAAGGTGTATAAGGTGTGTTTTACAAAAGAGCACGCTTATAGGCGATAGGGAGGAGAAGAATGAAAATCCCGTTGACCGAGCCGACACTCTCGGTCGACCGTGGATAGGCTCGGTCGACCGAGCCATTTTTACATGTGGTAAACGCGTCTCTTTGTCGACTTGTTCCCAGCTGCACGCTTGCGTGTTGATCGATTAATCTTTCATTTAATGCTCCGATTTTCTTCCTCTATTATCTTGAGACCATTGATTGAATGACATTAATCATCTCGATTTGTCGTGATCTACAAAATCAGCATTTATCGCACAATAAATCGGTCTTTTAATAATAAAAACAGCTAAATACCAAATATCATATTAATAATCACTTAACATTAAATAATAAATATAAATGAGTGATTTAATATGAAATATACATTATTAATCTCGATTTAAGGATAATGTTGATGACATTTACGGGTATAATTTGACCGTCATCAACTACCCCCCACTTAGACTTTGATCGTCCCGAACAAAGCATCAATAAGTCATTTCCCAAGACAACATTTTCCATGGTCAAATCATACTTACACAAGAAACTCAAGTCAACTCATACTAGTCGTGCTCATAAGATATCCATTATTCACTACTGACTATGAATCGAAGTGATGTGTGCATGTGCATTTTAGTTTTATATATTCGTGGCAAGATCAGAGTTTATGCTAACTTCGCAATCTCAGCCTACCAACCTCAGCATTCATACTTCTTATGCCTCGCAATGGTTAAAGCACTAGAACAATAAGCAAGAGCGTATCTATAGGGATTTTGGACTTGGAGACCGAGTACTACTCAAAGCCTCTTAAAGAGTTGAATATTTTTTCATATCTTCATATTTTTCAAATACTATCAATCTCAAGGAAGAAAACTTTTTAAAGTATCCCCCTATCTTAGATCATGTATAGCATCGAATATTACCACAAGCGCGGGGCTACTTTGGTAATGTTACTACAAGCCCAGTGTTTTAACGCATTGTCAAACACAGGTACGTCTCAAGCTTATTACTCCGCTTTAATGGCTAAAATATAAGAATGCATCGACGAGATAGATATTGACACTAAGTTTACATAACCAATCATCTATGCAATGTACACATAATTTCTTCAGTTATTATGATTTGCGCGGTATACTCGATTCACAGGTTGAGTAATTGAATAATAAATAACTACTTGCAAAAACGGGCATGAATATCCTTAAATTTACTTAACATAAGTATAAAATGATCACGTACTCATGAAGCTTGGTTCCTTTCCTATCAATTCTTAGCTAGGAACTCACAATTCTAAGGGTACGAGATACCTAATATGGTATTTATTCAATTTTTTCAATCATGTGCCGTTTCATTCAATTTTCCATTATAACATAACATGGCTAAGTCTCCTACCCCCCACTTACACATGGCATTGTCCTCAATGACAAAAATAAATGAGAAGTTAGGAAAAGACTTAGCTACGGAAACGGCTCTCAAGTAAAGGAAAAAGATCGGAGTAAATTTCAGCACGTTGTGGAGAAGCAAGTGAAAACCTGTATAAGCAGACAAACTCCACGAAACCGTCAATAACACCATGCCTATGGAATTTATAAAATAATGTGGCAGTAATGAGGTATAAATACCTAAAAACAGTTTAAGCCACTTTATTTTATACAACCAATGACAAGGGAGACCAAAAAGAAAAATACTAAATAGAAAGAAAAATAAACAAGCAACTAAAGATGGTGGTCTTCATCTACAACCTCCACCGCCTAAATATTCTTAAAACCGGGTGGAGAAGACAAAGATCAAAAAGCAGTACCCGACGTGGGAAAACACGAGGTTGACTCGATCGAAAAGGTATTCAATCCAGGAAAAGAGAAACTTGGTAAGGTATAACATATTGAATGCGACCTATTGGCTAAAGATAAAATCAAATACTTAGCGCAGACGCTTCTCGCTTGCATTGGATATCAACAGCTTAGGGAGATGTAGCTACTCCTTGAAATTACTGATAACCCAATGCAGCACGTAAAAGTCATAACCGTCATCAACAAGGTCGGATCGGTGGTCGTACTTTGATCGAACCAAAAACCTTTAAAATCTAGCTAGGGTCAGAGCTACACTTCCCCCAACTAGGATCATGAAAATCAAAATGATAAAAAATAATCATTAAATCTTAGCAATATTTCAAATTCCGCAACACAAAGGTATTTTGTAAAAATGGAGGTTGAGAGTATGATGGGTTTAGAAAAAGATACACATAAGGATGGGAAGAAAAGATAAAGGACGGGTAAGAAATTGTGTTTATGGGTGGGTTGAAAATGGTTAAGGCATTGAGATTGGGTGGGAGAGTGAAACGGATGGAAAGAAAGAGAGGCGATGAAAGAATGGTTAGAAATGTGAACTGTTGGGGCAGATTGGTGAGAGGATCGAAAGTTTTGAAGGTGAAAAAGTGTAAAGGGAAAGATAAGGATAATTGCAGAATGAATTGCACATCACTTTGGATTTTCACTTGGATCACCTAAAAAGTTTTAGAATTTGACCAAGATTGTTCTTGTTCGCACCAATCATTCTCTGTTACATTTTCAATAATTCTCAAGCTCTCTTAATGCTTCCATCTTAAGGTGGATTGCTAAATTTCCTTTTCTTTAGCAATTTCTTGACTCTCCTACGGAACTCTATTTCACGTGGTCTATATTGAGTAAAAAAGTTTTGCACATCCTTAGCCCAATGGCCATCGGAACACGGCAAAATAAAAAACCTCAACATATGTCACGTTACTTTTATTTGACTCAAAGAAAACAAAACCTAAAATCCTAAAAAGAACTCATAAGGGTTTTAAAGAAGTAGTTCTAAGTTTAAAGTCCTCAGCTCGACTTTCCAAAAAGTATCCTTGTCAGTTATCATTCTTGGATCGCCAGACTTTGACCTTCGCGCACTATAAGAGGTGGGCTTGTTGCTTTTGCGGATTAATACCCTTCCCTTGGTTGTGAGACCTAGGAAACGACATTTATCCATACCATTTATACAAAGCTCTTACCTCGGCTCTCGTTTTAGGAATTAGTGAATTCTAAGAAACTCGGTTAAAATTATGGTTACTAATTACGGTTTTGGCCTTGATAATAAGAAACAATGAATCAAAGTACTCCGAATAAGGTCGGTTATGTAGGCAAGCCTATGCCGTCTTATTCGTTGGAACATATGTGACAGTTCAGGCCAATCCGTCAAGATAAGCCCCGTTTAGCCCGAAGGCTTATCGGCTATGCTAAGTCTTGTCGAATTGATGTAACGTACATCACACGTGGAGGGGAGTCGATTGAGCCGAAGCTCGGTTGAACTCGCCCAGCCATGGTTAGACCATTTCCGGACCATGTACTAAGAGTCTCCGATTTCTAAATTGTCACCCAAAGCGTAATCTCGTTTCTGTTTAAGGTGGGTTCACCGAGAAGCCATCACCATAAAACTCAACGAAAGCGAGAAGATTGTGTTCTCTCAAAACTCAACGTCTTCTTTAGATAGTGAATGCTTAAACTACACAATTTGTTGCTCCCCGGCGTAGAAGCAATCTCATGCATAGGACAAAGAGATTTTAACGAACTACGAGGAACTCTTTATTCACTGCTTCCTTTCAACGACTACATGTTTCCTTACACCCTCTAGATGAGACAGATTTGGGGCAAAACCTTCGACACTAATAAAATTAATCTTACAAACCAACTCCGGGCCAAGATTCATACTAAGTTTTATGTATAGGCTAACTTATGCTCAAAAAACCATAAGGTAGTAAAACATAAGCAAAAAAAAAAGGTAGTACCTTGCCTTCAACATTGTACCACGAAGAATTTAAGCCTTTAATTTTTTTTTTCAGAGCCATCTTGGTGCTTTAAAGGTATTGCTTCCATCGCTTTTCCCATCTTAGATTCGTAGCTCCACATGTTTGCTAGGTTATTTTCTCAGCGCCCGCGAAAAATTACTGACTCAAAATTATTGCTTCCCTGGTTTCTGCAAACAGAAGAAAAACAAAACAGACCGTAGACCGATTTTAACATGGTCTCCCATGCTGCTATCAGACTTACGGATTAAACATACGGGGATAAACAGAAACACGAAATTCCAGACTCGAAAAACACAAATCAGAAACCGTGTAAACAGAACAGAACAAGAACAAAACAAAAAAATTATAAATTCTCGGTCGACCGAATGAGGTCTCTCGGTCGACCGAATAATTTTTTTTTTTATTTTTTTACTTTTTTTTTTATTTTAGAATCTGGAATTTTCAGACAGAGCAGACAACCAGAGGGACTCAAAAACGTAAAAACAGACTCTAAAACAGAAAACTTGACATGAATAAGAAAAATTATTTATATATAAAATTGACCGTTGGTTCCCCGGCAACGGCGCCAAAAACTTGATCGGGGTCGATCAGGTTATAATAAAATACTCGACCACCATAAACCAATACTAGCAAGAGGACTAGGCCCATCGTAGTATAGCTATAGTGAATCAAGGTCGATCCCACAGGGAACCAATTGTGGATCATTTCATATATAAGCAATTAATTAAACATGTCAAGGACATAGAGGCGGTCTACGACCAACATAAAACAAGAAAGGTAAAGACACGACTCGACACAACGTAATTAACCTCCCCAATTATAGTCTTTATCGTTTGGACCTAGATAATTTATATAATAAACTGAACTTATTAACTCGTCAATCCGTTTGTATCTATCTTAGATTGGCTACGGGAGTCATCCTCTTTAACTTGACTTAGCACCGGTAGGTCGCTAGATCACTGTGATATTGTTACGTGACTTCGCCTTTTGGTGCCTCCATCTCATATAACTCACACGCTTACGACTCTAAGGATGCCGATATTAACCGTACACCTCGTCCGGGCAACATTCCCGTGGTTAGGCGTACTTCCTAAACGATTACTCAAGCTCTCGTCCAACTAGCAATTACCAAGTTATAGTCTCATGCTAATCTACGACGTATGTATAATCGAGTGCTAGCAATCCCCAAATATAAACCTACCTAGATAACGCCGAACGTCCGAAGATCAATTCATAAGCCTACCTAAGAGTTTTATATTGGTATTTCCTTTTTACACATTTTAATTAAACTAAGCGAGTAACGTAGCCATAGCCATACCTACTGAGATAATAAATTCTATTAACTTAACCTAACCATAAAGACATGGCTATCTAACGGATAAAACAGGGCTCGGTCGACCGAATAGGTGGGCTCGGTCGACCGAGTGAACTCATTCGGTCACCCGAATCAATTTCGTCCCCAGATTACATCCCTGAACGTATCTCTCAGCGTTTCATCATATACAACGGATTAAACAGTAATTCGTAAAGCATTCATATAAACTAACATAGATACGTATTAATTAAATCAAGTAGATTCATGAATAGAAACTAAGTAGATGACGTAGGTTATGGGATCCTCATAGACAAGGCTTCGCCACATCCATAACGACGTAACCTAGATCTACATCATCTAGCTATGAATTAACTAACTCAAACAATAAACAATAATTGGGGGGGAATTAATTACTTAAAAGAAAAGAAACCAGAAAATAAAGGCTTACATAATGCAGCCCTTAAATTGCTGGAAACACCCTCAATAAACTACATTGAATCAAGATATGAATAGAGTGATTTTATTGAATGATATTCTGAGGTATATCTAAGGTGTATAAGGTGTGTTTTACAAATTTCGTAGCGCCGCTTATATAGAGGCTGTAACCGACCTAGGGAGGATCTAGAAGATATACACGCGAAAATCCCGTAAGTGACCGAGCCGACACTCTCGGTCGACCGAATGGATAGGCTCGGTCGACCGAGCCATTTTTACACGTGGTAAACGCGTCTCTTTGTCTGACTTGTTCCCCACTGCACGCTTGCGTGTTGATCTGATTAATCTTTCATTTAATGCTCCGATTTTCTTCCTCTATTATCTTGAGACCATTGATTGAATGACATTAATCATCTCGATTTGTCGTGATCTACAAAATCAGCATTTATCGCACAATAAATCGGTCTTTTAATAATAAAAACAGCTAAATACCAAATATCATATTAATAATCACTTAACATTAAATAATAAATATAAATGAGTGATTTAATATGAAATATACATTATTAATCTCGATTTAAGGATAATGTTGATGACATTTACGGGTATAATTTGACCGTCATCAGAACGCCGCCACAAGTACGGCCACACCAACCGAACTTTAAAGGCCGAGTCACTGTTGGTAGCTCTATGTTGATGGGGCCGCTGGTCATAAGGTTTGCGGTGCCGGGATTGTCTTGCTAGAGCCAGGCACCTTGGAGGAAATCGAAAAAGCATTAAGGTTTGATTTCACCGCTTCAAACAATCAAGCAGAATACGAGGTTGTCATAGCAGGACTTGAGCTCGCTAAAGACATGAAAGTCGAAAACGTGGAAGTATTCTACGATTCACAGCTGGTGGTCAATTAAGTCACGGGATCGTTTGGGTTCCACTGCGACATCCTCCAAAAGTACATTGATCTCGTCAAAAAACTCGAGAGCGGCTTCAAATATTGTAAATTCACCAACATCCCTCGAGAGGACAATCACCGAGCGGACTATTTGTCGAAATTAACGGACGACGACGAAATAAGCAACCCCGCGATCATGGTAGAGAATCTATCCGGGCCCGCTATCAATCGGGCCGAGGTCATGGATTTCCATCCTACCAATCCATGTTGGATTGATGAGCTAAAGGAATACATTGAATCAGGAATTCAACCGCCCGACCCTAAAGAGGCCAAGTCCATGATCGGAAGAGCCGCCAGATATACCCTCATGAACAATGTGTTATATAGGCGATCTTTCTCAAAACCCTTGTCTCGATGTGTGCGGCCTGAGGAAGTTCACGGAGTACTCACGGAACTGCATGAGGGAATGTGTGGCGGCCATCCGGCTAGCCGCACACGCTCAGAAAGTCTTACTCGCCGGATATTATTGGCCAAAGCTCGCAGAAGACGCTCGAATATATGCCAAGAGGTGCGACAAATGTCAAAATTTCACGGACATCCCCAGACTACCATCAGTTGAACAAAGCATTGTCGTCACGGTATGGCCGTTTGACATGTGGGCTATCGATTTGATAGGTCCGCTAAAAAGAGGCCGCTCTAGATGTGAATACGTGGTCGTGGCCGTCGACTAATTCACCAAATGGATCGAGGCTAAGGCCTTGGTGAAAATCGAAACCAAGAATGTGATTTACTTTCTTCTCGATCAAGTCTGGACTAGATTCAGAGTTCTCCGGATAATAGTGTCCGACCACGGGCCGCATTTCCGGGAAGAATTCGATGAGTTTTGTAAAGAGCACAACGTCATGCATTGGCAATCCTCAGTATGCTATCCACAAGGCAACGGGCAAGCCGAAAATGCAAACAAACAGGTTCTAAGCGTGCTGAAAAAGAGTTTGGACGAAAAAGCAAGAAAATGGCCGGACCACTTACCCGCGGCCTTGGGGGCCTTTAGAACGTCGAGAAAAACAACTACAAAGGAGACCCCTTTCGCTTTGACCTATGGGTCGGAAGCTATGGCCCCGGTGGAAATGGCCCTGCCAAGTCTTAGGGTCGCGCACTTCAATGAGGCCGAAAATCCACTAAGCCGACAGCTCGACCTCGACTTAGCGGAAGAAAAGAGAATCAACTCGTACGGTCGTCTGCTCAATTGCAAACAGGCGTCCAAGAGACACCATGACAATCATATCCGCAACCACCACTTCACGGTGGGAGATTACGTTTTGCGCAAGAGACAAGCCACGGGTCACGAGGCCAAAAAAGGCAAGTTATCTGAAAACTGGGAAGGGTTGCTTCAGGTCGCAAGGATAATCAAAAAGGGAACTTATGTCTTGAAAGACAATCAAGGTCGCGAGTACCATAGGCCTTGGCACGCTGACAACTTAAAAAGATATTACATGTAAGCCCAAACTATTTATTCATAAAAGTAGAAGGCTAGTTTCGACAAATACAATTCAGCTACAACAGAGGCTCGTCGCTGTTTTTGGCAAGCCCACGGACATAGATCCCGCAAGCTTAACCTAAAACAGTGGGCCGCAATATCAAATTTTCAAACATTATTCCAAATAGCGGGCAAACATCAACAAGGCCGCCTACCGCTCTACTATAAGCTACTTCAGGCGAATCCCCAGCGATCCAGTGAATGAGCCGGAACCCTGGCTACCTCAGTGCATAATCTAGAGATCAGCGAGCCGAAAGGAATACGGTGAGTACGATCCACTGCGGTGGAAAACTTAATAGCCTCGCGGTGAATCAGGATTCCCCAATCAATATCCACCTGAGGGTCACGAATGGGATGAAGAAGAAGGGCTTCGCCTCGGTGACGACCTCAGAATCCTCAGAAGGAAGAGCTCACGAATCGATAAACCTCTTCTATTCTCGGTTACTGCGGGACAGCTCGGATGCGGGGCCTAACATGCGAGGACGCGGATGGTTGGGAAAGAGCTCGCACACTGCACGTCGCAGGTGAACAAGCCTATTTTCCTCGTCTCCAAGGTTCCAAGCGACCTCATAATGAGTAGAGGGATTGATGGCAGGAATGTGAAGAACAACGTTGATAGTCTCCGGAGAAAAGTTAACTGACACGCCCTGGAGGATAGAGCAACTGACAGCTTCCTCGGAAGAAGTCTCCGACAAAACAGAGTAAAATTCCCTCATTATGGTGAGGTTGGAAGGTATGATAGGCGGAGAGACAAAATCCGATCACCCAGAAAGCCGAATCCGGAGCAGTGAGCCATCACCTTCAACCTTGTCTTCGTTCAAACCTCTCCCCCTCACAAACTTGACCACATCGAAATAACACCAGAAATGATCTTTGGCGGTAGGAGAGGCAATAAGGAAGAAATGAGAAACATCACGCATAGGGCGGGCCTCATACACACGTACTGAACTACCCTCTCCAGTTCGAGAAGACATGATCAAAAAATAATTATTTACAGAAAAAATGAAGGACAAAAAGGGAGGCACCCGCCCTCTTATAGAGGCTCCAGGCAGGATAAACGGTCAACACTCACGCGGTTTATCAAAAATTTGAAATTCAAACACGTGGTCAAACGTCTGACAGTTGAGCAACCCGAGATTCAAGGCTACATGGACTGCGCAATTACCAAACGGGTCAAAATCCCGTCAAGGAGCTGTCTAATCAAGTCAGAACATTTGCTTTTCAGTGGCACGCCCGTTGCCTACCTCGAGGCGAAGAATTTTTAATTCCAGTCAAAAGAGGTGAGCCCTATCCCGCACCAACACGCCCTCGACTCGCCAAGAAATTGAGGGGCCGCATGTTGAAAATTTTCAAAACTTCACGAATGTAAACGTATTTCGTGGAGGTCGCTTTAGTTCTTGTCCCGAACAAGGGGGCCGCAGAGTAAACTTTCGAAGTCATTTGAAACAAGACCGCAGCGACCTTAATCGAAACAAGGGGGCCGCATACTGGAATTTTTCAAACGCCAAGTGCAAATAGACCGCTAACCTAGTTTTGCTTTGTTCCGATCAAGCACGACAAATCCTTGACCGGGCCAATGGGGGCCACATGTCAAAATTTTAAATTTACACAGCTTAGGGGTCCTATTATTTTAGCGAGCTATCGTTTTAACCTCGCTGAAATAAAGGGGGCCGCACTCATACAACAGCAAAGACAGTAAATCAAGAAAATAAGACAAATAAAAATGCATAAATCTACCATATTGAAGACAATAAAGGAATGTTCAAAGCTTCATACCTTCAACAATGGAGATCTAGCTCGATCTACTCAAGCTATAGATGATGGAAGAAGGGAGGAAACCAAAAAACAACTCTCCAAAGCTCAAGAAAACTTTATTGCATAATAATAATTGTAATGTAATATGTAAAATTGAAGATTGTATTAAGCATCATATGAATCATATGAAGAACGCTGTTAATGCGGCCTTATATAGATACAATGACCGACTTAAGACTCTCTAAAACCCTAACCGACTTAGACAATGCGGCAGAATAAATTTTGTGTTGAATAAGTCACCGGTTTACCGGGCCTTCTATTCTTCTTTTTCTTCAGCACGCTTCTCCTTGGACTTCAATTACTCAGCCCAATGCATTCCTTTCGGTCCAGATCCGTTCTCCAATGCTCAAGATTCGGTACATCCTATAAAATACACAAAACGAGACAAAACAGTACCAAAACATCAGGAAAATAACATAGATGCATAATTACGATCCTGGAAACACTCACATAGCATTTAACATATATTCTAAGCAATAACAAGTCTATCTACCCTCTCTTGAACAGAATTTGGGGTGAATATAGGTATAATTATTGGTACCATTTAGAGTGTCATCAATTACCCCCTACTTAGCTTTTGATCGTCCCGAGAAAAAAGGCGAAAAGAAAATAACACTCTGATCAATGTACAATTTAATTAAAAACAACATGCCTCACTAAGCCAAGATCAAGATCATGCCACTCGTATTCATCAGTAACATATTAAACATTATTCATGTCATGAGCAAATGTGTGTGTGCAATAACTTTCACAACCACTTAGAAACGCGGACAATCTCATATTACGTCAACTCGTAGTCGAACTAACCAGTCTCGAACATGTATTTATTAATTAATTGAGCTGGAAAAGTGGATCGAGAACTGATCATATATTACTCTTAGGCTCACGTTTATCGGTTTATGCAAAAGTCGTGTGTCTTACGCTCCATCGACTAAGATATTGCCAAAGAGAATATATATGTATATATTTCAATGCACTTCTCTTTCTTGGCGGGTAAACTCTCATTGATTTATCTATCCTCATGGCCCCACTCATGATAAACTACCGAATTGAAAATTCCATTGCTTTTCTAAGCGTAACTGAAACATGATTCGTGATAAAGCCAGGGTCAACTCTAGTCAAAGCAATATGTTATCGACTACATACTAAGGGAAGTGAGTTATACGTGCTTAAAATGGTGGCTCATAACAGAATATGCGCTTAATACGCCACTACTTCAGAAGTGGACACTTTCTCTTACTCGTGCAAAGTAAAACAAAGATGAAGTCAATTAACTCGAAAAGATCAAATATCATAATTTTTCGAAATTCTGTCGAAAAGAATTAAAGTCTAAGTGGTGAATCGTGCATCAAAGAGAATCAAGACAATCACGCAATTCATGGAATATGATGCTTACAAAGCGAAGTGACGTTCATCTACCCCCCACTTAATCGAAACATTGTCCCTAATGTGTAAGATGAGAAATAAAAAATGAAAAGGAACTTAGCTTCGGTTAAGGGTGGAACAAAGAAGAATCGGATCGTCATATAAATCATCGGGGTCATTTAAGTAGTCCATGAAGAATCTGCGCTAAATAACTCAAGAAAAACCAAAAAGAATAGTGGTGACAAGAAACTGTATAACAAACGTGCGGCAGTAAAAGAGAAAATAAATAACTCCAAAACAGTTTAAGCCGACAAAATCATTATATTAATATTATTCTGCTACATTAACTAAGTAGGAAAGGAAAAATAAAAGAAAAACAACAAAAATGGAAAACAACAATAAAAAGAAATAAAAGCTAGTCCTCATCAGAATCACCCTCCTAGTCGTCTCTAATCTCAAAACCGGGAGGTGGTGCAGAACTTGAGGTGGTGGTGGCTGAAGATGATGCTCTACGATGTGGGGCAGTCCTACGTGGCGGGGTAGAGGAAAGAATGCCAAAGAAGTCAATAATCCTATCCATCTTGCTATGTAGACTCGCGATTTCTCGCGAGTGCTCCTCAAGCAAGGCTCTCTGAGTCTTTGGTGCACCATGCACCGGAGTACATTCCATCTCTGCTCTTTCCCGTCTCTGTATTCTCAAAAGTGACTGCGAACAGAGCTGTGGCTCAGGATCTTCCATTGCACCCTAAGAAATCAGCAACCATATCCATCCTTTCGAAATCGGAAATGTTGCTCGAGGATGTGTACTCATCTGCGCCCACCGGTGGATTTCTAACCCCAAAATGCTCGTTGATCCTCTCAATAGAAAAATCAACCTTATCTCCTCGGACCATAGCAAATGTGGCTCCGGGGTTATGCGAAACGTAAGCATAAAACTCTCTTACCGCCGTGGCGTTGAATCTTGCCGGTGCCTTAGCCATGTCCAGTAAATCTTGTGCTTGTAGGGCCTCCGGCAATATTGACCCGTAGTCATCCAAATCTACCCCTCATTCTCGAGCCGCTCGTCTTGCGTTCCAATGGCCTCGGAATGACTCGTAAATAGCTAGAGAATCGAACTGCGCAACCCCGTCGATTAACGGATTGGCATCTCCAAACACTGTCTGGTAACCACTGGAATGAACAGCTGACCGTTGACGCTTAGGACCCATCCTGAATGAGTACAGAACCTGATGCACATGTTGTTTCAGGAATAGAGACCTCGGTAAACCGGAGGTAGGGTACGGTTTACCGGCCTGAATTTTTTTGGATTTCTTCTGGGGCTGTGCTCCTGATGATGCAAGATGAAGAATTTTGGGCACTTCACCGTTGCAGCAGCACTACAAAATAGCATCAGGGATGAAGGATGTGGTGTTTAGGGTTTGGAAAATGGAAGGAAATGGTTTAGTAATGGTGGTGATTTGGTGGTGATAGTGGTGGTGATGGTGGCCGGATTTTAGAATGGAAGAAGAAATGGAAGAAGTTTGGTGAATATAAGAGATGAAAATGATAAGAATGATGATAATGGTGATGAAGGGGTGGATTAAATAGGAAGAATTGAGTGAATATGGATGGTTTTAGTGGGATTGTGGGTAGAGAAGTTATTAGGGTGAGGGATTTGAGGAGGTGATTGATGGGATTGAGGTTGAGTTATGGTGGAGTGTGGGAAAGGATGAAAAATTTGAAAAGAGGGGAAAATGGTTCGGTTTCTGCTGACTGAACGTATCTGGTGCAACGTGTGTCCTCCACGTGTCTATAAAAATTCAACTTTATGAACTGACGTTCAGAAATCTGAAAATCAGGCCTCGGTAACCCGGAGGTTACCCTCGAGATACCGGGGGTATCTTTTCCCTTTTTATCTGCCTTTGCTGCACTTCTTACTCAACCTTTTTGCTCAATTCTGACCTCAAATTGACTACCCTTTCATTCTTCAATCATTATTTCCGACTCAAAACCTAACCTACTTCACTAGAATCCGCAACGAGGTAAAAAAAACCTTTCCACAACCATTCGGTGCCTTAGTTTGTCGTAGGATGAAAAAAAACTCGTCCCTTCATCTGGCTACTTTTATTCAATCCTAAACTACCTAGGGGTTTGAAGAGATAGTTCTGAGTTTATAGTCGTGTTAAGGGTGATTTTGTACGTTTTATAATGCTATATTTCATAATGATTTCCCTTATATTTGTATATTTTGCATAGAAAATGAGTGTTTAAATGATTTATTAAGCAAGTGAGATTTTAATTAGTTTATTCGCAAAATGAGGTTGTGTACGTGTTTTGATTATGGTTTTATGAGTATTTGGATTGTGTTACGTTTTGCGATGTCTTCATGTGATGTAGATACATGTTGGAGGCTAAATTGATGATCAAATGTTGATATAATTCGAGCTAAATCGAGATAGAGATGAGAAATGAAGATAAAGATGGAATTATCAAGTCTTGAGCGAAGCTGGACTAGCGTTCATCTGAGCCGAACGAGCGTCCAAGACTGAACGGGCGTTTGATAAGTGGACGAGCGTCCAGAATCATATTTTACATTCAGAGAGTTCGACGCGTTCGAACGAGCGTTCACCCTCCGTCCAAAGCGGACCGGACGAGCGTCCACAAGGCCGGACGGGCGTCCAAGCACCGCCTCAGCCTAAACCGACCTAAAAACCTATAAATAGGCGCGTTTTATCAAACCCTAAGGATCATGATTCGAACCCTAAACCCTAGGGGCAGCTTGGCTGCGTTTTTCCTTCAGTTCTTCTCTAGTTTTATGCACTTAAACTTCTAGATTAGATTAGATAATTTCATGTACTTTTTATTCAACAATTCGATGTGCAAAGGATGCTGGAGGCTAAATCCTCCTTGAACGAGCGTTGTGAAGCCGTCCGTTTCAACGAGTTTGATCTCGAGTTCGTGATTATTTTGTGAGTGTCTATTAAAGTTGTTACTTTTGTCATGTTTTTATATGTTGATTGCATGCTATATCGAAAGATCCATGCTTTTGTTTGTTGTTTGCTTGATGAAAGTCATGTTAACCTTAGAACACCATGATAAAAGTTTAGACCTTTAATCTAATCACAACGAAAGTTATTAGATTGAATCTCTAGATTAGAAATTGAAAGATTTCACGCCTAGGTTAGAAAGACTTAATCTTTAATCGAAAGATCGAAGATTAGAAAACGAACTTGTCTACGAAAGTAGGTGTTCATGCCTTAGATAGGTGAATCACAACTTGAGTAGAGATCACGAAATAATCCGAATTAGTATCAAACGTTGATAGGATAGGTGGAACAATTGCTTGTTCGTTCGTTAAAATTTGATTTAAATCACTTGACTCGAATTGCTTAGCTTAGTTTAGTTTATTTTATTTTTCTGCGACTTAGTTAGTTTTTATTGCTTTCAATCTTGCCTAGCATTGGATTCAATTCTTTGTCTAATTCCTTTTATGCATATTTGTTTAAATTAGTTTTCTGTTTAGTTTAGATTCTCGTGACAATAGTTAGTTTAGGAATAAAAACTAGGATCCACAACCTCCGATTCCCTGAGATCGACTCCGGTATTAATCGCTATACTACGATCCCTACACTTGGGGAATACCGGATTTATAAATTTTATTACTTGTTTATTTTGTGTTGATAAAATCCGTGACAAGTTTTTGGCGCCGTTGCCGGGGAACCGGACGGTTTGCCTAGTTTTTGTTTTTGTTTGTTTTTCGTTTTTCTGTGTTAGTTCAGTTTTTTTCTTTCTGTTTTCTGCGTTTTAATCCCTGTTTTTAGGTCGATTCCTAGGAAGATTAACCTTTAAGTAGTTAGGATATTGGTGTTTTAGATTAGGGTTAAAGTTTCGTTAGTGATTAGTTTTTTCTCCCCGTTTTTCCCGCTCCGTCGTTTTCTTTACTTTTCTCTCTCGTTCGAAATCGTTTCGTTCTTTTTACGGAAAATTTTGCATATGAACTAGCGTCCATACCTATGAACGCCCGTCCCTTTGTAAAAATTTCAACTCGTTCGTTTCGACCCCTCGACGAGCGTTCGGTTTTCGAACGCCCGTCCACTTCAACCTCCAGGCAGACGCCCGTCCAGGACCTTGGACGCCCGTCTGTCCTCTTGCTTGAGTAAATTGGCGGGAAAATTAGGCAAGAATTATTTTTGTGTTTTCGCAACCAGTACGTTGTCAGGAGTCCTGAAAAAAAAATTGATTTTACCAGGAAAATTTTTGCTTCTTTTTCCCCGAAATTTGGCGGGAAAATAATTTTTCCAGAAAAATAAATTCTTCATTTTTAGGCTTCAACCACCTGATTTTGTAATAATGGCTGCCGAAGATAGACGTACGTTGGCGGACTACGCCATGCCCGGCGCGGTCACGATCAACCCGGCTATTGTTATCCCGGCCATTACCGTACGTACTTTCGAGTTACGACCGGGACTCATTCGATGATGCGCATGCATCAATGTTTCACGGGTCCCCTTTCGAAAATCCTCACACACACGTACACACATTTACGGGAGATATGTGGTACGACACGCATTCAAGGTGTGAGTGAGGATGCGATTAAACTTACACTGTTTCCGTTCTCTTTGAAAGGAGAAGCTAAAGAGTGGTATAGCTCTCTCCCTGCAGAATCCATTACCACTTGGGCTGCATTGGAAAAAGAATTTTTAAGCCAATACTTTCCACCTCGCCAAGACAAACCCAGTGTTTAAGGGAAATATACAATTTTTATCAAACGAGAAACAGAATCATTCTTTGAGGCATGGAAGAGATTTAAGGCTCTTCTTCGTAAATGCCCCCACCATGGGTTAGACTTGCAGAGGCAAGTCAATATTTTTTTCAGTGGGTTGACCGAGCTCACCAAGGGCATGGTCAATAGATCATCAGGTGGGGCATTCCTGAGGAAAACGCCTCAAGAGGGGTGGGCATTGTTCGAAGACATTGCCAAATATAATTATGCCTCCTCCTTTCAAGTCAAGCGTTCGGGGCACCACCTCCTCCTCCTAGGATCGAGGAGGTGAAAATGCAAAATGAAATCGCCATGCTGAAACAAGCACGGTGGCTACTCTCACGACATCTCCAAATCCGAGTTATCAGACTCCTTCATTTCTACAGAACTCTCAAGTTCTGTACTGCGAGAATTGCTCACAGACTGGCCATATGGTTGGCCAGTGTCAATTCAATTCCCCTGTTCCTTATCAAGTCAATGCTGTCCAGAATCATGGACAGTATAATCAAGTCGCATGCCAAGTATGTGACGATATGGGGCACACTGCTCGTTTCTGTCCTATGATTGGACAGAACGCAGAGATCAATGCCTTCAATGGTCGGCCGAATCGAGGTTTGGAAATCAATTCCCCGGCCGGGGCAATTTTCAAAATCGGGGCTTCCGTCAAAGCTTCAATCAAAACTCGAATCTCAATCGAAACCCTAATTTTAATCAGAACCCGATCTTGAATTCCTCCAATCTAAATCAAGGGTTAAATCAAAGTTGGCCTAACAATCCAAATCCCGCATTTCAAAGTCGGTCTAGCCAACCTTTCTCTCAAAACATTCGAACTCTCAAGGCCCCTCTCGCGTCGATGATCTTGAAGCTAGATTGGACTCCTATCGAAGGAGTCGGAAGGAGCGAACAATAACTTCCGGAGGGAGCAAAATAATAATATCCAAATGTTGATGAGCACAATCAAGAACCTTGAGAAGCGAGATGGCCGACCAAAGCAAGCTTTAGACCATCGTGCGCGGTTGCCCGGTTTTATAGAGAAAAATCCGAAGGGTGGCCTAGTAGCCCAACCGATTTCAATTGTGGCCAAAGCACCGACCTAGTTACTTCGATTCCTTATGGCATACCGAGAGGCCGGTGCAATGAATCTTAGAAGCGGTACTCAAGCGAGTGGTCCCTCTCACCGGGAAACCACTAGCCCCTCCCCGGTGATAAGGCGGAGAGGGAAGTTGAGCATCTACGTTCCCCGTTCGCAAGAAAAGACTCAGGTGGCTGATCCCCTGAGAGGTGAAGAAGTTGTAAGTCCTCAGGTGGCTGTTCCCCTGCGGAATGAAGAATCAAGTGAAAGCCAGGAGGGTGATCCCCTGACTAATAAAAAGTCTGAAAAAGTTGTAAGGTGGAAGGACATGGAAGACAAAGCTGTCAGTGCTTCCTCAAAGAAAGTATTTTCTGAGAGTGAGTTGAAGAAGCTTCCATTTCCACCGAGGAAGAGCAACATCCCTCTGAGTGAGGATAAGAAATATGAAAATGTGCTTAACCTTTTGAAAAATACTCAGGTAAATCCGCCATTATCCGAGGTCTTGGTCGAGATGCCTAAGTATACAAAATTCATCAAGGATGTTGTGTCTTCGAAAAAGAAGTTAGCGAGAAATGGATCGTGCAATTGGTGAGGATTGTTCAATGATCAATTATCCAGACTTACCAATCAAAAGAGGTGACCCCGGGAAATTCGTGCTCGCATTGCAGATGGGAGGCTTAGTCTTTCCAAATTCTTTATGTGACTTGGGTGCATCCATCAGCCTAATGCCATTGTCTGTGTGTGAGCAGCTGGGTTTACAAAGTCTTCTAGAACCCACTTCCATGAACCTTCAGTTCGCCGATAGATCATCTAAGAAAGCTTCAGGGATTCTGAAAGACATTTTAGTCCAGATCGATAGATTTACCTTTCCTGTTGATTGGTACGTCTTAGATATGGGAAAAGATGAGAAAGTCCCCCTGATTCTTGGGAGACCTTTCCTATCCACAGCTAGAGCCCTCATCGATTGCGATGGTGGGCAAGTAACTATTCGAGTTGGTGACCAAGAGGTGAGCTATAGTGTCTCTAAATCTATTCAAGTACCCTCTGGTTCTCCAACCGGCTTTTCCATTGAGGAGTCATTTCATGACTTCAATGACTGTATGGACGAGCAAGTCAAGGCTGTGGAAGCGGAATATGAGCGATTGATCGATAATCCGAATAGCCATGGTGTGGTTAATCTAGATCGGTTAGCGAGTGAATTCGATGATGAGCTAAGAGAAGAAGCTTTGGCGTAGGGCCACTAAGTAAGCTCAACGATGTTGAGTTGAAGAGTGGAGATCTTAAATCAAGTCTAGAGGATCCTCCGTAGATTTGGTACCGAAGCCGTTGCCTAAACATCTTAAGTATGTGTTTTTAAGAGAAGGTGACAAGCTTCCTTTGATCATCTCTCGCAAGCTATCTCGTATAGAAGAGCTTAAATTGTTAAGCGTCTTGCGCAAAAATGAGAAAGCCTTTGGATGGCAAGTGGGAGATATCAAAGGAATATCTCCCGACATCCGCATGCACAAGATCAAGACTAGTGAGGGTGCTAAATGTGTAAGATGCCCCAAAGGAGGCTTAACCCTCACATGCAAGAAGTTGTTAAAAAGGAAATCATCAAACTTCTGGACATGGGAATCATTTATGCCATCGCGGATAGTGAATGGGTTTCCCCGACTCAGGTAGTTCCCAAGAAGGGTGGAATTACTATTGAGAAGAACGAGAAGGGAGAAGAGATAGCACTGAGGCTCGTTACAGGCTATAGAGTCTGTATTGACTATAGAAAACTCAATGAGGTCACAAGGAAAGATCATTTCCCCCTTCCATTCATTGATCAAATGCTTGAGCGTCTAGCAGGGCACGCATTCTACTGCTTCCTGGATGGATATTCAGGATACTTCCGAGATACCCATCGATCCCGTTGACCAAGAGAAGACCACTTTCACTTGCCCTTATGGGACATTCGCCTACGGGCGGATGCCATTTGGTCTCTCGTAATGCCCCTGACCACCTTTCAAAGGTGTATGATGGCAATCTTTGACGGGCTAGTTGAAAAGTGCATGGAGATTTTTATGGATTATTTCTCGGTCTTTGGTCAATCCTTCGACGATTGCCTCGATAATCTTGATCAGGTGTTGTCTAGATGTGTGGAAAAGGACTTAGTGCTCAATTGGGAAAAATGCCATTTCATGGTAGATGAAGGCATAGTTCTTGGCCACAAAGTGTCAGCCAAAGGTATAGAAGTAGATAAGGCCAAGGTTGAAGCTATTGAGAAGATGAGTTATCCTAAGAATGTTCGGGAGGTCCGAGGTTTTCTCGGACATGTCGGCTTCTATAGGAGGTTCATCCGGGACTTTTCAAAGATTGCCAAGCCCCCGTCTACTTTACTCAAAGAAGACGTTACTTTTGATTTTGATGAGAATTGCAAGCGCGCGTTTGAGGAGCTTAAGAGTAGGCGATCTCTCGCTCTAATACTTATATCTCCGGACCGGAACCTACCCTTTGAGCTTATGTGTGATGCATCCAACTATGCGGTTGGTGCGGTCTTAGGGCAAAAGCTTAACGGAAAGTTCCGACCTATCTATTATGCCGTCACACACTAAATCCTTCTCAAGTTAACTACACGACCACCGAAAAGGAATTATTATTCGTAGTCTTTGCTATGGATAAATTTCGTAGTTACTTGCTTGGTGCTCAAGTGATTGTGTGGACTGATCACGCTGCTTTGCGTTATCTCATGACCAAAAAAGAAGCTAAACCGCGCTTACTGCGTTGGATACTGACCCTCCAAGAGTTTGACGTTCAAATTAAAGATAAAAAGGGCAGTGAAAATGTAGTGGCGGATCACGTTTCTAGAATGTTAAGTGAGGAAAAGGATGAACCAGATGATGTAGATCTTTACTTTCCTCTAGAAAACATTATGTTGATAGACGGTTGTCCTCCCGATGTTCCATGGTATTCCTCCATTGTAAACTACCTTCATGCCCGTTATCTCGATCCTGAAATGTCTTATCAAGAGAAGAAGAAGTTCTTCTCTGATATGAAATATTTCGTTTGGGATGAACCTTATCTTTTCAAGATCTGTAAAGATGGTTTGCTTAGGAGATGTGTTCCAGAATCCGAGCAACGCGATATAATCGAGCAATGCCATAGTGGACCCACAGGTGGTCACTTTGGTCCTTGGAAAACGGTTGCGAAGATCTTCCAGTCCGGTTTCTATTGGCCCACGATCTTTAAGGACGTAGAAGCTTTACGTAAAGCTTGTGATAGGTGCCAAAGAACCGGTACTCGACAAGGCGGTTTGACATGCCGTTGAAACCCATCCTTGAATGCGAAGTCTTTGATGTTTGGGGCATCGATTTTATGGGACCATTCCCATCATCTTGTGGCAACAAATACATCTTAGTCTGCGTTGACTATGTTTCGAAATGGGTGGAGGCAATTGCCACTCCTCACAATGATCATAAAACGGTCATGAAATTTACGAAGAAGAACATCTTTGTGAGGTTTGGATGTCCACGTGCCTTGATCGGTGATGAAGGGACACACTTCGCAACCGACCTTTGGAAAAAGTCCTCGAGAAGTATGGTGTTCGCCATAAACCGGCACACCATATCATCCGATGACTAGTGGTCGGGTTGAGCGAAGCAACCGAGTCTTAAGAAAATCCTGGAGAAGACGGTGAATAGTCATAGAAAAGGCGGAGTACGAAGTTGGACGATGTACTTTGGGCATATAGGACTGCCTATAAGACCCCTATGGGTACATCGCCATATCAAATGGTTTACGGTAAGCCATGCCATCTGCCAGTCGAGTTAGAGCACAGGGCGTATTGGGCTACGAAGTTTTTGAACTTCGATTCCCAATCCTGTGGGAAACATCGATTGCGGTTGCATGAGTGGATGAATTTAGACTCCGGGCTTATGAAAGCGCCGGGATTTGTAAAGAGAAGATGAAACTACTCCATGACGCCAAGATAAAGAAGAGAGAATTCCGGGTCGGCGAGCAAGTTCTCTTATACAATTCTAGGTTACATTTGTTTCTGGGAAGTTGAGAACACGTTGGTCCGGTCCTTTTGAGATTCTCCAAATCATTCCCTGGAGGTGTTCTAGAACTACGCGGTTATCCGGACCAACCGTTTCGAGTTAATGGTCAAAGGTGCAAGCACTACATTGGTGAACCTAAAGAAAAACCTTTGATTGTTAAATTTCTCGATATTCTCGGATGTGGTGTTACGAGAGGTCAATGAGTTTGACGAGTTTTCATCCGATTTATTCTCCGAGAATGACGGTATTGGTTCATCGGCGAAGTTCTAGCGAGGTAGTTGGGATATGGAGGAGTATGAAAAAGAGCAAAAGCTTAAACGTCATCGAGGAATCGAGAGAAGAAAGAAATCAGCCATAGGGAAGATTAAACGAGTTTGGAAGGCTATAAAAGATTTTACCCCATGTGTTAGATGCGTTGTTTCGCAGCCCACACTACGGACCGGAGCTTAAACGAGGTAGTGGCTGGCAGAAAGGTTAAATGGCCTGATCCAGGCTGAGCTTCAAATGTGTCGAGCTAACGACAATAACCATTAGCGCTACTAGGAGGCATCCTAGATATCCCTTATTATGTTAGTTTCTTTCTTTAGTTATTTTTCCTTGTTCTAGTTGTTTTCATCTTATTAGGATTGTGTTGTTTTTGTCAGTCAGCCGTCCTAATCTTATACAGGGTCGAAGTGTTGTTTTGCTTACGATTTCCTCTTATCTTTACCTCTATCACTTTTGCGCGATATGGTTTAATCCCTTGTATCCCCCGAGGTATTTCTTTGTTTTTTCAAGTGTGCAGGATATTTTCGATAGCGATTGTGAGCTTTAGATGATTTCAGTTTTCCGGTGGATGGTCCACAGTCTACCGGATTCGTTGAGCATTTCTGGGTGAGGTCGACCCACTTCCAGAATAGCTCCCTTTCGAACAACGAATCAGCTAAGTTTTCTGTTTCTTTTTTATTTGTGCACACCATGAGGACATGCTGTAATTTAAGTGTGGGGGAGGGGATAAGTCGATATGTATCTATACATTTGCTTACATGATTTTATTTTTATGCAAAAATGAGCTAAATTTTAAAAATTTTTGTTTTGTCTCGAGTGAGCAATGCATGTTTTTGTTCGGTTTGTTGTATTCATTGATGCTGTATGCCGTATGTTTCGTAAGTTAGTTGTTTCACCCGACACTCTTTTTCACATGCCATAGTAAATGATGAGCTATATTATAAAGTTATACCCCTTTTGATTAGTGATGTTTGATTCCTTATAAGTCATGTGCTTAGTGCTAATGTTCATATCGTGAGACTTATGATAGTTTGTATTTAGTTCCAAGTATGATATACTGTGAATATCTAGAAGTTTGAATGTGATAAGTAATACGTAACTAATGTCATTTGAAAAAGTTGAGTTAATAATGAAATCAATAGTGTGTGTCGGAAGGTCGGTCGATGATTTGAGTGCGGTAAGGCATTATCTCGAAATGTTTTATTCCACTATGATGACCAAAAGCTCACGACGATCGGGAAAAAGTCGCTTTATGATTTGAGTAAGGTAGGGTATACCACGTATGTCCTATTCTCGCTATGATGAGCAATAGCTTATTCGATGTGTGTTTAAATGTGAAATCAATGGAATCAACTTAAGAATTGGTATGAAAAGAATGAAATGAGACTTAGTTATCGTTAATCTTATCCCCAAGTATAAACCGATGGATATCTTGTAGGGATTATCCTCTAAGTATGTCGGAAAGGTCTTAAATGTTTTCTATCATCTTTTTCGGGATATGTTCCGTTTTGTAGGGTGCATCTTATAAGTATCTTTTATTACTAGTTTGAAGGGGGTATTATTTGGTTTTGCTTGAAATATTCAAGTTTGGATTTAGTGGAAGTTTTCTATGGCTATGCACACACACTCGGGTGAACTTCTGATTTATTGAGTCTATGGTATATGTGTTGAGGTGATTATATTCTTTCCGAGCCTTTATCTTGTTTTTGTTTTGCTCGGGACGAGCAAAGTTTAAGTGTGGGGGAGTTGTTAAGGGTGATTTTGTACGTTTTATAATGCTATATTTCATAATGATTTCCCTTATATTTGTATATTTTGCATAGAAAATGAGTGTTTAAATGATTTATTAAGCAAGTGAGATTTTAATTAGTTTATTCGCAAAATGAGGTTGTGTACGTGTTTTGATTATGGTTTTATGAGTATTTGGATTGTGTTACGTTTTGCGATGTCTTCATGTGATGTAGATACATGTTGGAGGCTAAATTGATGATCAAATGTTGATATAATTCGAGCTAAATCGAGATAGAGATGAGAAATGAAGATAAAGATGGAATTATCAAGTCTTGAGCGAAGCCGGACTAGCGTTCATCGAGCCGAACGAGCGTCCAAGGCGAACGGGCGTTTGATAAGTGGACGAGCGTCCGAATCATATTTTACATTCAGAGAGTTCAGGACGCGTTCGAACGAGCGTTCACCCTCCGTCCAAAGCAGACCGGACGAGCGTCCACAAGGCCGGACGGGCGTCCAAGCACCGCCTCAGCCTAAACCGACCTAAAAACCTATAAATAGGCGCGTTTTATCAAACCCTAAGGATCATGATTCGAACCCTAAACCCTAGGGGCAGCTTGGCTGCGTTTTTCCTTCAGTTCTTCTCTAGTTTTATGCACTTAAACTTCTAGATTAGATTAGATAATTTCATGTACTTTTTATTCAACAATTCGATGTGCAAAGGATGCTAGGAGGCTAAATCCTCCTTGAACGAGCGTTGTGAAGCCGTCCGTTTCAACAGTTTGATCTCGAGTTCGTGATTATTTTGTGAGTGTCTATTAAAGTTGTTACTTTTATCATGTTTTTATATGTTGATTGCATGCTATATCGAAAGATCCATGCTTTTGTTTGTTGTTTGCTTGATGAAAGTCATGTTAACCTTAGAACACCATGATAAAAGTTTAGACCTTTAATCTAATCACAACGAAAGTTATTAGATTGAATCTCTAGATTAGAAATTGAAAGATTTCACGCCTAGGTTAGAAAGACTTAATCTTTAATCGAAAGATCGAAGATTAGAAAACGAACTTGTCTACGAAAGTAGGTGTTCATGCCTTAGATAGGTGAATCACAACTTGAGTAGAGATCACGAAATAATCCGAATTAGTATCAAACGTTGATAGGATAGGTGGAACAATTGCTTGTTCGTTCGTTAAAATTTGATTTAAATCACTTGACTCGAATTGCTTAGCTTAGTTTAGTTTATTTTATTTTTCTGCGACTTAGTTAGTTTTTATTGCTTTCAATCTTGCCTAGCATTGGATTCAATTCTCTGTCTAATTCCTTTTATGCATATTTGTTTAAATTAGTTTTCTGTTTAGTTTAGATTCTCGTGACAATAGTTAGTTTAGGAATAAAAACTAGGATCCACAACCTCCGATTCCCTGAGATCGACTCCGGTATTAATCGCTATACTACGATCCCTACACTTAGGGAATACCGGATTTATAAATTTTATTACTTGTTTATTTTGTGTTGATAAAATCCGTGACAAGTCGCCAGCTCAACTTTCTTCAGATCTCTGATCAATCAAGGGTTGGAGCATTCACTCGCCAAACTTTCGCTCCAGATGTTTGCACTTTTAAAGAACCTTTTTGAGCCTCTTCCTAGCACACCATTCCCTTTTAGCTTGCGTGCTAGGTCTGCCTCTGCGTCGAGATTTAGACTTTAAACCTAAGGACACCACGCTTTCCACTTTTAGCTCAACTCGTTCACTATGCAACACGGAAGGACTGGCTTCCGTGAGCATCTTGTCGTGGTCCTTATCTTCTCTCTCTCTCAGCATTAATCTCATAAACTCCTGCTCAACGGTTTCTATGACAACCTCTCTATGTTTATGCCCTTCGATCTCTAAAATCTCCAACTTCCCTGAAGCATACGTCATCTTACAACTCTCCTGTCGGTTTTCTAGGGGTTCTAAGATCCTAAAAGATACAACATCATTATTCATCCTTAAAGTGATCTCCCCCTTATCAAAATCCATAACCGCCCTGCTCGTTGCTAAGAAAGGTCGTCCTAAGAGAACTGGGGCACTAGGATCTTCAAGTACATCTATGACCGTAAAGTCGATAGGGTACGTGAACCCTCCTGCCTTAATTGTGCATTTCTTAAGCAAACCAGCAGGCATGTATCTGGTTCTATCTACGAAGGTCATGGTCTTGGTTTGATTCATCACGACCGGAAGTTTGATCTTTTGACAGAGGGAAAAAGGAAGAATATTGCAACTCTAGCCAGAGTCGTAGAGACCTAATCCTCTTCAGGGTCTCCTAACTTCACCACGGTGTCTGAGTCTAGGTAATCCTCAGGCTCAGAAAACATCGTGTCAGGATCCTCTTCAGGATCATCAGAATCATAATCTGAAGATGATATTTCAATTAGCTCAAAAGGAAACTCACCCGGACGATACATGTTGTACACCTTCAGGTCATCTTCAGGCTCTTGCTTGATTGCTTTCTCCTCTTTCCCCAACCGTTTCTTTATTTTCTCATAATGCTCCCGTGCTTCAGTTCTGGGATACATGGAAATTGGTGTGATGTTCAAGATTATTCTAGGCATATTGTTTGACTTGTGTGTGCTTTTTCAACTCTGAATCGATCAAATTTCTGAAGTGTTCTGAGCAATCTGCAAAAGACAAAATAAAACAAAGAAAAGATTAGCAACTTCCGCTTCAGCTAGTGTGATCCCAACTGTTTCGGACCTACTAACTAAAATCAATAAGGAATAACACAGAATAACAGGAACTGCTCAGAAATCGATTTTCCAGGCCTCGGTAACTCGGAGGTTACCTTCGGGATACCGGCCGTGAATTTTCTAATTCTGGAAGTTTAACATGTGCAGGATTGATACAGAATGACTCAAGACTCAAATTAAAATAAAATAAAATAAAATAAAAACGACTTCTTAATTAGAATTAAAACGTTTATATTTAAAAATTGGCCATTGTCCCCGGTAACGGTGCCAAAAATCTTGATCGCGTGTAAGTCACTAACGTCAATATTACTAGCAGGAATACTAGGTACATCACAGTATAGTAAATGCGAGTCAAGGTCGATCCCACGGAGACAATGCAACTTATACATATAAATGATTCTAACCTAATTAAGAAGCAACATATAGGCGGTCATGACCAACAATAACATAAAAGAAAACAAACATGGTATACCTCTCCCTCTCCTCACCGATCTACTAACTTGGATTAGTTAATCGTTATGTTTACTTCCCCGCATAATTTCCTTAGATTAATCGCGAGCTTTTAATGATTATTATCATATTTATCAGCTACGGGTGTAATTCCTACTCCTATCTACTGAGACAATGGCAGTAGACAATCTATACGCAAGCTACCCTCCTTAATTGGTCCGTAATAGCCCATACGCATAAAGAACTAGAACTGCCGATACTGAGCGTTACCTCATACCGCTAACCTGCCTAGACAGCTGTCGACATTGACCAGCACGTTCCTAGGGTCCATCAAGACTATGTCCTAATTAACACTTCACTTGTGGTACTTCATGTTAATTTACGAATTACGAATACTAGATTGGCTAGACCTATTACTCGTTTTAATTATTTATGCCGATCAATGTAGCTGTAGTGAATCCCAGTTTAGGTTTCTAAAATATGCCTCGGTAAACCGGTATAGACCGCCGGTTTACCGGGGGCGGCTTTTCCTAATTTTAGGATCTACATTGCTCAGTACGATTAAAATAAGTAAATTATGGGGTTGTTAAACATGCATATTAACTAAAACACATAAATACGAACAGATATACCATATTGAAGATAATAAAGGAACGTTCAAAGCTTCATACCTTCAAAAATGGAGATCTAGCTCGATCTACTCAAGCTAGAGATGATGGAAGAAGGGAGGAAACCAAAAAACAACTCTCCAAAGCTCAAGAAAACTTTATTGCATAATAATAATTGTAATGTAATATATAAAATTGAAGATTGTATTAAGCATCATATGAATCATATGAAGAACTCTGTTAATGCGTCCTTATATAGATACAATGACCGACTTAAGACTCTCTAAAACCCTAACCGACTTAGATAATACGGCATAATAAATTTCATGTTGAATAAGTCACCGGTTTACCGGGCCTAACCCTCGGGTTACCAGGTCTTCTATTCTTCTTTTTCTTCAGCAGGCTTCTCTTTGGACTTCAATTACTCAGCCCAATGCATTCCTTTTAGTCCAGATCCATTCTCCAATGCTCCACATTCGGTACATCCTATAATATACACAAAACGAGACAAAACAGTACCAAAACATCGGGTAAATAGCATAGATGCAGAATTACGATCCTGGAAATACTCACATAGCATTTAACACATATTCTAAGCAATAGCGAGCCTATCTATCATCTCTTGAGCAGAATTCGGGTGAATATAGGTATAATTATTGGTACCATTTAGAGTGTCATCAATGTCTCAACTAAAGGCTCATGAATTTGAGTTGAACGGCGAAGACAGTGCACCAGCTGAGGCACATAAGACCAGTGCACTGATTGCACCCCAGCAAAGTCAAACAGCTGATGCAAACAGAAAGAGACACTGGAACTGAAGGAACAGGTAGCTTTACTGGTAAAACATTTTGACAGGTTTAGCATGAAGAAGAAATTCAAAAGAGGTTTATCATCATTCAAGAAGTCTAGCACAAGCAAATACATGAAGAAAAAGGATGATGAATACAGATGCTTCAATTGCAAGAAGAAAGGTCATTTCAAGGCTGAATGCCATGAAGAAAAAGACAAAGATGAGGACAAGAAGTACAAGACACCTGAAAAGAGAAAGAGCAAGAAAGCACTCAAAGCTGAATCTAGCAGTGAAAAGAATGAGGAATCATCTAAAAATGATTATGATGATGATGATGAAGCTGACAGCTCAGACAATGAGAAAGCTTACCTATGCCTTATGGCTAAAGAATCTAATGAAACTGACGTAACTTCTAGCCCATACTCATCATCAAGTGCATCCACATCTGACATTGCACAATCTTCTATTCTTCCACTAGATTCTGCAAACTTAATTCAAAATCTCATGAGTAAATTTGAAGAAATTGAGATGAATCATGAAATTCTGGAATAGGAATGTGAAAATCTAAGAAAGGAGTATAAAAGATTAAAGAAAGAACTGGATAAATTAAAAGCTAACAAACTAGTAAGGAAATTCACTTAACTGATCAACAAGCAGCAGATAATCACTCATCCAATGTTGAAAGATCAGCTGAGAAAATCTCCCTACCAGTTAAGATCACCACTGCACAACTAAATGCACCAGCTTACAAACCCTCAAAAAGGTTTGAATCCCGATCTGGTCTTGGCTACAACAGTCAGGATGAGAATAGAAATAATGGACAACACAATTCTGAATCTAGGACCAAGAATGGTCCAAAGTTCAGAAAGGGACAGACCATAGTTTCAAACACTCATCCTGCACCGGTGAAGTCAAAACCCAGTGTAGTGAAACATCAGACTAAATCATCAATCCAGCCAACTAAAGGCAAAGGTTTTCTGAAAGGTAAGGGAAGACTTCACCCTTCAGAGGATGATTGGAATATTGCACCTCCAAAATACAAGAAGAAACCATTTCATGCCATGCACCATATGGTTAGGAAGAATCAAACAAGGTTTGCTCTTAGACATATGAAGCAACATGAACACAGGTTTCCTATTGCATATTGAAAAGTGAAAAATGATGCAAATGCACCAAAAAGTAGAGAAAAGTATCAGAATGCCTCTAGTAGAAACATTAGAAGTTATTCTACCATGACTTATACATACGAAGAGGATGACTTTAATTATCTAAAAAGAAGATCATTTGGATATACACTTGGAGTAGGAGGCATGACTGCTAACAAGTATGGACCCAAACAGTGTTGGGTACCTAAACATAATTTTTTTTTGTAGGATGCCTGGTACATAGACAGTGGATGGTCCAGACACATGACATGAAACAAAGGATGACTCACTGACTTTAAAGCTTTTGATGGACCCAAAGTCACCTTTGGAGGCAAAGAAAACCCTGGTAAAATTAAGGGGGAAGGCATAATGCACAAAAATAGCTTGAAGATTCAAAATGTGGCCTATGTTAAAGGACTGAATTTCAATCTCCTAAGTATCAGTCAGTTCTGTGACAAAGGTTATAATGTGCACTTCAACAAGGAAGGATGCAAAGTGATTCACAGCCAAACCAACACAGTTGTACTTGCAGGAAGAAGAGAAGACATCATGTATGTTGTAGATTGGAAGACAGCAACAGCATAAACATGTTTGCTTTTCAAAAGTAAACAATCAACCAACTAGATTTGGCATAGGATATTGAATCATCTCAACTTCAAAACCATCAACACACTGTCAAAGAACAAGTTAGTTGAAGGTCTACCCGAGATCACATTCATGAAAGAAAGTATATGTGATGCATGTCAAAAAGGGAAGCAAATTAAAAGCTCTTTCAAGTCAAAGCCCTATCAGTCAACAACAAGAATATTACATCTATTGCATATGGATATTTTTGGACCAGTCACACCAATCAGTGTAAGTGGAAAAAAATACACTCTAGTAGTGGTGGATGACTTCTCAAAATTCACCTGGACCATATTCATGAACAAAAAGAGAGAGACACTCAAAAAGTTGCCAGATTCGCTAAGAAGAATTCAAAATGAGAAGGAACTGAAGATCATCAAGATCAGATCACATAGAGGCACAGAGTTTCTAAATGAAATTATCATAACCTACTATGAAGAAAATAGAGTACTGCATCAACTATCAGGAGCAGGGACTCCACAACAGAATGGTGTAGCAGAAAGAAGAAACAGGACACTCAAAGAAGCAGTCAGAACAATGATTGCAGAAGCATGCTTGCCAAAGAGATTTTGGGCTGAAGCAGCAAATACAACATTCTATACTCAAAACAGATCAATCATCAACAAACATCATGGAAAAACTCCATATGAAATATGGAATGGAAGAAAACTTAATATCTCATATTTGCATATGTTTGGATCTAAATGTTTTGTTTTGAACATGAATCAGCTACATACTTTTGAGGAAAAAGTTGATGAAGCAATCTTTATGGGATACTCAGACAGCATCAAAGCATTCAGAGTACTAAACAAAAGAACCCTGGTGATTGAAGAATCAATTCATGTAGTCTTTGATGAGTCAAACACAAATGGTGAAAGCCTTCAAGAACTTGAAGAAAAGCCAGGACCAAGACAAGTCTACATGAATACAATAGTACCAGTTACCATTCTAAATCACAATCTTGGAAATCAAGATGAGCCACCAGTCAATACAACAGAAGAGGCACCAGCACAAGAACATGAAGCTGATACACAAGCTGAAGTTGTGGAAGCACCAAGTCAAGAACAACAACAACAACCTGATCTCAACTGGTTAAGAGACCATCCTGAAGATCAAGTCATTGGAAACATTCACACAGGATTCAGAACCAAAAGACAACTGGAAAATATGCTGACATGTTTTCTATCTCAAGTAGAGACCAAAACAATAGATGATGCAATCCAAGATGCTGATTGGATCACAGTCATGCAAGAGGAACTAAATGAATTTGAAAGAAATGAGGTCTGGGAACTTGTTGACAGACTAGACATAGCCAACATCATTGGAACAAAATGGGTATTCAGAAACAAGATGGATGAACAAGGAACAATTGTTAGAAACAAAGCAAGGCTAGTTGCTAAAGGATACTCTCAAATAGAAGGAATAGATTATGATGAAACCTTTACCATAGTAGCAATATTGGAAGCAATCAGACTCTTTCTAGCTTTTGCAGCCCACAAAGACTTCAAAGTTTACCAAATTGATGTCAATAGTGCATTTCTAAATGGACTTTTGGAAGAAGAAGTATATGTGGAACAACCTCCTGGTTTCAACTCAAAGGGAAAGAAGATAAGGTGTACAAACTCAAAAAGGCACTTTATAGACTCAAACAAGCACCCAGAGCTTGGTATGAGACAATATCACAATTTTTGATCAAGAATGGATTCAACAAGAGAACTATAGATAAGACTCTTTTCAAATTAGAGGAAGGAACAAGCACCCTGTTAGTTCAGATTTATGTTGATGACATTATCTTTGGAGATAAGAAGCTATGTGAGAAATTTGCAAACTTAATGAAAAGCAAATTTCAGATGAGCATGATGGGAGAGTTAAATTACTTTCTTGGTCTACAAGTAAAGCAAATGAAAGATGGGATCTTCATTAATCAAGCCAAGTACACAAAAGACTTAATACACAAGTATGGTATGGACACAAGTGGTACATCAGATACACCAATGTGTGCAAGGGTTATTCTTGGAAAAGATGAAAATGGAAATGATGTTGATCAGAAGGTTTATAGAGGAATCGTTGGATCCTTACTTTATCTAACTGCAAGCAGACCTGACATAGCTTTTGCAGTAGGAGTATGTGCAAGATTTCAAGCTCAACCAAAAGAATCACATCTTCTAGCAGCCAAGAGAATAATCAAATACCTGAAGAACACCATCAATGTTGGAATTTGGTATCCAAAAGATGGAGGATCAAGTTGATATCATATTCAGACTCTGACTATGCTGGATGCAAAATAGATAGAAAAAGCACCTCTGGAACTTGTCAAATGCTAGGCAGCAGACTAGTTTCATGGTTTAGCAAAAATCAAAACTCCATATCTACATCAACAGCTGAAGCAGAATATATAGCAGCAAGCAGTTGTGCACAAGTACTGTGGATCAGACAACAGCTAAGGGATTATGGAATAGAGGAGAAGACTATTCCAATTATGTGTGCCGACACAATGCCATATCTATTACTGAAAATCTAGTGTTACACTCAAGAACAAAACATATCGATGTAAGACATCACTTTATCAGAGATCATGTGGAAAAAGGGGATGTTATTCTAAGAAACATACCCACTGAAGATCAATTGGCTGACATTTTCACAAAACCACTCAGTCATCAAAAGATTCAGCAAGTTGAGAATTGAGTTGGGAATGATAGAAATTGACTAAGTACTAAGGAGCAGCTAACTGGAGTAATCAGCTAAGTAACTTCACCAGCTAACTGAACATTTTCCGTTATGAGTAAGCTCATTTGGCAGGTAAGGCACTGGTACTCAGCGAAGTCAACTACACTTATTGTTAGGAACAGTTATATACAACAGCTCAGTGAAGAAGTCACTACACCGGCTCAGTGACCAGCCTAGTCACTCCACCGAAATATATATTGGAGTCAATGGCAAAATAAAGTATGAACTAAATCAACTTTATATACGTGGAAAAACAAGAAGTTATGGAGGATTATACTATGGAAGATTACACACGTGAAGATCAATTTATAATCGTGGAGGTAACTATATTATTTTTGGATTACAAACGCCTCGATTTTCGGGATCTATCATTACTTACCTCAATCCACTCCCCCACTATACTCAAATACCGTGATTTATATACATAAAATCACGCCATTACGTCACAAAATCCTTCCATATTCAACCACGTCCACACTACACAAATCATCCGATATAAACCACACTTAGAAATTTTTCAGAATTCTTTACGCTCTTTTGCAAATCATAAACCCTATTTTCTTCCTTCGAAAAATCGAAGCTTTTCTAAATATTCATCACATTCAACAATGGCTTCATCCTCTTCAATATCTCCCACAGAACGATTCTTTGAAAAATCGATCATCACTGGATCGTTTTTTAGGCCTGAACATTATCTCTCTTTCTGTGATAATGATGTACAAGCCCAACGATTGGTTGATGGCTGTACAAATCTGGGGTTAATGACCTTCCTAAACCCCCCCAATAACTGGAATATGCTATGAGAACCTGATTGCATTTTGGAAAAATGCAAAGTTTGTGCCCAGCACAATGAAGAGTGATCACGACTGTATAAAAAGTGCAATATTTGGGAAAGAAGTGGTCATCACACCTGGTCTTCTCAACAGATTCTTACAGCTACCCATGATTGGTCCGGCTAATGTGAAGTTTGTGTAGATTGACATCAACAACTTCTGGGCTGAGATAGCCAAGAATCCCAAATAGAACAGCAAAACCTACGACCTACCCAGATCAGTACTCAAACTTCCATTTGCTGAGTTTACACCAGTTATCACCAACAACATTGAAGGCATAAAAGGATCGATGGAAAACTTGACCGAGTTACGAGTCAAGTTAATGGAAATTATCTATCAAGGTATTCCCTTTGACTGGTCAACATTTGTATTCAACAAGGCTGAAAGATCAGATTCAGAAGGAAATTGATCTGTCAATTACGGCACCAAGCAAGGGTTTGCAGAAGAAAGGTGATTTCTAGGAGAGGAAATCTTATGGGTTCCCTCTTCAATTTTATTCTTTGGTAGCAACTCACGATGCTACGGAAGATGGTGAGTTAACCTCTGTCACCGAGGACTAGGACGATTGCCCTTTACTCCTCACATTATTAATGCTATTTTTGGTATTCCCGACATACCGGAGAACATTTTCCTATGGGAAATGTATCCGGGATATGAGAGCCATCAAACGCTTTATTAGTCATACTCTTTACCCGTCTCGGCATTTTACATCTTTTGGTAAAGAGGATTTGTGTATTGCTTCGGGGCTATAGTTAATGATGTACCCGTGATATGGGCAGAGTAATGTATAGAAGGGCCAAGGAATTTGCCCGGCTCGACCAGTCCTAGTTTACCACTTAGGCCGGCGGGGAAGAATAAACTTTTTGGACCCTAACCGTCAACGTCCTCGGCCTACTCCATCTACCTGTCCCTCCTTCATCCAAATAAACTCAAACTCATCTTCCAAATACCATCACTTACGATATGTTTCAATCCATGGCCTATGATGTTCATCGTGCTAATGCCAATATGGCTGTTTTTGCGGAAAGGAATAAATTATCGAAGATTTACGTCAAGGCATACGAGGTTTATATCAAATGAATATACTTTTCGCAAAACCCTACCTATGCCGAGATGGATATTCCGCAATGCCAAACCCAGCCTTATACCTTGCCCGATTTCATTCCACCGATGCCACCTCACTCGGATTTCCAACAAATGCCACATTCTTTTGGATTTCAAACTAGTGGTGTAGGAGATTTTTCGACGGGTACTACGGTGCCCGCAACATCGAATGGACCGGATCCGGATCGTTTGGCCATACCACGATGAGATGGGGAGGCACTTTTTTCGATATTACGAGAGAAATGAGCTCGGGACTAGATAGCTCGGTACGGATGTCAACTTATTTTCAAGATCCATCCCAAGAATCGACCCGTTCTCAAGCTATGCCAAGTTCAAGCCACGTCGAGCTGAGTGATGAAGAGGAGTGATAATTTTTAAAACATTCTATGGTTTTTGACATTGAAACAATTTTATTTATCATGCACGTTTTTCTTTTTTCGTTAAATTTTAAGTTGTTTTGATCATAGTAGGATTTTATTTCATATTTTGGTACTACGCATCATGAAGAATGATTTAGCGTTATAACATAATAAAAATGAATCACAAAAAAGGAAGAAAACTTGTCACCTAGAAAAAAACTAAGTCTTTTTCAAGCAAAATCAACTCTGTCCGTGAACAGTAATGTTCCGGATCGATCCGGCCTTATCTCGGATCAATCCGACGTGTGTTTACCGACTCCGACAACATTATCGGTTCGGTAGGCCGGATCGATCCGGCCTTATCTCGGATCGATCCGGCAAGTACAAAAACGCGCTTTAAGTAGATCTTTTCTACTTTTGCTTGATGGATATATTTCTATAAAAGGAAAAAAGGAAGCCTCAAACATTTGCTCATTCTTTCCTTCATTCTATTTTCAATCTCTCACGTACCAAAAATGTCTAACCGCTCCTCTCCTTCGGTTAATAGTTACGAGCCGCATACGCCTGATGGTGTGGTCCCCGAAGGGCATGCCTCTTGCTTTCATAATGAAGTCCCGAGACATCTAAATTTTGTCCGTTCTCCTATTCTGATGGAGAAAGGCTTAAACACCGAAAAAATTGATCAACGGGGACGTAATCTAATCCGAGGTTGCGGGTGGAGAAAGTTGATAAGGTCTCCGCAGGTCGAGTAAACATTTCGATAGTTAGAGATTTCTTTGCGTCTCTCACTCAAATAACGTCGTAGCCTCATCTCAACTTATTACGCTTAGGGGCACCGTTATTTCGTTTTCACCAATCATCATAAATCAAATCTATCAAATTCCACCATGTACTTTTGATCGAAACCCACACTTCGAGTTTCTTTGGGAACTTGGGGATGCGTATAATGTTGTAAATCGTAACTGCTGAGGCCTTTCGCTCGTATTTCCGTTGTTTGATCATAACTATGATTCTTCAACTCGGCTTTACCCCTCATTTAAGGGCTTGGAAACGCTTCATTAATTCTCGAATCTATCCAACTAGAGATTTTTATGGGGTTACGGACGATGAGATGCTTAGCTGTTGTATGCATTGACGCGTGGGAGCATACATTGATTGGGGAGTTTTGATTTTTAAGACCGCAATTAATTTTGCAAAGATGAAAGACGTAATAGGGAAAACCGCTACCATTTGCCCGGGTTATCTCTCACCTTTGTATCCAACTCGAATCACGTGCCTGAGTTTGCTACTGACGAGATTTTTCCATCTCGTGATTCTCAGTTAGGATTACTTCCGGTGGATACTCCCGGATGTTCATCTACGGTTTGATAATCAGTTAGAAGTTGTGTTGTTAAGATGGTAGTTGTTTAAATTAGTTGTTTAATTGTTTTTTGTTGTTTATTACTTTTATTTATAGTTTGTAATAGTGTTTAATATATATGTCATTTTCTTTAATTAAAATAATATATGGTTACTAAAAATAATAAATAATAATCAAAATCATATAAAATTTTAATTTTATTTGCAAATTACTTTTTATTTTACTCACTAAACATCGGGACGATGTTAGTTCATAAGTGGGGAGTGGAAGTAAGTTAGTAAATAAAAATTAAAATTTTCTCATATACTTAATTGCTCAATACTTAGTTTAATTTTTTGAAACAAAATAACTAGATAATATATAATTAAAATGAATAAAAACAATATAAATTGGTAAGAATATAGATTTTAATTAAGTAAAATAAAGTAGATATATTATAATTATATTATATATGTCAATTTTAGATCTTTATAAGATTTTAAGTATATGTAACTATACATAAATATTATCAAGTAGGTTTCATATGAAATTTTAGCAAAAATACTTATATTTATAATAAATTTTTTTTAGAATAATTTTCTTTGTCAAAACGAAATATGAATATGGAATCGGATTAGGAATGATGAGATTTTTGACACCACAAAAATTACCTCAACCTTGATTAGAGTGATCAAGACCTCACTCGAAATAGCCATTTTTGATCATAACCGACCCTTGGCTTATTTTGGTCTACATTTCCCGAAAATCCCACGAGTTTGTACGTACTTACGAAAGGAGATGATAGCATTTAAGCTAAGGATGGTGTATGTTGAGGTGAAAAAAAAAAAAAAAAAAAAAAAAAAAAAAGAGAACAAAGCACCAAATTTACAGGAGAATTAATCGAATACCAAGTGATTGGTCCGGCTAATGTGAAGTTTGCTGTAGATTGACATCAACAACTTCGTAAATTTGGCTTTTAGTTCTTAATATTGAAAAAGAAGAGAAAATCTGAAAAATAGTTGGAAAAGGAGATAGATCAAACGTGAAGGTGTAAGTACGTAAGAATCCCAAATAAAAAGCCATCTTGTCAAACTTGACTTAGTCTTTGATTCCAAATATTTCATATAAGTTGAAACCTACGATTTCTAAGAAAGATATAATTAATATGTTTATAATATTGAATTGATAACACCTGTTTGACACATTAAAGGTGAAACACATCAATCTACAGCCTCCACATAAGTCCAAGGTAATGTTTACCTATATAAAGGCATCCCTGAAACCCAAACCCTCTACCGGATGAAAAAGGAAGCACCCGAAAGCAGTAGATCAGGGATGGGGAGAAGGACAAGATCTTAAAAGGCACAATAGGACACTAATGTGATCAGTGCCAGCAATCAGGAAAATCTTCTGGTTATCAGTGATGATACAGCAACTGAGGAAGAGAAACAAGAAGAAGTGGCATATCTGGAAGGAGGTGAAGAAGGGTATCGTCTTACTACAACTGATGAAGAAGAGATTGAAGGTGAAGAGGATGATACTAAAAGTGAGGCAGACACGAAGAAGAAGTGCCACAAGAAGGAGATCGTCTTCAAGATGATCAAGAAAAGATGGGTCTCTCTGATGATGATCTAACTCTTCAAGAGGTGATTTTCAAGAGCCTCAGCAAAGTTGACAAATAGTCGAGTGAGCCAGCTGATCAAGCTCACTCTGCTGAAATTGCCAACACCCTCACTATTGATCAAGGGGAACATCATCAGAACAAATCAAGTCTCCGGCACATGGAACAGAAAGTCAGTTGTTCCAGGGCCAATCAAGTGCAAGTATCTCTCAGCAACCTCTCACTGAACCTGAGAATGCTGACAAAAAGAAAGATGAAGAAAGAGAAGAGGGGGAGGAAAAAGAATGTGAGAAAGAATAGAAAGAGGAAGAGAAGGAAGAAGACACAACAGAAAATGAGGATGATGTAGAGAAGGAGGAAGATGAAGATGATGAGGATGTTGAAGTGGTACCAGAAGAAATTGAACCAGAAAGACTTTTCAATCTGGATATTCAACATTTGATTGTAGCCATGGAAAAGCAATATCACAGCAGGCAAAACCTGAAAGATGCTTTAAGGAGTGATGCAACCTCCTTAAATCGCAAAATTGAATTCCTCATCGGTCACATTAAGATTCAAGATGAGGTCATGGAGAAACAGGGCAACTTGCTTTGCAACCTGCAACATCTCATCCCCTACCATGTCCAGACCAATCTTGAGTTTCATGCTAATAAAGTTGATGACAGTCTCAAACCATTGGTGGATACTTTGAATGCTCATACACATCAAATCCACCATCTAAATGAGGTTATGGAATATTCTGGCAAGCAACTCGAAACCCTGATAAATGTCACTACGGCCAACAATAAAATTATGGAGAAAATGTATGGTCCTCTCCCTGGGTCTGAAGAAGCAAACGCAATTCTTGAAGCACGGTTTGGTGCTGCCAAAAAATGGGAAGGAAGCTCAAAGCCTGAGAGCTCCAGTGGAAAGAAGGCAAGCCCAACAGATAAGGGCAAGGGCATCAAAGGCAAAGGCATCAGGGTTGAAGAAAAGAAGCAGTAGCCCTTTCTATATTGATTTATTTACTGATTTAAATGCCTTTGAATAATTGTGATGCAATATCTTATTGCCCTTGAATGGATGAATAAAATTGTTGAGTTTTATTCTAGTGTTTATTATGAAAAATACACTTATGTTCAGGCTTATGAGGGTTTTGGCATCATCAAAAATGGGGAAATTGTTAGGAACATTTTATTTTGTTTTGATGATGGTCATACTAGCTGTGATAGCAAGCCTGAAATAAGTTAGAATTCTCTGTATAAGTCTTCACTTAGAGTCTGACATGTTGTATAAGTTGAGTCAGACAAGTATTGTACTAGTTGGTAGGACGGCTAAGTAAAAACAGATTTTCGGTAGAGTGAAGCCAGCCAAGTTCCGGCAGAGAGGCATGAAGACACTATGGTCTGACTTATAACCAAAGAAGTCTGTGATGACCTTGGATAAGTCTAAGTTACATTCCAAGTGATGAAACTTAATGTTTAAATATGGTGTACACTGATCTCACACAAATCAAGGATCAGTGAAGTACAAAGATTCTCCTAAACCTAAGAGAATGAAGGAAATAGTGAATCGGCAAAGTGAACTGACTATCGGCTGAGTAAAGACAAAGCAGGAAAGGAAGATCTAAGCGGCAAAGTCAGAAAGATCACTTAACCGTTCAGGGAACGGCCAAGTAAACTTTACTTTATCAGATTTTGAAATATGAAAAAGATTCAGAGGATCAAGCATTAAATGCACAATCAATTGAGGATCAATCAAGGACGGATTTTTTGATAAACGTTTGAAGAAAAATCCGATCAATGAAATCAAGGAGAATAAAATTAAGGGGAATAAAGAATAAAATCAAGGATTATTCCCCTCATTAATATAGCCAACGGACGGAAATTCAAATCAAGGACTATCAAGGCTATAAATAGAAGGCATTGACAGACAAGAATATATAACAAAGATACAAAACGATTAAAGCAAAATCGCTGTCAATTTGAAAAGCCTTCCATCTGCACTAAAAGGAAATATTTAGAGATCAACTCAGGAATCAGAACTTCAATTACAAATCAAGCTCTGAGATTGATCAACAAGTCGTGGATTTAATTCACATCAACTGAGGCAATTGAATCAGAGGAACCTGAGAAGGAGTCTCAACCTTTGTGATAGTTGCTGAAAGATTTGTTCTCAATGAGCAGTGATAGAGAATGAGTCACTGAAGCTTTTTGAAGCCAATGAGTGATAGTCTTGAAGATTGTGAAGCTTGTGTAGCCAAGGACAATCATACTATTGTATCTGTGAAAACAATAGTGAATTCCTCCAATCATCACAGGAGAAGAGTGGATTAAGGGATTACACCACCCTGAACCACTATAAACCTTTGCGTCTATTTACTTTCAGCAATTTACTTTACAGCACTTTATTTCATTGCATACTCTATATCTGTGGTTGCATAATCTACTTTGAACAACACTTAAAGAAAGGACTTATCCACTGCCCAAAAGCTTTTAAATATAAGAATTTTTTTTGAAACTCCACTATAGTCATTCACCCCCCCTCCTTTGACTATAGTTTTACCCTTCTCTGGGACCAACAGTCTCAAAATCTCTTCTTAAGGCCTGTAGCTGTGATCTCTTCACTCTGGCGTTTCCTTGGTACTTCCTTTTCATTGAATCCCATATATCCTTTGATGACTCCTTGCTGAGAATGGTCTCCAAGATAGCTCTATCTATTGCTTGAAACAGATAGTTCTTGGCCTTCAGATCCTTGAGATTTTACTCTCAAAATCTGCTCTTTGAGCCTTAATTGGGGGTGGATTTCCTGTTGGTTCAACCACTCCTTGTTCAATGATGGTCCAGTACTCCTTAGAACGCATGAAGTTCTCCATCAACATGCTCCAATGATCATAATGATGTCCATCAAACTTTGGGATGGAAGCCTGAACAAAATTTGTTTCTGCCATGGATCTTTTCTCCAACTGCGGTTGAGAATATGGCTATGATATCACTAATAACTTTTATGGAAGAGATAATTTTTAGGAAAACTTGAGAAATTTCATTGATGGATCAAACATATAAATACAAGTAGAAAACAACTACCCACTAAGCCACTTCCTATAAAATAGGAATCATGGGATCATGACTTGACAACCGAAAATAACTACCTAGTAATGGGAAACATGTGCAAACTACTCTAGTAGTGAGAAATAACATAGCTTACATAGCCTTAGGTAATAATTAAAACTTAATTAACAATATTCTTCTAACAGAGTTTATGTGATCAAGGGTGGACGTCGGATCCCGGGCGACATGTGGCGAAAATTCTAAAGATTTTTTGTAATCAAAAAAGTATATGGTGTTTTTTATTTTATTTCGCTTTATATGTTAAAAACCCACTACATCCCTTCAAAAAAAAAAATTCACTACATATCGCATGATCCGAACACATTAACTATTTTACTTCTATCAATAAAAATTTAAAACACTACAAACAATGTTCTTAAAGGAAACCAATATTCCGAAACCGATTAATATTTTTTTAAATGTCTCACTTTGATAATAACTATGTATTTTTATTTACATGATAAAAGTTTTATGCCAAATTATCGGTTTATTATATAGATAATAAGGGCGAATATAAATTTAATGGGGCGAAAAAGATACATAACATATATAATAGTGTATTTTTCGGATCCGAGGAAGGCAAGTGCCCCCAACCATTGAGGTGTATCCGCCCCTATATGTGATAGACACATGTCCCTTGAGTTTGGTGGTCATTGACCACCATAAAATTTCTCCTTAATAATAATAGTATAGAAATATGCATAATGAGCACGAAATATGTCTTTCAATTAGTAAGTGCACAAAGGCTTGGGCCGGACGCAGGATCTCGGGTAAAGGGGACAATAAATTTTTTATAGACAAATAAAAAATTTAAAGGGGGGCAAACGATATGTTTTGTACATATATTAGTGTAATTTTTCCGGATTAAGGAGGGGCAGTTGGCCCCTTGGTCGAGGTTAATTGGCGGATCAAGACAAAGACGGAAGATTTATGAAGGTTAAAATCCAATATGACAAAGATTGAAATGTTTCAGCTAAGATTGGACCCAAAAATCTGATTGTGGAACTTGCAATGAAATTTCAAAGGCTTTACGAGTCAAATTGGGTTTGGACTTCTTCATCAAAGCTGTAGAGCTTGTAAAACGGATCAAGCATTGGGAAGCAAGGTTTTTCAAGCCAATTCACCAACGACATTACTTTATTGTTTGTTATTTCATTCAAACTATGAATCTGGTTGTTCTTAATCTCATGATGGTAGGATAGTAATTCGTTAATCAAACTATGTGAAAATTAATTTTACTCGGTTCACAACTTCACATGCCTGTTTAAATCTACAGAATCGTTTTAGGAAAAATAGAAAATAATGGATTCACCCCTTGCCCGACTTGCGGCGCTCTTGCCGCAAGTGCGGTGGACTGAATCTGAGATTGACCGTCCGGTTTGAGTTAATTAAATATGATTACTTCATTTAATTATTTTTGCAAAAGATCAAGCTGATTTGATGCATGTTTTCTTTGGTTATTTTGATGGAATCACGAGCAGAAGAAACAAACGGGACATAAGTAATTAGATCACATCTATAAAATCACAAGTACGGATTCGTGATCTCTTCGGTGAGTTGTTGTTGTTGTTTTTTTCTTTTGGAGAAATAAGTGGGACATAACTAATTAGATCACATTAGTAAAATCGCAAGTTTAGTTTGCATTCCTTTGACAATCAATACGTATTTAATTATTTATATCAGATTGATACAATTTGATCGACGTTTTATTTACGGTTGATATTTATACCAGATTGATATAATTTCATCGAGTTGTCCAAGTGTCCGCCTCTAGCAGTAGCCTACACGAACATCCGCCGAAATACTCAAAGGACTTCTACCGTAAAAAGTCGACTGCTAGACCTTCTTTTCTTCATCCTAAAATCTCCCTCTCAAGAAGCTCTCTCCTATTGTATGTAAAATAACAAGTATTGTAATATAAAAAAGTTTGACATCCATTTTCTAGCGCAATTGTAGTCCTCAATTGCCTTGAGATTATCTTCTTGACTTGGAATAAGGAATAAGAAACTATTTTCTCAATATAATAAGGATTTTCCTTAGTCTTATTTATGCCAAAAATTTATTTATCCTCTGTTAAATATATATATATATATATATATATATATATATATATATATATATATACACACACACACACACACATAATATTACCATATTATATTAATATCGATATTAATATATACATATATTATTATTAAAATCCAATATTATTTATTCATAATAAATAATTACTTTTTTTTGAATCAATAATAAATAATTACTAGAATATTAATTTTCACTATAACTCTTTATAGTAGCCATAAATATATCCTCATTCGGTTATCATTATAACCACAATTTGATTCCTAATAGTTATCCATATGTGTGCGATCCGATAGCCTTCCGAATATATTTGCCGTATCTATAAAGTGTATTTACAAAAATATCATTCACACTTAACGATCGTGGTTGCATCTAGCAATGCATCACGACCCCCAATTATCGGAAAGAGTCATGAATATGGCTACAACCTTTCACGTGTAAATAGAATCCTTTTTTGCATACGCAATATCCACACAACCGTTACTCGAGTGTTGAACCATTAACGATCATATCTTATAATATGAATATTATATCCTCATGAAATAGCACATTACTTCCGCTTTGCAAGACTTTCAATAATAAGACATTCCTTGTAATTAAGAAGTCTCTTTCGGATATTCACTCCTATAATTAGAAGACGTGAATTCCAAACGAACATCATAAATCCACACCCACGCATTATTGCATGATCACCCTGTGATTAGGAGAAAACTCAACAGCATCAAAGCACGACAATCCACACCGTGATATTATGAAGACTCCGGTCCAAGGAGAATTACACAATCGCTACATACGTGCGACACTTAATAAAGTAAGTGGGTCGATCTAACGTACGCATTTTCTAATACACATCAACGTACAGTCCAAGTGTCTCAACACTACATATGAGATCTATCACTATCTTCACAAGATAAAGGACATCCAATACGTGCTATTGTAACCGTACTATTAATGTCTCATTTAATAATACATATGACTAGAGATATTAAAAGATTATTCCATTTACCGTGTGTCGAGTTATCATCAACCATAATCAATATTACGATTTCTCTATCACGGTTTAATCCTAGGGATATTATTGTATACAACATTATAATTAGTTCGCTAAAACTACATATAATACCATAAATTTCATTCTTGTTAAAAAATGGTAAACCCTACCATTAAGGGTCCCCTCACCCCCGATCCCACAGGAAAGTGAGGAGAGGTTAATCAGGTAACCTAGTAGCTCCAACATGGGCTGCCTTTGAAACCTCTCGCACCGAAGGGTGTTATCAATCGGAAATCAACCCCATTACGGGAATCGAACCGCTGACCTCCAGCTTAGGTTAGAGGCTGCACTACGCACCCATGCCTTCCCCACTAGGCCATATCCAAGGGATATTTCATTATTGTTATGTACAAACATAAAATCGTAGTAGATATGATCCGATCGGTCGGATCCGATCTAACCGGGTTGAGTTTAGACACTACACTAACATTACCATTAGCTCCACTGGAAAAAGAAAACATTAATACTTCGGCTGAATTTTAATTTACTCTAGTACTTCCACTGGGAAAAAAATTCAATATATGCCACTGACTCCACCCTCTACATTAGCATACTATTTATAATTATTGCTTTATTTGAACCACACTGATTATACCGATACATCATTCTACATGTGTATCACAGTATAATCATCCTTGTGAAAGCTGGCTTCGGAGTCAAAAACCGACTTCATGTAGGTTTATTGTAAAAATCGACTTTGGGAAAGTCGTATTTTGACTCCAGAACCGACTTTCACAAAATCGATTCTATGTGATCGATATGATGCACCAGTAGTGCAAATAATAGCTCTCATTTACACTCTCCGTCCCAAAAATATATATAAGTCGTTTTGGATGTTTTCAAACAAATTAAGAAAGCAGTTGAATGTCATAAATTTTAAAGAGAAATGTTTAACATATCATTAATCATTAAGATGGTTATAAAGTAATAAAAAATAATTAGATTGTTAATAAATTAAGGATAACATTAAAAAAAAAAAGTATAATTAATACTCTATTGATAATGTAGAGTTAGTTATATTCTAAAGACAAACAAGGAAAAAAAAATAAAATGACTTAAATTGTGAAACAGAGAGAGAATGTTTCTTTTAAGGAAAATGACATGTTCACGATATAATATTGTGCATTGAGCATTCACTACCATTCTTTAGTCATTGGTTAAATTATAGTGTTATTGATAAAATATAAAGTCAATGAAATCAATAGATAAAAAGTATATAATAAATATACACTACACATTATATATAGTGGATGTATCATCTTTTTTCTTTTTTTACCAAATAAAAAATAAAAAATATTTTTGAAGTTTGCTACAGCATGCATTTACTATGGCAGGGAATCTTACCCACGAGCCCGGAAAGTCACGTTGGTGCATTAAATAACTCACCCAAACTCCATTACTACTCTTTAAGATCCCCATACATCCATTATATATTTATTCACAACATCTTTCATAATAATAATATTAACAACATTGATTGTGTGGAGACTCATAAACAATAAATAATTCATCATTTTAATTAACGAGGATAAAACATATACTAAAAGCAATTATACACAAATATGTAGTGCACGTATCATTTCCTCACTTTCTATGTATAGCCCCTCTTTCCATTTCTAGTCACTGCCCTTTACCATCTGCAAAGTTTTTCACACTCTCACTTTATAGATTAAGACTACACTTTACCCACAACGGTCCCCTACTCCATGCATCCATCTTCCCACCACATGCATTTCTACTACTACTTAATTGCCTAGAAAAAAAAAAAAACAAAGAATCACTACCAAAATACAATACAAACCACTTTTTTAACTTCAAGAACTAGCTACATCAAAATGTCAAATATTAACACGCCCATTTTCCCTTTTCTTGAATCTCAACAACATTATAGTGACTATGGCTTTGACCCTCAAATCGATTACTTTCAGGTACTTTTCTTCTCTTTCATTTCCTTGTTTTTTTAAATTAGTGTAATAATTAAGCTTTGATTTGTATCATAATTAGGCAATGATAGATGGCAACATTGTTTGTGTTTTTCTTTTTTTTTTTTTTTTTTTTTTTTTTTTTTTTGATGTGTAAATTAATTAAGGTATTGGAGGAAGCAAGAAAGCATAAGAAAGAGAGTTTTTCAAGATCTAAAGGATTAATAGAAACTACAACACACTTTAAGCACCAAAAGCCCACCATTTCATCAAAAGAAGAATTTTCTTCAAAGAAAATCAAGAAGAGCAAGAAGCGTTGGTGGAAGAACACGCTTCATTTCTTTAAAGGAAAATGGTCTGCAGCACGATTTATAAGCAGCCACCGACGGGACGGCGGCGCCGCCGTCTGTCATGACTACTCTGGGTCTGGGCCGCTCAACCGCAGTGGCAGTAGCGCCGGCTTTTTCAGCAGGGGATCGATGTCAGGACCTGTTTACATTACCGAGAGCAGAAGTGGGTCATCCACACCTTCTTATTTGACAGCTAGACGGCCCTCCTCCGGCCCACTTGCCGGTACTCTGACTCCGGCAGGGAAGAGTGACCTGCAGATTCCGTATATCAGTCTGAGGGAGATTAACATGGACCAACGTCGTACGACGTCTGCACCAGCCATGCCGATATATTTAGTTACTTAATTAATGTTACCGAATATGTCAGAGCATTCCTTTTTTTTTTTTAAAACATTTTTTAATAAATAAATATGTGGTAAGACGATATGTTTACCTAGTTCAATGTAAACTTTTTAGAATAATGTATGATTTTTCATTTTGAAAATGTGTTACAGTAATATGGGTGAAGACTTTGTGTAGACTTTTTGAAGTAACATATTATTTTTCATTTTCAAATAAGAAATGATAGTAAGAAAATATTGCAATGTATCAAAGTCATATTTCATAGAGAGTGGATGTGCACATTATCTTGTTTTCGGTTTTTTTTACTACTATTTTACAGATTTAAAATTTGTAATATAAAATCAAACCATAACTGAGCAAAAGCGTTATATTGTATCGTATAATGTTCATTATATAGACTCTCTTGTATATAATAGATGCGTATATAAGAAATGAAAGAAAAATATAACGTAATAATACATGGCATATTAATGATCATATCATAAAATATGTATGTTTCTATCTAAATGAAAATTATCATTCATGGCCGGTTCTCAGACTCTGCACACACGATCCGGACTGAACTCTGGAATAGTCGGATCAGTGGGTTCCGGATACTGGGAATTTTAACCAAAAAAATTTCTTATTCTTTTTAAAACGAATATAAAATATGTAAAAATAACATTTAAATCACTAAAATAGATAAACTTGGATTGGTTTGATTTCACTCTCTTCTTTAGCCGGGCCGGATGCATGTGGGAGGGTAGGAGTCGATGCCTTCTCTGAAATCCGAAAAGAATTTTTTTATTTAAACGATATAATTTTTATGTTAAAATTTTGAAATCTACGATGCACCGGTGAATTTTAGAATTTACTTGATTTTATTAATTTTTTATACCTGTCTATATCTTATACAAATTTGTTTGTTTGTGATTGAATATTAGATAAAGTTGAATAAACAGCTAAAATTCTCGGTGACCGTTTGTTTTGTGTGGTCCACTGTAGGTTTTAAGCTAAAACTTTTGGCTCTTATACTGATGCACTGAATTTTATCTCCACCGGGAGCGCTTTTTTTAGGCATGTAATATCTATTTTTAGCAGTTAGTGTATGTATATATCAAGCCTTCGAGTAGCCTTCTTGTAGCTATGATATGCAATTACAACAAGCATAATTCGAACACTCGAGAAGCCTTCTTGTGAAAGTCGGGCTTAAGAAGTCTAAACCTAGAGTCGTCGAGGTTTTATCACACACATTGTCCGTTGATAAGTTTTGTTTAATTTCTAACTCCAAACAAAAGAGTTACCATACGGGAAAAGTGAGATTCTTCATTCATTTTCTCACCTATCGGAACGGTCAACACGGTAAAACAGTGAACCGGCGGATGCAAAACCAGTCCGATTCACGCATTTGCCCGTTTGAAGAAGTCAACCACTTAGAACTTGTAAATCTGTCGGTTGAAACGTCAAACGTGCCGGTCTACTTGCTAAACTATGAATCCAATTAAACGTGCAATCCAATTCAAAGCACCCTTCAAAAAAAATTCAATTCAAAGCTGCATGTGATGAACTATTAAATGCAATTGTGAGATAACTACGATAAATTTTTTTATTTATTTAATTTCTTGAGAGAACGACAATAAAATTGAGTGCTTATATTTCTTCTATTTTTTTAGGGGTTATTTCTTTATTTTGGTTCCACGCTTCCTTTATTTTGGTCCTCTCAAATAGTATTCAAACGTGTCTCATGTGAACAGATCTTGTCCCATATGGAATGAAGTTTCCACGTAAACATGTGTAAATGATTTGTGAGTCATTAAGTATACATCTAAAGTAAGAAACATCGGATTATGAAACCAAGCGATTTCGGATCGACTCGTTCCGCTATGATGTTAGATCTCGATTTTCTTATATCTCGAATCACGAAGTTTCTTACTACGAAAATACTGCAGATGCTAAAAATGATTAAACATGGCTTTCTAGACATACATCCAAATGATATAATTCATAAATTCGAAAATCCTCGAACAAGAACATAGCATACAGTGTTTATTATTACAACAAAATGTTAAAATATAGACAAGAAGCTTGCATATTAAGAAAGATTAAAACATAAGCAATGCAAACATAAAGTATGACGGAAATTGATAAAACACATAAACAAATGGAACACAATGATTTAACGTGGTTTCCGGCGTTGTGCCGACTACTCAAAGGACAGAAAATGAGATATTTTACTATGCACAAAGTTACAAGAATTTTCACACTTGTGAAAACACACACTGCATTGATTACAACATTGGTATTTATAGGCACAATTCCCTAACCCTAACCGCCATAAGATCTTTATCGAAATTGTCATAAATACCCCTGATGTCGACCCCAGTTCCAGTTGTTATCCACCAGATGAAACTCATGTCAGAATTGACTTTCCCAGACTTGTAACCAACTCGCTCGGATGCGGAACTCGGTTGTTATAAAGCGATGGAGATAACTTCGGATGCAAGAAACGAAACGAAGCAATTCCTCGCTTTTAATGACATTGTATACCGTCACATAACGAATTAACGGATGTGAGACCCTGTTTGTATTCCGGTACTCGACGGACTATCACCCTGGCGATAGTCACCCTGGCGACGAAGCTCGGTAGACTCCACCCTGCGTGCACGAATTGAATACACTTCTCAGCTGTCCATCACACAGCTGAGTCTTCAGATTGGTTCCACCAGATGTAGAGTTTAAGTCACTTTACTGACAAATCTCCACATTGACTTCAACTCTCACTAGAGTCAAACAGATTGCATAACCAGATGTACTTGTACCAGATGCATTCGTCAATGCCAGATGTACTTGTACCAGACAATCTCCACAAGCATCCACTCCACGGATCGACCTCAGTAGAGATTCCAGAAACAGATTATAAGCTTTGAATATTCAGTAAGTCCAGGCAAAGCTGGAACTTACTCTCTTTGTCTTGGTTTAGTGAACATATCAACGGGATTCTCCTTTGTGCCAATCTTCTTCACCACAACCCTCTTCTCATTCCTCAAGAAATGATACACGACATCAATATGCTTGGTTCTCTCATGATGAACACGATCCTTGGCTAAACATATTGCACTTAAGGCTGTCACAATATATATCGACCTGATCACGATGCAACCCCAAATCACCGACTAGCCCCTTCAACCGGATACCCTCCTTAGCCGCTTGCCGGTAAGAGCCATGTATTCGGCTTCGGTAGTTGATAAGGCTACGTAGCTTTGAAGAGTAGCTTTCCGGTGACCCTTTGCATTTCCCAATTTAAACACATAACCAGTCATTGATCTTCTACTGTCAACATCACCTGCATAATCAGCATCACAGTAGCCTGTGACCAGACTAGTATCACCTCCATAAATGAGACCAACATCAGATGTACCTCTCAGGTACCTGAATATCCTTTTAACAGCTTTCCAGTGTTCCTTTCCGAGGTTGAGCCATAAACCTGGCGACAACACCGATTTGCCCGAGCTAGATCGGGCCTAGTGCAAACCATGGCATACATCGGACGCCAAGCTTGCACTAGCATAGGGAACTTTTGACATATACTCCTTCTCTTGGTGTGTGAAGCATAAACGGACAAATGAACATTTGATGCCATAGGAGTATCTATTGGTTTTGCGTGAGACATCCCAAACTTGGCCAATATCTACGCACATAACCTGTTTGAGACAAGAATAATTTCTTCGACTTTATCTCTCCGGATCTCCATCCCCAAGATTTTCTTGGCATTTGCACCTAAATCCTTCATTTCAAATTCGGCACTAAGAAGGTTCTTGATTTTGAACATCAGACTTCCTTGCTGCAGCTATCAGCATGTCATCCACATACAGAACAAGATAGATGTATAATCCATCTTTCAGCAGACTGTGGTATACACAACAGTCATAAGGACTTCTGTTGTAACCCTGCTGAAGCATAAAACTGTCAAACCTTTTATACCACTGCCTTGGAGCTTGCTTCAAACCATACAATGATTTCTTCAACTTGCAACATAATTTTCCTTTCCCGGGAACTTGAAAACCCTCGGAAATTTGTGTCATGTATATCTCCTTATCCACCTCACCATGTAGAAAACCGGTTTTCACATCCAATTGCTCAAGTTCCGGATCTTTGTGCCACCATTGCTAGTAACACCACGATTGAAGTGTGTCGACCCTTTGGTGAAAATATTTCATCAAAGTCAACCCCTTCCTTTTGGTGAATCCTCTTGCAACCAAACGTGCCTTATACGACCCCTTACGCCTTAGTTATTCCTTCCTTTTTCTTGAAAATCCATTTACAAGTCACAACTCCCTTGTCAATAGGTTTGTTTGACTAATTCCCAAGTACGATTCTTCGTAATGACTCCATTTCATCTCCCATGGCGGCATGCCATTGGGATGCTTTCGTACATGTCAACGATTCCCCTGTAAGTAGTAGGTTCGGCAACCTCTACTTCTTACGCAACTTGGAGTGCATATCCAGCCAAATCATCATATCCATATCTCCTTGGAGGTATCCCAACATTAGATCTTCTAGGCCTGCTGGCAGCTAGACTCTGCTGATCAATGTTTGTATGACGCCCTGCTGAGGTCTCAGTAGGCTGGCTTGGATCAGATTCTGGTTCATTATCCAGATCAGTATAGTGTTGATTTTGATCCACTGATTGTTGCATATCAGTAGACTCCACTGAAGCTCCACTTTGTTTCTCAACACTATCGGATTCGACCTTTGGTTTCGGACTCGGTAGACCTCCCCCCATTTGATGAGTTTAACATAGAATTTTCATCAAACACAACGTCCTTGCGAGGATTACTGCGGACTCTGTGATGACCAAATCCTATATCCTTTCACTCCATCACCATACCCCACAAACACTCCCTTCTTGGCTCTTGGCTCCAACTTCCCTTCACTAACATGATAGTAATTTGTACTTCCAAAAACCCTTAGAGCGAGTAGTCGGCGGGCTTGCACGACCACATCTCAAATGGTGTCTTGAGATTGATTCTGTGTGAGGACTCTGTTGATTAGGTAGCAAGGTTTGTCTTAACGACCTACGCCCAAAATCTCCTTGATAAACCAGCTTGAGAAAGCATACATCTTGCCCTCTCCAATAGAGTTTGATTCATCCTTTCAGCTACACCATTCTGCTGAGGTGTATTCCTTACATTATGATGTCTGGCAATACCCTCAGCTGCACAAAATGAATCAAAATCCGTCAATGAGAATTCGGACCATTATCTGTACGAAGCTTCTTGATTTTCTTGCCTAACTAATTCTCCATTAGGGCCTTCCACTGCTTGAAGTTACTGAATGCATCACTTTTGTTCTTCATCATCACCACCCAAGTCATCCTTGAATAGTCATCTATGAATGACACAAAATATCTGTGACCACCCAATGACTCAACTTTTGATGGACCCCAGCAATCGAATGGATATAATCAAGTGATGCCTTTGTGTTGTGCAACCCTGCTGAGAACTTACTTCTATGCAACTTCCCAAACACACAATGTTCACAAAAGTCCAGATTCTTAACCTTATATCCCCCAAGAAAACCTGCTGAAGAAAGAACCTGCATACCCCTTTCACCCGTGTGACCAAGTCTCGTGTGCCACGGTGAGTCTGCTTGAGGCGGTGAGCTGCGAGGATGCAACGACGGCGGTGCGGATACGGTAGATCCTTGTAATATATACAAGGTTCCCTCTTGATGCCTTTGAGGACTACAATTTGAATCTTTGAAGACATTCAATTTGTCCATCTTCACCCTTGAAATTGAACCCCTTGCTTGTCGATGGGCGAGAGAAACCAAATTCTTGGTCATCGTGGGACATGTCTTACATCTTTCGGTGTACAAAATTTACCATCCTCTCGTCCTTAACTTTCTTGAGCCAATTCCCACAACTTTGCAAACCTTGTTGTTGGCCATATAGATTTGACCACCATCCATACGCTCATAAGTAGAAAACCACTCCTGTTTGGACGGATATGGTAGGATGCTCCGAGAATCAAGTATCCACACATCATTGTGATGTGTAGAATCCCCCTGCAACTAGAACCGGATCCTCGTCGGATTGCTCGGTAGCCAAGGCTACGTGCCGAAATTGCCTTCTGTTGTTTCTTCTTCCTTGGACAATTGGACTTCCAATGTCCACTCGCTCCTTACGATAATTACGGACATCGGTAGACTTAGGACCTTTGGACCACGACTTCTTTTTCTTCTTTGTCCATATCCTTTTCCACTATTCTTTGCTAGCTACTAGCCCATTATTGTCTGTCCCAAGCGACCTTGTGTCTAAGCTCCCTGGCATGTAAGGCGGACCTCACATCCTCTAAAGCTCTTGTATCCTTCCCAACTATGAAAGAGCGCACAAAGTTTTCATATGATGCCGGTAATGACACCAACGGGATTAGGGTTTGCATCTTCATCTTCAATTTTAACATCAATATTCCTTAAATCAAGTAATATTGTGTTCGGTGGTCAAGATGTTCCCTCGGTGGACTCTCTTCATGCATCTTCAAACTGAACAACCTCTGTTTCAACAACAACTTGTTAGTCAGTGACTTGGTCATATACAAGCTTTCAAGATTTTTCCACAACTTGGCTGCGGTGTCTTCCTCAGCAACCTCAGTGATAACATCATCAGATAAGCACAACATGATGGTTGAATGTGCTTTCTCTTCCGGACGGCATAATCTCTGCACTTTTGTATTTGGTTTGTCGGATAACGGATTCCACAAACCCTGCTGTTTCAACAGTGCATGCATCTTGATTTGCCACAGACCAAAAGCTGTTCCTTCCTGTAAATTTATCGATTTTCACGTTTACTGCTGACATCTTTTCTTGCTAAAGATCACAACTTTATCACAGATCCTAGCACCTTGCTGAAGGTCTTGGTGAAGATGAAGTTGATCGTATAGATTGTTTTCTCCAGAACCTGGCTCTGATACCACTTGTTATAAAACTGATGGAGATAACTTCAGATGCAAGAAACAAAAACAGAAGCAATCAAACATAAACAATCAAAGGAGATAACAGAAACAAGAAGAACACAGATTTAACGTGGAAAACCTCTCAGTGGGAGAGGTAAAAAACCACGGGCAGAAAAGAGATATTTTATTATGCACTGAATTTACAGATTTCAACACACGCAGATAATGGGACAACAAGCGTATTTATAGGCACAAATCCCTAAACCACTAGCCGCAAGGAATCTTTGTACGATGCACCATAAATACCCCTACACGTGTCCTCCTTTTAATGACACTTTGTATAGGTTGTCACATAACGGAATTAACGGATGTGGGACCTGCTTTGTATTCCGGTACTCGCGTACTATCACCTGGCGACGAAGCTCGGTAGACTCCACCCTGCGATGCACGAATTGAATACACTTCTCGGTGTCCATCACACGGGCGAGTCTTCGGATTGGTTCCACCGGATGTAGAGTTTAAGTCACTTTACTGACATCAGCTATACTCAGCAAAACTCAGCAGACCTAACTGACTGCTAATTCAGCGAAACTCAATTGCACTTCATCAACTGACTTTCACAGAACTGAATATACTTTACTGAACTGGCCATCATTCTCAGTCTCAGTCTTACAGATTAGTTCCACCAGTTTACCAGATGCATTCGTTATTGCCAGGATGTACTTGTACTAGACTTCTCCACACAATGCACTCAGCCGATCAGTCCTCAACTGAGTATCCAATTTCCAGTTTATAAGCTTTGAATATTCAGCAAGTCCAGACACAACTGAAACTTGCTCTGCTGAACTGGTTTAGTGAACATATCAGCAGGATTATCCTTGGTGGTGATCTTTTTCACTACAACCCTCTTCTCATTTCATAGAAAATGATACATCACATCAATATGCTGGGTTCTCTCATTATGAACCTGGTCCTTAGCTAGACAAATTGCACTCAAGCTGTCATAATAAATCTCAACTTGATCTTGATGTAGCCCCAAATCACCGACTAGTCCCTTTCAACCAGATACCCTCCTTCGCTTCAGTAAGAGCCATATACTCAGCTTCAGTAGTTGATAAAGCCACTGTTTCCTGAAGAGTTGCTTTCCAGCTGACAACCGAATTCCTAATGTGAAACATAACCAGTCATTGATTTTCTGATGTCCACATCACCTGCATAATCAGCATCACAGTACCCTGTGATCAGTTCTTGAGTATCACCTCCATAAATGAGACCAACATCAGTTGTACACCTAAGGTACCTGAACATTCTTTTCACAGTTTTCTAATGTTCCTTTCCAGGTTGAGCCATAAACCTGCTGACAACACTGACTGCCTGAGCCAGATCAGGCCGCACACCATGGCATATATCAGACTGCCAACTACACTAGCATAGTGAACTCTTGACATGTACTCATTCTCCCATGTTGATTGTGAAGCAAAAACCAACAGATGAATATTTGATGCCATAAGAGTATCTATTGGCTTAACAGCTGACATGCCAAACTTTGACAAAATCTTCTGTATATAGACCGCTGAGATAAAAATATTTTCTTTTGACTTCTATCTCTCCGGATCTCCATCCCCAAAATTTTCTTGGTTGCATCCAAATCCTTCATTTGAAACTCAGCACTGAGAAGGTCTTTCAGATACTGAACATCAGACTTCTTTTTTGCAGCTATCAGCATGTCATCCATATATAACACAAGATAGATATATGATCCATCTTTCAACTGATTGTTGTAACCCAAATGGATCATGTAACTGTCAAACCTTTTATACCACTGTCTAGGAGCCTGCTTCAGTCCATACAAAGACTTCTTTAACTTGCACACAAAATCTTCCTTCGCTAGGAACTTGGAAACCCTTTAGATGAGTCATGTATATCTCTTTATCTACCTCACCATGTAGAAAAGCTGTATCACATCTATTTGCTCAAGTTCTAAGTCCTGCTGTGCCACCATTGCTGGTAACACTCTGATTGAAGTATGTCTGACTATTGGTGAGAATATCTCATCAAAGACCACCCCTTCTTTCTGACTGAACCCTCTTGCAACCGAATGTGCCTTATACTTAACTCCTTCTACCTCGGTTATCCCTTCCTTCTTCTTGAAAATCAATTTGCAAGTAACAACTCTCCTATCAGCTGGAATGTTTAACTAGATCCAAAGTCAGATTCTTCAATTTTGACTTCATTTCATCTCATATGGCTGCAAGCCATTGAGACGCTTCAGAAAATGTCACTGCTTCCCTGTAAGTAGAAGGTTCAAAACCATCCACTTCTTCTACAACTTGAAGTGCGTATCCAGCCAAATCATCAAAAACATACCTCTTGAGAGGTACCCCAACATTGGATCTTCTAGCTCTGCTAACAGCTATACTCTGCTGACCCATGTTCTCAGTTTGACACTCAACTGACATTTGATCAGCTGACTGGCTTGGCTTCAGCTCTGGTTCAACAACCAGATCAGATGAAAACTGACTTGGATCAGTTGATTGTTGCATTTCATATGACTCCACCTGAAGCTCCACCTTACAGTCAATTTTCTCAGTTTCAGCATTGGTTTTAGATTTAGTAGTCCCTCTCACTAATGAACTGAACATAGAATTTTCATCAAAAACTGTATCTCTGTTGAGAATAACTCTGTTTTCTGCTGATGACCAAATTCTATAACCCTTAACTTCATCACCATACCCCACAAACACTCATTTCTTGGCCATTGGTTCCAATTTCCTTTCACTGACATGATAGTAAACTGTGCTTCCATATACCCTTAAAACTGAGTAATCAGCAGGCTTGCCTGACCACATCTCAACTGGTGTTTTAAGACTGATCCTTGTGTGCGGACTCCTGTTGATTAAGTAGAAAGCTGTGCTTACAGCCTCTTCCTAAAATCTTCCTGACAAACCAGTATGAGAGAGCATGCATCTTGCTCTCTCTAGAAGAGTTTGATTAGCCTTTCATCTACCCCATTCTGCTGAGGAGTAAACCTACATGTATGATTTCTGGCAATAAACTCATTTCTGCAAAACTCATCAAACTCGGTCCAGCAGAATTCCAGACCATTATCTATACGAAGCCTCTTGATCTTCTTCTCCAACTGATTTTCAACTAGAGCCTTCTATTGCTTGAAGTTGTTGAATGCCTCACTTTTGTGTTTCATCATCACCACCCAAGTCATTCTTGAATAGTCATCTATGAATGACACAAAATATGTGTGACCACCCAATGACTCCACATTTGATGGCTCCTAGCAATCAGAATGAATGTAATCAAATGATGAATTTGTGTTGTGTACTGATAACGCTCTAAATGGTACCAATAATTATACCCTTATTCACCCTGAATTCTGTTCAAGAGAGGATAGATAGGCTCATTATTATGTGGAATATATGTTAAATGCTATGTGAGTGTTTCCAGGATCATAATTCTGCATCTATGTTATTTTCCCAAAGATTTGGTATTGTTTTGTCTCGTTTTGCATGTTTTATAGGATGTACCGAATCTGGAGTATTGGAGAATGGATCTGGACCAAAAAAGTATATTGGGCCAAGTGATTGGAGTCTAAGAAGGAGCCTTCTGAAGAAAAATGAGAAAAGTCGGCCCGGTTTACCGAGGGCTAAGGCCGGTAAACCGGGCCGGTAAACTGGGCTAAGGCCGGTAAACCGGTGGCTTGTTTGACACGAAATTGATTCTGCCGCATTATGTGTTAGGAAATCTACGCGGGAACACAGCGAAATTCAAAAATTTATTTCCTATCGACCCAAGATCGACTTTGTTTAAGCAATAAACAAATAAACTAAAGACGGTGGTTACCTTGCTTGATCTAAAAGATCGACGCTTTGACCGTCTAAGGAGAGTAGTTCTGCATAGAGTCACCCAAGTGTTCGGCCTCTACCGGTGATCCACACGAACAGCCGGCCGGAATCCCATCATGGATTGCTATCGGAAAAACTCGGTTACTAGACCGACTTTTTCTCTCTCTCAAAACCCTCTCTAAGAAGCTCTCTATTTTTTACAAGAACTATTATCTCTTAGAATTATGTTGTACAAAAGAGCTAGCCAACCCCTTGCTTATATAGGGATAGGTGCACCCCTTGTGATTCCCAATCTGATTGGATTAGCTTCCTAGTAGATTGAGGAGAAAGAAAACATTTTACTAGTAAAATAAGGAAAATATAATTGATTGATTTATCTCATTAATATTCAATATCTTATATTAAATATTTCCATTATTTTGTCAATATCTTATATTGACTATATTTATCTTTTATTATATTACCATAAATCAATTTACACATGTGTGCAAATCTATATATATTAACTAGTCATAAACCCGTGCATAATGCACGGGACAATTGAGTGTCATTAATATGCTCACTAATTAAAATTGAAATGCAGAAATGTGTCTCTTTGCAATCAGTGAATGATATAAAAAGGAAAACCAAATGTTTTGTCTAATGCTGTGTAATAAAGTTGATGCTACACAACATCGGGTAAGATGCTACACAACATTGTGTAGTCAATTGGCGTTAATTTTTTCATTTTTGTTTCACTTATTGATAAACTACTCACCCTGCATTTTGGTCTGTGCCACTTCCGTGGAATAAATTAGAAGGATGAGCAAGAAGCAAAAATTGAGGTAGCGGTGGAACAGAGGCCCTGCACTACCTAACAGAAAGAAAGTACCTGCTACAGCCATTAATCCAAAAGAACCCAAAACAAAAAAACAAAAAACAATCTCCAAGCATTCTACAAATTAACCAATTAATGAAGAGATTAGAAAATTAAAACCATGGAAGGAACAGTAATTCTAGATGCTTACGATCGGATTCATCAATAATTTATGCTTTGTCCCTCATGAAAATCAATATAGCTGTGGTTTTCCCTCTAGGAGAGCTGCACAAATATACAATATTCTCTCATCCATTGCAAAAATCCTAAATGAGACACTACACAATTTTCTATAACTATATTCAGAGACATAATATTTGCAAAAATCAATTAATCATAACAAAAATGATACAAAAACAAAAAATATAATTGCAAAAATTGAAGGATCAGAACCATACCACCAGAATATCAAGTGTATGTATGTCTTTGTTCGTGTACATGTTTATTTAAAATCAATTAATCATAACAAAAATGATACCAAAACATAAAATATAATTGCAAAAATTGAAGGATCAGAACCATACCACCAGAATATCAATTGTATGTATGTCTTTGTTCGTGTACATGTTTATTTTTCGCCTTAAAAGAACCTGAGATGCAAATGAATTATGTGTTAAAAGAAAACTGGAGAAGAGAACTTGTGCGATCGTTCAAAGAACGTTAAAATCTATATAATGAGTAATATAATTTAATATTAAAGGGTATACCAACAAAAGGTTACTAAATTTATGAAACATGTAAGAGAAAATGAAGTCATGTAAGAATGTCCCTACTTGCTTTTTTATTGTATACAACATCCATTAACTTTATGCAATTTACAACATCAATTAATGAATCCGAATCCTCATATAGCAACATAATAGCACATCCCAACCACAGAACCACCTCTTTCACAGCACCAAAGATTTCCCGTGTATACTTGGCTTAAAACTACAAAGAAGATAAACGCTTAACCACTCTTTTCTTTAGTCTGTATAGAAGATGCACACATAATATGAACACTTATACCACCTATGGCATCTACATATAAGTTCCACCAATCCGTAAAGCTTGACAGGTGCCTGAACAAAAAGATGAAGGAAATTGAACCTTATCGCTCATCAACACCATCACGTACACCGTACATATGTAGAAAACTGATATAACAACAAAAATCGTGGAAAAAGTATGATAAATAAAGAAAATGTTGAAAGCTAGTACCTTGAAATACAACCCGATACGATGATTATAGTTTCCCGATCCGATGCCTCTGTAAAGGCAAAAAGTAAAACACCACTGATTAAATCACATTCAGAATCAAAAGTTCACCGCTAGGAAAAAAAGAGTTAAAAGTTCAAATAAGGAACTGTAGATTTTGATGGCAGCTTAGAACTTAACCAACCTTTTTTAAGGAATTTAGCAACCTTAGGAGTAGTTAAGAAGCTTAACATCATAGACCAAAACAGCGAGCAATATAATGTACTTCCGGATCATTCAACAAAACATCGATAACAACCATACAAATAGAGTTCATATATAACATTCAACAAAAGAACACATACGTCAGTGCTTCAACTGCTTCAACATCGACAACACAAATAGAGTTCGTATATAGCATTCAACAAAAGAACACGTACGTTAGTGCTGCAACTGCTTCGTGTATAGGCAACAATTCCCCATTTCTTTCCATAAATGAAATACCATTGTCTAGGAGATGAATAGAACCAAGTCCTCTTGAAATAAAAACTTCCATTTCTCATGAGGTAGACATGTTAGATCATATTTGCAAGTATGAAATAGATTTTTTAACAAATGCAATTGTACTGAATATTAATTTTGCATAACCACACCAAATAATAAGTGTTTTAATATGTGGGTGAGGTTGAACATAACATAAATAGTTAGGATTTGAACTCGAAATTCCGCATTTGCACAAGTCTTTGAAGACAGACCAACCACAAAATGAATGAAAATTGGGAATCTGCACCTAAACCACACAGATTTTTGCCCATTCATTCCACTGATTGAAACTTTTGTAGAAATCAAAGTGTACTCCTAATTGTGAATATACACTGTTAGGACCACATAGCATCTTATCAATTCATATTCAGAATCCTAAACCAAATAGTAATACTTTTGTTGGCGATCTTTGTAGTAACTTAATGCCCAGAAACACACATAAGAAAAATTTCTTCGCCTACACAAACTACACAGAAAATGAATACGCACCTTGTGAAGATGTATATAGACTAAAGCAAAAGCAATATGTGCAGTGTAAAAGGAAAGCAAATGAAATGGACGGTGTGAAGTATGAAAATATAATTATGAAACTAAGTATAATAGGCTGACATTCAGCACAAATTCCAAAGAATGCCATGCTAAATGTGCCGGGCGTATAACAACTCTTACACCAACACATTGGAGAGTTATATCCAAACCTTGGTGCAAAATCCATACAAAAAAGCCTATTTTACTTAATGTAAAAGGAATGAGTTAAAAACTTATAGCACAAAGGAAATTGAGGATAAAAATAATAATAAACCATCGCCATTGTCCGGAGAATTTTGTGATGCGCAAGCCATTGTAGCCAAACAAATAGCCACCATGTGTGCATTATACACAACAAATCGTTCAGTGAATATGGGTTGATCATCCCGAAGATAATGTATTGATGTTAAGATAATGTAGAAAAATTTAGGAGTCCAACTCAATGCACATCCGTAAAATGGATTGAGCATCTTGGCTACGATCCAACTTCAAATGTTGTGCACGGAACAATACTAATTTATGCTCATGTAAGGCACTCGCAAAAATTGACTATAACGTCAAGCACAAACACAAAGGAGAAGAAGCAAATAGTGTAAAAAAAAAATTCAAGACATTACCATGTAAATAAATCTCCATTTCAGCTTCATCTGTAATGTTGGCGAATTCATACTCAACATGAGCACTATCATAATCCTCATATGTTTAAGACTTCATTTCCATATTAAATGGTCATCAACTCAATCAGACCAATCATTTGACCATCAACTTCAATAGATCTTTGATTACGATATTTGTCGTCATCTCCTTTAGACTCAACGTCAAAGAATGCATCAACATCTGACACTCTAGGCTGCATAAAATTAATCGGGTCAATCAAATTATACATTACTTGTTGTAAAGACACAATATTGGAAAAAAATTGTCACGGATTTTATGCAATGAAAACAACAAGTAATAAAATTTATAAATCCGGTATTCCCCAAGTGTAGGGATCGTAGTATAGCGATTAATACCGGAGTCGGTCACTGGGAATCGGGGTATCTAGTTCATTAATTTTCCTAAGATTATTTATTACATATCAAATAGTATGTAATATTTATTTATGGAATCGGGATATTACTTTAAAAAGTTCCCCATGAGCTTTGTGTGGAAATATTAAATATCAAATAGTATGTAATATTTATTTATTTCGTGTATACATTATTTGTACACTTTATTTGTAAAAAGGACATATTAATTGTGGTACATATAAACAATTAATATGTCAAACTCTAGTTACTTTATGTCATAGACATACTTTTACTTTTTACATGCATGCTTGCCGCCCATATCTAGTGGCCGCCCAAGCTAGCTAGTATCTCCCATCAAGTGTAACTATTTATACTCCTTTCACTTTGATGAATAAACTAAGTTGAAGTTTACTCTAGTGTTTATCACTTTCTCAAACTCTCTTCATTGTATCAGAGATTTACTGAGTTCTAAATTCCGCTGCAAACTCAGTTTTGTTATTTAAAAAATGTCTACTGTTACTGACAGTTCTTCTTCATCAGTAGACTCCCAGCTGCCTCAGCAGACTGGGGTCACTGAATCTTCTTCATACACAAATCATAGACTTGATGGTAACAACTACTTGCTATGGTCAAGATCTATGAAAATGTACATCTCCGGACAAGGTAAGATGGGATACCGTCCGGATCGAAACCTGCCCCTGCTGAAGATGACCCCGGATTTGAAGCATGGGACACTACTAATAATCAAGTCATGACCATTCTCACAAGATCAATGACAAAAGAAATTAGTGAGAACTTTATGATGTATGATACTGCAAAGGAAATCTGGGATAATGCCAGAGATCTTACTCCAAGAAAGACAATACATCAGAAGTGTATGAACTTGAAGCTCAGATTCAAAACTGCAGACAAGGAGATATGTTTATAACTCAATACTTCAACCAACTATCTAGGGCATGAAAACACCTAGATATGTTGGAAACTCACCCCTGTAATGATGTTAAGGATGCTGCCCTTTATAAGGACATTATTGAGAAAAAGAGAGTATTCAAGTTTCTTACTGGACTGAATCCTACTCTTGATGATGTGAGAGGAAGAATCCTTTCCACAAAACCTCTCCCCAATCTCAAATCCATGTTTGCTGAGGTCAAACATGAGGAAAGCAGGAGGAAAGTGATGCTGCTGAACTCCCCGCTGACAACCCTGCTGAGAGTGCTACCCTGTTGACTGTCAGGAAGCCTGCTGAGGTTACTGAGACATCTAGGAAGCCTACTGATAGAACTGGAAAGTTGTTCTGTGAGCACTGCAAACGCACAAATCACACAAAGGACACTTGTTGGAAGCTACATGGCAAGCCTAACTCCTCCAAGCCTACCAGGGAAAGTCAGGGCAGGCATGTCAATGAAGAGGAGAATGATAACAAGTTGAATGCTCAGTTTGCTGCATTCAAAGCTTTCCTCACTCAACAAAAAGAAGGTAGTCCCTCTACTGACATAGCTACTCAGGCTAGTGCAGGTAAATTCTACTCTTCTATTAGTAATGAAACATGGATTGTTGATTCTGGGGCCTCCTCCCATATGACTGGCAATAAAAACCCATAACTCACCTTATGCCATGTCATCAAATTCACAAAGTTAAGACTCGCCGATGGATCTATCTCGTGTGCAAAAGGTTTTGGAACCGTTAAACTCACTAATAAGATATGCCTAAAGGATGTCCTATTTGTTCCAAACTTAGACTGCAATCTCATATCTGTCAGTAGACTAGCAAAAGATTTGAATTGGACTGTTGTTTTTAATAAGAATCAGTGCACTTTCCAGGACGCTTCTTCACAGGAAGTGATTGGGAGGGCTAAACCCTGCTCAGGATTGTATGTGGTCAACCCTGCTGAAGACAGAAGACTGAAGACTGAATCTGCCTCAGCAACCTGCACTCAAACATTAGACAATATCATGTTACGGAATTATAGACTAGGACATCCAAGTTTTGGTTATTTAAAGTCTGTAATTCCTGAATTATTTAAAGGATGTAATATCAATGATCTTCAATGTGATATTTATCAATTTGCCAAACTTACCAAATCTGTGTATACCAAACTACCTTATTTGTCTTCCAATCCTTTCACTTTAATTCATAATGATGTATGGGGACCTTGAAGAGTAAAGAGTATAACAGGAAAAAGGTGGTTTGTCATTTTCATTGATGATCATACCAGGAACACATGGCTGTTTTTAATGAAGGATAAATCCGAAGTTGGACCAATTTTTCAGGAATTTTACAACATGATCTCTACTCAATTTGACACTAAGATCAAGATCTTAAAGACTGATAATGCACTCGAATACTATGAGTCTAACCTCAGTAATTTCTTGATGAATAAGGAGATTGTCCATATCAGTAGTTGTGTGGAAACACCTCAACAAAATGGGGTTGCTGAGAGAAAGAACAGATACTGCTGGAGATGGCTAGATCAATCATGTTCACCACAAATGTTCCAAAGTATATGTGGGGTGAAGCTATATTAACTGCCACATACTTAATCAACAGACTTCCCAGCAGAGTGTTAGGCTTCAAAACTCCTATCCAAACCCTTCTGACCACACACTCCTGCTCTCATCTTATTTCCCAATTACCTCCAAAAATCTTTGGTTGCACTGTGTTCGTTTATATCCATGCCCAACATAGAAGCAAACTGGATCCCAAAGCTCACAAGTGCATCTTCCTAGGATATGCAAAGGACAAGAAAGGTTACAAGTGTTATTCTCCTTCTGAGAAAAGATTTTACAATTCTATGGATGTAAAATTCTTTGAAAGGACTCCCTACTACATCAAGTCCACTGAGGCAGTCACTGATGGAAACCTGATTGAAATTGACCTAAATCCGTCCCATAGCAAACTCTTAATCCTCAAGCAACCTACTGATTCTCAGCAGACTGAACCTCAGTACCCTGCTGACCCTCAGCAGCCTACTGAACTAGAGCCGACTAACCCAGAGCCTACTGAACCAGAGCCTACTGAACCAGAGCCAACTAATACTCCGCAACCTAATGACTCTCAGCAGCCTGCTGATATTGATGATAGACCTATTGCTATCAGGAAGGGAAAAAGATCTTGTACTACTGATCATTCTATTCATAATTATTTATCTTATGATCAGTTATCTCCTACTTTTGCCATGTTTACACAGGACTTGGACTCTCACTCCATTCCAAAAAATATTCAGGAAGCTCTTCAACATGATAAGTGGAAGGCTGCAGTAAAAACAGAAATGACTGCCCTCCTGGATAATCATACTTGGGATCTAACTACTCTCCCCAAAGGCAAGAAGACAACATCGGTGCAAGTGGCTATTTACTATCAAATACAATGCGATGGTACAATTGACAAGTATAAAGCCGACTTGTTGCAAGGGGTTTCACTCAAACTTATGGCATTGACTACACAGAAACTTTTGCACCAGTGGCAAAACTGAACACTGTCAGGATACTGATATCTCTTGCTGTCCAACTTGACTGGCCTCTTCACCAATTGGATATCAAAAATTCCTTTCTCAATGGTGACTTTACTGAGGAAGTCTACATGAGGGTACCTCCTGGTTTTACCAATCCTCACACTCAAGGAAAGGTTTGTAAATTGAGGAAATCTCTATATGGCCTAAAGCAATCCCCAAGAGCCTGGTTTGGGAAACTCACTACTGTGGTTAAAGCCTTGGATATCATCAATGCAACTCAGATCACACCATGTTTATCAAAACCACTAGCCAGAAAAGATCTATTCTTATTGTATATGTGGATGATATCATCCTCACTGGTGATGACTCTACTGAGATCCAGAATTTGAAGACTCTATTGGCAAAGGTTTTTCAAGTCAAAGATTTGGGCTATCTTAAATACTTCCTTGGTATGGAAATTGCAAGAAACAACCAGGGTATCTCTATCTCTCAAAGGAAATATGTGCTGGACCTGCTGAAGGAAACTGGTATGTTGGGATGCAAACCTGCTGTATCCCCAGTAGAACCCAGTAATACCCTGCTGGATGGTGACATTGCTGTCAGGAAGGATCAATACCAAAGACTTGTAGGGAAACTCATCTATCGTCCCATACAAGACCCGATATTGCATATGGAGTCGGTCACGGTTAGCCAGTTCATGCATTGCCCTACCGAGCAACATTGGGATGCGTGAACGGATATGCGAGGTACTTGAAATCCACTCCTGGCCAAGGCTTGCATTTCACCAAGTCTGCTGAGAGATCTATCAAAGTGTACACTGATGCTGATTGGGCTGGCTGTCACATAGACATAAGGTCTACTACAGGCTACTGTTCTTATGTATGGGGAAATCTTGTCACCTGGAGGAGCAAGAAACAACCTACTCGTCTCCGTAAGCGATCGAAGCCGAACTCGGGCACTAGTTTTGGGTATTTGTGAAGCTCTATGGATAAAAAGGGTCCTGACTGAACTTCAGCAGCCTTTTCAGCACCCTATCACACTCTGCTGTGACAATAATTCAGCATTATGCATGGCAGATGATCCAGTCCATCATGATAAAACCAAACATGTGGACATTGACAGACACTTCCTGAAGGAGAAGATTGATGCCAAGATTATTCAACTCCAGTATGTTCCCTCAGGAGACCAGAATGCTGATATTCTCACCAAGGCCATTCCACCACTTATGTTCGGCGGCACGAGTAGCGAGACTTGGTTGTATAAACATATACAACCCAGTTTGAGGGGGGGGGGGGGGTGGAAATATTACATATCAAATAGTATGTAATATTTATTTATTTCGTGTATACATTATTTGTACACTTTATTTGTAAAAAGGACATATTAATTGTGGTACATATAAACAATTAATATGTCAAACTCTAGTTACTTTATGTCATATACATACTTTTACTTTTTACATGCATGCTTGCCGCCCATATCTAGTGGCCGCCCAAGCTAGCTAGTATCTCCCATCAAGTGTAACTATTTATACTCCTTTCACTTTGATGAATAAACTAAGTTGAAGTTTACTCTAGTGTTTATCACTTTCTCAAACTCTCTTCACTTTGTGTGTTCACTTTACTCACAGAAAGGTAAATCAAATGATCCAATTTTTAAACAAAAACAGATGCAAAAAATGAAAAATAAAAAACAATAAACACAAATACCATCAACAATGTATATGGGAAGACATGGGAGTTACAATCCTTAATTCTTCTATGCTTTAATGGAAAAAAAAACATCTAATCAGCCTCATCGATCTTCAAATAGTAAACCGGATTCAGAAATTCATCAAAAATTACACAACAAATATCGAGTGCATACTTATCTTAAAATCAATTCAACACACGCTCAAAAACAATAAACCCAACCTATACGATTCAACATATTGTAAATTTCTGGTCGTGATAAGTGATTAATCAGCGAAAAAAATCAGATAAAAATCCAACAGATTGATGATGTAGATATCGATGACGTACCGGATTTAAGGTAGTGGAGACGACAAAGATTATGTAGATATCGATGATTCGAGACATAAGAATGCACCAGTAGCAGCGCTGCGATGAAAAAAAGAACATTTAAAACAATTATACACCATAAGAATGAGAAATAGAGTAGAAACTTTGCATTTATGGATGAAATAAATCTAAAATGGATGACATTGTAGCTTAATCCACGACATCAAGCAATGTTCTTCATCTAGAAATGAAATGGCATTGTAGCTTTGTTCAATGCTCCATCAATTCTTAGCAAGAAACTAAAGATTCCAAATAGATATACCACAAACTTAGGTGGAATAAATTTTGTAAAGAATTGGTGCTCTATATCCCGGGGAATTGACAACCCATTGTACCTTTTACCAAAGCCATGTATTTGAACCTCTGTTTTAAATAGTAGATGAATATTATCAACTTTCTATTATGTTAATTGAACAAACGATTGTTGAGTTAATTATTTTATGAAATGATGTCTAGCATGAATTGATGGAAAATTTGGTGTTGTAACATACAATTATTGTTCCATGAGAAGGCAGCTAAATCAGCAAATTGTAGTTAAATCATAAATGGCTTGGCCCTGTATTAATTAGGAAGATTTAATGATCGAATGAGCTACATTCTGGAAAGTGGCTTAGGCACTGTTCCATTTATATATGTTCAGAGTCTTAGTTATGATTCAACAAAAAAAAATAGTAGAGAATAAGTAACTATCTAATTTGGCGACTATATACACGTATCTATCTTGGGTGAACTGAACTTCATTTTACAATTCGACCACCGACGTGCAAAGCGTATCGAGAACTATGGTGGATAGTTAGAAGGGAAAGTGAAACAGACAAACAAAGAGTGATATAGATGAGAAAGAAATTACCTTCAAAGAAATGCCAACCACTGGCATATGAATGCTAGCTATTCAGCAGGCCGCAAGTCATCCTCGTCATTTCCATATAAGTGTCACGAAGCTTCCTCGCCTGCAATGTATGCAATCTATATTATCATAAGAGAACAAATAATGGTAATTTATTGGATAATCACTTATGATAAACTCCAATTCAGTATAAAAAGCAATCATCCAACTGGAAATATAAAAGAAAATGTACAACTTATATATAGATAGATAGCTCAACATCCCAGTTAGCATTTTAAACATACCTGACACTGCCAAAATCAATCCTGCAATTTAGCAGTAAAGAATGGATAAGAATATACACTTTCCGGTAGAGGTAAAACAATAAACATAGGTTCAGACCCAAGAAGACCTACCGATACAAAACCCAATAACAAAACGGGGCACACAGACGCGCGAGATTAGGAAAACCTGCATTTTAATTAACAAATTGTCCTTGAGCATCATACCACAAATCCAAATGCAAAATGTATTTCGGATGAAAACTGTGCAAAAAAAAAAAAAAGAATTAAGAAAAAAAACCAACCTTGAATGGCCAGACTCCCTTTCCGAATTTCATTCTACATAATCACATAAAAGTAGACCTGCTAACGAACAGAGCCGCTCGCAAACATATTCGGATTCGGCTCGTATAAGCTCGTGTTCGTTCGTTTGTTAAGCTTAACGAACCAAACTCAAACGTATTGTTGTGCTCGTTTATTAAACGAACAAACACGAGCTAGCTCGTAAATATTCGTTAATGTTCGTGAACACACGCATATGTGTGTATATTTTCAAAATGCTAACCATAAATCTCTAATGATATCTTAGTGTCGCTTCACCCTTGTCTCTAACCTATTCAGTTAATACAAACAAAAACAAAAAAACAACCAAACAAACTCAGAAGACATTCAACTCATTTGTCATTTCATATTTGAAAGCGGTAATTGAAGAACATGAGGATAAGTTGTAAAAAAGGAGGCATGCTCGTTCGAGCTCGGCTCGAGCCCGAACAATATATTAACGAACATAGCTCAAACATAAAAATATGTTCGTTTTGTAAACAAATAAACTTGAGCTCGTTCGTGTACTAAACAAACACAAACTCAAACATCATATACTCGGATTGGTTCAGCTCGTTTACAGCTCTATATAAAAGTCAGGACTGAAAATCTGAGAAGATAACGTACTCGAAGAAGATGAGCCGGAAGGGTTTGCCGCAGGAAGGGTTTGCGATGACAGAAGGGTTTGTTTCTTTTTCGGTTAGAAGGATGCGATTAAGAAAGTTCAGAAAAGGTTTTTTTTTTCCTTTTATTTTGTTATAAACCGGGTCAAATACGGGTTATGTGGATAAAATCCGGTTAATCGGGTTAAATCTCTTCCTTTTATATATATATATATATATATATATATATATATATATATATATATATATATATATATATATATATATATATATATATATATATATATCTAATATTAATAAATAATGCAATGTCAAGATTGACTAAATTGCATGATTCACGTGTATCAACAAATACACAAAAAAATATGCGCCACATATATATCTATATATATATTTAATTAGACAACATGATTAATATAATACTATAATTAATTAATTTGCAAAATACATGTATATCACATATATACATATTTCGAAATTATGTGTATCATAATACACACATTTAATTAATCAACATAATTAATATCTTGTATTATATTATCATCTATAACCATATTTTAATCCGGCTAGATGTTCATATGTGTTACTACAAGAAAATCGAGTTTTAATGAGGGTAAATCCTCTCATTAAATGTCCATTTCCCGTCATTAAAGACTTTTAATGAAGGGAAATTTACCCTCACCACCCTTCATTGTTGCTTCTCTATGTAAAAGTAAATAATGATGGTAAAGTTTGTATCATTAAAATATAGTTCATGACAGGAATAGTACTCTCACTAAAACATTTTCAACAACAGAAAATTCCATCACTATTATACCATTCGCCCTCACTAAATCACGATTTAATGATAATTTATAGCCTCATTATAAGGTCATTTGCCCATCACGAAATCAAAATTTAATGAAAATAGTTTTCCTCATTATAGGGTCGTTTTCCCCTCATTATATACATTTTATTGATGAAATTTACCGTCATTTCTAATAGTGAGCCCCTCATTAATTCTGTCCATCATTCTTCTTAAAATACATCCAATGAGAGTATTTTTCCATCATCAAACATCTTACAAATAAAAGAACCTTAACAAGACTCAAAGAAGACTAAACATAAAAATCAGTTTGATCAAAACATACTTATAAGGCAGACCAACTAATCTGATATGAAATAGAGTCCTAGCTAGTCATGTAAATATATCAACCCAGTAATCATTTCTTCTTTATTAACAGGAATTGTAGAACACCACCTTGCATTCCTCAATCTCTACTGTGGTAGCAGACAATGCAGTGCTATCATCAACCCATACGACGTCCTCGACGGCAAGTTCATCAAGACGTAAATAGTTGTTGGATAAAGAATGTGCCTCAGTATCTGCAAAAAAGTATCATCACGAGGGGACGTTATGAATCAGCAGAGACCACTACTTTACAAAACATGTCCTGATATCCATAACTAAGCAAATGAAAGATATGTGCAAACAATTCTTAAAATATGTATTCCTAGTTCAAAATGGCCAAGTATCAGAGTACCTTTGAAATTAATAAAACCTTCAAGGGAGTAACGCGACAGAGTTCTTCTACTTTTTCCAGGTAACCAGCTTCCATAGCAAGATAAACCTTAACAAATTTAAACAAAATTTAAGCACAGATGTCCGAAATGTGGAACGAATGGCAATCATAATGGAAAAAGAATACTGTAGGTGAAACTTGGATTCAATGAGTGCTTGATGTTCCTTGTTCACCATACTTGTCTGAACATACTAAACTTTCAGGATATCATGCCTTACGATCCTTCACAAGCCGAATGTTTGCAGAAATGAATCTCCTAGTGAGGCATAGAAGGGCACAAATTATTGTGCAAACTTTATCTTTGAGAGGTATCCAGGAACAAGCAAGAGGCATTAACGACTTATAACATAGATGAAATTGATCTCTTTTTCTATTGTCTTTTTTTTCCTCTTTCTTTTCCCTAATGATGTATAGAATATGAAGCCATGAAGAAACGTAGCCAAGTAAAAAAATCATTAAATACTACAACACATATCTGGAAGATGGTAAAAGACAGTTACGAGTAAATACGTTGTTTATGAAAAATATTAGAATCATAGAAAACAGGGATTTGCTGTTTAACATGAGAATTTATGGTAGCTCGTATTTGAGTCAACTAAGTAGTGGAAATAATACAGTAGCCTACCGTGCGTTTCCATATACAGTATCTAGAACAACAATGTAACAGACTAAATAATGTGGGTAATAGAAGAACTTGCAAATCAGAAAAATCAAAATTTCAAGAGAAATACACAAGTTTAGAAGCTAGGTTGAACAGATTTGGGATCATATCCTGCAAAACTTAGTCACTTTGTTTTCTTCATCTGGATTAGCCATAAAGCATCATCTAGAAATAAAAAATGCCTCAAAATATGTCTTAAATGCTCCACAACTACTTACAACTCATAAAAGTTTCACTGAAGCGATCCACTTCTTAATCTACCAGCTCCTAGCACTAAACATTGTAACTGGTTATGATGAAACAGAAAATAACGAAGACAAGATAAAACGACATGTAGCATTAATAACATTCAAAAGAAGTTCATTTCAAAATAAGCAGTAATAAGATTTTAAAGAACATCACTTGCAAAAGAAAAAAAACAGTGTAAAAAAAACGAGAGATGGACAGAAACTTCTCTGAAATGACATTATCGATATTAACGAGAGATGGACATAATCGATATTAACGAGAGATGGACAGAAACTTCCCTGAAATGAATCTCTCAAATTGAACGGGAAAAGGTTCAGTCTTTAGCACTGACTTCACGTTGAAAACGTGTTTCGTTGGTACAATTTCGCACAACAACGCAACGGCACAAAATCGTGGCAAGAAGCCAACTTCGTATCGATTAATAAATGATAAGAAAACGATTTAATTAGAACATGTTTAGTTACAAAAATGCAAATCAAACAACTTATAGGGCTCCAAGGGCAATTTACCACTACACACCTTGAATTAAATTGCCGTTGTTTGACTAGTAGGGCTATAAGGGCAATTTACCAAACAAAGCAGGTTGTAAAATAACTAGTAGCTGATTACTAGAGTTTAATGCAAAGGGAGACTATCAATAATTCAATGTAGCAGATGCAAAGGTACTTATATTATAACAGAATCAAATTCAGTCCATAAAACAATATAGCAGATCAAAAATGACAAATCAGTCCAGATGAGTACATCAAGCTACTATCAACAATTCAGATTCAGTCCAAGTGAATACAGACAACTATGCAACAGATTACAAGGTTATAGATTCAGTACAATATACACAACTATAGATCAAACTAGGGGTGAACTTCCAGCCTAACAACAAGGATGATAATCTAATCCAAAACAAAGGATTATCGATTCGATGTTACAAATGCCGAATACAAAGTTCAACAATCTAACACTAATGCCTAGCTATTACAGTGTATTCAAATATGCAGTTCAGAATTCAGCAAGGCATCAAGATCAACAAATCAGCATTGGATTAAGATTCAGCAGGAAAATAGACCGACTTACGTACTCGCAAAACACCATAAAGCGGGGTGTTTCAAGCTTGATTAACAAGAACACAAGGTATGCCGATGATCGACTTAAAACCAGCAAATTATGGGGATCAAACACAGACCGAATCGAAAGACTTCAAATCGAAACCGAGGCGAAGACTTAAGGTCTTTGATCCTTCACCAAATCAAGGCACAAACCACCAGCCTCACTAAGCAAGCTATAATGGCACTTCAGACCAGACAAACTTAGTGTCAACTACCTTGATAGGCAATGATCAAATACCAAAATCAAAGCTTCAAACACAGATGAACAGACTCAGACAAGGCACATACATTATCAAACAAGACTACTGAAAATGCTGAATTCAAGGCAATCAAGACACATTCACAGAACACAGACAATATAAAGGACAGAGTCAATGTGTTACCTTCACTAGATAAGCACCAAAGACCTCAGTCCTCAGATTCTGTCAAGCTTGTTGATTGGTACCACTCCTCTCAACAACAAGGACCAGAATCAAGCTTTGATTCACAGCAGGAAGGTCAAAGCACCAGACTCTACTTCTGTATTACTAGACACGAACACAGAATGGTCTGGATTTAATTTTAGGGCATCATTGGTTCACTAACCTCAGCATTGACTCGACCCTTGACTTCCTAGGGTGTAAGACCCTCAGTCAAATAACCTAATTCGTACACCAAGAAGGGTCAAGCCTTATACCTGAGCAAACCGGGTAGGGATTCACCGGTTTGTGAATGCCGAGTCACCGTAAAGAGCACCACCAATTTCGAAAATGGAAATACTTCTATCCACAAGTGAATCAAGACCGAATTGGTGTATACATTCGCCTCGCCTTTCCGGAAAGGGTCGTAACCTAAATCGACCAAAAAAAGGCAACAAGATCGCGTAATCATAATTCAAAACAGCAATAATATCAAGATATTAACTTTAAATCGGAAAGAATGCGACCTGATTAAATGTAGTCGATTTGACCTCCCATTTGCTCACATGGGTCAATGATTTTGAAACGGAAGCTTCAATCTTTGATGTTCAGCACATGTCGAATGAACAAGAACGGAAAAGTATCGATCTTTCTTGCTTCAAAGGATCTCTGAAAATCTGGGGTGATAAAATCCCCACGATTTTACCTTGTACAGCTCAACTAGCATCGAATCAAGGCAGAGGTCACGTCCTTATCACATAATCTGCAAAATCAACTCAATAAGTGCATATACGATTGATAGAATAATCAGAGTAGGAAAGAATCGAAACAATATCACCATAAAAGCTGAAACAGAGAGCAATCGGGAAAGTTGCAAGCTTTTACGATTCTGTGAGCAAGACAACACCGAATCGAACATTTATTGCTCGATTTTACTGTAAGGGGAAGGAGATGAGGCAAGCTAGCGATTCTCGGAGATACGATCGGACTATGTTGAATGAAAATGGAGAAGACGGTTGGATGATTTTGGGATATAGGGTTTTTTAGATGAAAAGGGAATAATGGGAATTTGGGGATAGAAAAATTTAGGTCGAAGATGAGTGATTTTGGATCCATCAATTTGGGGGTTGGGGTGGTGTTTTAATATAATTATTATAATAAAAGGATTTGTTTCTTCTCGAAAGAGGATTTTTTTGAAGACTTTGGGAAATAAACATTTTAAAAATAAAAAAAGTAACGATAATGAGAGGAATTTTTTTTATGTAACATAATGAGGGGAATTTGGGATCAACAATGACGGGAAATATTTACTTTAATTAAAACAACCATTTAATGACGAAATTTACCTCCCGTCATAAAATTGACCCCCTCATTGAAATCCCTTTTTCTTGTAGTAAATTACAATCCTTATAAGAAGGCCCTTTCGGATATTCACCCCTACTGATAGGGTACGCGATTCCCAGACGACCAAACATGTATACTCCGCATGCTTAAATATCACACCCAATCACTACCGCATGATTGCCTCATGGCTAGGGGAACCTAATAGTGTCAAAGCATGACAATCCACACCGTGATGCCAAGAAGAATCCGGTCTAAAGGATAATTACACAACTGCCACATAGTGCGACACTTAATGTAAGTGGGTCAGTATAACATACGCATTCTCTAATACACATCCACGTATAGTCCAAATGTCTCTACACTTCGATAGACGAGATCTATCCCTGCCCTTAAAGACAGAAGACATCTAATACGTGCTAGTATGTTTATACTATCAATGCCCTATTTAATAGGTATATGAGCCTAGAGACATTTAAGTATCAAACTAATCAAAGTGATTAGAGATCTCATCAACCATAATCGCCTATCATGGTTTCTCTACCACAGTTTAATACTAAGGACGTTATCACATAACAATTCATAATTGGTTCTTTAAGAGAATATATATATGACAACAGAAAAGCCATTTAATATATGTTTAAAATAAAGAAATAGTAGAAATGATCCGACCCGGGCGGATCCGGTCCAACCCGATTGGGTTTAGGACACTATTCCAACATTGTGTAGGTCGGTTAGGGTTTTAGAGAGTCTTAAGTCGGCTGTTGTATCTATATAAAGCCGCATATACTGAAAGTTTTCATATGATTAATCAATAGTTTTCAATTACATTATACACTTTTGAGGAAATAAAGTTATTCCAAGTTTTTGAGGAGTTATTTATGGTTTTCTCCCTTTCTCCATCATCTCTAGTTTGAGTAGATCGAGCTAGATCACCATTGTTGAAGGTATGAAGTTTTGAACGTTTCTTTTTGTCTTCAATATGGTAGATCTGTTCGTATTTATATGTTTTAGTTAATCTGCAAGTTTAAAGACCCCATAATTTACTTATTTTAATCGTAATTGAGCAATGTAGATCCAGGAATAGGAAAACCTGACTCTGGTAACCCGGCGGTCTATAGGTTTACCAAGGCATTATTTAGAAAACCTAAAATTGGGATTCACTACAGCTATGTTGATCGACTGGTTTAATTAACAGTAGGTTAGATCTGGCCAATCTGCTTATTGTAATCGTAAACTGGCATGAAATACGAATAGTGAAGTGCTATGTTTGGATATAGTCTTGAATGGACCCTAGGAACGTGCTGATCAATGTCGACAGCTGTCTAGGCGGGTTAGCGGTATGAGTTAGCGCTCGATATCAGAAATTCTAGATCTTTATGCATACGGGCTATTACGGACCAATTAAGCCTTGCGTATAGATTGTCTACTACCATTGTCGAAGTAGATAGGAGTAGAAGTTGCACCCGTAGCTGATAATGATAATTAAAACGAAAGCTCGCGATTAATTTAAGGAAATTATGTGGGGAAGTAAACATAATGATTAACTAATCCAAGTTAGTAGATCGGTGAGAAGAGAGGGAAAATTACCAAGTTTGTTTTCTTATTGTCTATTTTTGGTCAATGACCGCCTCTATGTTGCTTTTTAATTAGGTTAGAATCGTATATACTTATAGTTGCATTGTCTCTATGGGATCGACCTTGACTCGCATTTACTATACTACGATGTACCTAGTATTCTTGCTAGTAATATCGATGTTAGTGACTTACACGCGATCAAGATTTTTGGCACCGTTGCCGGGGACAATGGCCAATTTTAAATATAAAAGTTTTAATTCTGATTAAGAAGTCGTTTTTATTTTATTTTATTTTATTTTGAGTCTTGAATCGTTCTGGATCAACCCTGCACTTGTTAAACTGCCAGAAAGATAAATTTCAAGGCCGGTTTATTGTGGTTCACCCCCGGGTTACCGAGGCCTGGAATATTGAATTCTGAACAGTCTTTGCAATTCTGTGTTATTCCCTGTTGATTTTAGTTAGTAGGTCCGCAACAGTTGGGATCATACCCAATTGTAGCGGAAGTTGCTAACCTTTTCTTTGTTTTATTTTGTCTTTTTCACAGGAAGATCAGAACACTTCAGAGATTCGATCAAACCAGAGTTGAAAAAGAGCAAACAAGTCAAGCAATATGCCTAGAACGATATTGAACATCACACCAATTTCCATGTACCCTGGATCTGAAGCTAGAGAGCATTATGAAGCTATTAAGAAGCGGATGGAAAAAGAGAAAGAAGCAATCAAGCAAGAGCCTGAAGAGAACTTAGAGGAGTACAACACGTATCGTCCAGGTGAGTTCCCTTGTGAGTTAATTGAAATATCATCTTCGGATTATGATTCTGGTGATCCGGAAGAGGATCATGACACGATGTTTTCTGAGCCTGAGGATTACCCAGACTAAGACACCGTGGTGAAGTTGGGAGACCCTGGCACGTTCCGGCTCCCGATTTCTGTTAATGGTATATCAGTAGGATTAGGTCTCTGCGACTCTGGCTCGAGTTTCAACATTCTACCTTTTTCCCTCTGCCAGAAGATTAAGCTTCCGGTCGTTATGAATCAAACTCGAACCATGACTTTCGTTGATAGAACTAGAGATATGCATGTCGGTCTGCTTAGGAAGTGCACGATTAAGGTAGGAGGGTTCAGTTATCAAATTGATTTCACGGTTATAGACGTACCAGAGGACCCAAGTGCCCCAGTTTTGTTAGGAAGACCTTTCTTAGCGACAAGCAGGGCAGTCATGGATTTTGATAAGGGGGAGATTACTTTGAGGTTGAATAATGATGTGTATCCTTTAAAATATTAGGGCCCCTAGATAATAGGCCGGAAGGATGCAAGATGGCTTATGATTCAGGGAAGGTGGAAATTATGGAGATAGAGGGGCATAAGCATAGAGAGGTTGTAGTAGAAACCGTTGATCAGGAATTCATGAGACTAATGCTGAGAGAGAGAGAAGAGAAGGACCACAACAAGATGCTCATGGAAGCTAGTCCTTCCATGTTTCGTAGTGAACGCTTGAGCTTAAAGAAGGAAATGTTGAGTCCTTGGGTCTAAAGTCTAAATCTCGACGCAGAGGCAGACCTAGTATGCAAGCAAAGAGAGAGAGAGAGAGAGAGAGAGAGAGAGGCATGCTAGGAAGAGAGCTTAAAAATGTTCTATAAAGGTGCAAACCTTTGGAGCAAAAGTTTGGCGAGTTAAGGCTCTAAACCCTGAATGATCAGAGATATGAAGAAAGTCGAGCTGGCGACTATAAACTCAGAACTATTTTCTTAAACCCTTAGGTAGATTAGGAATGAATAAAAGTAGCCGGATAAAGAGACGAGCTTTTTTTTCATCCTACCGCACCCGTAGGCTTGAAACCGATGGTTGTGGAAAGGTTTTTTATACTCGTTGTGGATTCTAGTGAAGTAGGTTATGATTGATTTAGAAATAACAACAAAGGAAGTAAGAGGCAAGTCAATTTGAGGCTAGGATTGAGTAGAGAGGTTGAGCAAAGTGTGTAGTGAAGGAGACAGAGAAATCTGGGGAAAAAGAACCCCCGGTAAACCCTAGGTTACCCCCGGGTTACCGAGCTTGGATTTTCAGATTTCTGAGCGTCAGTTTATAAAGCTTAATTTTTAGAGACACGTGGAGGACACACGTTGCATCAGACACCACCATTTTCCCCTCTTTTCAAAATTTTCATCATTTCCCACACTCCACCTTAACTCCACCTCAATCCCATTAATCGCCTCCTCAAATCTCTCACCCTAATTACTTCCCTCCCACTATCCCACCAAATCCTTCCACCTTCACTCCTTTTCCTATTTAAACCACCCATTCACCACCATTCTCATCACTCCCATCTACTATGTTCTCCTCAATTCACCAAACTTCTACCATTTCTTCTTCTTCTCCAATTCAGTCGGCCACCATCACCACCATTATCACCACCAAACCTCCACCAGAATGAAACCTTTCTTTCATTTTCACCAACCAAAACACCCATTTTCTTCACCCTTGTTGCTGTCTAGTGCTGCTGTGCTAGTGAGGTGCTGCAGTTCGTCATCTTTTATCATTAGAAACAAAGTCCCAGAAAGAAATCAGAAAAAATAAGGCCGGTAAATCGGAAGTACCTGCCGGCTTACCGAGGTATTTCAGAAACAGCTTCACTATCAGGTCCTGTTATCATCCAGGATAGGCCCCAAGCGTAGCCGGTCAGCTGTTCGTCCCAGTGGTTATTAGAGAATATACAGAGATGCTAACCCTTTGATAGATGGGATTGACCAATTCCATTCTTTAGAAACTACGAGTCGTTCCAAGGGCATTGGAACGCAAGACCAGTGGCTCGAGAACGAGGGGTAGAACTGGACGATTGCGGTTCAATTTTGCCACGAGCCCTACAAGAGAAAGACATTTTGGATATGGCAGATTCACCAACTCAGTTCAACGCCACGGTGGTAAGAGAATTCTACACTTATGTTTTGCACAACCCCGGAGTTACATTTTCTATGGTCTGAGGGGTTAAGATTGATTTTCTATTGAGCGGATCAATGCTCATTTTGGGGTTCGAAATCCACCGGTGGGCCCGGGTGAGTACACATCCTCAAGCAACATTGAAGATCTTGAGAGGATGAACATGATAGATGAATATTTTGGGGTGAAATGGAAGCGCAATCCTACTGGAGCCCCCACCATCTTCTTAGAGAATGAGTTATCCTGGGATCAGAAGATGGTCAACAGATTTGTTTGTACCCGCCTTCTACCGATCAAGCACATGGTATCTTTCACCACCAAGAGGGCGGAGTTGATGTTTTATCTGGAGCAGGGATCTGCGGTCAACAACGGACTACTGATGCATAGCCATATTCATGAGCTTGCCGCCATATCCGAGCGTGAGCTGTTGCCATACGGGCCGATGATTGACATGTTTGCTTTAGAGGACGAGGTGAAAATTCTCGTCTGTGATGATTGGGAAGACCCTGAGCCAATGATCAGTTCGTAGTCGGTTCAGAAAGTTCCAAGACGGGTCGGTCGGAGAGCTGAGAGGGAGCGTACTCCGATCCTCGGAGCACCCCGGACTCGGAGAGCTATGCTAGAGGAGCACTCGCGAGAGATTGCGATTTTGCATCGCAAAAAATGGATAGGATTATAGACTTCTTTGGCGTACCTCCATCGACCTCACCACCTAGGACTGCCCCACATCACCGAGCCTCTTCTTCGACCGCTGCTGCCTCTAGATCTGGTCCACCTCCCGGTTTTGAGTCTAGAGATGACTGAGAGGGTTATTCTGATGAGGATTAGTTTTTTCTTTTCGTTGTTGTTGTTTTTCTTTTTTATTTTTATTTTTCTTTCCTATCTAGTTGATGTTGCGGAATATTTTTAATATAATGTTTTGACGGCTTAATTTGTTTTGGAGTTAATTTATTTTTTCTTTTATTGCTGCCATTTTATTATATGGTTTCTTGTCACCACTATTCTTCTTGGTTTGTTTGAGATACTTAGTGCAGATTCTTCATGGACTTGTTACATGAGCCCGATGATTTATACGACGATCCGATTCTTCTATGGTTCCACCCTTAACCGAAGCTAAGTTCCTTTTCGTTTTTCATTTTTCACCTTACACATTGGGGACAATGTTTCGTTTAAGTGGGGGGGGGGGGGGGGGTAAGGAACGTCACTTACACTACAAGAAATTTGGCTTTTAATGACAGGAAAATCGGTCATTAAAAGTCAATATCCTGTCATTGAAGACATTTAATGACAGGTAATTTCCCGTCATGGCCCGTCACTACTGCTTCCTAGCTAAAAGTAAATAATGATCGTATAGCGTCCCCGTCATTATTGTTGTTATATAATTAATGACGATTTTATACTCTCACAAAAAGCTCATATTAATGAAGAAAATTTTCATCATTGTTGCCTCGATCTCCCCTCATTAAAAATAACAATACTAACAATATACCTCATCATTAGAATATCAGTATTCCCGTCACCACAAGTCTTTTTACCGTCAATTTTTACTTGTCATTATTAATTATTCATAGCAGTACAATGATTTTACAATAAATTCTTAATTACCATTATTGAATTACATCTATTTAAAAAACGACAAATAATGACATTAAAAGCAATGATAGATTTTATTGAAATAAACATACATGATGTTTTCTAACAATGAATCATCTAAGAAAGACGAGTTCAACCTCAAAAGAACAAGCAAAATCAAATGTAATACTAAATGGAAGTTATTTTAAGACACCTACACCACTCAAACTCTAGAACATAGCATCATCCCATTTACGAACTTGAAACTATGAGGTGAACTTGAATGAAGCAAAGTTCGTCATGCTTAAGAAACAATCAACCTTATCAAGATCTTCAATCTTGTAATTTAGATGATTGTGAATGACCCGATATTCGGTGGTATGTAATGAATTCAACATCCCCTGCAAAATTGTTATCAAATGTGTAAGATGACATTTAATGAAAAACTAAAAACTCAACAAAAAATTAATAATTGCAAGACCAAAAGAAAAAGTATGAGCACGTCCAATGACCAAACACATCTACAATATTTCCTCGAAAAAACATATAATATGTTATGTGACAATGGGATGATATTACATCCTCATCCTCATGCATGATGTCTTCAACACTATCCTTAAAACATACTCCATATTTGTCATCAGAATGAACCTTTCTCATAACTAGTTCAATGATGTACTGTAAATTGTAAAAATCACCTTCAGAAAAATAGATAAATCACATGATTTTGAAATCATACCTCATTACACCGATATCAACCTAAAGAAAAATGATGACAAGCCGAACCCAGCAACAGATCGTTCAACTACACAGCCAAAACAAAAGAACGAAGCTAATATATGAAAATTAGGATGAAGGAAATCAATTTAGACAATTAGGTGGGTATAGTCGACTATCTAGTATGCCTAAACCATAAAAAAACAACAAGTGGAGAATATGAGCAACAACTTTAAAGAGAACATGAAAAGCCGCAAACAATTTAATGATCAGATGACAAAAAGGGGTAAAACCACAATCACCGCACATCAAGAATAAAGAACAAATCATTTTCTGAAAATCAAAATGGGAAAAGTATCCTAACCAGATTCATTACACTAAAAAAATTCAATTCTAAGTTTTAATAGAGATCTTTGTCAAATCATTTTCAAGATAATGTGTTTTCTATCATTTTAAAACATTCAATGCAATGTTCAATACCACTGAACATGCTACTTAGACTACCCCAATCAAATTAGAACCTTTAAAAAGTGAAAACACTATTTATTCAACCGAATTAGAAAATATATTACGCAGATACATATTCAAATTTAACCAATGAATGTTCCAAGTTTTGCTATTATTCTAGATGTTCATAAAAGCACAACATGGAATCGCTTTCGCGAAGATACCTGTGTGTACATCTCCATAGCAGCAACCTTATCATGATTTGATTGCCTTGTCGCTTTATCACCTAATCTGTCTCAATTTTCAACAAGCCACTTCTCTTGTATGGCCCTCTATAAGGTAAAAGCATGGAAAACAAAAGCCTTATAAAATGAAGAGTAGCCAAACAGATTTTTAAAAAACAAACAACTTGAATAGATCATTGAGGAATGCAAGATACACGTTTAGACAAATGATAACATTTCTAATCCTTATTCATATTAAAATGTTTCAAGTAAAACATAGCAAGCCATCCAGCTAAATATTTGACCAATAAAGAATGTGGAAAAGACATATCTAATACAAAAAGACTGCTGCGACGTTCAGTTATTTTTATGGTCTCATGATAACCGGCATGTAATTTTAAATAGAAAATATGACAAGATAAAGTCTACATAAGACCAAGAAGAATCGCAAGCAAATCAGATATATTATCATTACTGAACTCATAAGCCCATAGAGAGGAGTAAAATTGAGCTGGTTCCTAGAAGTGCATGCAATACAAACTGCGAGCAGCAATAACTCAGGTGCCACATTGAAAGAATGAACAATAAATCCATGTTCCATTACGGAAAATAATGGCAAAACTTACTTACTATGAACCGCCTTTCAAGCATCAGTGTCAAGAAAACACGAGAAAGTATCATAGATGGTACCTGAAGCTTGTCTGAAGACAGAACAATTTTGGAATGTGAACCGCCATTCTGCTGAACACTTTGTACCAACTCGAATTCAATATTTCCAATATGATAGAACAAAAAAGAGGGGGTGGGGGAAAATCATATACCAGAAACTTCAAAATCTAAAATTCCACAACGAAAGCAGTGAGAATCCTTTTTTCTTGCTTTCCCCTTTCGTGAATTTAACTACATAGTGCTAGCACAGGACATCTAACTTGCTGCTTCATGACAGGTCAAGAACACTAAGTGTATTGTGCAACATTACACTCTTGAGAGATCAGATATCGTGTTCTTCCTTGAAACATGCAAGATACTGGAATAAAGACACGAATAAACTAGAAGACAGCAAGCATAATTATTGATTACCTTTGACCTAAACAATGGGCTTAGAATCAGACTAGGTGAGTGTTTTCCGATATATGAAAATGAAATATCAATAAACGACGAACACACACACACACACACACACACACAAACACACCCTTGTAGCATATAGGATGTGTGTCTTGATTGACGACAAGGCATCTTTAAACAATCATTGAACAAGATTGAAAGTTAGCAAATCCATTGTGACAGGTATATGGGTGAAATATTATACAAGAATGTAAGAGACAAACATGAGTATAAACAATGAGAATGGTGCCTTGAACTGTGAGTGTATATATTTCTTTGATTAATAAAAGATACCTTTCCGAAATAAAAGGAAAGGAAAGATGGACACTGCTAAAGCTAGAACAGGCCCAAACAATTCTCATATGCATGTTCTTAGGCAGAACTGACCAAGAAAAGTAACAAATGATTAAAGCGCTGAGGAGTCGCAATAAGCAACTGATTTTCAACAAGATACTGTACTGTAATAGATACATTTGATAATAATTTCTCCATCTTCTACAGATAAGATTCCTATTCTCCGTCTTCTATAGATAAGATTTCCGCGAAATAATATAATAGATGTTCATTACGCTCAAAAAAAGTTAGCTCCGCTTCTATAACAACATGATTATTCTCAAATTCTTTTGCTACTTCATGCCCTTCACACAAGGCAAAGACGTTTCTTTAGCTCCAAAGTGTACAAACGGCTAGCAATAACATAAGATTTAGGTTAAATCTAAAGCCCATTCTGCCAATAATTACAAGTGGAGAATATGAGCAACAATTGTACAAGAGAGCATAAAAAGATGCAAACAATAAAGAGCCGACCTTCTCATCCATCTCTTTAACCTTATCCTTTCTTTTTCTAATGGAAACCTTCAAGGACATATGGTGATTGTTAATATTTTGAATGCTATTCCGCAATTCCTTAACTCTAGCATCAACCTCTTGAACAAATGACATCTCCCGATCCCTTAAGGCATTCAACTCGCACTTTCTCTGTTTAATTGGAAAAAATCTTAAATAGGGGCTTCAATTAAATGTAATGAAGAAACAATCTTATGATATTGGCAAGCTACTTAAGCATGGAGTATACCTGAGCTATTTGTGCCTCCAACTGTTCCCTCTGTTCATCATCACAGGTCATCTCCTCAATAGCCGGTTCTAACAAATCCAACTTTGTTCCTCTAAAGATTTAAAACAACATTCAGAAGGTGATAGAAAAAAGCTATTACGAATTACATCAGCAAAGAAGCTATAGTACTCAATAGTAGAAACTGTTGCTTCATACACAGATAAAGCATTTGGCAGTACCCCTGACATAAACCATTTTCCGTCGTAGAGAATTTAGACCCAATCCAAATAAGCCAATTATTACAAATCAATTTTCAGTTAAAAACAGATTTTGGACTGCTCAAAAGTGTCGCTGTCCCTGATCACTTGTGTAAGATTCAATGGTCCAGAATTATATTTGACACCAACATCCTGAACCGAAGTAAACCCTGAAGATATCAACTTGTACATAAAAAATTTCTACGTTTGAAGCAGAAAACAATAAAACCTCAAGTTTTCCTACTAAAAAAAAAGATAAATTAATGTGATTAAAGATTGGGGGAAAAAACATAGGACAGAAAGAAAGAGTTGTATAAGTATGCACCTGTGAAGAAAAGAATTAAGAATAGAACCAAGAAATATCTCGGAATGGCTGGCATTATGCATAAGCAAGTCCTTGACAATGATTTGCATGGGGCAGTCAATATAATTTAAAATGGCTCGGAGGTGCTCCAGAGCAGGTTCGCGACAAGAACAGATTCGACATGATGGTCTGGATTCTTGAGGTGCTCCAGAGCCTGAAAATCAACATGATCCTGAAATTTCAGAAAGACAACTCAAACATGGTAGACATCAATAGAGTTAGGGATTTGTAAAGGAAGTTAATATATCCTCATCAAATAGTGATGTGGAGAAGAATTGCGGAGTAAAGACTCATGATGAGGTTGAAGTTGGGGTTGAGGAGGTCGGCCTCGGAGAGGCCGGCCGGAGACGCGCCGATTTGATAATCGATGGCATGCCGAAACATTCGAGCCGAGCAAGCGTTGGATACTCAAATTTGGACATTTCCCGGCGAGCAACTATGCAATTATACTCGACGTTTTGCCGTTCTTAATCAAATCGAATGCCGGGGAGGGAGGGGTGTATGAGTCGGTGGGCGGATGTGGGAGGTGACCTGCAGTCGGTGGGGTAGCAAGCGAATGGATCTCGTTTCAAGAAATATATATATATATATATATATATATATATATATATATATATATATATATATATATATATATATATATATATATATATATATATAACACAAGTAAATTTTATTTCATTTTTGGCGTGGCTATTTTCTCGTAAAATTTGAGGGAAATATATATTTTTAACAAAAAAAAATGCGAAAAAAATAGATGTCAAGGGTTACGTCTTTTTTCTTTCATAATGGTGACCGGAAGTTTTGTCAATGGTTAGAAAATTAAAATTTGGTCATTAATATTTCACTTTTTAATTACACAAAATTCTAACCATCACTAAAACAACCAAAAAAATTACCTTTAGTGATCGGAATAGCATCCTCTCACCAAATTTTTATCATTATTTCCCCATATTTTTGTAGTGTTAGCTTCTTAGCACTATATTCCATGAATTGCGTGATTATTTTGATTCTCTTTGATGCACGATTCACCACTTAGAATTTTATTCATTTCGACAGAATTTCGAAAAAATATGATATCTTTGATCTTTTCGAGTTAATTGACTTCATCTTTGTTTTAGTTTGCACAAGTAAGAGTAAATGCCCACTTCTGAAGTAGTGGCGTATTAAGCGCATATTCTGTTATGAGCCACCATTTTAAGCACGTATAACTCACTTCCTTTGGAGTGTAGTCGATAGCATATTGCTTTGATTAGAGTTGACCCTGGCTTCATCACGAATCATGTTTCACAACACTTATAAAGGCAAAGGATTTACGGATTCGGTAGTTTATCATGAGTGGGGCCGTGAGGATAGCTAAATCAATGAGAGTTCACCCGCCAAGAAAGAGAAGTGCATTGAAATATATACATCTATATTCTCTTTGGCAAAATATGAGTCGATGAAGCATAAAACGCACGAATTTTGCATAGACCGATAAACGCGAGCCTAAGAGTAATATATACTCGGTTCTCGATCCGCCTTGCCAGCTCAATTAACTAATAAATACCATGTTCGAGACTGGTTAGTTCGACTACGGGTTGACGTAATGTAAGATTGTCTGCATTACTAAGCGGTTGTGAAAGTTATTGCACACACACATTGGCTCATGACAAGAATAATGTTTAATGCATCACTGATGGATATGAGTGTCATGATCTTGATCTTGACTTAGTGAAGCATAATTGTTTTTAATTAACTTGTATACTGATCGGAGTGTCGTGTTTCTTTTCGCCTTTTTGCTCGGGATGATCAAAAGAAAAGTGATGGGTAGTTGATAACGCTCTAAATGGTACCAATAATATACCCTTATTCACCTCATCAAATTCTGCTCAAGAGAGGATAGATAGGCTCGTTATTATGTGGAATATATGTTAAATGCTATGTTAGTGTTTCCAGGATCGTAATTCTGCATCTATGTTATTTTCCCGAAGATTTGGTACTGTTTTGTCTCGTTTTGCATGTTTTATAGGATGTACCGAATCTGGAGCATTGGAGAATGGATATGGACCAAAAGAAGTATATTGGTCCAAGTGATTGGAGTCCAAGAAGGAGCCTGCTGAAGAAAAATGAAAAAAGTCGGCCCGGTTTACCGAGGGCTAGGAACGGTAAACCGGTGGCTTGTTTGACACGAAATTGATTCGTCCGCATTATCTAGGTCGGTTAGGGTTTTAGAGAGTCTTAAGTCGGCTGTTGTGTCTATATAAAGCCGCATATACTGAAATTTTTCTAATGATTAATATCTTATCAATAGTTTTCAATTACATTATACACTTTTGATGAAATAAAGTTACTCCAAGCTTTTGAGGAGTTATTTCTAGTTTTCTCCCTTCCTCCATCATATCTAGCTTGAGTAGATCGAGCTATATCACCATTGTTGAAGGTATGAAGCTTTGAACATTCCTTTTTGTCTTCAATATGGTAGAACTGTTCGTATTTATGTGTTTTAGTTAATCTGTATGTTTAAAGACCCCATAATTTACTTATTTTAATCATAATTGAGCAATGTAGATCCAGGAATATGAAAAGCTGACCCCAGTAACCCGGCAGTCTATACCGGTTTACCGATGCATTATTTAGAAAACCTAAAACTAGGTTTTACTACATCTACATTGATCGACAGGTTTAATTAACAGTAGGTTAGATCTGGCCAATCTGCTTATTGTAATTGTAAACTGGCATGAAATATGAATAGTGAAGTGCTAAGTTTGGACATAGTCTTGAATGGACCCTAGGAACGTGTTGATCAATGTCGACAGCTGTCTAGGCGGGTTAGCGGTATGAGTTAGTGCTCGATATCGGCAATTCTAGATCTTTATGTGTATGGGCTATTACTGTTGGTCCCTTGGAAAGGCTAACACAAGTTTAGAGGGGGGGGGGGTGAATAAACTTGTCACCAAAAACTAACTTGCACCCTAGGAACTGAGTTTCTCAAAACTCAAACTGAACTGGCTAACTGATATTCAATATGACTCAGCTCAGTTCTGTTCCTACCCTTTAATTATGTATTGGAGTTAGCTAATTCAGTTTAGCTGATGCTAGAACTGAACTATCTTGCAGCGGATAAGATAAATCCTTTGTGCAATAAATGTGTTAATAAGAATTCTAATCTCCTATATATCAGTTCTGTGCTGACTCAGTGTCTGACGTTTGCTGAGTGATGTGATAAAATGATTATGCAATAAATAGAACAATCACAGCGTAAAGTAAATCAACACAAGGTTTGTTTATAGAAGTTCCGGGAGGTATAATCCCGTACGTCTCCCCTTCTCCTGTGGTGTAGGAGGTATCACTAGAATCTTGAGATAACTGTTACAAAATCCTAGCCTAATGACAGTCCTTCACGACACCCTAGTTTCACTATCTACACAGAATAAAGAAAGGTGATATTGCTCCCTTCATTCTGCACACTGATCCTTCGGAGGTGGAATTGCTCCTTCACCAGCTCACCACAAACACAAACACAGTCCGTAGACTGCACCAACAGCTATGGAAACCAAGTTGTAACCGTATGAGGAAAGGTGGAGTTGCTTTCCTTAAACTATACACAGCCAACCCTTTGTCACACAAAGGTTAGGTTTAGAATCAATCAAAAGATTAATTCAGTGAGCTGTTTGATTCTTCTGGATATGGCGTTGTAGCTTCAAGATGCCTTCTTCCCCCTTAATGGGTTACTACATCTATCTTTATGATCTTCAAGGCAATTTTTTGGCTTCTCTCTTTCTAGATATGGAATCTGATTTTCTGGATCTCTCTGCTCTTGATCTGGATTAAAGATGTGTGCTTTTAAAGCTTGTCACAGATCTATCTTTTCAAACATTCCTCCCTGTGTATTTATAGGGGTAATGTAACGGTCATATAAGTCTTATAGCCTTTATACTTGTCGTTTAGCCAACGTTCATATGTACGATCACTTGATCGGTACTTTCTCAGTTTATAGTCCTTGATTAATTAACTCGTCTTTTCAGATTCTCAGTTCTTTCTTGACAAGGCCTTAACTCAGTTTTCTACTCTTATTCAAAACTGAGTACCTCGTATACTTGACATTTGACTTCAATTGAATAAGTCAGAGTACACCATTCAGTTCCTTCATTTCCTGGTAACTGATAATCTTTGTCCTTAAGATTATTCAACTTTACATGATCTATAGTTCAGTTTTAGGTCACCACAGACTTGCCTGATTCCTGAATTATAGTCACGACTTAGTCAGCTTCCAACTGAGTTTGAACCCTCAGTTCTTCAGTCTTCAATAACTGAGTTTGAGCCCTCAGTTCTTCGGTCTTCACGATAAGCCAACTGAGTCTGTGTCCGTTAGCGAACTTGTCTTCTTCAGTTCTTCACTAACTGAGTTTGTCACCTCAGTTCTTCAGTTCTTCTCATCTCAGATGTATACTCAGTTTGTTTACTATGACTCAGCTGTTCGCCTAGTTCCTATCTATTACAATGTTTGTCTGAAACAACCTATACAAGGCTCAGACTCTAGATAAATCCTATACATTTCTGTCTAGACCATTTCTTGCTTCTTCTTTCATTATGCACTATAACAGTTAGTTATGACTTCATCATCATGGGTTATAAATGAACTTTCTAAGTACGTGATGAATCATCATCAAAACATAAATTTTATTTCCAACAATTACGGACCAATTAAGGAGGGTAGCTTGTGTATAGATTGTCTACTACCATTGTTTGAGTAGATAGGAGTAGGAGTTGCACCCGTAGCTGATAATGATAATTAAAACAAAAGCTCGCGATTAATTTAAGGAAATTATGTGGGGAAGTAAACATAACGATTAACTAATCCAAGTTAGTAGATCGGTGAGAAGAGGGGAGAAATACCAAGTTTGTTTTCTTATTGTCTATTGTTGGTCAATGACCGCCTCTATGTTGCTTCTTAATTAGGTTAGAATCATTTATACTTATAGTTGTATTGTCTCTGTGGGATCGACCTTGACTCGCATTTACTATACTACGATGTACCTAGTAATATTCTTGCTAGTAATATCGACGTTAGTGACTTACACGCGATCATATACTCCTTTTGAGAACTTGCCCCTATGAAGCTTCCCAAACACACAATGCTCACAAAAGTCCAGATGCTTGACCTTACACTCCCCAAGAAAGATCCTTCTGAGAAAGAACCTGCATCCCCTTTTCACCCATTTGACCCAGTCTCATGTGCCACAGTTTTGTAAGCTGTGACTAATGAATCTCAGCAGATACCACAGCAGCAGAACCACCAACAGCTGACCCTTATAGTATATACAAGGTCCCTTTCTTGACTCCTTTGAGAACCAAAACTGAGTTTTTATAGACACTCAGCACTCCACCTAAATCCCTTGCCGTTTAAGGAACTGAGAGATACCAAGTTCTTGGTCATTTGTGGAACATGTCTAACTTCACTCAGTTTACAGAATCTTCCATCCTCTGTCCTCAACTGAACTGAGCCAATCCCAACAACCATGCAGACCTTGCTGTTTCATAGATATATGACAACCATCTATCTGCTGATAACTTGAGAACCACTCTTTGTGAGGGCAAATATGAAAGGATGCTCCAGAGTCTAGAATCCACACATCAGTATGATGTGCTGACTCTCCTACCACTAGGACCATATCCTCATCTGAGTCATGCTCAGCTACTACAGCAGCTGTGCCAGAACCGTTCTCCTGTTGTTTTTTCCTGTTTAGACAATTGGACTTTCAATGTCCCTGCTCCTTACAGTGATTGCAAACATCTGTGGATTTAGGGCCTTTGGACCTAGTATTTTGGAATTTTTCTTCCTAGACTGACCATGCTTTTTTCCACTGCTGCTAATGACTACTTGTCCAACAGCCTAATTGTCTGCCCCCTGCTGCCTTATGTCTCAGCTCCCTGGCATATAAAGCTGACCTTACATCCTCCAAAGCCACTATATCCTTCCCAACTATGAAGGACTGCACAAATTTCTCATAAAAAGCTGATAAGTAAACCAACAAAATCAAAGCAGCGTCTTTATCCTCAATCTTAATATCAATATTCCTGAGATCAAGTAATATTGTATTCAGCTTATCAAGGCGATTTCTCAACTGATTCCCCTCATGCATCCTCAGGCGGAATAGCCTCTGCTTCAGCACCAACTTCTTGGTCAATGACTTAGTCATATACGGACTTTCAAGCTTCAACCATAACTTGGCAGCGGTGTCTTCCTCAGCAACATCTGTGATAACATCATCAGACAAGCACAACATGATGGTTGAATGTTCTTTCTCCTCCAGACTGACATAATCTGTAGAACCGGCATCCCTCTTATCAGATAAAGGAGTCCACAATCCTTGTTGCTTTAACAAGGCCCGCATCTTGATTTGCCACAAACTGAAACTGTTCCTCCCTGTAAATTTATCAATCTTTACATTCATTGCTGACATGCTCCATACTAAAGAACAAACCTTTGATCACAAAATCCTAGCACCGGTTACCGGTCTTGGTGAAGATCAGCTCTGTTCAACCTGCAACTTCTCTAGATCCACGAACCAACACTCTGATACCAGTTTGTTAAAACACAGACGAGAAGCTTGCAGATTGAGAAGGATTAAAATAGAAGCAATGCAAACATAAAGTATGGAGAAAATTGATAAAACACAAAAACAAAGAGAACATGGTGATTTAACATGGTTTCCGGCATTGTGTCGACTACTCCACTGACAGAAAAGGAGATATTTTACTATGCACAAAGTCACAAGGATTTTCACACACTTGTGAAAACATACATTGCATTGATTACAACATTGGTATTTATAGGCACAATTCCCTAACCCTAACCGCCATAAGATCTTTGTCGGAATTGTCATAAATACCCAGATGTGGACCCCAGCTCCAACTGTTATCCACCAGATGAAACTCAGCTCAGAACTGAATTTCCCAGACTTGTAACCAACTGCTCAGATGCGGAACTCAGCTATACTCAGCAAAACTCAGCAGACCAAACTGACTGCTGACTTCAGAAGAAACTCAATTGCACTTGATCAAACTGACTTTCACAGAAATAAATATACTTTACTGAACTTACCATCATTTTTAGTCTCAGTCTTACAGATTAGTTCCACCAGTTTATCAGTTTGGAGATCAAGTCACCAAAATTGACACAAAAGATATTAAAAGTAATTGAAAAAGTAGGAAACTAAAGTTCCACGATGTCAACCACTTCATCATGGCGTATAACAAGAACAAACATGACTTCCATGAAGGTTACATAATTACTGTAAGTCCCTTTATACCAGGAAAAAGTCCACAGTCATAGGGAGATGAGGTGGCACAACACTGATAGGGACAACATTAATAGCTTCCTCAAAGACAAGTGGGACATGTACGTCGGAGAAAACTCGAAAGGTAAGGGCAGCCAGGCCCTCCTACGGATCCTATATGAATGCCTTGGGTGAGAGTTATTCATCTGTAAAGAATCAATACATGGAGTGAGCTATGAAACTCATTGTAGAAATCTCGCATTAAAGAGAACTAATATATGTTATTGGGATCAGGACATGGTTCCAAGTTCTCTTTTACAAAAATGAAGGATGTATAACGATCAATCAACTATTTTATCACATAATGAAAATATAATAATGCTTTAATAGATCTACTACCACCTTAAACTACAAAGAAAGAAAGATAATAAATTACGTTCATTCTTTTCTTATTACTTTAACGACCTGATTCTCATGCTTTAATGTTAAGGTTCATGCATACCACGCTATGTTTATTAGAGCCCAACATGGAAAGACTTTTCTTTATATTTTGACATACTAGAAGATTGTCCATTATTATCACCCATGGACATGAACTGCTCACCGGCACAAAATAATGCTCACATATTCTTGCCCGTGAATAGAGACTGATGTCGAGGACCCTCGATAATTCATTATCTTTTTTGATTGAAATTTTAGTATTACACATGAATTTTATCATCTTTCACGTAATTCCTTAAAACATGATTTTCATCAAACTAGAAAATATGAAATTAGCGCAGAAGGATCATACGAACTCAGAATTGGACCATTCCAATCCCAGAATGCATAAAACTTACAATGAATTCACAATTTACAGAAAAGATGGAATTGAGCTAGTGAGAGGCTGGCGCTGAGCCGGTGACCAAAATTCATTTCAGGTGTTAACTTGTCATATTACCAACATAACACATTCTTCTTATTTTTTAAAGAAGAGCCATCTTTATTTCGTCAAACTAGGAAGAGACAAAACTCGCATTTACAATGAGCCAACATAACTCATTCTAACATGCATATACCCAGTATTTATAGTCTATAAACTACAAGAACAGAAACTTATTGCATGGAAAACCACAAAACACATAGATGCATGAAATGATGAAAAATCTTTGATGCTTGAGTCCTTACCTTGACAATTAGGAGAGTTTTCAACAAGGTTTTGCTCTTCCAGAAGGTAATACTCCTCGCTTGAATAAATCATTACATTCAAACTTAAAGCACGTTGAAACCTAACTCAAACTATGGAAAATTCATTCCTAAAACTGAAAGAAAACTAAACAAACTTACTAACACTTGAAGATGCTAAAAGACAGGTGATACTTGCTTGAAATATAGAATTCCTCTAAAGTTTTGAGAAAATAAGGTAGAAATGAAGAATAAAAGTAAGTGGATTTAGTAAGGCTAAGAAATTGATGAAACATGAATGTTGCAGCTGAGAGTTATAAAAGATCACGAGGTACCAATGAATGCTGAAAATATGTATGCGTTACAGAGTTTGAAAAGTTGTAGCATTTCCCCCTCACTACTGGTGATGTACCAGTGGCCTATCCATCGGTACACCTGTGGCTGATGAATTTCTGGGGCCCTAGGTGTATCTATCATAGTTAGGCAAAACATCCACACATTAACCATTATACTTAGTAATATGTGACGTATTCAATATGTCACTTGACCCGTAAGTGATATATCCATAAAATCAGATTCGGGGTATTACATTCACCCTTTTAATAAAGTTTTGACCTGAAAACTTGCTACTCCATGATTACTGTTAGGAACATTTTATTTGTTTTGATGATGGTCATACTAACTGTTATAGCAAGCCTGAAATAAGTTATAAATATTTGTATAAGTCTTTACTTAGAGTCTGACATGTTGTATAAGTTCAGTCAGACAAGTATTGTACTAGTAGGTAGGATGGCTAAGTAAAACAGAAAATTGGCAAAGTGAAGATAGCCTAGTACCAGTAGAGAAGCATGAAGACATATGGACTGACTAATGACCAGGGAAGTCTGTGATGACCTTGGATTAGTCTAAGTGATGAAATCTAATGTTAAATATGGTGTACACTGATCTCACACAAATCAAGGATCAGTGAAGTACAAGTACTCTTGGAAAATAAAAGAAAGAATGGAAACAAAAAAACGGCAAAGTAACAGCTCTACCGGCTGACTAAAATAATCAGTGAAGGAAATCTCAACAGCGAAGGAAGAAGATTCACTAAGCCGGTCAAGCAACAGCTAAAACAGCAAAGTCAAGTATTCCATCTGCAATTTAATCAGAACGAGCAATTTAATGTAGAATCAAGCAATTAATGCAGAATCAATCAAGAACGAATTTTACGAGGACCGTTTGAAGGAAATCCGGATCACTGAAACTACGGAGAATAAAATCAAGGAGGAATCAAGAATTAAATCAAGGATTATTCTCCACATTAATTAGCCAACGGACGAAATTTCAAATCAAGGAAAATCAAGGCTATAAATAGAAGGCTTAGACAGACAAGAAACACACACATACGAGCAAATACTGAGAGCAGAAACTCTGTCAAATTTCTTAAGCCTTCTATCTGAACGTACAAGAACACATCCAGAGATCAACTCAGCATTCAGAGCATAAAGTCATATCAAGCATTGAGATTGATCAACACTTTTGTGAATTTCATTCACACCAGTTTGCAGCTATTGAATCAGAGAAGTCTGAGAAGGAGTTGCACCATTTGTGATGGCTGCTGAAGGATTTGATCCCAAGGAGTAGTGTTGAAGACTGAGTCACTGAAGCTTTTGTAGCCAGGGAGTGATAGTATTGGAGATTGTGAAGCTTGTATAGCCAAGGACAATCTTACTATTGTATTGGTGAAAGATAATAGAAAAATCCTCCAATCATCACAAGAGAAGAGTGGATTAAGGGATTACACAACCCTAAACCACTATAATTCTTTGTGTTCATTTACTTACAGCACTTTACTTTACAACTTTACAATCATACTCTGTGTGTGCATAATCTACTTCGAAACAACTTTTAAAAAGGGACTTATCCGTTGCCCAAAAGCTTTTAAAATAAGAAAAGTTTTTGAAACTCCAGAACAGTCATTCACCCCCCCTCTGACTATACTTTCACCCTTCTATTGGGACCAACAATTGGTATCAGAGTAGTGTTCCTAGTATCAAAACCTGTTCAGATCTGATTTCTGGTAACAAGGACATCACACTTTTTCAAAGTAGTTTTCAAATACGTGCTTTATATATTATATATATATATATATATATATATATATATATATATATATATATATATATATATATATATATATATATATATATACCTTTTATCTTTGATTATGGATTCTTCAAATTTCATGTCTAAAGTACCCGTATTTAATGTTAATAATTTTGATGAATATAAAATAAGGATGTTATCTCATCTTGCAGCAACTCATGAGGAGATGCTGGATGTCATCAATGATGGACCAATCAAGATAGAAAAGACCAAAAAGGATTGGACCAAGGATGACAGAAGGAGAGCAAACCTTGATTATGTTGCAAAAGATATCATTTTGAAGACTCTGGACAACAACATGTTCATGAAGATCAAAGATTGCAAAACGGCAAAAGAGACGTAGGACAAGTTGGCACTCATCAATAAAGGATTAGAGGCAGTTAAAGAAAACAAATTATCTGTTGCTAAATAAAAATTTGAAAATTTCAAGATGTGGTGAATCCATCGATCAAATGGATAACAGATTCTCAAGCATCATCAGTGAACTACAACAATTTGGCAACAAATATCCACAGAAAGAAGTCTACTTGAATATCTTGAGAAGTCTACCAGAAAGATGGAGGATCATCACTTCAGTGCTCAAGAGAACAATAGATCTTGCAAATACTGACACATTGACATTGATGTCTCAGTTAAAAGCTCATGAATTTGAACTAAACAACGAAGACGGTGCACCAGCAGAGCCACACAATGCCAGGACACTGGTTGCATCCTAGCAAAGCAAAGCGGCTGAAACAAGCAGCAAAGAGACACAAGAGCTAAAAGAACAAATTTCTTTACTAATCAAACACTTTGACAGGTTTAGTAAGAAGAAACAATTCATGGGAAGTTAATCATCAAACAAGAAGTCAAACTAAAGCAAAGACATGAAGAAAAAAGATGATGAATACAGATGCTTCAACTGCAAAAAGAAAGGACACTTCAAGGCTGATTGACCTAATGAGAAAGACAAAGAAGAAGACAAGAAGAAATAAGTCTTCAGATAAAAGAATGAGCAAGAAAGCACTAAAAGCTGAAACCAGCAATGACAGTGATGAAGAATCATCTGATAATAACTCAGATGACAGTGAAGGCACCAGCTCAGACAATGACAAAGCATGTCTATGTCTAATGGCTAAAGAAATTGAAGAAACAGAGGTACTATCTAGTGCATATTCTTCAAATGCATCCACATCTCACACTGCACAATCTTCTATTTCTCTATTAGATTCTGCAAACCTAATCTAAAATCTCATGAGTAAATTTGAAGAAATTCAAACAATCATGAAATTATGGAACAGGAAAGTGAGAATCTGAGGGAAGAAAATAAAAGATTAAAAGAAGAACTGGACAAGTTAAAAGGTGAATCAACTATTAAGGAAGTACACTGAGCTGATCAACAAGCAACATATGATCACTCATCTGGTGTTGACAGACCGGCTGAGAAATCCTCCCTACCAGTTAAGACCACCACTGCACCACTTGATGCACCAGCTTACAAACCCCCAAAAATGTTTGGATCCAGATCTGGAGGTGGCTACAATAGTCAAGATGAGAAAGGAAATAATAGACAACAAAAATTTGAACCTAGGACCAACACTGGACCTAAATTTAGAAAGGACAGACCATAGTTTCAACTACTCATCCTACACCAGTGAAGCCATAAACTAGTGCAGTGAAACAACAAAGTAAATCATCTTACTAGCCTTCTAAGGGCAAAGGATTACTAAAAGGTAAGGGAAGGCTTTACCCTTCAGAAGATGATTGGAATGTTACACCCCTAAAATACAAGAAGAAACCATTTCATGCCATGCAACATGTGTTTAGGAAAAGCCAACCCAGGCATGTTTCTGGATACAAGAGGTATTATGGAAATAGGTTTCCTCCTGCATATTGGAGAGTGAAAAAGGATGCAAATACACCTAAAGGTAGAGAATTGTATCAGATTCTATCAAGAGATATTTTTCCATGCCTTATAAATATGAGGTTGATGACTTCAACCATCCAAGAAGAAGATCCTTTGGATTTACACTTGGAGTAGGAGGCATGACTGCTAACAGGTATGGACCAATACAGTATTGGGTACCTAAACTTGCTTAATTTGTTTGGCAGGATGTCTGGTACATAGACAGTGGATGTTCTAGATATATGATAGGAAATAAAGGATGGCTGACTGACTTTAATTCTTTTGATAGAACCAAAGTTTACTTTGGAGGCAAAGAAAACCCCGGAAAGATTAAGGGGGAAGGCATTATGCTAAAGAACAATCTGAAGATTCAGAATGTGGCATATGTTAAAGGACCGAATTTCAATTTTTTAAGCATTAGTCAGTTCTGTGACAAAGGCTATAATGTGCTTTTCAGCAAAGAAGGATGCAAAGTGGTTCACAATCAAACCAGCATAGTTCTTCTTGCAGGAAAGAGGGAAGACAACATGTATGTTGTAGATTGGAAGATAGAAAAAGCAGAAACTTGTCTACTTGCCAAGAACAAACAATCAACCAGTTGGATCTGGCACAGAAGATTAAATCATCTGAATTTCAAGACTATCAACAATCTATCAAAGAAAAATCTTGTAGAAGGCCTACCTGACATTACATTCAAGAAATAAAGTCTTTGTGATGCATGTCAAAAAGGGAAATATATCAAGAGTTCCTTCAATTCAAACCCGCAACAATCAACAATAGGATCCTACATCTACTACACATGGATCTTTTTGGACCAGTTACACCTGTGAGTGTAAGTGGAAAGAAATACACTTTAGTAGTGGTTGATGACTTTTCAAAGTTCACATGGATCATATTCATGAACAAGAAAAGAGAAACACTCAAGAAGCTCCCAAATCTACTGAGAAGAATACAAAATGAAAAGGAATTGAAGATCATCAAGATAAGATCAGACAGAGAAACAAAATTTCTAAATGAAGTGATCAGAACTTACTGTGAAGAGAATGAAGTTCTACATCAACTATCAGCAGCAGGAACACCACAGCATAATGGTGTAGCAGAAAGAAGAAATAGAACACTCAAGGAAGCTATTAGAACCATGATTGCAGAAGCATGCCTACCAAAAAGATTTTGGGCGGAAGTAGCAAACACAGCATGCTATACTCAAAATAGATCTATCATCAACAAACATCATGGAAAAACACCATATGAAATATGGAATGGAAGAAAGCCTAACATATCTCATTTACATATGTTTGGATCTAAATGTTTTGTTTTAAACAGGAATCAACTACATACTTTTGATGAAAAAGCTGATGAAGCAATTTTTATGGGATATTCAGACACCAGCAAAGCATATAGAGTGCTCAACAAAAGAACCTCGGTGATTGAAGAATCAATTCATGTAATATTTGATGAACCAAACACCAGTGGTGAAGGCTTACACATTGATGACAGTTGAAATATACCTATTTATGTCATCAATTCTAACCTTAAATCGGGTTAATTATATATTTCATATTTAAATCACGTGTTTATATTTATTATTTAATGATAAGTGATTATTAATATGATAATTGGTATTTAGCTGTTTTTATTATAAAAGAGCAATTAAATTGTGTGATAAATACGATTTTTGCAGATCATGATAAATCGGGAAGATAATTATCATGCAATCAGGGAGATCTCAAGATAGAAGAGAAGAAAATCGGAGCATTGAAGAAAGGATTAATCAGATCAATTCAAAAGCGTGGAGTGGGGAACAAGTCGAACGAACCGAAGTGAAAACGCGTGAAGAAGGAGGCTCGGTCGACCGAGCCATGCCATTCGGTCGACCGAACGTATAGGTTCGGTCACCCGAGCCTAATTTGATAAATGCACGTCAATCTTCTGGATTCTCCCTATGTCGGCTACAACTCCTATATAAACAGCAGCCACGATGTTGAGAACACACACCACTACAACACAAACAATTCATACAATTTTAGATTTTGAGATTTAGTTTTATTTTCTTTATGTTCGTTCATTGTGGATTCGTCGGATTCTCCGATTAGGGAGCGCATTAAAGAGTGGGAGTCACTCTCATCTTCGAGGGTATGACTATTCAATTATGCAATCTTTATTTGTAGATCTGATATATTTTATTATGGAGTAGTTTTATTTGTATTGATTGCGTGATGTAGATTTATTTACGAACCCATGTGCTTAGGTTAGAAACGTTAAGAAGTAATCATGATTTGTTCCGGCACCGAAGCGTGTTCGGTCGACCTAGACATGTCACTCGGTCGCCCGAGTGCCGCCGTTCGGTCGACCGAGTGTGGCAATGTGTAGGGCAATATTATGATCGGCTTCGACTACGTCGATTCTCTCGATTTGGAATTAAAACGAGTAATTAAACCCGATCAACTTAATTATTTGTCATCATAATTTAACATGAAACCCAAAAAGTGATTGTTACTTAGGATATAGATTGAATCGGCATCTAAGAAGTACGCCTTACCCTAGGAATGTTGCTTAGATGAGGTTACGGTTTATACCGGCATCCCTAGTTTCGTAATTGTGTCAGAAGTTATATGAGATGGAGGCATTAAAAGGCGAAGTCACGTAGTGGAGGCACGATGATTTAGAGGGCCTAACCGGAGCTAAATCTACCTTAGGGGATGACTCCCGTAGTCATAATAATTAATCTTTAACGTTTGTTTTGTCTCGTTATCATCCTAATTCACATGGGGGAGTTATAATATACTAACGTAATCAATACTATTTATTTAGATAATATCAACCGTATTATCCGTGTTTTAGTAGTTTTTAGCCTGTCTTTGTGGTCTTTGTGTCTTGTGGTTGTCACTATTTTATTTATTGTACTTAAGTTGGTCGTAGACCGCCCTTCCAATTTAGTTCTAATAAGATAAAGTTGTGTTTTATTTGTGCCGAGTCTCGTGGGATCGACCTCGACTCTATCTAGCTATACTACAATTGAACCTAGTTCTCTTGCTAGTGAGTTAGTAGGCATCGAGTTAATAGTTTAACTTGACCTCCATCAAGTTTTTGGCGCCGTTGCCGGGGACTCGAGTCATTAAATTGAGATATAGCTTATTTTGTTGGAACTGGATTCGTGAATATTCTGTGAATAAGAGTCTGTATATTAAAACAGTGTCGTAAAAAAAAAAAACCCGTTCGGTCGACCGAACCACAGCTCTCGGTCGACCGAGAATTTATTTTCTTTTCTGTTTCTGATTCTGTCTTAGTTTTAAAACATTCTGCTTCTATTTTATTTACGTTTTCTTTTCTCAAACTTATTTCGAGTCTGTTTTAGTTTTACTTAGTTAGTCAAAGGCCTAGCCTTTACTAGTGATTAATTGTTTTATTGTTGTTTACTATTTTATAGTACGCTACTCGGAAATCGAAGGAACCGCTTGAACCTTATAATCCTGAGATAGAAAAATTTGCGAGAAGGAATAGGAAATTAGCTAGGGGACCGGCTAAACAAGGAGAAGAGGATCCAAATCTTGAGGAAAGCGAGCAAGGGGTGGAAGAAGGACATACAACCGATCATTACGAGCATTCCGAATCGAAACGAAATGGAAGGAAATCCGGTCAATCCAAACCAGGTACCTAATCCCGTTATTAATCCCGTTATCAATAATGCCAATAATGTGAATGCAAATGTTAATAATGAGAACCAAGCCCTAGTTCAAGGAGCAAGGCGCACTTTGCAAAGTTATGCAACGCCCACTATTGAACAATTCATTCCCGCTTATATAGTAGCACCGCAAGATCCGCGGAAGTCTATCACCCTAGGCCTAATGTAATTCAAATGGTGACCAATTATTCTACTTTTCATGGAGTCCAAAACGAGGATCCTGGTGTTCACGTGACGAATTTCTTGGAAATCGTTAGTACTGTGAAACCAGAATTAATCCCGGAAGGTAACATTCGTCTTAAGCTTTTCCCTTTCACTTTGAAAGATAAAGCTAAGCAAAGTGGCTTCTCTCTCAGATTTGGATCAATCACAACTTGGGAACAATTGTTGCAAAAATTCATGAATAAGTATTTTCCCTTAGGAAAAACTTTTAAGTTACGCCAAGATATCCTAGGATTTAAGCAACAACCTGGGGAGAGTTTTGATCAAGCTTGGGAGCGTTTCAAGGAAGCTATGAGGAAGTGTCCTCATCATGACATCTCTCTTTGGCTTTTAATGCAAACTTTTTATCATGGGTTGAGAGAGACTGAGAAAATTAGAGTAGACGCCTCCAGCAATGGAGCGTTTGTTCTTTTATCTCCTGAGGAGGCACAAGGGAAGATGGAGCAAATAGCGATGAATAGCCAATGGGGAGGCAATGACATAGCTACTGTGAAGATGGCCGCTGATATATTTGATGATAGTGCATCCACCAAAATCTTAGAACAACTTTCTGTTATCAATAATAAGGTAGATGGGATGCAAGAGAGGATGACAAGAGTAGAAAAAGGGGCTGGGATCGAGGTAGCACCTCAAGGTGAGAATGCCGGTACTGAAGAAGCCAATTATGTCGGGGGAGGGTATAGACCTAACCATAACCATCCTGGATTCCGATATAGTGACATTAACGCAGGAGAAAGGCCTAAACCGCCTACCCCTTATGTACCACAGCAGACTAAAACTTTTGGTTGGGAAGCTACGATAGAAAAATTGAGTAATGTCGTCACTGACAATATGGGGCAACTTTCAAAATCTATGGCTGAGTTAGCCACTAACTTTAGCCAATATTGTCAGAAGACAGATGCCAAAGTAACCAACCAGGAAGCTTTAGTTCAAAATCTCACGCACCAGGTAGGACAACTAGCTGAGCAAGTCTCAACGAGACCTCCTGGAGGGTTGCCAAGCAACACTGAGAAGAACCCTAAGGATTTGAATGCGATCATGACAAGAAGTGGAAAGGAGGTAACTCCACCATCCTTGCAAGAGAAAGTCACAAAGAATAAGGATAGTGAGCCAAGCAATGAGACTAATACTTCCAAGACTTTGCCTGAGCAAAGAACGTATAAAGAACCTGCTGGCCCTAGAGTTGAACTTTACGATAACAAGTATCCAATTTTCACTAATGTCGACCCTTCAACTCTACCTTATCCTCCACCAAAGCCGAAGCCTAAGTTTGATAATAAGAGGTATAAGAAGTTCGTGGATATGTTTAGTAAGTTACAAATCAATATACCCCTAGTTGAAGCACTAGCTGAAATGCCTGAGTATACCAAGTTTTTAAAAGACGCCGTCTCAACTAAAAGGAAACTTCTAGATTTAGAGACCATATGCCTTAATGAGGAGTGCTCAGCCATTCTTCAACATAAGTTACCCCAAAATGCAAAGATCCGGGAAGTTTTCTCATTCCCTGCACCATAGGTAACGTATGTCTGAACAAAGCTTTGTGTGATCTAGGAGCAAGTGTGAACCCGATGCCACTATCTATTTTTCGGGAACTAGGCATGAAAGATCTTAAGAAGACCTCAATCACATTGCAATTAGCGACCGTTCGTTAAGGAACCGTGTGGAGTGGTTGAGGATGTGCTAGTAAGAGTTGAAAAGTTTGTATTCCCCGTCGACTTTGTGGTATTAGATATGGAAGCTAACTACGAGGTACCATTGATATTAGGGAGACCTTTCATGGCCACTAGTAGAACGCTAATTGATGTTTACAAAGGCGAGTTGGTATTGAGAGTGAACGAAGAGAGAGTTGCATTCAATGTCTTCGACACCATGAAGCAACCTGATGATGGAGAGGATGCATGTTTCATGTTAGATTCCATTGACAGGATCGTTCAAGAATTTCAACAACATGAAAGTATCAAGGATTTTCTAGATGCTGTCTTAGAAGAAGAAGATGAAGTCAAGTACGTGAGCAAGTGAGGAGGAGAAGATGATATGGTCCGGATGTAGTAGAGGGACCCCAAGACCGGTAGAGGAAGTAAGTCGCAGAGATTGAAAGATTCTATCATAGACCAACGTGGCATAAGTACTTCGAACTTAAACTCACCGGTCAAAAGTTGAAGACCTCTTTGGAAGAACCTCCCACAAATTTGACTTTAAAACCTCTTCCCGCAAATTTGAAGTATGTATTTCTTCAAGATGAGACTTTGCCGCTAATCATATCTTCTTCCTTGACGGACTTACAAGAGGAGAAACTAATGAGAGTTCTGAGAGAGTACCGCGGAGCATTTGGATGGACCATAGCTGACGTTAAGGGCATTAGTCCTAGCGTATGTATGCACAAGATCTCTGTGGATCCTGAAAAGAAAGCGGTTGCACAACCTCAGAGGCGTTTAACCCCACAATTAAAGGAAGTGGTTAGGGATGAGGTTATAAAAATGCTAGAAATGGGAATTATATTTCCAATTGCTGATAGCGAATGGGTAAGCCCTATCCACGTAGTTCCCAAAAAGGGAGGATTGACGGTGCAAGCCAACGAGTTGAATGAGTTAATTCCGGTGAGGCTAATCATCGGTCATCGAGTGTGCATAGACTTTAGGAAACTAAATGACGCAACTCGTAAGGACCACTTTCCTCTTCCCTTCATCGATCAAATGCTCGAGAGACTGAGCGGGCATGCTTTCTATTGTTTTCTTGACGGGTATTCGGGATACTATCAAATCCACATCTCGCCCGAGGATCGTGAGAAAACGACATTTACATGCCCATATGGGACATTTGCTTATAATCGAATGCCATTTGGATTGTGCAACGCCCCCGCGACATTTCAACGGTGTATGATGTCACTGTTTGCGGACATGGTGGAAGATTTCTTGGAAATCTTTATGGATGATTTCTCCGTATTTGGAGACGATTTCGATTCATGTCTCACACATCTAGCACGAGTGTTGAAGAGATGTGAAGAGACTAATCTTGTGCTTAACTGGGAAAAGTGTCATTTGATGGTTACGGAAGGTATAGTACTAGGTCACCGCATATCCAAGAACGGTATAGAGGTGGATAGAGCTAAAGTCGAGGTGATCGAGAAACTACCTCCACCTACTAATCTTAAAACTTTGCGAGGTTTTTTAGGCCACGCCGGATTTTATCGTAGGTTTATCAAGGACTTTTCCTTCATCTCTAGACCTCTTACCGAATTATTGGCCAAGGACGTACCATTCGTGTTTTCTAATGAGTGCATAAAAGCTTTCAACGAAATAAAAAGTAGATCGACATCGCACCCGTTCGGTCGCACCGGATTGGGATCCGCCATTCGAACCGATGTGTGATGCAAGTGATACTGCTGTTGGCGTCGCTTTGGGTCAGAGAAAGGATAAGATTTTTAGGCCCATTTATTATGCAAGTCGGACTTTGAATGCTGCCCAAAGAAACTATGCAACAACGGAGAAGGAGCTTTTGGCCGTTATCTTTGCTTTTGACAAGTTTAGATCTTACTTAGTGGGATCTAAAGTCACTGTATGGACAGACCATGCGGCTCTTAAGTATCTCCTAGCAAAGCAAGATTCAAAGCCTAGATTGTTGAGATGGATTCTACTGCTGCAAGAATTTGACGTTGAAATCCGAGATAAGAAAGGAAGTGAGAACGTGGTGGCCGATCATCTGTCGCGCTTACAATTAGAGGATGGTGAGGAATTGCCTGAGATAGGAGAATCTTTTCCTGATGAACAACTTTTCTCCATCACCACCATCGGGGGACAAGGTGATTGTGCTGCAGTTTCTTCGCGAATAGAGGTTGTGAAGGAGAAGAAACAACCATGGTTTAGTTTATTTGTTAATTATCTATCCGCGAAGTATCTACCACCAAATCTCACTGTCCAAGAGAGGAAGAAATTCTTCAAAGATATTAGACATTATTATTGGGATGAGCCTTATTTGTTTAAGCTAGGATCTGATAATGTTTTTCGAAGATGTGTGCCAGAGGAAGAGTATAATGATATCCTGAAGCATTGTCATTCTTATGAAGTTGGAGGACACTACGGGGGAGATAAAACTGCGGCCAAAGTCCTCCAATGCGGTTTTTTTTGGCCGACATTGTTTAAGGATGCACACCAATATGCAAAGGCATGTCATGCCTGTCAAATGATAGGTAATATTTCAAGGAGAAATGAGATGCCACTCAAGAGCATCTTAGAAGTGGAGCTTTTTGACGTTTGGGGAATAGATTTCGTTGGACCCTTCACTTCATCATTATCTAACCGATATATCTTAGTTGCTGTTGATTATGTATCCAAATGGGTTGAGGCCATTGCTTCACCTACTAACGATGCTAGGGTTGTGGTTAGATTCTTGAAGAAGAACATTTTTACAAGGTTTGGGACGCCGAGGGCAATTATAAGCGACAATGGTAGTCATTTTTGTAATAAACCGTTTGAAAGTCGATGATTAAGTATGGGGTTCGACATAAGCTAGCAACCGCATATCACCCCCGACTAGCGGACGGGTAGAAGTCACCAATCGAGAGATAAAGCGTATCCCGGAGAAAACTCGTCAATACAACTAGGAAGGATTGGTCGTTACGTTTAGACGACGCTTTATGGGCTTATAGGATCGCATATAAAACTTCGATTGGAATGTCACCATATAGGATTGTTTTTGGAAAGGCATGTCATCTACCCGTGGAACCGGAACACCGGGCCATGTGGGCAACAAGGATGCTAAATTTTGATGAGACGTTGGCCGGTGAAAAGAGGATGTTAGAATTAACTCGCCCGGAAGAGTTTCGTTTAGAGGCATACGAGAATGCCAAGATTTTCAAGGAGCGCACGAAGAAGTTCCATGACAAAAAGATTCGGATAGGACCTTTCAAGAGGGTGATCTCGGTTCTCTTATACAATTCGCGTTTAAGACTCTTCCCGGGTAAGTTGAAATCAAGATGGTGTGGCCCATTTCAAGTACAACAAGTCTTTCCTTCTCGGAGCGGTGGAGCTATTCAATTTCAAAGACGAGTCCAGATTTGTGGTCAATGGACATCGTATAAAGCATTATCACGGGCTTCCGCCTTCGCCGAGGAGGAGGTTTTGTACCTCGATGACCCCGTCTACGAATAAACCATCTTGAGCTGAGTCGAGCTAGCGACTATAAACTTAGAACTACTACTTATCACTATCTTTTTCGTTTCTCTTTTTAATAAAGTAGCATGCGCCTATCACGGTTTTTTTCATCTCGCCATGTTCCGAGTCTAAGTTCGGAATAAACGAGGTTTTTTCCTTGATAGCCGTCATGTGAGTTTTTAGGTTTAGATCCCTTTTAGTCTTGTCCATGGCAGTATAAAGTAAAGTGGCTTAAATTGTTTTTAGATATTTATATCTAATTACTGCCACATTATTTTATAACTTCCATAGACATGGTATTTGACGATTTCGTGGAGCTTGTTTGTTTATACAGATGTGTCTGTCTCTCCACGCTGTGCCGATGATTACTCCGATATTGTTCCTTTACTTGGGAGCCGTTTCCAGAGCTAAGTCTTTCTTCTTGAACTCTCATTTATTTTTTTCATTGAGGACAATGCCATGTTTAAGTGGGGGGTAGGGGACTTAGCTATATATATTGTGCTATATGTTGAAGTCAAGGGAAACGGAATACTGAGACAATTTTGAGCCAAATTTAAAATTTTTTATGGATAAATGCCAAGTTGTTTAACTCGTACCCTTAAACTTGTGAAGTTCTTATACTTAGAATTAATAGGAAATGAACCAAGGTTGCGCGAGTACGTGGTCATGTTATACTTTTGCGATAAATTGTTAGTAGACTTAAGGATATTCATGCCAACAATTGCAAGTAGTTAGGTATTGTTCAATTACTCAACATGTGAATCGCTTAGTACCGCATGAGCTATAATAATTGAAAGAAGTATGTGTACATTGCTTAGATAATTGATTATGAGGACCCAATGTCGACATTTGTCAACTGATGTATTCTGATTTTCTAGCCAACAAAAGCGGAGTAATAAGCTTGGGACGTACCTGTGTTTTGAATGTATTAAAACACTGGGCTTGTAGTAACATTACCAAAGTAGCCCCGCGCTTGTGGTAATATTCGATGTTGTGCTTAATCTAAGATAGGGGGATGCTCTTATAAAGTTTTCTTCCTTGAGGTTAGTAGCATTCGAAAAATATGCAAAAAATTGAAACAAATTTTTCGAATTTTCAGAGGCTTCGAGTAGTACTCGGTCTCCAAGTCCAAAAACCCTATAGATACGCTCTTGCTTATTGTTCTAGTGCTTTAACCATTGCGAGGCATAAGAGGTATGAATGCGATGTTGGTGGATTTAGATATGAAGTCCGCATAAACTCTAAATCCGGCTACATTTATATAAAACCAACGCACATGCACACAATCACTTCGATTCATAGCGAGTAGTGAATAATGCTTATCTTATGAGCATGACCGGCATGAGTTGACTCGGGTTTCTTGTGTAAGTATGAGATGACCACGGAAAATGTTGTCTTGGGGAATAACTTGTTAATGCTTTGTTCGGGACGAAGCAAAGTTTAAGTGGGGGCATTTTGATGACGGTTGAAATATACCTATTTATGTCATCAATTCTAACCTTAAATCGGAGTTAATTATATATTTCATATTTAAATCACGTGTTTATATTTATTATTTAATGATAAGTGATTATTAATATGATAATTGGTATTTAGCTGTTTTTATTATAAAAGAGCAATTAAATTGTGTGATAAATACTGATTTTGCAGATCATGATAAATCGGGAAGATAATTATCATGCAATCAGGGAGATCTCAAGATAGAAGAGAAGAAAATCGGAGCATTGAAGAAAGGATTAATCAGATCAATTCAAAAGCGTGGAGTGGGGAACAAGTCGAACGAACCGAAGTGAAAACGCGTGAAGAAGGAGGCTCGGTCGACCGAGCCATGCCATTCGGTCGACCGAACGTATAGGTTCGGTCACCCGAGCCTAATTTGATAAATGCACGTCAATCTTCTGGATTCTCCCTATGTCGGCTACAACTCCTATATAAACAAAGCGACCACGATGTTGAGAACACACACCACTACAACACAAACAATTCATACAATTTTAGATTTTGAGATTTAGTTTTATTTTCTTTATGTTCGTTCATTGTGGATTCGTCGGATTCTCCGATTAGGGAGCGCATTAAAGAGTGGGAGTCACTCTCATCTTCGAGGGTATGACTATTCAATTATGCAATCTTTATTTGTAGATCTGATATATTTTATTATGGAGTAGTTTTATTTGTATTGATTGCGTGATGTAGATTTATTTACGAACCCATGTGCTTAGGTTAGAAACGTTAAGAAGTAATCATGATTTGTTCCGGCACCGAACTGTGTTCGGTCGACCTAGACATGTCACTCGGTCGCCCGAGTGCTGCCGTTCGGTCGACCGAGTGTGCCAATGTGTAGGGCAATATTATGATCGGCTTCGACTACGTCAGATTCTCTGATTTGGAATTAAAACGAGTAATTAAACCTGATCAACTTAATTATTTTTCATCATAATTTAACATGAAACCCAAAAAGTGATTGTTACTTAGGATATAGATTGAATCGGCATCTAAGAAGTACGCCTTACCCTAGGAATGTTGCTTAGATGAGGTTACGGTTTATACCGGCATCCCTAGTTTCGTAATTGTGTCAGAAGTTATATGAGATGGAGGCATTAAAAGGCGAAGTCACATAGTGGAGGCACGATGATTTAGAGGGCCTAACCGGAGCTAAATCTACCTTAGGGGATGACTCCCGTAGTCATAATAATTAATCTTTAACGTTTGTTTTGTCTCGTTATCATCCTAATTCACATGGGGGAGTTATAATCTACTAACGTAATCAATACTATTTGTTTAGATAATATCAACCGTATTATCCGTGTTTTAGTAGTTTTTAGCCTGTCTTTGTGGTCTTTGTGTCTTGTGGTTGTCACTATTTTATTTATTGTACTTAAGTTGGTCGTAGACCGCCCTTCCAATTTAGTTCTAATAAGATAAAGTTGTGTTTTATTTGTGCCGAGTCTCTGTGGGATCGACCTCGACTCTATCTAGCTATACTACAATTGAACCTAGTTCTCTTGCTAGTGAGTTAGTAGGCATCGAGTTAATAGTTTAACTTGACCTCCATCACACATCCTTGAAGAAGATGCTGCATAAAGACAAACCTATATAGATGCAACAGTACCAGCTACTATTCTGGATCACACTTTTGGTAATCAATATGAAGTACCAGCTACTATTCTGGATCACACTTTTGATAATCAAGATGAAGTACAAGCTAATGCAATAATAGAGGCACAAGATCATGAAGTTGATGCACAGCAGAAATAGTGGAAGAACCAGATCAAGCACAATTTCAACCAAACTTAAATTGGGTCAGAGATCATCCAGAAGAACAAGTCATTGGAGATGTTCAAACAGGAGTCAAAACCAGAAGAAAACTGGAGAGCTTGCTAACTTGTTTTCTGTCACAGGTGGAACCCAAGACGATAGATGATGCAATCCAAGATGCTGATTGGATCACAACCATGCAGGAAGAGCTCAATGAATTTGAGAGAATTGAAGTCTAGGAACTTGTTGACAGACCAGACATGGGAAACATCATTGGAACAAAATAGGTATTCAGAAACAAGATGGATGAACAAGGAACTGTTGTCAGAAACAAAGCAAGGCTAGTGGCAAAATGATATTATCAAGCAGAAGGAATAGATTATGATGAAACATTTGCACCAGTTGCTAGATTGAAGGCAATCAGACACTTTCTAGCTTTTGCAGCACACAAGGATTTCAAAGTATATCAAATGGATGTCAAGAGTGCATTTCTGAATGGACTCTTGGAAGAAGAAGTATATGTGGAGATACCACCTGGTTTCCAACTCAAAGGTAAAGAAGACAAAGTGTACCAACTCAGGAAGGCACTATATGGACTCAAACAGGCACCTAGAGCCTGGTATGAGACACTATCACAATTCTTGATCAATAATGGATTCAGCAAATGAACCATTGACAAGACTCTTTTCAAACTAGAAGATGGAACAAGCACTTTACTAGTTCAAATATATATGGATGATATCATTTTTGGATCAGAAGATGAAAAGCTATGTGAAAAAATTGCAAATCTCATGAAAAGCAAATTTCAAATGAGTATGATGTGAGAACTCAACTATTTTCTCTGTCTACAAATGAAACAAATGGAAGATGGAATATTCATCAATCAAGCCAAGTATACAAAGGACTTGATACACAAATATGGAATGGACACAAGTGGCACATCAGACACACCAATGTGTGCAAGGACAGTTCTTGGAAAAGATGAAAATGGAAAGAATGTTGATCAGAAGCTATACAGAGGAATCATTGGTTCACTACTCTACTTGACTGCAAGCAACCTGACATGGCATTTGCAGTTGGAGTAGGTGCAAGATTTCAAGCTCAACCTAAGAAATCTCATTTGCTAGCAGCTAAGAGAATCATCAAATATTTGAAGCACACAATCAATATACGAATTTGGTATCCAAGGATGGAGGATTCAAACTGATATCTTATTCAGATTCAGACTATGCTGGATGTAAAATTGATAGAAAAAAGCACTTCAGGAACTTGTCAGATGCTAGGCAGCAGACTAGTATCATGGTTTAGTAAAAAGCGAAATTCCATATCTACTTCAATAGCTGAAGTAGAACAGCAGGTAGCTGTTGTGCACAAGTATTATGGATCAGACAACAACTAAGAGACTATGGAATAGAGGAGAAGACAATTCCAATCATGTGTGATAATACAAGTGCAATATCAATTACACAGAATCTTGTTCTTCACTCAAGAACAAAGCATATTGATGTAAGACGTCATTTTACCAGAGATCATGTGGAAAAAAGAAATGTAATCTTGAGATATATATCCATAGAAGATCAATTGGCTGATATCTTCATAAAACCACTCAGTCATGAAAGATTTTCCAAGTTAAGAACTGAGTTGGGAATGATTGAAATTGATTAAATGATAAGGAGCTGCTAACTGGAGTAATTAGCAGAGTGACTTCACCAACTGACTGAACCTTTTCCATTTTGGGTGCGCTCACTTGGCAGGTAAGGCACTGGTAACCAGCGAAGTCGACTTCACTGATTGTTAGGGACAGTTTTGATGAAGCAGCTCAGTGAAAGACCGGCAGAGGAAACATCATGCTAGTTACTCCACCGGCTGAAGGAGCAACTTCAAAGAGAGATTGATATGGGTAATTTGACAAAAAAGAGAGGCCAACAGAAGCAGGATATCTTCTGGGAGAGGAAGTCATACGAGATTCCCCTCCAATTTCTGTTTGATCAAGCTAAAGTGAAACTTGTTCACTTGCACAAATTTCATGAGGCCAAGGTGTTGTTCACTTATGTTAAGCCATCACAAAAATAGCAAACCATATCAGGGAAGAAGAGAAAGCAACCAGCAAGTAGTAGTTCTAGGATCAGCAGATGAACCAAATCTCAGACTGCCAAAGCTCAACACAGGAGTCTACCGAGCAATGAAGACAGACCCCTTATGATCAGTGATGATGAAGAAAATCCAGAGAAGAAGCTCATCCCGAAGACAAAGAAGCGGATGAGAAAGCATACTATTTGACTCCATCAGATGAAGATGAAGAAGTGGACGAGGATGATGAAGAATTTCATCTTGCAGAAAATGAAGAAGGTGATCATCATGGTGATGATCAAGACAAAGAAAAGGACTTTGATGATAATTTTACACTTCATGATGTCATTCAAAGGAGCAAATCTTTTGAAGAAAGCCAACTGAGTGAACCTGGTGAAGAAATTCACTCAGCTGGCCCTAAAAGGCCCCCAACTTTGACCAAAGGGGAATATCAGCCGAAGAAGTTGAAACTACAGTACAATAGGAAGCAGCACAGTCCCCACCAGATCTTGGAGATGAGGGGCACCTTTAACAATCTCTATCTGATCCCGAGATTGAAGAAAAAAAAAGAAACCAGCTGATGCATCTGCACCAGCACATGAAGATGCAGAAAGAGCCTTTAATCTGGATATCAATCTACTGATTGTGGACATGGAAAGGCAGAATATGAGTAGAGAGAATCTCACAACTATTTTGAGAAGCAAGTATGACTCCATGGATCACAAGATTGAGGCCTTGATCAGTCACATCAAGGTTCAAGATGCTGTGATGGAAAGACAAAGAGATATGATATGTCAACTGAGGTCTATTCTCCCTCAGCATGTCCATTCAAGCATGGAACATCTAGCAGGAGCACTTGATGGCAAACTCAACCCCTTGGTGGACACTTTGAATGAGCATACTCAACACATTCAAAACACTGACAACATCTTGGGACATTCACTAAAACAGATTGACACACTCATCCATGTATTTGAAGCCACCAATAAAATTATTGAAGAAATGTCTGATGCTACCAAAAAGGGGGGAAGGTAGTAATAATCCTGGAAGTTCCAAGAGCAAGCAAAGCATGAGCAAAGGCATCAGGTTTCAAGAAAATAAGTAAAATGTAATAATTTTTCTTTCTCTGATTTGCCTTTGAATTATTTTATGCCCTGACTCGATGAATAAAGTTGCTGAGTTTCCATTATTTTACATAAGAAAAATGCTTACTTATGTTCAGGATTATGAGAGTTTTGGCATCATCAAAAAGGGGAAAATCATTAGGTTCATTTTATTTGTTTTGATGATGGCCATATTAACTGTTATAGAAAGCCTAAAATAAGTTAGAAATATTTGTATAAGTCTTTATTTAGAGTCTGACATGTTGTATAAGTTCAGTCAAACAAGTATTGTACTAGTTGGTAGGATGGCTAAGTAAAACAGAAAATTGGCAAAGTGAAGACAACCTAGTACCAGCAGAGAAGCATGAAAACATATGGACTGACTTATGACCAGGGAAGTCTGTGATGACCTTGGATAAGTCTAAGTGATGAAATCTAACGTTAAATATGGTGTACATTGATCTCACACAAATCAAGGATCAGTGAAGTACAAGTACTCTTGGAAAATAAAAGAAAGAATGGAAACAAAAAAACGGTGAAGTAACAGCTCTTACCGGCTGACTAAAATAATTAGTGAAGGAAATCTCAACAGTGAAGGAAGAAGATTCACTAAGCCGGTCAAGCAACAACTAAAACAACAAGTCAAGTATTCCACCTACAATTTAATCAGAACAAACAATTTAATGCAGAATCAAGCAATTAATGCAGAATCAATCAAGAACGGATTTTATGAGGACCGTTTGAAGGAAATCCGGATCACTGAAACTAAGGAGAATAAAATCAAGGGGACTCAAGAATTAAATCAAGGATTATTCTCCACGATATTTAGCCAACGGATGAAATTTCAAATCAAAGAAAATCAAGTCTATAAATAGAAGGCTTTGACAGACAAGAAACACACACATACGAGCAAATACTGAGAGCAGAAACTCTGTCACATTTCTTATGCCTTCTATCTGAACTTAAAAGAAGACATCCAGAGATCAACTCAGCATTCAAAGCATAAAGCCATATCAAGCATTGAGATTGATCAACATTTTTGTGAATTTCATTCACACCAGTTTCAGCAATTGAATATGAGAAGTCTAAGAAGGAGTTGCACCATTTGTGATAGCTGCTGAAAGATTTGTTACCAAGGAGCAGTGTTGCAGACTGAGTCACTGAAGCTTTTGTAGCTAGGGAGTGACAGTCTTGGAGATTTGAAGCTTGTATAGCCAAGGACAATCTTACTATTGTATTGGTGAAAGACATAGTGAATTCCTCCAATCATCACAGGAGAAGAGTGGATTAAGGGATTACACAACCCTGAACCACTAGAATTCTTTGTGTTCATTTACTTACAGCACTTTACTTTACAACTTTACTATACAGTATTACGATCATACTCTGTGTGTGCATAATTTATTTGAAACAACTTTTAAGAAGGGACTTATCCGTTTCCCAAAAGCTTTTAAAATAAGAAAAGTTTTTGAAACTCCAGTATAGTCATTCACCACCACTCCTCTGACTGTACTTTAACCCTTCTTTAGGACCAAGAATTAAATATTTTTGGATACTTCTCTAACATCTCATCTTCTTTATCCCAGGTAGCTTGTATGTGATTCCCAATGAATCTGAACTAAATACATTTTTCTTCCTCTTACTTCTTTAACCTTATGATTCAAGATCCTTATAGGGCATCCCTCGTACATGAGATACACTTCCAAAAGTTCTGGAAAAACCTCCTCATTGGACCATGATCCCGACTTAAAGGATCTGGAAGAAGCTACCAACCGCAGTTTCCTAAGAAATATCCATAATAAGGGCCTCAGCACAAGAAATACATATGATTGTCGTACGACTCGATCCCATGGTTTGATAAAAATAAGATGAAAAATATGCAAAAGATAGGTAGAGGGTTATTTGGTGTGAAGATATAATTGACTCTCTTGAAGAAATCTAGGAAGCACTGATTTCTCTCACAACAACTATGAAAAAACAAAAGGTTGTAAGTATGTGAGCAAGGGGATCACATCTCCTTTTATAGCAAGAGGAAAGAGAATATCCGAAGAGACACTTCGGTTCAAGACTCTTCATATTGATTACGTCTTTCCAAGTGATTTCATAAAGCAACGCTCATGGAAATAAATTGGCATTTCAAAATTCAAAAATGCAAGTAGGCATCTAACAAATTACGCCATCCACATCAGAACGGTAATACTCCGACCTTTCAGATTGCGCCACGTCATCTCTGTGTAGACCTAACCTACGACACATATCATATCTCGGGTCTAGGTGAACTTTAACATTGGTGAAATCGATCGCCTTACACGTTGAACTCTTCTAAGCTTACAACTCAAAAATATGTCTACGTCAATAAGATGTCATCTCCAACATGGCGCAAGTCTCCCTTACATCATTCAACCGACAAAGCCATAGGTCGTCATATGTGTCTCATAGCCGGCGTTTGATGTTTTGATCGCGTGCAAAGCAATTACTAGCAATAGGACTAGGTCTATAGTAGTAGAGTACTGGCGAGTCAAGGTCGATCCCACAGAGACTTGTAAGAACGCAAATTCTCGAGATTGAGCTTGTCACAAATAAGGTCTACGACCAACTACAATATAGACAGAAGTAAAATTGGTGCCACAGACTAACAATACTACGCTAGTTCACACGGAGTAAACAAGAGTTTCTAAGGTATTAGTCGAATTATGACTGATTAGTTATTCCCCCCACACATGCAATAGTCCTCCCTATTGGTGAATTTTAATTCATTATCAGCTACGGGTACAACTCCTAACCCTATCTACTCCGACCATGATAGTAGACATTCTATACGCAAGATACCCTCCTTAATTGGTCCGTAATAGTCCATACGCGATAAGTTCTAGAGTTGCCGGTATTGAGCGTTAACCCATACCGCTAACCCGCCTAGGCAGCTATCGACACTGATTAGCACGTTCTTAGGGTCCATCAAGACAATGTCCAAACTAACACTTCACTATCAGTACTTCATGATAATTTATGATGACATGCAAATAGTTGATCAGGCTACTAACATGTAAATTAAATCTGTCAATGAACGTAGCTGACGCGGATTATCATGAACTAGTAATTTACTAGGTATTCAGATCTAGCGATATAGACCATCGCAGATCTGAAGAACGCAACCACTATTTCATGATTTCTTCACCAATGAATTAGATCTATACATACATGGGGTAAAATAAACTAACTTCTACATAATTAAACTAAATAAACAATTAGCACATACTAGTTGAATAAAACAACAATAGATCTACATATTGGAAAAGACAGAAAATCATACCCTCGAAGACGAGTGTAGATCTCCCTCGGATCTCTTCCTAGGCGGCGGCTCCGTCGAATCTCCGACCCGAACTCAAAAAATAAAATAAAGAACTTTTATAACATAATAATTGTAAGTTTTAAGGTACAATGAACTCAAAAGTGGACACACTAAATTCTGAGGTGATGCCTCTTATTTATAGTTACATAAACCGACTTAGAAACACCAAGATCTACCCCTCGTCCAAAAAAATGCGTTCAAAAGATTCTGGAATCTCGGTAACCCGGGGGGATACCCCGATTTACCGAGGGTATTTTTGTCTTTTTCTCTCTGCCAACTTAGCTTGGAAGGTTCTGAAATACCCTAGGCCCAATCCTTTCGTTCAGTCCACTCCAGATTCGTCCACAATGCTCAGCCCAATATTTTGTATCCTGAAACTAATCAAATAACGCACGTAATAATATCGAAATAGGGAAAATAAACGTTAAGTGCAGATTACTTGACTCACGAACCCGACATATGATATTTAACTCAAATGGTCCATATTTATAGGTCGAAACAACAATTTTTAACTCATAATGGATAGAATGTTGATGCCGTAGGATAGACTATTTTAAGCGTCATCAACTACCCCCCACTAGCACTTTGCTCGTCCTCGAGCAGAGTTTCAAGGCGGAATGTACCTCCAAGAGCAATCCCCATCAACTATCACATATTCAATAAGGATTTCCGGCAGAATATACATCAAGCCACAATCCATTAGCTCCCCATTAATCACTACTTACCATGCATCAATGTGTCATGTGATGAATCAGTCGTGATAGTGCGTTCGTGAGGAAAATCAAGTTGTACTAACCCTACAATCTTAACTTACCTGCTCATACACTCGCTCATCTTGCCTTCAGACTAGGTTACACAACGTGGTACCTTATCGGGCCGGGCAGACTTGGGCACCGAGTCAGACTCTTAGGTCCTCATTTGTTTCTTTTTTTATGCGAGGGTTGTGCCCTTTTTGCTACGAGTTCGCTTCTCTCACTGCCTTTATTATATTTTTTTCCTCTTTTTTTTCATTTTTATTTTTATTTTTCTGGCAGATTTCTCACTATTTTTTTCTCTCTCTCACAAGTCCGTTTTGTCCCGGTTACCTTTGATGGCATTTGAGTTGCTTCCCTTTTCCTACAACAATTTGTTAAAGTATATACACAGATAAATAATGATTCCCAGTTAAAACAACTTATCATCTAATCTTAAACACTTCTCACTCAGATTATGTGCTCAAATATTGAGTGCAATGATAGAATAACAATTAATAAGTTACTACTTCCTGCAACATAATATATGCTCATTCTTCCATACTAAATTGAATACGCTATAGCTAACTTCAAATTGTTCTTGGGTTCCTTTTCTACCGATTCCTTACTCGGAAACAAGCAATAGGCAAGCTAAAAACAGTGTTAAAAATTCAAAAATTATTCCCTTTATCGATCATCCAGCTAAGAACGCCTACCCCTCACTTATCATAGACATTGTCCCCAATGACTTATAAAACAAACAATAGAAAAGGTACTTAGCTCTGGAATTGGTCGGCTGAGTCAAAATGAATCCGCGAGTGTAATCATTGGCTCCTAGGTCATCCATCTTCCAAGTTGTAATTCCATTCCAAAATACTTCCAAAAACCTGTGAGTAACATGTGAAAGGCAATAAGAAAACAAGGTGGCGGTAATTGTGCATACCGGAGGAATATGCAAAAATGGTTTAAGCCACTTTATTCTTTTATTGGCCTAAGCCAGGTGCAAAAACTTTTACGAGGGTATCACATGAGAATCGTCAAGGAAAAAACCACATATATCTCTAGCCAGATGACCGAAGATATATGTGATGAAAAAAACCTTAAGATTGTCATGCTACTTTATTGACTCAAAATAACTTAAATAAACAAAAGCAATGAATAAGGGTTTATAAATAGTTCTGAGTTTATAGTCGCCAGCTCGACTGTACTAATAGGTCTTCTTTATTCGTACTTTGGATCCGTCAACGTAAAGACTTCCAACTCAGGGTTATACATGTACTCTAAGTAATGCTTCAGCCTGTGGCCGTTCACTATGAAATCTGCCCAGAGTATTCATTTCTAACTTCTCACGCGCCTGAATTTAAAACTTTTGTGACTACAAGTGGTCCATACCATCTAGACTTCAGTTTCCCAGAAAAAAGACGAAGACGCGAATTATATACTATTACCTTATCTCCAACTTGAAATGTGCAGTTAAGAATCTTCTTATCATGCAGGCGCTTCATTCTTTCCTCGTAAATCTTTGCATTCTCATACGCTTGAAGTCTAAACTCCTCCAATCTTTTCAATTCCAACAATCTATTTTCACCGGCTAAACTTTCATCCATATTTAGAAACCTCGTAGCCCACAGAGCTCGGTGCTCGAGTTCTACTGGTAAATGACATGATTTTCCAAACACTATCATATACGGTGACATCCCAATTATGGTCCTATAAGTGGTTCTATACGCCCAAAGAGCGTCATCTAATTTCAAAGACCAATCTTTCCTCATGGGATTCACAGTTTTCTCTAAGATCCTCTTTATTTCTCTGTTCGTGACCTCCACTTGTCCACTCGTCTGGGGTGATATGCTGCTGCAATCTTATGTCTAACCTCATATCTCAACATCAATTTTTCAAACAACCTATTACAGAAATGACTCCATCAGTCACTAATTATGGCTCTGGGCACTCCAAACCTCGTCAAAATGTTTTCCTTAAGAAATCTCAGGACAACCCTGGCCTCATTAATAGGTGAGGCCACTGCCTCCACCCTTTTGGAAACATAATCAACTGCTACCAGGATGTAACAATTAGATTCTGACGATGTGAAAGGCCCCACAAAATCAATTCCCCAAACATCGAATAACTCCACTTCTAAGATACTCTGCAGTGGCATCTCATTCAGCTTAGAAATGTTACCGGTCGTTTCACTGGAATGACAGGCTCTTGTAAACTCGTAAGCAGATTTATGAATTGTAGGCCAATAGAATCCACACTGCAGTACCTTTGTTGCTGTCTTGTCTGGCCCATAGTGACCTCCAACTTCTCTAGAATGACATTGGCTCAAAATACTTAGAATCTCATCGTCATGGACGCACCTCCTAAGAATGGTGTCAGGGCACATCTTGTATAGGTAGGGATCGTCCCATTAATAATGTTTCAGATACATGAAGAACTTCTTCTTGTCCTCATTTGTGAATTCCGGTGCTAGATAATTCACTTGGTAGGTTCCCTGCTAGAAATAATTCACAATGTTAGCAAACCAAGGCTATACCTTGCCCACACTTGATGTATTTTGTCGAGGCTGAGATTCAATTTGAGCTACTATTGAGACGGCAAAAAGTTGTTCATCGGGAAAGCTCTCCCTGATCTCAGTCGGTTGCTCTTCTTCCAGCAAAGTTAATCTCAACAGGTGATCAACCACCTGGTTCTCAGATCCCTTTTTGTCCTTAATCTCGACATCAAACTCTTGTAAGAGAAACTTCAAAAAAAAAACTCTTGTAAGAGTAGAATCCATCTTAACAATCTCGGCTTGGAGTCTTGCTGGGTTAAAATGTATTTTAGAGCTGCATGGACAGTGAATACGGTGACTTTCGATCCTATCAGATATGGTCGAAACTTGTCAAATGCGAATATAACAGCTATGAGTTCCTTCCCTGTAGTCGCATAATTCCTCTGGGTACTGTTAAGGGTACGACTGGCATAATAGATAGGTTTAAATATTTTATCCTCTCTTTGTCCCAGGGCTGCTCCAACTGCCGTGTCGCTTGCATCACATATATTCTCGAAAGGTTTGTTCCAATCTGGTGCTACCAGAATTGGGGCGGTTATAAGCATTTGCTTCAATGTGTTGAATCCTTGTTTGCACTCCTCTCCAAAATTAAAAAGGCACATCCTTTGCAAGTAATTCTGCCAAAGGCGTAGAAACTTTAAAAAATCCTTAATAAACCTCCTATAGAATCATGCGTGGCCAAGAAAGGCTCAAAATGTCTTTAAGTTTGTTGGAGGGGGTAACTTCTCTATCACCTCTATCTTTGTCTTATCAACCTCCATTCCTTTCTTTGAAATCTTATGACCCAACACTATTCCTTCTGTTACCATGAAATGGCATTTTTCCTAGTTAAGTACGAGGTTGGTCTCTTCGCATCTCTTCAGCACTCTACTCAAGTGGTCCAAGCATTTATCATGCTATCTCCAAATACAGAAAAATCATCCATATAAATTTCCAGAAAGTCTTCCACCATGTCTGCAAATAATGACATCATGCATCTTTGGAATGTTGCTGGTGCATTACAAATTCCAAAAAGCATGCAATTGTACGCAAAAGTTCCATACGGGCATGTGAATGTTGTTTTCTCTCGGTCCTCGGGGGCAATATGGATCAAATAGTAACCAGAATATCCATCTGAGAAACAATGACCGCCTAATCTTTCTAACATCTGGTCAATGAATGGTACGGAAAATGATCTTTACGAGTTGCGTCATTCAGTTTCCTAAAATCAATGCAAACTTGATGTCCAGTAAATAGCCTCAAAGGGATTAACTCATCAAACTCATTAGGTTGGACAGTGAATCCTTCTTTCTTGGGCACCACATGAATCAAGCTCACCCACTATCTGTCTGCAATCGGGAAGATGATTTCCATTTCCAACATCTTTATTATTTCCTCCTTAACAACATCCTTCAGTTGTGGCGTCAAGCTCTTTTGAGGTTGTGCTACCGCTTTCTTCTCAGGGTCTACAAAGATTTTATGCATGCACACCGATGGGCTTATTCCTCTAATATCTGCAATCGTCCACCCGAATGCTCCCTTATGCTCTCTCAGTACTCTTAAATGTTTCTCTTCCTCTAAGGGTGCTAGTAATGATGAAATTTTGAGGGGAAGAGTATCATCTTGTAAGTATACGTACATCAGGTGAGATGGCAAAGGTTTCAACGTTAAGTTCCTTGGTGGCTCTTCTAACGATGATCTTAACAGCTTACCAGTCAATTGTAAGTCAAAGAACTTTTGCCACAAATGTCTATGAATTGTTTCTCCTAAATCCATAGAAGATATATGCTCTACTTCTCATACTTGACCTTCGCTATACCCAGGGCAGGTTTCCTCCTCACTTCCTTCATCTTCTTTTAGGAGCAAAGTCTCTGCTACTTCAATGTCTAGTGCCATATGCTGATATAGTTCTAAAACAAGCTCGTCTATGGCATATAGCATGTAACATGCTTCTCCATCATCTTGCACATACCTTATTGTTTTCATCACATTGAATACTACTCTGTCCTCGTTCACTCTTAGAATCAGCTCACCTTTATGAACATCTATCAATGTCTTACTTGTGGCTAGGAAAGGTCTTCCTAAGATCAATGGGACATCGTGGTTAGCTTCCATGTCTAGCACTACAAAGTCTACAGGGAATACAAACTTATCAACTTTCACCAGAACATCCTCCACCACTCCACACGGTTGCTTCATAGACCTATCAGCCATTTGAAGGGTTATATATGTTTCGTCAACTCTTTCATTCCTAGCTTATGAAAGATTGAGAGTGGCATTAAATTGACACTGGCTCCAAGATCACACAATACGTTGTTTAGGTATACTCCTTCAATTGTGCAAGGTATGAGGAAGCTACCCGGATCTTTACACTTAAGTGGCAGTTTGCGTTGCAAAACTGCCAAGCATTCCTCGTTAAGGAAAATAGTCTCAAGGTCAAACAATTTCATTTTGGTAGAGACTGCATCTTTCAAGAATTTTGCATACTCTGGCATTCCGGCCAGAGCTTCTAACAAAGGTATATTCACTTGCGATTTCTTAAACATTTCTATGAAATTTTTATAACGAGCATCATCATTATTCGGTTTATATTTTTTTAAGGGGATATGGTAAAGTGGCAGGATTAATAGTCACAGTTCATGAAGACTTACCTGCTGCCTGCTGCTGCTCTGCCTGCTCATCTATTGAATTTTCAGACTCCCGGTAAATCGGCGTGATGTCCCGGTTTACCAGCCCCTCTTTTTCTCCAGATTCTGCCGTGTTCTGCTGCTGACTGCTTTCGATTCTTCCTGGACAGTTGGTACAATTGTCCCAGACAGTTCCTTTCCACTTATAGTTATAATTGCATTCACGTCCTTTGGATTCTTTTTCAGTATTACTTGGCAATCCTCCCGGAGGACGGGCTGACACTTGTTCGGCGATCCGCCCCACTTGGTGCGACCGATTCTGCACTAAGGCTTCTTGACTGGTCATTCTTGTCTCATTCTTCTGACAATATATGGTGAATTTTGTATTCAGCTCAGTCATGGATTTTGTGAGTTTATTGACCGTATCGGTCACAATTGATCTCATTTTATCCATGGCTGCTTCCCAACCACCTGACTTGTTGAATTGAGGCATGAATCCACCAGTTTGTCTTGGTCTCTCTCAACCGTTAGGATCACTTAGTCAAAAACCAGGGTGGTCATGAGAACCTGGGCGACATCCGCCCCTATAGGGATTTCTTTGCCTCCCTATATAGTTCACATCCTCGGTGTTGGTTGCTTCGATCTCTTGAACTTTATCAACCTTGGCAATGCATTCTTGCATGCCATCTATTTTCTCGTTCATCGCCATTAGCTGGTATAAGATCTTCTGAGAAGTATCTTCTCCAAATATGCCTTCAGCTGCCTTTGCAGTCTCAATTTGTTGCATACCCTATTGGCTTGTTAGTGCTATCTGTTCCAATTTCTCTTCAGCTTGTTCAGGTGATAACAATGCAAAACATCCGTTGCTCGATGTATCAGCTCTCATTTGTTCACTCGGCCGTAATCCATGATAGAAACTATGCATTCGTACGAGAAAAGTGATATCATGGTGAGGCATCCCCTTTGTGCTTCCTTAAATCTTTCCCAAGCTTCTTTGAATGTTTCAGTGGGTTTTCGCTTGAAATTCATAATGTCTTATCTCATTTGTAGTGAAATCTCAGGCGGGCAGTACTTGTTCATAAATTTCTACAGTAGATTGGCCCAAGTTTGGATCGATCCTGGTGCTAGAGACAATAACCATATCTTCGCATTGTCTTTCAGAGTGAATGGAAACAACTTCAGCTTAATGTTATCTTCAGGCACTCCTGCTGGTTTGACTGTGCTGACTATCTCTAAGAAGTTAGTGACGTGTGAACTAGGATCTTCGTTCGGTACTCCATGGAAGGTAGTGTAATTGGTCACCATTTGTATCACGTTTGGCTTAGGGTGAAAGACCTCAGCCGCATTCTCTGGCTGAACAATCGCTGGCACATACTGCTCAATCGTCGACATTGCATAACTCTGTAGAGTTCTCATATCTCCTTGTACCACAACTCCTGATCCATTGACTCTTCTGTTTTGTCCATTCTCTGCCATGGTGTTATCTATATCCTCCAAAGGTGGAATTTCTTCCTCCTTCTCGCTGTGATCTCCTTCGTGTGAACTCACATCGTCCGCCATGCTAACAATATTCCCTCAAGCTTCATTCCTCTTTTTTCTAGTAAACTTTTTGATTTCAGGTATGAATCTCTTGAGTTTGGCTGCTGAACTTCGTGTAGCGTACTACAAGACACAAAAAGAAAATAAAAAGTTAGTGACTTGCCTCGCCGGCTGTTACACACGCCTGGCAGACTCAAAAATATAGACTTTTACTACTGACTCGACGCTGAACTGGCAAAACCAATTTTGCCCAAACTGGGACCCCCGACTTACCGCGGGTAACCCCTGATAAACCGGATGCAATTTTTTTCCGATTTAAACATAACTGACTCTCTATGACTCAAGTATAAATAGACTATAAAACAAACTCAATAAAATAGACTCAAATATATACAAATACTCAATCTCAAATAAAAAGTATTCTTGACACGAGTCCCCGGAAACGGCACCAAAAAATCTTGATCGCATGCAAAACACTTACTAGAATTAGGACTATGTCTATCATAGCAGAGTACTGGCGAGTCAAGGTCGATCCCACAGAGATTCGTAAGGATGCAAATTCTCGAGATTGAGCTTGTCACAAATAAGGTCTACGACCAACTACAATATAGACAGAAGTAAAATTGGTGCCACGGCCACGCTAGTTCACAAAGAGTAAACAAGAGAATCTAAGGTATTAGTCTAATTATAAGTGATTAGTTATTCCCCCCACACATGCAATAGTCCTCCCCATTGGTGAATTTTAATTCATTATCAGCTACGGGTACAACTCATAACCCTATCTACCCTGACCATGGTAGTAGACAATCTATACGCAAGCTACCCTCCTTAATTGGTCCATAATAGCCCATACGCGATAAGTTCTAGAGTTTCCAGTATTGAGCGTTAACCCATACCGCTAATCCGCCTATGCAGCTATCGACACTGATTAGCACATTCCTAGGGTCCATTAAGACAATGTCCAAACTAACACTTCACTATCAGTACTTCATGCTAATTTACGATGACATGCAAATAGTTGATCAGGCTACTAACATGTAAATTGAATATGTCGATCAAAGTAGCTGGCGCCGATTATCATGAACTAATTTACTAGTTATTCAGAGCTAGCGATATAGACCGTTGCAGATCTAAAGAATGCAACCACTATTTCATGATTTTTTTAACAACAAATTAGATTTATACATACATAGGGTAAAATAAACTAACTACTACATAATTAAACTAAATAAACAATTAGCACATACTAGTCGAATAAAACAACGTGTTGGACATATTTTAAGTTTTAGTGATGAGTGCCAGACTAGCTGTTATAGAGCAAAGGCAAAAAGATGTCTAGATTAAATGTATAGGCTTATTAGAGTTTGATCTTTGTATAGGTTTGATCAAACAAGCACTGTAAAAGGTCAGCTGACTATCATCAGCAGACTTGTCTAGGTCAGGAAGGTACCTGAGTCGTAGACTAGTTTAGGAACCTGCTGAAGACTGAAGGCTGAGGGCTCAAACTCAGTTATTGAAGGCTACGGGATCAAACTTAGTGTTCTAAGTCAAGGATATGGAATCAGAATAAAGGGAAGTCTGTGATGACCTAAATTGATTACATATACCTTCTGTACAAGGTCTAAGTTCCATATGTCAAGTGGTGATTGGAACTTAGTTATGTTCAAATTGGTGTAATCTAACTTCACAATTAAAAGTTAGATAAAAGACAGTCAGCAGAAGTGTCTTAAACACAGCAAACTTCAGTCAGCTGACTGACGAGTATTTTAGCAGACTTACATACACAGGAGCCTGCTGAATGTATATTTCGATTTAATCGAAGGTTACATTGGAATATTACAAGGATAAGGACAGATAAAAACTCTTGATTTTGTCAACAAATCAATGGTTAAGATTAAAAGGACATTGGAAAGAGTCAGAGCTTTATCCAATGGATACAAGTCAAAAGGTGGACAGTCTGAAAATTGTCAAAAAGTAAATTGACAGTGTCAGTACTATGTACAGGGACAGAATGCAAGTCAAGATGGGGACAAATCTGAAACGGCTATGTTTTGAATTTCAAACATAAGTCACAAGGATTCTCACCTATAAATAGAAGACCCCTGATACAGAAACAAGTGATGAATTTGGAAGAAAAACAACAGTCAATCTTGAGCCAACAGAATATTATCAAGAAATCACCCTGCCGACGTTACTAAACTTAAAGTTATTGATCTAGTAAATTCTTCAAGTGTAACCTGCTATCAAGTTACATCAAGTTCACACACTTGAAGACATCAAGATGCTGATCATTTCATCCTGATCAAACTGCTGAAAGCTGAATCACTTACTTCATTCAAACTTTCTTTCATAAGAAACCTGCTGAAAACAGAGAAGCACTTAGGTGTCAAGAACTGTTGTTTGTGATGGACCTGGTGAAGAGGCAATCCTACCCTTCAAGGACCAGTGGAAGACTTTGGAGTAGCAATCCTACCTGTTCCGAGTGTTCAGTTTGTGAAGCCATAGTTATTGGTGAAGGACAGACAACTTAGGGATTTTTGTAACTGCAACCTCAAAGATCTCTAGTGAATTACCTCCAACATCACATGAGAAGAGTGGACTGACAGGATTACACCACCTGGAACCACTATAAAAATTGCCTACTTACTTTCTGCATTTAGTATATTAAGCACATCAACTCACTGAAACTAGCAACTGAATCACACACTCACACTACTGAGTATCTAATACTTGATATCATATCTTAACAACAAGTAATAAGGCTTAATTTGAATATATTCAGCTGCAACAAATTCAGTAAAATCAACAGTCAACAGACTACTGAGCAGTCAGCAGGCTTCGAACTTGCTGAGTTTGTTAACTCCAAAAGTTTTAAGTGTTAAGTTTATTCCCCCCCTCTAAACTTAACCAAAGCCTTTTCCAGGGACCAACAATTGGTATCGGAGCCGTGCTTCTGTTCTGAAGTAATCCTACTTGTTGTGCTTGTGAAAATACTTTGAAAACTTTTTCAAGTTTCTGATTTTCAAAGCTTTGCATCATGGATAACAACCAGTATGCTAGAACAATCTTGATGTGTTCTTTAGATCATTTTGATGAGTATAAACGTCGTATGCAGGCTTTTCTAGCTGCAACTCATGATGAGATGATGGATGTGCTGACTGATGGACCACTGGAAATCGCAAAAGCTATAACTGTAGATGGTCAAACTCAGTACATTCCAAAGCCAAAAAGAGAATGGAATGCTGAAGATAGAAAAAGGGCAAACCTCAACAATATTGCTATTGATATCATATACAGAACCTTGGATATCAATATGTACATGAAAGTGAAAGATTGCAAGACTGCAAAAAAACTTTGGGATAAGTTACAATTAATCTGTGAAGGCACTGATGCAATCAAGAAGAACAAAATCAGTGTGGCAAAGAAGAAGTTCCAAGATTTCAAAATGAAACCAAATGAAACCATTGACAAATGGAATCAAGATTCAATGCCATCATCGATGAACTCACCCTACTGAGTGTAAACTACTCAAAAGAAGAAATCAACTCAAATATCTAAGAAACTCTACCTGTAAAAGAAGTTTGGGAAATGAAGGTGACTGCAATAGAAGAAATGAGAAGTCTACATGAAGAGGATACCTTCAAGTTATTTTCAGATCTCAAGGCTTATGAATTCAGTAAGAAACTTGTACCTGAGACTGAAAAGGAAGAGCCAAAGACCACTGCTTTGGCTGCCACACATCAAGAAGAAACATCAGGAGCTCAAGATGATCTACTGGATGAGATGCAAGAGCAAATTGCCCTACTGAGCAAGAAAATCAGAATGATGAAAAATGAAAGGGGTTCTCCAAGGAATTTCACAAAGAAATCTAGTGAAAAGAAGAAGGAGGAATCCAAGAAAGACAATGATTACTTGTGCTTTCAATGCAAGAAACCAGGACATTTCAAACCTGACTGTCCTGAACTAAAACAGAAAAGGGAACCTGATTATCTTTGCTTCAACTGCAAGAAGCCTGGACATCTCAGACCTGATTGTCCAGACCTACTAAAGAGCACAAAGTCTGTTATCCGGACCTACTAAAGAGCACAGTCTGTGGTCCAATCTTGTTCCTCCACTACATTCAAATCTGGAAAGCCTTATGGTGATAGAACAGGCCTTGGAGTTGGGACTCAACAATCTAATAAGAGTGGATCCAGTAAGGTTACTGAACCTAGTACCAGAATTGGTCCTAAGTTTGTGCCTGCACAAGATCCAACTCCCAAAAAGGTTGTTGAGACAGTGAAACCTACTGAGAATGCTTCAAAGAGGCAAAAACAGAAGTCAAAAAGGACATTAGTACCTAACAAAAAGAATAAATCTAAGAGTAGGACTGCTGTACCTTCTAGACATGCTGATAGCAGACCTGCTACCAAGTCTGTTGGACCACAAAAGGGCAAAAATCAGAAATATTCCAAGGATAAGAATCCTAAACCTAAAAATGTCAATCATTCTAGGGATACTTATCTCAGGGGGAAAGGTAGACTATTCCCTACTGATGATGATTGGAATATTCCTGCACCTACTGCTAGAAACAATAGATATAACCATACTGCTAGGGTAAAACCTTAGCAATGGACTCAGCAGAGGACTTATACAAGACCTCAGCAGGGACCTCAGCAGACTCCATATTACAGGGCTATTCCTAACAGACAGCAAACCTATGGTTATGCTAGTGCTTTTAACAATAAAAATCACTCCAAACAAAATTACACACCAAAAGGCCGGAAAGCATATGTGAGTCCTACACAACCAAATTTTAAACCTTATGGATGTGTAGAATACATGTATGAACAAAAGTATAACACTTTTCAAAGAAGACCTTATGGAAATTTGCCAAGGGTCATGCTTACCACTGACCACTATGGACCTAAACAGTTTTGGGTACCTAAAATACATTAACTTTGTTTTGTAGAGTGTCTGGTACTTTGATAGTGGATGTTTCAGACATATGACAAAGAATAAGCACTGTCTGACAAACTATGTGGCAAAGGATGGTCCAAAAGTGAATTTTGGCAACAAGAACACACCAGGATACACAAGAGGATATGGCACACTTGTGAGAAATGGATTAACTATCAGGAATGTTGCATTTGTGGAAGTACTGGACTACAATCTACTGTGCACTGGACAGTTTTGTGACTGTTGGTCCCAAAGAAGGGTAAAACTATAGTCGGGGGGGGGGGTGAATGACTATAGTGGATTTTCAAAACTTTTCTTATGTTCAAAAGCTTTTGGGCAGCGGATAAGTCCATTCTTAATTTGTTGTTTCAAAGTAGTTTGGTTTATCACAGATATAGATTATGACTTAGGCAATTTAAATGGATGTAGTAAAGTAAATTGCAGAAAGTAAATTGACACAAGGTTTATAGTGGTTCAGGGTGGTGTAATCCCTTAATCCACTCTTCTCCTATGATGATTGGAGGAATTCACTATTGTTTTCACAGATACAATAGTATGATCGTCCTTGGCTTCCCAAGCTTCACAATCTGCAAGACTATCACTCCTTGACTGCAACAGCTTCAGTGATTCAGTCTCTCTTGTCGCTCCTTGAGATCAAAATCCTTCGGCAGCCTATCACGGACTCAACTCCTTCTCGCATTGCCTCTCGATTCGGTTGCTTCAATTTGATGTGAATGTGATTCACAAACTTGCTTGATCAATCTCAGTGCCGAATACGACTTTGTAGTTCTGTAGTCTGAATTGATCACTAGATGTCTCTTTTTAAGTTCAGAGAGAAGGCTTTTTAAATTGATAGAGTTTCTGCTTGATCTTTCTTTTTCAATCGTTGTCTTTCTTTGTCTGTCAATGCCTTCTATTTATAGCCTTGAATAACCTTGATTTTGAAATTCCGTCCGTTGGCTATATTAATGAGTGAATAATCCTTGATTGTATTTTTGATTCCCCCTTAATTGCATTCTCCTTGATTTCAGTGATCGGATTTTTCTTTCAAACACATAGCAGAAAATCCATTTTTGATTGATCCTCTATTGATTGTGCATTTAATGCATGATCTTCTGTATCTTCAACATATATCAAATCTGATCTGGAAAGTGTTACTTCACCGTTTTTTGAACGGTTGAGTGATCCTTCTGACTTAGCCGTTTTAGATCTTCCTTCACCGTTTTGTCTTCACTAAGCCGAAAGTTAGTTTACTCAGCCGATTCACTGTTTCCTTCTTTGCTTCGTTTTAAAGGAGAATCTTTGTACTTCACTGATCCTTGATTGAGGTGAGATCAGTGTACACCATATTTGAATATTAAGTTTCATCACATGAAACATAACTTGGACTTATCCAAGGTCATCACGGACTTCCTTGGTTATAAGTCGACCATAATGTCTTCATTGTTTCTCTCCGCATTGGTGCTTGGTCGGCTTCACTCGCCGAAAGTCCGTTTTTACTTTGCCGTCCTACCAACTAGTACAATACTTGTCTGACTCAACTTATACAACATGTCAACTCTAAGTAAAGACTTATACAGAGAATTCTAACTTATTTCAGGCTTGCTATAACAGCTAGTATGACCATCATCAAAACTTAATAAAATGTTCCTAACAATTTCCCCCTTTTTGATGATGCCAAAACCCTCATAAGCCTGAACATAAGTAATCTAAAATTTTCAATGATAATCAACAGAGTAGATTTCAACAATTTTATTCATCCATCATAGGGCAATAAGATATTGCATCTTTTTATTCAAACGACAAAGGCAAATGATAAAATCAAATTGAATTAAGCAAAAGGTTTACTTCGCAAAAGGTTTACTTCTTCATTTCTTCAAACCTGATGCATTTGCCTTTGTTTTCCTTGCCTTTGCTGCCCTTTCCCTTCTCTGTTGGGCTTGCCTTCTTTTCACTGGAGCTTTCAGGCTTAGAGCTTCCTTCCCCCTTTTTGGCAGCACTAAAAAGTGCTTCAAGATTTGTCGTTGCTGTGTCCGAATCAGGGAGAGGACCATACCTCCTTTCCAATATCTTGTTGTTGGCCTCACCAACTTTGATTAGAAAGTCCAGTTGCTTGCCAGAATGCTCCATGACCTCATCCAGATGTTGAATTTGTTGAGTGTGAGCATTGAGGGTGTCCACCAATGGCTTGAGATTGTTGTCAGTCGTCTCAGCAAGGAACTCAAGATTGGTTTGGACATGATGAGGAATGAGTTGCTGTAGATTGAAAAGTAAATTTCCTTGTCTCTCCATGACCTCATCTTGGATTTTGATATGGTTGATGAGGGCCTCAATCTTGTGGTTGAAGGAGGTTGCTTCACTCCTTAAGGCATTCTTTAGATTTTGCCTGCTGTAGTACTGCCTTTCCATGTCCACAATGAGGGGTTGAATGTCCAGATTGAAGACTCTTTCTGGATCAATTTCCTCTGGTGCCACATGGACATCCTCTTCATCATTTTCTTCCTCAGCATCTCCATCTTTTTCTTGCTCATTCTCCACTTCAGTTTCTCTTTCTTCCTTTTCTTCTTCTTCCTCTTCCTTTTCACTTTGTGCTTCTTTTTCTCTTTCTTCCATCTGTTCTTGTTCTTTCTCATTAGACACAGGGTCATTTAGATGTTGCTGTTGAGTGTGGACTGCTTCATCTGTCACTGTTCCCCCTTGTGCAATTGTGGGGGAGTTGACAAGTTCTGCTGAGTGAGCTTTATCAGCTGGCTTACTTAGCTGGTTGTCAACTTTGCCTATGCTTTTGAAAAGCACTTCTTGAAGAGTCAGTTCATCATCAGAAATCTCCAGATTTTCTTGACTTGCTTCAAAATGATCACTCTCTGAGTGTTCCTCCTCTGACTCAGCTTCTTCCTCATCTATCTCCTCTTCTTCAGATGAAGTGAGTCTATATCCTTCCTCACCTTCCTCAAGGTAGGTGATTTCCTCTTACTACTTTTCTTCTTCTGTTGCTGTGTCATCACTTATTGTCACAGGCTCATCCAAGTTGCTGGTGCCAGTCATAGTGGTATTCTCTTGTGCCTTCTGGGATCTGGTTCTTCGTCCCACTCCTGATCTGCTGGTTTCAGGTTGTTTCCTCTTTCTCCCAGCAATGGATTTGGGTTTCATGGATGCCTTGATGTAGGTGAACATTGTCTTGGACTTGTGTGGTGACTGCAAATTTGTGGGTTGTACTTTCAATGCGTTGAATAGGTGCTGAAAAGGGAATCCATATGATTTCCTCTCCCAGAAATCGCCCTTTTTCTGTAAACCCTTGCTTGGTGCCGTAATTGATAAATCGATTTCCTTTTGAATTTGATCCTTCAATCTATTGAATACAAAAGTTGCCCAGTCGAATTTGATGCGTTCGTAGATTATGGCCATCAGTTTGATCCGTACCTCAGTTAGGTTTTCCATTGACCCCTTTCTGCCTTCAATATTCTTGGTGATGACCGGTGCAAATTCAGCAAACGGAAGTTTGAGCTTTGATCTAGGTAGATTGTACGTTTTGTTGTTTTTCTTGGGACTTTTGGCTATCTCAGCCCAGAATTTTGTGATGTCTGTCGTCACAAGCTTGACATTGGCAGGACCAATTAAGGGGAGTTGAAGGTATCTGTTGAGTGCACCAGGTGTGATGACTATTTCTCTTCCAAAGATTGAGCTTGCTATGCAATCGACTTCAGTCTTCTTTGTGCTGGGCACAAACTTGGCATTTTTCCAAAATGCTATCAGGTTTTCATAGCAGATTCCAGTTATTGGGGGGGTTTAGGAAGGTCATCAGCCCCAAATTTGTACAGCAATCGACCAAGCGTTGTGCTTGTGCATCGTTATCACAAAAAAGAGAGGTAGTATTCTGGTTTGAAAAACGAACCAGTGATGATTGATTTTTCGTAGTATTTTTCAGTTGGAGAGATTGTGGAGGATGAAGCCATTGATATGCAATGGATGATTAGAACAGAATATTTCGAGTTTTCAGAGAGAATCAAAAGTAGGGTTTGTAATTTTGCAAGAGGATGTAAAGATTTCTGAAAATCTTTAAGTAGCCTTTATATAGGTTGATTTGGGTAGTGTGAACGTGGTTTGAATGTGGAAGGATTTTGTGACATAATGGCGTGATATTGTGTATGTAAATCGCGATATTCGAGTGTAATGGGGGAGTGGATTGAGGCAAGTAATGATAGAGCCCGGGAATCGAGGCGTTTGTAATTCGAAAAAATAATATGGTTACCTCCACGATTATAAATTGATTTCCACGTGTGTAATCTTCCACAGAATAATCCTCCATAATTTCCTTATTCTCCACGTGTCAAAAAGGATTGATTTTGTTCACACTTTAATTTGTCCAAGTCTTTATTTCGGTGGAGTGCCTTGGCTGGTCACTTAGCCGATGTAGTGATTTTTTTTACTGAGCTGCTCCATTTAACCGTTCCTAACAATCAGTTAAGTTAACTTCACTGGATACCTGTGCCTTACTTGCTACATCCTCTGTAATGGCAAATGGTTGAACAGCTGATGAAGTCACTTAGCCGATTACTCCAGTTAGCTGCTCTTTGGTACTTAGTCAATTTCAATCATTCCTAACTCAGTTCTTAACATGCTAAATCTTTCATAACTGAGTGGTTTAGTGAAAATGTCAGCCAATTGATCTTCAGTGGGTATGTATTTTAGGATGACATCTCCTTTTTCAACATGATCTCTGATAAAATGATGTCTCACATCAATGTGCTTTGTTCTTGAATGCAACACTGGATTTTCAGTAATAGATATTGCACTTGTTGATGACGGTCAAATTGTACCCGTAAAAGTCATCAACGTTGACCTTAAATCGAGATTAATAATATATATTTTATAATTAAATCATGTGTTATATTGATTATTTAATGTTATGTGATTTATAATTTATAATTTGGTATTTATCCATTTTGTATTATTTAAAAGAGATAATTTGGTATTTATGTGTTTTTATTTATAACTTGGTATTTATCCGTTTTTATTATTTAAATATGATTTACTTTGGGATAAATATTTATTTTGTAGATTGAGATAAATTTTGGAGGATAAATGCAAATGGAAGAATTAAATCTCAAGATAAATCAAAGGAAATTCAAGATAAAGATCGGATAAGCACGAAAAGAGGAGTAAGGCATGACAAGAGTTGGCGCCAATGGGGGCGCATTTTGCATTTTATTTTTGAGATCGGCCGGGAGTTATCTCTTATTTGTTTTGATATTTTGAAGTATATCTCTTAATTAGCTTGAACCCCTATAAATAAAGGCATGTCATACACGCCATACACACTCTACACGACCAAATACACTTCAGACACTTTTCTCAGTTTATAATAAAATCCTCAGTTTTTCTTAGAGCAGTTTTTATGCAAGTTCTGCAATAATGTAAGTTCTTGTATTTATTTGTTCTTTGTTCTTTGTAATTAAGCCCCCAATTATTGTTTATCGTTTGAGGTTGTTCGTTCTTCACCGAACGATGTAGATCTAAGGATACGATATGAGGCAGTGGGGATTCCTTGTCTATAAGGATCCACACGCCCAGATCTGTTATCCGGTGGCCTATAGATGACTTTGGTATGATCGACAACCGTGTTTTTAGTAGATCTATATAATTGCTTTATGAATCTTTATTTTATCCGTTACGTATGTAGAAACGCTAAGATTTAGGTTTTCGCCGCGTCAATCTAGCCACGTCTTTATGGTGTGATTGTCCACCTAGAATTTCTTATCTTAGTAGGTATGGCTACGGCTACGTTGCTCGTCTGTTTTAATTAGCGTATGATTAGGAAATACCAATATAGGGCTCCTAGGTCGGCTCATGAATTGATCTTCCGGGACTTTCAGGGAGATCTAGATCTGTTCTGTATTTGGGAATTGTCGACACCTAGATATACGTAAATCGTAGATTAACATGAGACCGTCCAGGTAATTGTTAATGGGACAGAGACTGATGCGATCGCTTAGGAAGTACGCCTGAACAAAGGAATGTTGCCTAGGTGAGGAATACGGTTAATATCGGCATCCCTAGTTTTGTAAGCGTGCGAGTCATATGAGATGGAGGCCGAAAAAGCGAAGTCACGTGATGTAGCATAGTGATCTGGATGGCCTACCCGGAGCTAGATGTAGTTTAGGGGATGACTCCCGTAGCCAATATAAAAGAAATACGGATTGGATTAATAGTTGTCGAGTCTAGCTTAATTATATAGAATCTCTAGATCCAAACAATAACATGATAATTGGGGAGATTAATTACGTTGTTTATGTGTTGTGTCGAGTCTTGTCGTTTATCTTTTCTTGTCTTTTGTTGGTCGTAGATCGCCTTTATGTGCTCGGCATGAATGATTAATTGTTTGTATATAAATGACCCACAATTGGTTCCCTGTGGGATCGACCTTGATTCGCTATAGCTATACTACGATGGACCTAGTCCTCTGCTAGTATTGGTTTATGGTGGTCAAGTATTTTATTATCACTTGATCTACGTCATCAAGTTTTTGGCGCCGTTGCCGGGGAGCCAACGGTCAATTTTATATACAAATAATTTTTTATTCATGTCCAGTTTTCAGTTTTAGAGTCTGTTTTTACGTTTTTTGAGTCCCTCTGGTTGTCCGCCTTTCGTGTAAAAATTCCGAACCGGAACAGTGGTTTCGCTCCCGGCCGAGACCGCCTCGCCGCCGCGCCGAGCTCGGTTGTTTTATGGAATTTCGCGTGTCTGTTTATCTCCGTGTGTTTAATCCGTAGGTCTGATAGCAGCATGGGAAACCATGTTAAAATCAGTCTACGGTCCATTTTGTTTTTCTTCTGTTTGCAGAAACCAGAGAATAAATAATCCGAGTCAGTACTTTTTCGTGGGCGCTGAAAAAATAACCCAGCAACATGTGGAGCTACGAATCTACGATGGGAAAAGCGATGGAAGCAATACCTTTAAAGCACCAAGATGGCTCCGAAAAATTTTTAAGGTTCGAATTGTTCGTGGTACAATATTGTAGGCAAGGTACACCCTTTTTGCTTATGATTTACTATCTTTTGGTCTTATGAGCATAAGTTAGCCTATACATGAAGCTGAGTATGAATCTTAGCCCGGAGTTGGTTTGTAAGATTAATTTTATTAGTGTGGAAGGTTCTGCCCCAAATCTGTCTCATCTAGAGGGTGTAAGGAAACATGTAGTAGTTGAAGGAAGCAGTGAAAAAGGAATTCCTCGTAGTTCTGTCACAATCTCATTGTCCTATACATGAGATTGCTTCTACTGGCCAGGGGAGCAACAATTTTTGTAGTTTAAGCATTCGCAATCTAAAGAAGACGTTGAGTTTTGAGAGAGCATAATGAAGCAGCATTATAGAGGATACGATTAAAATGGGTCCCTAGGACTAAATCTTCTTAGAATTCACTAGTTCCTAAAATGTGAGCCGAGGTAAGAGCTTCGTATAAATGGTATGGATGAATGTCGTTTCCTAGGTCTCACAACCAAGGGAAGGATATCAATCCGCAAAAGCGACGAGCCCACCTCATATAGTGCTCAAAGGGTCAAAGTCTAGCGAGCTATGAAAGATGACTGACAAGGATAATTTTTGGAAAGTCGAGCTGAGGACTTTAAACTCAGAACTAATTCTTTAAAACCCTTAGGATATCTTTTTAGGTTTTGTTTTCTTTGAGTCAAATAAGAGTAACGTGACATATGTTGAGGTTTTTTATTTTGCCGTGTTCCGATGGCCATTGGGCTAAGGATGTGCAAAACTTTTTTACTCAATATAGGCCACGTGAAATAGAGTTTCTTAGGAGAGTCGAGAAATTGCTAAAGAAAAGGAAATTTAGCAATCAACCTTAAGATGGAAGCATTAAGAGAGCTTGAGAATTACTGAAAATGTAACAGAGAATGATTGGTGCGAACAAGAACGCTTTTTGGTCAACTCCCAAAACTTTTTAGAATGGTGATCCGAGTGAAAATCCAAAATTGTGTGCAATTCGTTCTGCAACTACCCTTATCCTTTCCTTTGTACCTTTTCACCCTTCAACCCTTCTATTCTCTCACCAACCTGCCTCACAGTTCACATTTCTAACCATTCCTTCATTCCCTCTCTTTCTTTCCATCTATTTCACTCTCCCCGGCAACGGCGCCAAAAACTTGATTGAGGTCAAGTTAAATTACTAACTCGATGCCTAAATAACCACTAGCAAGTGAACTAGGTTCAATCGCAGTATAGCTAGATAGAGTCGAGGTCGATCCCACAGAGAATCAATTTGTGGATCCTACTTAAATAGTCAACGAGTTATTTCGTTTGACAAATATGGTCTATGACCAACATAAAGTACAAGAAAAGAAAGACACACTCAAACATATAAATAACACATAAACAAATAACGTAATCAACTCGCCCAATTATAACCGTGATCCTCCTCCGGATCTAGACAATTTATATAACAACAAGACTTATCAACTATTAATCCGTCCATATTCATTTATAGTGGCTACGGGAGTCATCCTCTATAACTTGATGTAGCACCGGTAGGTCACTATATCACGTGGTATTGTTACGTGACTTCGCCTTTTGGTGCCTCCATCTCATATAACTCACACGCTTACTACTCTAAGGATGCCGATATTAACCGTACACCTCGTCCGGGCAACATTCCTTTGGTTAGGCGTACTTCCCGTACGATCACTCAAACTCTCGTCCAACTAACAATTACCAATTTATAGTCTCATGCTAGTTTACGATCTACGTATAAGAAGGTGCGCGCAATTCCCTAATATAACCCTACCTAGATAACGCTGAAAGTCCGAAGATCAATTCATGAGCCTACCTAAGAGTTTTATACCGGTATTTCCTTTTTACACGTTTTAATTAAATCAAGTGAGTGACGTAGCCATAGCCATACCTACTGAGATAACAGATTCAATTAAGCTAACCTAATCATAAAGACGTGACTGATTAACGGACGAAAACAAGTTTGACAACTCTCGGTCGACCGAATAGGTGCTCTCGGTCGACCGAGTGACACCTCTCGGTCACCCGAGAGTCTAACTCCCGCATTTACATCCCCGAACATATTTCTCGGCGTTTCACATACGAATCGGATTATATAGCGAATCATCAGGACATCATATAAACTAATCTAAATACACGTAAATTAAACACACAGATTCATCCGTAGATGTTAGGTAGAGGACGTAGGGTTTGGGATCCTTATAGACAAGGTATCACCATCGCCCTAACGTCATATCCTAGATCTACATCATCTAGATATGAATACCTACTCAAACAATCAAAGCATAATTGGGAAATTGATTACTTAAAAGAAAACAAGAAGATAAACTAGGGCTTACATGTTTGCAACCCTAGCAACCTCCGCAAGCCTAAAGAATCCTTATTTGCTTATTTGTAAGTATGAAATAATGTTGATGAATGCATAATAAAAAATACAAAGGACTTGTGTTTATATAGAGCCTCACCGTCATAGAAAACCGACTTAAAATGCCGACACTCGAACCCTAACCGACTCAAATAATGTGCCGAACTTCTTCGGACTATGGGCCCACTCGGTCGACCGAATGCATGGGCTCGGTCGACCGAGCCTTACATGCTCCCGGCTTTCTCCTCTTTTCTCGTCTTGGGCCTCATTAACTTGTCCGTGATCCATCAAAGCTTTTCCGAAGTCCATCCTTGTGCTCCCAAATGAGTTACTACAAATATAACGTGAAATATAGTCCGTAATATCAAATAATATAATAAAACCTCTTAATACATAATAATGAATCGTAACTCTCGACATATGTAAATTAAGCGTATTACGACTTATTATTACTCTATTATAGCTCTTTTAAACTAGAATCGGGGATAAAGGTCATAGAATAACGGGCATAAAATGACCGTTATCAACTACCCCCACTTAGCCTTTGATCGTCCCGATCAAAATATCAACAAGTTATTCCCCATAAACTACTTTCCAAAGTGGTCACGTATACCGACACAAGAAACTCGAATCAACTCATATCCTCTATGCTCATCAGTTATCCATTATCCACTATTCATCATGAATCGATGTGTTGTGTGCATGTGCATTGAGGTTTAAACATTCGTAGCAAGATTAGGGCTTATGCAAACTTCGTAGTCTTAACCTACCAACTTCAGTATTCTCACTTCTTAGCCTTTTAATTTTTTTTTCAAGCACTAGAATAATAAGCGAGAGTGTATCTATAGGGTTTTTGGACTTGGAGACCGAGTACTACTCAAAGCCTCTTGAAGAGTTGAATATTCTTTTCATATCTTCATATTTTTCAGATACTATCAATCTCAAGAAGGAAAACTTTTTAGAATTTCCCTCTATCTTAGATCAAATATTAGCATCGAATATTACCACAAGCGCGAGGCTACTTTGGTAACTTACTACAAGTCCAGTGTTTTAACATTGTCAAACACAGGTACGTCTCAAGCTTATTATTCAGCTATTGTGGCTAGAATCTTCAGGAATACATCAGACGATAAATTTGACACTAGGTAAGCACAATCAATTATCTATGCAATGTACACCTTATAATTTTACTTTTTATAACAAGCGGAGTACAACTCGATTCAGGTATTGAATAATTGAATAATAAACAACTACTTGCAACGGACAATATGAATATCGTTAAGTTTACTAATCAATAAATCGCAGAAGTATAAAGTGATCACGTACTCATGAAATATGGGTTATTCCTTATTAGATGTAGTTATCAGGACTTCACAAAAGTAAATGTGATTCTAAAAAAAAAAAAAATTTTTTTTTTTTTTTTTTTTTTTTTTTTTTTTTAACTATTTGATATATGGGAACATATGGAATTACTCATTTGAGCTAAGTGACTTGTACCCCCCACTTAAACAATGCATTGTCCTCAATGTATAAAAAAACGAAAGAACAAACTCAAAAAAAAAGGAACTTAGCTCTGGATAAGTGTGGAAGTGTGAACAAGTCTTAGGAAACCGGAAAAGTTCATCAGGCACAGGAATTGGCTCCATAGCAGGGCAGAAGCATAATCACTGCAACACATATCTTAAACAAAGCTCGCAACTCGTTACAGGATTAGTCTAAACAGTAATAATCAGAAAAAGGGACCGTAAAAGGGATAACAATTTCCTTAAACATATTTAAGTCCATAATGTAATGATTACATCGCAATACATTTCAACGAGTCCGAATCATTACATGAGTTCGATTTAGGTAACAGGGAAACTTGCTCTATATAACACGACATACTAGTAGAATTGAATCAAAATAAAAACTCGTTAATTATAGGAAATCAAACACTCAATTTAAAATGCTTAATCCCATCCTGGATTGAATGGTGCTAGTTGCAAATTGTTCGGGCCGGCGTCGTCAGCATCATCCTCGGGTTCCCCTTCTTGGTCGTGGCCGTGAACGACAGGCGGTGGGACAGAACTCAAAGATAGGATAGGCATTGGCTCCACATAGGAATCGCCGCCTAACACCGGGCACTCAGCTCCCTCACAGAATGTAGTGATTAGTGAACCAAAAGGTAAGGTATGCCGAGGCTTGAGAGCATCGTCTGTCATCTCCTTGCGTATCAATGCCCCCACATTCACAGGCCATCCCATGTACAACCAATAGAGTAGAGTGGCATGAGTATAGTAAACCGTAGATACATGCTTAGCCGGGAAGATATTGGAACGAATAAGCCGATTAAGGCACTTATCCTCCCATCTCCTAAAGTCTGTTTCCGCAAATGTGCGGGCAACCTCCCCTATAGTCCATTCTATTCCTAGATAGGCTCCAACTTCCTCCAACCAAGCATCGGACCCATCAAACGTCGCCATATACTCTGGCCCGTCCTCCGAGATATCCAACCCAAAATAAGCATTAATCGTGCCCGGAGAAATGACAATTGGTCGTCCACGAATGATCACGACATTGGTGTCGGGGTGTATACGCAAATAAGCATAAAATTCTCTTACCCAATTGACGTTGACCCGGCCTGGGGGTGCGACGACATCACGCCATTGATAACCTTCCACCAACTCCAAAAGCGCATCCCCACAATTTTCCAAGTCTAGACCTCGAGCCCGATGTACGGGGGCATTAACGAAATGATTAGTAAACGAAGAATATACCTCCCGACTCGCGAATTGTGGGACCCCGTTGATCATTGGAATATCGCCTTCCACGGCCCACAACCGAGCGGCTCGCGTCTTCTTGGTGGCATCCCGGCGATAAACAGCCGCAGAGACGGACGAAAGGGCGGCCCGACTCTCGGTCGACCGAGAGCAATCACTCGGTTGACCGAGTGCGGAGAATCGACGAAACAGCCCTCTACGGTTCTCTACCCTTCCCGTGATCGAATCAATTGATCAGAAAAAATTTCGATAGGCTTTTCAAGGTGAGTGAAAATGGTGAAATGGATGAAGATTTTCAGAACATTTCCATTTGATTTCTACAGGGGTTTGAGAGAACAAGGTGGATGGAGAATTTGGGATGAAGGAATTGGGGAAATAGGAATGAGGAAAATGAAAGAGAGGATGGTGGGTTAAATAGAAAAATGGAGTTTGAAGAAATGGAATGTGATTGGTGTAGAAAAGTTGTTGGGGATTAATGAGGTGGAAAGGTGGAATTTGAAAATTTGAATTAGGATAATAAAGAGGTTGGGAAGAGAAAAAGGTTAAAGGTTGGGAAGAGGGAAAGGTGAGTGGGGATGTGTAGAAATTAATGGTGTTGACCATTTTAATAAATTTGACACATACCGTAAAATAACTACAATATATAACAGTGCCAAAATGTATTATTTCACTCTCACCGCAAAAAAAAATTTCTAACCAATAGGTCGTCTCAAGCATAAAAGCAACATCATTTTTTTTTCATAAATAAATCAAACAATCTGGTCTAAGCATTTGTAAAATAACGCATTATCATTTCCTTAATCAACAATTTTTTTACAAAGATTCAATTGCAACGCTTCACTTCACATAAAAACGATTCGAATAAAAAAAATTATTTTGCACATCCTTAACTCAACAGTCGTCGGAACATGGCAAAATAGAAAAAAAAAACTTCTTATCGTTTCATGCTACTTTTTTTTTTAAAAAAAAAAAATAAATAAATAAATAAATATAAAATAAAAAATAAAAATAAAAATAACGAAGAATAGAAATAGTTCTACAGTTTAAGTCGGTAGCTCGACTTCCAAAAATGTCACTCTAAAACATTGCCCTTGACTTGCCAGGCTTTCACCCGGCCAGCTCTCACCGAAAAAGTTTTACCGTCCTTTTCTACGAGTGCCCTTCCCTTGGGTTTCAGTCCAATGAAAAGACAGTCGAATTGACCATCCAGACAAGCGCCTACTTTTGGATTTGTCTCTGATTTCGACGAGCTTTTGTTACGAACTCTCCTAGTTCGTTTCTTCGCTCTGGTCCTCCTATCCTTAGGTAGGTCTACAGCTTCAACATTGGTCGGGGCTGGTGCGGGCTGAACTGACCTATTCCGACTTAGAATAGTAAGGACTTCCCTCTCATCTTTATCAACGACATTATCATCAGCATCCTTTCCTAGACTTTGAGTGGCATCAAGCTTTTCCGAACCAACTACTTCTAACACATTCACACTTGCCGGTACAAGGAAATTCGGATTTGTTATCCCATAACACTCAGAACCCTTGGCGTCAAACAATACTATCTCATGTCTGGTCATCCGTATGAAAGCTCTAGCGGTGTTGATAAACGATCTACCCAAAATGATTGGGCATTCAGGATGTTCCTCGATTTCCATTACCACTATGTCTATCTTAAACCGTAATTGCCCCACACCAATAATCATGTTGTTCAGTCTCCCAGTCATGATTGTCCTAGTTCCATCCGCTAATCTAACTTGGAGCGGGGTGTTAGTGGGTGTTAAAATGACATTCCTATCACAAAGGCTTTTAGGAAAGATATTAAGGCTTGAACCGGAATCAATCAAGGCTAAACCTAGATGGGTTTGTTCTAGGGTTACTCCAACCATAAAAGCTCCTGGGTCTGCTAACTTTTGCATCAGTCGAGACTCGTCTTTAATCAATGTTTCATCTCTAGAACAGATAACAACAGGGCTCTTCATAGCTGTGCTACCATCTGACTCAGATTCTATCTCGGACATGTAATCATCATAATCTAAGGCCGAATCAGAATCCGAAGAGATTTCCTCTGGATTCAAAATAGACATACCTCTTTGCCAATAGGCTTCTTTAGCCTCTCTTGATTTCCTCGCCTCTCGGATTTTTGCTTTCATCTTTTCTATCCTTTCCATGAGCTTCGGTGTTAACGGCTTTCTTGGTGTAGTTTTTGTTCGTAGAACCTTGACTTCTTCTTGGTCTTTGGTAAAATCGATTGATGACATTTTGCTGATCTTGAGCAGGTTATGTGAGTGATTTCCGTCCAATTATCTGCAATATTTGAAAAACAACAAACGGTCAATAAACTAGCAGTCAGTACGATTATTCGTACTGCTGCTAGGCTTACAACCTACTGACGGGGAGAAACAGAGGGGAAACAGTACTGTCAGATAATATAGGGCTCGGTCGACCGAGCAGCATCATTCGGTCGACCGAACATAAAATTTTCTTTTATTTATTTATTTGTTTATTATTATTATTATTATTATTATATTTTTTTTTTTTTAGCCTTACTTATAAAAGAAAACAGAAACAAAAACGAAATAATCAAGTAGATTATTTAAGCAATTGGACCATTGATTCCCCGGCAACGGCGCCAAAAACTTGATTGAGGTCAAGTTAAATTACTAACTCGATGCCTAAATAACCACTAGCAAGTGAACTAGGTTCAATCGCAGTATAGCTAGATAGAGTCGAGGTCGATCCCACAGAGAATCAATTTGTGGATCCTACTTAAATAGTCAACGAGTTATTTCGTTTGACAAATATGGTCTATGACCAACATAAAGTACAAGAAAAGAAAGACACACTCAAACATATAAATAACACATAAACAAATAACGTAATCAACTGCCCAATTATAACCGTGATCCTCTGGATCTAGACAATTTATATAACAACAAGACTTATCAACTATTAATCCGTCCATATTCATTTATAGTGGCTACGGGAGTCATCCTCTATAACTTGATGTAGCACCGGTAGGTCACTATATCACTGTGGTATTGTTACGTGACTTCGCCTTTTGGTGCCTCCATCTCATATAACTCACACGCTTACTACTCTAAGGATGCCGATATTAACCGTACACCTCGTCCGGGCAACATTCCTTTGGTTAGGCGTACTTCCCGTACGATCACTCAAACTCTCGTCCAACTAACAATTACCAATTTATAGTCTCATGCTAGTTTACGATCTACGTATAAGAAGGTGCGCGCAATTCCCTAATATAACCCTACCTAGATAACGCTGAAAGTCCGAAGATCAATTCATGAGCCTACCTAAGAGTTTTATACCGGTATTTCCTTTTTACACGTTTTAATTAAATCAAGTGAGTGACGTAGCCATAGCCATACCTACTGAGATAACAGATTCAATTAAGCTAACCTAATCATAAAGACGTGACTGATTAACGGACGAAAACAGGTTTGACAACTCTCGGTCGACCGAATAGGTGCTCTCGGTCGACCGAGTGACACCTCTCGGTCACCCGAGAGTCTAACTCCCCAGATTTACATCCCCGAACATATTTCTCGGCGTTTCACATACGAATCGGATTATATAGCGAATCATCGGACATCATATAAACTAATCTAAATACACGTAAATTAAACACACAGATTCATCCGTAGATGTTAGGTAGAGGACGTAGGGTTTGGGATCCTTATAGACAAGGTATCACCATCGCCCTAACGTCATATCCTAGATCTACATCATCTAGATATGAATACCTACTCAAACAATCAAAGCATAATTGGGAAATTGATTACTTAAAAGAAAACAAGAAGATAAACTAGGGCTTACATGTTTGCAACCCTAGCAACCTCCGCAAGCCTAAAGAATCCTTATTTGCTTATTTGTAAGTATGAAATAATGTTGATGAATGCATAATAAAAAATACAAAGGACTTGTGTTTATATAGAGCCTCAGCCGTCATAGAAAACCGACTTAAAATGCCGACACTCTGAACCCTAACCGACTCAAATAATGTGCCGAACTTCTTTCGGACTATGGGCCCACTCGGTCGACCGAATGCATGGGCTCGGTCGACCGAGCCTTACATGCTCCCGGCTTTCTCCTTTCTCGTCTTGGGCCTCATTAACTTGTCCGTGATCCATCAAAGCTTTTCCGAAGTCCATCCTTGTGCTCCCAAATGAGTTACTACAAATATAACGTGAAATATAGTCTGTAATATCAAATAATATAATAAAACCTCTTAATACATAATAATGAATCGTAACTCTCGACATATGTAAATTAAGCGTATTACGACTTATTATTACTCTATTATAGCTCTTTTAAACTAGAATCGGGGATAAAGGTCATAGAATAACGGGCATAAAATGACCGTTATCACCCACCCTAACCCAATCCCTTAACCAATACCCACCCAACACACAATTTCTTACCCACCCTTTATCTTTTCTTACCATATTTATGTATATCTTTTTCTAAACCCATCATTTTGTTTACAAAATACCTTTGTGTTGCAGAATTTGAAACATTGCTAAGTTTTAATGTTTATCTTTTATCATTCTGGTTTTCATGATCCTAGCTGGGGTACGTGTAGCTCTGACCCTAGCTAGATTTTAAAAGTTTTTTGGTTTGATCAAAATGCAAATTCTCTTTCTACCGGAAGATTTCAATTTCACAATTTTTCTGACCCTTCCGGCATATAGATGATGAGTTTTATTCTAAAATATCACACCGATCCGACCTTGTTGATGACGTTGAGACCTTCCACGTGCTAAATTGGGTAATTAGTAATTTCGAGGAATAGCTACATCTCCCTACGCTGTTGATCTCCAATCCAAGCGAGAAGTTTCTGCGCTAAGTATCGGATTTTATCTTTAGCCGATAGGTCACATTCTATCTGTTATACCATAACAAGTTTCTCTTTTACGCTGGATTGAATACATGGTTGATCCAGTCAACATCCTGTTTTCCCACGTGCGGTAATGTTTTTTTTGTCTTCTCCACCCGGTTTTAAGAATATTTAAGCGGAGGAGGTTATAGATGAAGTCTACCATCTTTCGTTGACTGTTTATTTTTCTTTCTATTTAGTATTTTTCTTTTTGCGTCTATATGTATCTTTTTAGAATTCGTGTCTGAACGAGTCGTTTTAACTCCTTGGTTTTACTTGTCATTGGTTGTATGGAATAAAGTGGCTTAATTTGTTTTTGGATATTTTATATCTAATTACTGCCACATTATTTTATAACTTCCATTGACATGTTATTAACGGTTTCGTGGAGTTTCTGTTTGGTTTGCTTAAACAGGTCTTCACTTACTTCTCCATGACATGCTTAGATTACTCCGATGTTCTGCATCTACTTGAGAGCCGTTTCCAGAGCTAAGACTTTTTCTTAAATTATCATTTTTCTTTGTCATTTGGGACAATGACATGTTTAAGTGGGGGGTAGGAGACTTAGCTATGATGTACTATAATTAAAAATTGAATAAAACGGTGAAAAAATGAAAAATTGAATAAATGCCATAATTATTTATCTCGTACCCTTAGAATTGTGAGTTCTTAGCTAAGAATTGATAGGAAAGGAACCAAGTTGCATGAGTACGTGATCATTTTATACTTATGTGAATGTAAATTTAAGGATATTCATGCCGATTGTTGCAAGTAGTTATTTATTATTCGATTACTCAATCTTTGAATCGAGTTTTACCGCACAAATTGTAATAACTAAAGAAATTATGTGTACATTGCATAGATGATTGGTTATGTAGACTTAGTGTCGATATTTATCTGTTGATGTACTCCTATCTTCTGGCCATCAAAGCGGAGTAATAAGCTTGAGATTTATCTGTGTTTTGACAAAATGTTAAACACTGGGCTTGTAGTAACATTACCAAAGTAGCTTCGCGCTTGTAGTACTATTCAATGTTATTGACCAATCCGTGAAAGGGGATTCTTGCAATGCATAATTTACTTTTAAAGCAAGTTTCTTTCTTGAGATGTGTTAATGCTTGAAAATATGAAAATGAAAAAATTCAACTTTTAAGAGGCTTCGAGTATTTTTCTCGGTCTCCAAGTCCAAAAACATTCTGGATGACGCTCTTGCTTATTGCACCATGTCCTTACCCATGCGAGGCTTAAGAAGTAGGAATGCTGATGTTGGTAGGTTGAGATTGCGAAGTTAGCATAAACTTTAATCTTGCCACGAAAATATAAAACTGAATGCACATGCACACATCACTTCGATTCATAGCGAGTAGCGAATAATGGATACCTTATGAGCATGAATGGTATGAGTTGACTTGAGGAATGACTTATTGATGCTTTGTTCGGGACGATCAAAGTCTAAGTGGGGGGTAGTTGATGACGGTCAAATTGTACCCGTAAAAGTCATCAATGTTGACCTTAAATCGAGATTAATAATATATATTTTATAATTAAATCATGTGTTATATTGATTATTTAATGTTATGTGATTTATAATTTATAATTTGGTATTTATCCATTTTGTATTATTTAAAAGAGATAATTTGGTATTAATCTGTTTTTATTTATAACTTGGTATTTATCCGTTTTTATTATTTAAATATGATTTACTTTGGGATAAATATTTATTTTGTAGATTGAGATAAATTTTGGAGGATAAATGCAAATGGAAGAATTAAATCTCAAGATAAATCAAAGGAAATTCAAGATAAAGATCGGATAAGCACGAAAAGAGGAGTAAGGCATGACAAGAGTTGGCGCCAATGGGGGACGCACCAAGGGGGGGCGCATTTTGCATTTTATTTTTGAGATCGGCCGGGAGTTATCTCTTATTTGTTTTGATATTTTGAACTATATCTCTTAATTAGCTTGAACCCCTATAAATAAAGGCATGTCATACACGCCATACACACTCTACACGACTAAATACACTTCAGACACTTTTCTCAGTTTATAATAAAATCCTCAGTTTTTCTTAGAGCAGTTTTTATGCAAGTTCTGCAATAATGTAAGTTCTTGTATTTATTTGTTCTTTGTTCTTTGTAATTAAGACCCCAATTATTGTTTATCGTTTGAGGTTGTCCGTTCTTCACCGAACGATGTAGATCTAAGGATACGATATGAGGCAGTGGGGATTCCTCGTCTATAAGGATCCACACGCCCAGATCTGTTATCCGGTGGCCTATAGATGACTTTGGTATGATCGACAACCGTGTTTTTAGTAGATCTATATAATTGCTTTATGAATCTCTATTTTATCCGTTACGTATGTAGAAACGCCAAGATTTAGGTTTTCGACGCGTCAATCTAGCCACGTCTTTATGGTGTGATTGTCCACCTAGAATTTCTTATCTTAGTAGGTATGGCTACGGCTACGTTGCTCGTCTGTTTTAATTAGCGTATGATTAGGAAATACCAATATAGGGCTCCTAGGTCGGCTAATGAATTGATCTTCCGGGATTTTCAGCGAGATCTAGATCTGTTCTGTATTTGGGAATTGTCGACACCTAGTTATACGTAAATCGTAGATTAACATGAGACCGTCCAGGTAATTGTTAATGGGACAGAGACTGATGCGGTCGCTAAGGAAGTACGCCTGAACAAAGGAATGTTGCCTAGGTGAGGAATACGGTTAATATCGGCATCCCTAGTTTTGTAAGCGTGCGAGTCATATGAGATGGAGGCCGAAAAAGCGAAGTCACGTGATGTAGCATAGTGATCTGGATGGCCTACCCGGAGCTAGATCTAGTTTAGGGGATGACTCCCATAGCCAATATAAAAGAATACGGATTGGATTAATAGTTGTTGAGTCTAGCTTAATTATATAGAATCTCTAGATCCAAACGATAACATGATAATTGGGGAGATTAATTACGTTGTTTATGTGTTGTGTCGAGTCGTGTCGTTTATCTTTTCTTGTCTTTTGTTGGTCGTAGACCGCCTTTATGTGCTCGGCATGAATGATTAATTGTTTGTATATCAATGACCCACAATTGGTTCCCTGTGGGATCGACCTTGATTCGCTATAGCTATACTACGATGGACCTAGTCCTCTTGCTAGTATTGGTTTATGGTGGTCAAGTATTTTATTATCACTTGATCTACGTCATCACTTGTGTTATCACACATGATTGGAATTGTTTTCTCCTCTACTCCATAATCCCTTAGTTGTTGTCTGATCCAAAGTACTTGTGCACAACAACTACCTGCTGCTATATATTCTGCGTCAGCTGTTGATGTAGATATGGAGTTTTGCTTTTTACTGAACCATGAGACTAGTCTGTTGCCTAGCATTTGACAAGTTCCAGATGTACTTTTTCTATCTATTTTGCATCCAGCATAGTCAGAGTCTGAATATGATATCAGCTTAAATCCTCCATCTTTTGGATACCAAATTCCTACATTGATTGTGTTTTTCAAGTATTTGATTATTCTTTTGGCTGCTAGAAGATGTGATTCCTTTGGTTGAGCTTGAAACCTTGCACATACTCCAACTGCAAATGCTATATCAGGTCTACTTGGAGTTAAGTATAGTAGGGATCCAATGATTCCTCTATACATTTTCTGATCAACATCCTTCCCTATTTCATCTTTTCCAAGAATTACTCTTGCACACATTGGTGTATCAGCTGTGCCACTTGTATTCATCCCATACTTGTGTATTAAATCTCTTGTGTACTTGGCTTGACTAATGAAAATACCATCCTTCATTTGCTTTACTTGAAGGCCAAGGAAATAATTTAATTCTCCCATCATGCTCATATGAAATTTGCTTTTCATCAGGTTTGCAAATTTCTCACACAGCTTTTCATCCTCTGATCCAAAGATGATATCATCAACATAGATTTGTACTAGCAATGTGCTTGTTCCTTCCTCTAGTTTGAATATAGTCTTGTCTATAGTTCCTTTGTTGAATCCATTCTTGATCAGGAATTGTGATAGTGTTTCATACTAGGCTCTAGGTGCCTGTTTGAGTCCATGAAGGGCCTTCTTGAGTTTGTATACTTTGTCTTCTTTTCCTTTGATTTGAAAGCCAGGAGGCTGTTCCACATATACTTCTTCTTCCAAAAGTCCATTTAGGAATGCACTTTTGACATCCATTTGATAGACTTTGAAGTCTTTGAATGCGCGCAAAGCTAGAAAGAGTCCGATTGCCTCCAATCTTGCTACCGGTGCAAATGTTTCATCATAATCTATTCCTTCTGCTTGAGAGTAGCCTTTTGCAACTAGCCTTGCTTTGTTTCTGACAACAGTTCCTTGCTCATCCATCTTGTTCCTGAATACCCATTTTGCTCCAATGATGTTGGCCATATCTGGTCTGTCAACAAGTTCCCAGACTTCATTTCTTTCAAATTCATTTAGTTCTTCTTGCATGGCTGTAATCCAATCTGCATCTTGAATTGAATCATCTATTGTCTTGGGCTCCACTTGTGATAGAAAACATGTTAGCATATTTTCCAGTTGTCTTCTGGTTCTGACTCCTGTGTGAATGTCTCCAATGACTTGTTCTTCAGGATGATCTCTTAGCCAACTTAGGTCAGGTTGAAGTTGATCTTCACTTGGTGCTTCCACAGCTTCATTATGTGTATGGACTTCAGGTTCAGGAGCTTGTTATGTTGTGTTGATATATGGCTCTTCTTGATCTTCAAAATGATGATTCAAGATAGAAGCTGGTATTGTTGTATTTGTATAGATTTCCCTTTGTGTTGCTTCTTCTTCTTGATCTTGAAGATCTTCACCATTTGTATTTGGTTCATCAAAAACTACATGTATTGATTCTTCAATCACCAATGTTCTTTTTTTGAGGACTCTGAATGCTTTACTGGTGTTTGAGTATCCCATAAAGATTGCTTCATCAGCCTTTTCATCAAAGGTATGCAGCTGATTCCTATTCAAAACAAAACATTTTGATCCAAACATATGAAAATAAGAGATATTAGGTTTTCTACCATTCCATATTTCATATGGAGTCTTTCCATGATGTTTGTTGATGATTGATCGGTTTTGTGTATGGCATGCTGTGTTTGCTGCTTCAGCCCAAAATCTCTTTGGTGCTTCTGCAATCATTGTTCTAACTGCTTCTTTGAGAGTTCTGTTTCTTCTTTCTGCTACACCATTTTGTTGTGGTGTTCTTGCTGCAGATAGTTGATGTAGTACTCCATTTTCTTCACAATAGGTTCTGATAATTTCATTTAGAAATTCAGTGCCTCTGTCTGATCTGATCTTGATAATCTTCAGTTCTTTCTCATTTTGGAGTCTTCTCAACAAATCTGGCAATTTCTTGAGTGTCTCTTTCTTCTTGTTCATGAAGATGGTCCAGGTGTATTTTGAGTAGTCATCCACCACTACTAGGGTGTATTTCTTACCACTTACACTTACTGGTGTGACTGGTCCAAACAGGTCCATGTGTAACAGATGTAGAATTCTTGTTGTAGATTGATTGGGCTTTGACTTGAATGAACTTTTGATTTGTTTTCCTTTCTGACATGCATCACATAGACTTTCTTTCTTGAATATGATCTCTGGCAGGCCTTCAACTAACTTGTTCTTTGACAATTTGTTGATGGTCTTGAAGTTCAGGTGATTCAGTTTTCTATGCCAAATCCAGTTGGTTGATTGTTTATTTTTGACAAGCAGACATGTTTCTGCCTTGGCTATTTTCCAATTCACCACATACATGTTATTTTGTCTTCTACCTGCAAGAACTACAGTGTTGGTTTGGCTGTGAATCACTTTGCATCCTTCCTTATTGAAATGTACATTGTAGCCTTTGTCACAGAATTGACTAATGCTCATCAGATTGAAATTAAGTCCTTTGACATATGCTACATTTTGAATCTTCAAGTTTTTCTTGAGTATTGTGCCTTCCCCCTTAATCTTGACAGGGTTTTCTTTGCCTCAAAATGTAAATTTGGGTCCATCAAAAGCTTTAAAGTCAGTGAGCCATCTCTTATTTCATGTCATGTGTCTGGAACATCCACTGTCTATGTACCAGACATCCTACAAAACAAATTAATTAAGTTTAGGTACCCAACACTGTTTGGGTCCATAGCTCGATAGCGATCATGCCTTCCATACCAAGTGTGTGTCCAAAGGTTCTTCTTTTTGGATAATTGAAGTCATCAACTTCATATGTATAAGGCATGGCAGAATAGCTTCTAAAATTTTTACTGAAGGTATTCTGATACTTTTCTCTACCTTTTGGTGCATGTGCATCCTTCTTCACTTTCCAATATGCAGTGGGAAACCTTTCTTGCTTCATGTGTCTAGGAACATATCTAGATTGATTTTTCTTAAACACATGATGCATATTATGGAATGGTTTCTTCTTGTATTTGGAGGTGCAACATTCCAATCATCCTCTGAAGGGTAAAGTCTACCTTTACCTTTTAGAAAGTCCTTGTTTTTGGTTGACTGGGATGAGGATTTAGTCTGCTGTTTCACTACACTAGGTTTTGACTTCACCGGTGCAGAATGATTGGTTGGAACAATAGTCTGTCCCTTTCTAAATTTTGGTCCATGATTGGTCTTGGATTTAGAATTGTGTTGACCATTGTTTCTACTCTCATCCTGACTGTTGTAGCCAAGACCAGATCTGGATCCAAACCTTTTTGAGGTTTGTATGCTGGTGCATTTAGTGGTGCAGTGTTTTCCTTAACTGGTGAAGAGATTTTCTTAACTGATCGGTCAATAACAGATGTATGGTCATCTGCTGTTTGTTGATCATTTAAGTAGATCTCCTTACTAGTTAGTTCAGCTTTTGCTTTATCCAATTCTTTCTTTAATCTTTTGTTTTCCTTTCTTAGATCCTTGCATTCCTTCTCCAGAATTTCATGATTCTTTTCAATTTCATCAAATTTAGTCATGAGATTTTGGACTAGGTCTGCTGTATCTAATGGAAGACTAGAAGATTGTGCAGTGTTAGATGTGGATGCATTTGATGAGGAACAAGAACTGGATGTTACCTCAGTTTCATCTGATTCTTTAGCCATTAGACATAGGCTTGTTTTCTCAGTGTCTGAGCTATCGCCTTCGTCTTCATCTAATTCTTTGGTCATGAGGCATAGACATGATTTTTCATTGTTTGAGTTGTCTTCTTCATCACTGTCATCTGAGTCATTATCAGACGATTCTTCATTCTTTTCACTGCTGGATTCAGCCTTGAGTGCCTTCTTGCCTTTTCTCTTTTCAGATGCCTTGTACTTCTTCTTGTCATCTTTATCATTTTCTTCGGGACGATCAGACCTTGAAGTGGCCTTTCTTGTTGCGGTTGAAGCATCCGTATTCATCATCTTTTTCTTCAGGTCTTTGTTTGAGCTTGATCTTTTGCTTGATGATGAGTTTCCTTTGAATGGCTTCTTTTTGCTAAACCTGTCAAAGCGTTTAACTAATAAAGCTACATGTTCTTTAAGTTCATATGTCTCTTTGCTGATGCATTCGGCAAAATTACTTTGCTAGGGTGCAACCAGTGCAGTGGCTCTTTGTGTCTCTGCCGGAGCACCATCTTCACCGTTCAATTCGAATTCATGAGCTTTTAGTTGGGACATCAGTGTCAGAGTGTCAGTGCTTGCAAGATTTGTTGTTCCTCTGATTACTGATGTTATGATCTTCCATCTTTCAGGTAGTCCTCTCAAGATCTTCAAGCATACTTCTTTCGGGGATATGTGTGTCCAAGCTGTTGCAGTTCACTGATGATGCTTGAGAATCTGTTGTCCATCTGATCAATGGATTCACCAGCCTTCATCTTGAAATTCTCAAACTTCTGTTTTGCAACGGATAACTTGTTTTCTTTAACTGCTTCAGATCCTTCATTAATTAGTGCCAGCTTGTCCCACATCTCTTTTGCTGTTTTGCAATCTTTGATTCTCATGAACATGTTGCTATCTAGAGTCTTCAAGATCATATATTTTGCAACAAAGTCTAGATTTGCTCTTCTCATGTCATCCTTGATCCAATATTTCTTGGGTTTGTCTATTTCCTTCCCTTGATCTGCTCATGTGGATACCACCATCATGATCATGATTGGTCCATCATTGATTACGTCCAGCATCTCCTCATGAGTTGCTGCAAGATGAGACAGCATTCTTATCTTATACTCATCAAAATTATTAACATTAAAAACAGGTACTTTTGACATAACGTTTGAGGAATCCATAAGTGAAAATGATAGATCTATATGTGAATGAATAGAAAACTCGGATTTGAAAACTACTTTGAAAATATGTGATCTCCTTGTTACCAGAAATTAGATCTGAACAGGTTCTGATACTAGGAACACTGCTCCGATACCAATTGTTGGTCCCAAAGAAGGGTAAAACTATAGTCGGGGGGTGAATGACTATAGAGGAGTTTCAAAAACTTTTCTTATGTTCAAAAGCTTTTGGGCAGCGGATAAGTCCCTTCTTAATTTGTTGTTTCAAAGTAGTTTGGTTTATCACAGATATAGATTATGACTTAGGCAATTTAAATGGATGTAGTAAAGTAAATTGTAGAAAGTAAATTGACATAAGGTTTATAGTGGTTCAGGGTGGTGTAATCCCTTAATCCACTCTTCTCCTGTGATGATTGGAGGAATTCACTATTGTTTTCACAGATACAATAGTATGATCATCCTTGGCTTCCTAAGCTTCACAATCTGCAAGACTATCACTCCTTGACTGCAACAGCTTGAGTGATTCAGTCTCTCTTGCTGCTCCTTGAGATCAAAATCCTTCAGCAGTTATCACAGACTCAACTCCTTCTCAGATTGCCTCTGATTCAGTTGCTTCAATTTGATGTGAATGTGATTCACAAACTTGCTTGATCAATCTCAGTGCTGAATATGACTTTGTAGTTCTGTAGTCTGAATTGATCACTAGATGTCTCTTTTTAAGTTCAGAGAGAAGGCTTTTTAAATTGACAGAGTTTCTGCTTGATCTTTCTTTTTCAATCGTTGTCTTTCTTTGTCTGTCAATGCCTTCTATTTATAGCCTTGAATAACCTTGATTTTGAAATTCCGTCCATTGGCTATATTAATGAGGGAATAATCCTTGATTGTATTTTTGATTCCCCCTTAATTGCATTCTCCTTGATTTCAGTGATCGGATTTTTCTTTCAAACACATAGCAAAAAATCCGTCCTTGATTGATCCTCTATTGATTGTGCATTTAATGCATGATCTTCTGTATCTTCAACATATATCAAATCTGATCTGGAAAGTGTTACTTCGCCGTTTTTTGAACGGTTGAGTGATCCTTCTGACTTAGCCGTTTTAGATCTTCCTTCACCGTTTTGCCTTCACTAAGCCGAAAGTTAGTTTACTCAGCCGATTCACTGTTTCCTTTTGTGCTTCGTTTTAAAGGAGAATCTTTGTACTTCACTGATCCTTGATTGAGGTGAGATCAGTGTACACCATATTTGAATATTAAGTTTCATCCCTTGAAACATAACTTGGACTTATCCAAGGCCATCACAGACTTCCTTGGTTATAAGTCAGACCATAATGTCTTCATTGCTTCTCTGCTGGTGCTTGGCTGGCTTCACTCTGCCGAAAGTCTGTTTTTACTTTGCCGTCCTACCAACTAGTACAATACTTGTCTGACTCAACTTATACAACATGTCAGACTCTAAGTAAAGACTTATACAGAGAATTCTAACTTATTTCAGGCTTGCTATAACATCTAGTATGGCCATCATCAAAACTTAATAAAATGTTCCTAACAGTGACATGGGTTACAAGGTCACCTTTGACAAAGGCACTTGTATTGTCATTAGTGAAAGAGGTGCTCAAGTTGTGTTGGCTGGAAGAAGACAACAAAACATGTATGTTGGGGATTGGTCTACTGCTGTTCCAGAGACATGCCTGATTGTGCATACCAAGTTAGAACTAAATTGGTTATGGGATAAGAAGTTGAATCATCTAAACTTCGATGATATCAATCAGTTGGTGAAGAAGAAATTGGTGATTGGTTTACCTGAGATCACATTCAAAAAGGATGCTATATGTGATGCTTGTCGGCAAGGTAAACAAATAAACCCAAGCTTCAAGTCAAAGACTAAGCAATCAACAAAAAGAGTTTTGGAGCTGATGCACATGGATCTATTTGGACCAGTAACACCAACTAGTGTAACAGGAAAGAAGTACACTCTAGTAGTTGTGGATGATTATTCAAGATACACTTGGGTAGTATTCATGAACAAGAAAAGTGAAACTAAATGGAACTAAATGGGTATACAGAAACAAATTGGATGAATCTGGTACCATTGTAAGGAATAAAGCTAGACTAGTAGCAAAAGGCTATTCTCAAGCAGAAGGAATATATTTTGATGAGAAATATGCCCCAGTTGCAAAATTGGAAGCTATAAGACTATTCTTGGCATATGCTGCTTACAAAAACTTCAAAGTATACCAGATGGATGTCAAGAGTGCATTTCTGAATGGCATTCTAGAAGAAGAGGTTTATGTTCAGCAACCTTCTGGTTTTGAAGTTAAATATTAAGAAGATAAAGTGTACAGACTCAACAAGGCAATTTATGGTTTGAAACAAGCACAAAGAGCATGGTATGAGACCCTATCTCAATTCTTGGTGGACAATGGTTTTACCAAAGGTACCATTGACAAGACTCTTTTCAGAATCAATGAAGGAGACAGCACCCTGTTGGTACAGATTTATGTTGAGGACATAATTTTTGGTTCTGAAAATAAATTGCTATGTGAGAAGTTTGCCAATCTCATGAAAAGTAAATTCCAAATGAGTATGATGGGAGAAATGAACTATTTCTTGGGATTACAAGTCAAGCAAATGAAAGATGGAATCTTCATTCATCAAACCAAGTATACCAAGGAGCTACTGAAGAAGTTTGGTATGGAAAACAGCACCAAGGTATCAACTCCTATGAGTACCAACATTAGATAGGATGAAGACAAAGAAGGCAAAGATGTTGATCAAACTTTATACAGAAGGATGATAGGCAGTCTGTTGTACCTTACTGCCAGCAGACCTGGTATATCCTTTGATGTAGGTGTTTGTGCAAGATTTCAATCAAAACCAAAGGAAAGTCATTTAGCTGCAATCAAAAGGATTCTCAAGTATCTAAAAGAGACTTTGGGAGTAGGGATATTGTATTCAAAATATGGAAGCTTCAAGGTTATATCCTACTCAGATTATGCTGGATGCAAGATTGGTAGAAAAAGTACCACAGGAACCTGTCAGTTGATGGGAAATAGACTGGTTTCCTTGTTTAGCATGAAACATAATTCTATATCAACTTCTACTGCTGAAGCTGAATATATAGCTGCTGGTAGTTGCTATGCACAAATACTATGGTTAAGACAGCGGTTAAGGGATTATGGAATTGAAGAAAGAGAAATACCCATAATGTGTGACAACACAAGTGCAATAGCAATCACAGAAAATCCTGTTTTGCACTCAAGAACCAAGCATATAGATGTGAGACATCACTTTATAAGAGATCATGTTGAGAAGAAAGATGTGGTGGTTCTTTACATCCCTACTGAAGATCAACTTGCTGATATTTTCACAAAACCATTGGATAGTGAAAGATTTGCTAAGTTAAGGACTGAACTTGGAATCATAAAAGTTGACTGATATACTTTAATGATCAGCTGTGTACTGGAATTCTCCAAGGGGATTAGTCTTTGCTATGTTGGGTGAGCTCACTTAGTAGATTAGTCATTGGTATCAACAATTCCATGTACATATATGGGTTTGGACAATTGAGCAAATGAAGTTGCCAAGGGGATTGGTCTTTGTCCTGTTGGGTGAGCTCACTTGACAGATCAGTCATTGGTATTAAACTTCATCTTGTATTATCAGTTGGACAAAACAAGTGTATTTGAAGATCAGGAGAGTAACTCTGTCAGCAGACTGCTGAGGCATCTTTATCAGCAGACGGCTTATCCAAGTCTACTGAAGACGAAAGCTGCTGAGCTATACGTTACAAGACAGTCAAACTTAAATGAAGTCAACAGTAATTGGATATTATTCTTATACTTTGTAACCGTAGTTACAAATATCCAATGGTTACAACTATCATGGAATCAATTAGTGGGACACGTGGCAACATCACATTTATTCCTACTTTAATCAAGGTTAATGCTACAGTGCACATACAACACTTTATCTGACAGTTACCACCCACTACTTTCTCTATATATACAGATATATACACAGAGACATTACATACAACTTTTAGATCGTTTTTCTCTGCAAATACATTGTGTGAACACAGATTTAAAAACTTTCTTCTTCATCTTTTTCATCTCTAATGGCAGACAAGGATGATATTCACATTGGAACGAGCCAAAGTGTCAGAGGGTTTGTTGTTGATGCTAATAAAACTGAGTTGGCTATCAATATTGGTCGAAGAATCAGAAGATATGAAGGATTGGAAGATGTCCTAAATCTCAGGTTGGAAAGCATCTACTACATGAATGTTGCAAATTTTTGGAGAAACATTGTGATAAGAGATAATAGAGAGGCATTTACTACCACAGTTAATGGCCAGGAGACTGAAATCTCCTCAAACCTGCTGAGGGAAGCATTTGGTTTTGGACCTAGAAACAATGTTCCAACCAATCCCGAAGAAATAGGGCTATCAAGATTGGATTTTGTTGATAAGATAAAGACCAATAATGCAATAAAATCATCACTGAGCATCAATGTGAAGCATATCGGGATGGAGTATAATCTGCTGAGTAAGATTATAGCAAAGAACATCTTGGGATTCAGTGGAAGCATTGACACTTTGTCAGGACCCAAGATTGACTTGTTAATCATCATCTGCAAGAGCATGAAGTTTGATTGGGCTGGATTCTTTTTCCATTACATGAAGAAGGTGATAACAGAGGACATAGAAGGGACCAGGAAGTCCAAGACTTTGCCCTTGGGTTTGATGATTCAGGCCCTGCTGACTCAATTGAGAATTGTTGATGTTGCACCTGAAAAACTCAACAATTCTAGATATAAGAAAGAGATCAACTATATCATCCCTGGCTTGGATGATGATGAAGAGTTGGATACTGAAAGGACTGAGAGTGACAATGATGGAGATAATGATGCTGGTGGTGAGCAAGTTAAACAAATTGCTAAATCTGTTGCACCTAAGAAAGTTACTGAGAAGAGAAAGGCTGCTGATACTAGAAAGATAACTGAAATGCTAAAGCCTAAGAAAACAAGGAAGCAATCAGTAGAGACTGTTGAGTCTACTGAGGGTCCAATTGAAGTTGAAGTTACTGACCCTACTAATGTTGTAAAGAAGAAGTCTGCTGTTGAAATCTTGAAAGAGCAAAAGGAGAAAGATAAAAGAAAGAGGAAAGCTACTGAAATTGAAGCTGAACGACCTTCGAAAAGAATCAAAGAGATTGCTAAGAAGAAAAAGCATGGAAAAGGCAAAGAGTTAAGGGTTCTGGAGGAACAAAGGGAAATAGAAGAAGAGATTGTTGAGCTTATTACTGAGGCTGGTGTTGTCATTGAACAACACATTGAAGAATCACAGCACCATGCTGAGGAAACTGTTCTAGACCCTACTATGGAAACTACTGAGGTTGCAACTGAACAACAGGGTGAAGCACCACACAAACCTGCTGAACCAGAACCTGTTGTGACAGTTATTGAATCTGCATCTCTAAAGGTTGTTGAGCCTACTGAAGCTGAAGAAGTTGTTGTTGACCAACTTACTGAAGAACCATAGCAGACTACTGAATCTGCACCTGCTGTGGAAATTGATACAACTATACAAGACCCTGCCAATTCTACAATAATTCAGGGGGAAAGGCAATATGTTGCTAACCCTGCTGATGAGCATGTAAGTCAGGGGGAACCTAGTGTTTAGCAATGGAGATAGTAGGGACAATTTGCCATCTGAGGAACCTACTGACCTGATGGCATATGTTGAAGAAACACTGAATTTGCTTGTTGAGACCTTTGGAGGACAACAAGCTGAACAAACAGCCACTAGAAAGCCATCAATGCCCTTTGAAAGGAAGGAGAAGAAAAGGAAAGATGGGTATGTTGATCCCAAACTCAAGCTGGTTGCCGATTACTTTCAATGGAAGTTTGGCTACTATAAGAAACAAAAACCAGTTGCTGAGCCAATGACAGATTTTGAGGAATGGGCCTTTGAAAAGTTAGAAGTTGAAAATCTTCTTGATTTGGTTAATACTTCCTTGCTGGAAATGAGGTTAATGGAAATCATTGAAGGAGAAAAGGGAGAAGGAAGTATCCGATTTAAAGACCCTAGGGACGCACCAGATAGTGATGATTCACCATCATCTGATTCTGATGATGATCATCCCACACATCAAGGAGAAGCCAGTGGAACTGCATTATCCACTGAACCAAGAGTAGAACAGTCTACTGGTACTGGAAAGTCTGCTGAGGGCCAGCAAACTGATCAAATGGATGAAGATCTGGAAGATCTTACCATAGATGATTTGGAGGCTCTAATCAATGATGGTATAAATTTTGGTGACAATAGGCTGGTTGGTATGTCTGATACTTTATTTGTTGTGGATTCTGATGAACATCCTGACAACAAACAGTCTAAAAATTTAGATAAGGAGACTGTCATTGCACATAGTGAGCCTGACATCAGTTCTGAGGATTCAGCTCAATATTAGGAATGGATTGATACTCAGGACACGCTATCTAAAACAGTTGATACACTATAGAAGATTGCTGATGCTAGAGGATTTCTAGAGGAAAATATGGCAATATTTCCTGAAATTCTTGTACAGAGAGTCTTGATCACTGAGGAACAAACAGTGATAGGACAGAGATTGGATTTGGTGATGGGGTTGGAAGGATCACCCGCACATTTTGAGGAGGTTCAGGTTGCTAAGGAACAAACAGCACCTGAACAAAGGTCGGAACTGGAGGTACATGTTGCGAGGATCAGACAGCACCTGGACAAAGGTTGGAACTTACAATGGGTTTGGAGGAAACCCCTGCACAAGTTGAAGAAATTTTTATAGCACAGGTTGTTGAATCACCTGTGAGTACAGTGCAGGCTACTGAAATAGAGCCTACTGGAGTAAAGGCAACTGATGGAAATGATAGTCAGCAGACTGCTGTTAATGTGGATGAACAGCTGCTGGACTATGACTTCAGTGATGAGGAGTTCCAAGTGCCTGAGGAAGAACTTGTTACTGCTGAACCTCAACAGGCACATGTACCAATTTTTTAGGAGGACCATGTTTTGGAACCTGCACAAGATCCAATTTTGGAAGATATTGGTGCCATGGTTGAAGGAGGTCCTGACCCTGCTGGAAGGGATAGGAGTTGGGATGTGGTTGTCAGCAAACAAAGGGCATAGTACAATGTTGAAGAGCCTGCTGATGATGCTGCTGGACATATGGATGGAGGTATGGCTGGTGCAGTACCAGCGCATGTTTTGGATGAGTTGAGGGCAGTCAGACATGACATTACACAGTTAAGAACTCAACTTAATAGACAAGAGCAAAGATTTGAAGATTTGATGAACCTGGTGGAAAATAGAGGGAGGACTACTGAAACAGTTGCTTCCAACATCACATCCACTCAGTTTGCTCTTGCTGACCTAACCAAAGATGTGAGAGGTATAAAACAAGGCAATACACTCAAGGAACAGTTCTTGAAAGAACAGTTTGCCTCCATTCACAAGAAGCTTGACAAACTTGCTGAGGCACCCAAGTCTGCTGTGCCTGACCCTACTGAAACACTTCAACATACTGCATTGGATCCTAAAGTCACTGAGAGGATCAATTTGCTGGAGCAAACACTAGAAGGAAGGATCACTGCTGTTGACACTAGAACAGAGATTATGGAATGTCAACTAAATAACTTAGTGATCACACAGGAGAGTGTTCATGGCCTGCTTTCCCGTTTTGTTGATGATGTCAATAAAAGGGAAGAGAGCCAGATAGCAGTAGCAAAAGAGGCTGCACGAATTTTTGCTCAAAAGAGATGGGAGGCTGATACAAATGCATTCATAGAACCTGCACCTTGCAGACTTCAGCTGACTGATGACCTCTTCAAAGAATATAAGAAGCAATACTACAATAAGAGGAGACATTACCATGACAAGGGTTTCCATGAGGGGCTAAATTCCTTTCTGGGACTTAATTTCTGGGAAGCTAGAGTTAAAGCTTTAAGAGCTTCACACAGAGGTGGTAGAGGTGGAAGAGATGGAAGAAGTCTACCTACTACATCTGCAAAAGAATCATTGGAAGAGTTCAAGCAATTGTACATGCATATAGGATTCAGAGTACACCAGATCAACCTAACTCTACCTGAGGCATGGAAATGGTGGAAAGAAGTAAATCCTCATATGGATTTTTCCCTTATTGAAAATCAATGGATGAGAGACATGGTCAGACATATAAAGGAATATCAAGAGCAACAAGAAAGAGAAAGACAAGAGAGAGAAAGGAGGAACTAGATCAGCAGACTTTCATATTTCTTTATCCTTTGCTGAATCTAGCCTGTAATATTGTTGAACACATATGTTATAATAAGAAATGACTAAATTTGTTCTATTTTTGTTTTTATCCTTTTTGCTTTGCTGTAAGGAGCGTATTGGCATCATCACCAAAAAGGGGGAAATTGTTGGACATATTTTAAGTTTTAGTGATGAGTGTCAGACTAGCTATTATAGAGCAAAGCCAAAATGATGTCTAGATTAAATGTATAGGCTTATTAGAGTTTGATCTTTGTATAGGTTTGATCAAACAAGCACTGTAAAAGGTCAGCTGACTATCATCAGCAGACCTGTCTAGGTCAGTAAGGTACCTGCGTCAGTAGACTAGTTTAGGAACCTGCTGAAGACTGAAGGCTGAGGGCTCAAACTCAGTTATTGAAGGCTAAGGGATCAAACTTAGTGTTCTAAGTCAAGGATATAGAATCAGAATTTAGGGAAGTCTTTGATGACCTAAACTGACTACATATACCTTGTGTACAAGGTCTAAGTTCCATATGTCAAGTGGTGATTGGAACTTAGTTATGTTCAAATTTGTGTAATCTAACTTCACAATTAAAAGTTAGATAAAAGACAGTTAGATGAAGTGTCTTAAACACAGCAAACTTCAGTCAGCTGACTGACGAGTATTTCAGCAGACTTACATACACAGGAACCTGCTGAATGTATATTTCGATTTAATCAAAGCTTACATTGGAATATTACAAGTATAAGGACATATAACAACTCTTGATTTTGTCAAGAAATCAATGGTTAAGATTAAAGGGACGTTGGAAAGAGTCAGAGCTTTATCCAATGGATACAAGTCAATGGGTGGACAGTCTGAAAACTGTCAAAAAGTAAACTGACAGTGTCAGTACTATGTATAGGGACAAAATGCAAGTCAATATGGGGACAAATTTGAAACGGCTATGTTTTGAATTTCAAACATAAGCCACAAGAATTCTCACATATAAATAGAAGACCCCTGATACAGAAACAAGTGATGAATTTTGAAGAAAAACAACCGTCAATCTTGAGCCAACAGATTCTTATCAAGAAATCACCCTGCTGACATTACTGACCTTAAAGTTACAGATCTAGTAAATTCCTCAAGTGTAACCTGCTATCAAATTACATCAAGTTCACACACTTGAAGACATCAAGCTACTGATCATTTCATCCTGATCAAGCTGCTGAAAGCTGAATCACTTATTTGATTCAAACTTTCTTTCATAAGAAACCTGCTGTAGACACAGAAGCACTTAGGTGTCAAGAACTGTTTTTTTGTGGTGGAGCTGGTGAAGAGGCAATCCTACCCTTCAAGGACCTGTGGAAGACTTTGGAGCAACAATCCTACCTGTTTCGAGTGTTCAGTTTGTGAAGCCATAGTTATTGGTGAAGGACAGACAACTTAGGGATTTTTGTAACTGCAACCTCAAAGATCTCTAGTGATTTACCTCCAACATCACAGGAGAAGAGTGGACTGACAGGATTACACCACCTGGAACCACTATAAAAATTGCCTACTTACTTTCTGCATTTAGTATATTAAGCACATCAACTCAATGAAACTAGCAACTGAATCACACACTCACACTACTGAGTATCTAATACTTGTTATCATATCTTAACAACAAGTAGTAAGGCTTAATTTGAATATATTCCACTGCAACAAATTCAGTAAAATCAACAGTCAGCAGACTACTGAGCAGTCAGCAGGCTTCGAACTTGCTGTGTTTGTTAACTCCAAAAGTTTTAAGTGTTAAGTTTATTCACACCCCCCTCTAAACTTAACCAAAGCCTTTTCAAGGGACCAACACAACGACAGATCTACATCTTGGAAAAGACAGAAAATCATACCCTCGAAGACGAGTGTAGATCTCCCTCAGATCTCTTCCTAGGCAGCAACTCAGTCGTCTCTCCGACCAGAACTCATAAAATAAAATAAAGAACTTTTATTGCATAATAATTGTAAGTTTTGAGGTATAATGAACTCAAAAATGGACACACTGAATCCTGAGGCGATGCCTCTTATTTATAGTCACATAAACCCACTTAGAAATACCTAGATCTACCCCTCGTCCACAAAAACGAGTTTAGAAGATTCTGGACTCTCGGTAACCCGGCAGCATTCCCCGATTTACCGAGGGTATTTTTTTCTTTTTCTCTTTGCCGACTTAGCTTGGAAGGTTCTGGAATACCCAAGGCCCAATCCTTTTGTTCAGTCCACTCCAGATTAGTCCATAATGCTCAGCCCAATTTTTTGTATCCGGAAACTAATCAAATAACGCACCAAATAATATCAAAATTGGGAAAATAAACGTTAAGTGTAGATTACTCGACTCACGAACCCGACATATGATATTCAACTCAAATGGTCCATATTTATAGGTCAAAACAACTATTTTAGCTCATAATAGACAAATGTTGATGTCGTATGATAGACTATTTTAAGCGTCATCATGTTCGTTTTATAGCATAGCCAACTCTAACCGACAGGCAAGCAAATGTTGATGTCGTATGATAGACTATTTTAAGCGTCATCATGTTCGGTTATAGTATAAACAGGCAAGCAATGTCGTAATCTTATAGGAAATCTAGTTAAGTACCAAAGACAACGTTATTTTGAGTTTAGATAAACACGATATTCAGGCACGTGCTCCTACTACCGTATCTCGCCTTATGGGATTCGAACGCCAAACGTATGCAATTAAACACAAACAAATACAACATGTAATCCCTACAAGACACAAGGGTGACCGAGAATGCATCAAAACACCAAAAAAAACAATAAGATTTCTGAAATTTTTGTCCTAAGTCTCGTAATAAGAACAAGTGTATGAAATGCACCAAAATACAACCAAATGTCTCCCAATTCATACAAGACGAGATATAACGGGGGAACAAAACACATAGTAAATGATATCCAATTTGACTCTCATCAGCGTGACGTATGTCGTCCACAGTCATTTACAGCTGATGTGGTGCAGGTTGCCCTCGGTCTTAAGACAACAATTACTCCCCATTTTATGAGCACTCCAAACATTACACAGACATTACATCAAGACTGTAACTGTTCCAAGACATTCGCTCCATTACTTTAATGTGTGGTAACGTCTTTGCCCATTATTTGAAAGCACAATAACTCACCATTCCACGATGGAATAAAACACCGTATCAAGGGATCCTTATCCTGATTACTTAAGTACGCCTACTCGCTCACATTTACATACCAAACTCACAGTCAATAGATATTTCTCTCTCCTTGAACTGACTTGAGTGTTGGAGTGGCTACTCGAAAACAACTTCAGGCTTTCATACGCCTTGATTGTTTTTTAGGCTCACCTAAAAACCTCTTGGATCCTTTCATACGGAGACCCGATTACCAAATTGTTTGCTTAATTTATATACGGATGATTTCCAGCACGTCAACCACAAAACTAAAAAAACTACAAGAGAAAGAAAACTACAAAAAAAAAACACCACAAACACCGTCAGTAGCTCAAGGACCATCACCAGAGCTACCAATAATGCCACTCAAAATTCCATGCAAAAGCAAGTGAAACGTAGGCGATACCAGTAAAATAAGCAACCAACCAGGATCAGAAAAAACCATCAATGATCAATAGAGAACGTATCGATCAGCCGCCCTCACTATACCCTACCACTAGAGAACGCCAGTTGTTTCCACCATACACCAAGAGAAGCCTGGAAAAATGAATCATAATACTCGTACGACAAGACAACTACATTATCCGCCACTATGAACATGGGGCTTTAAGAGTATACAAGAGGACTAACGCCATCGACGACCATCGGAAAACACCAAAGAAGACAACCAAGAAGAGTTTATCGCACAACCATGAGAAGGAGACACACATGAGGAGAGGCGGTTAAATAAATAACACAAGAAGAAAATGGGTGCACGCCGGCAGCCCAAAACCGTCGGTGCCAGCATGGAATGCTGAGGAATGCGGACGGCCTCTTTTGAGATAGCACTTTTCTTTAGAGATAGAAATATATGGGCAAGGTCAATTTCACCAGTAGTTTTATCATTGTTTAGCCACACCATGTCAGCATTAGTCCACTGCATAATAATAGGGGCAACATTGTAAATTTGAGATAAGTTTTTCCGCAAATAGAAGATCATCCATGTCATCATTCCTAAATTTTATTGGATAAGGTCCACCATATCACATCTATAGCTGGACTAGGATAAAATTTTCGCAATTTCACATACATCATGGGGGCTTACTTATATCGTGGGAGAAATGTCTGTTATTTTCTACTATACGATAATAATAATATTAATTTGCTTACCGTATTACTCCCTCCGTTTTTTTACTGTCGCATAGAGAAGAATCACACAGATTAAGAAAATAATTAATATGTCTGAAATGTAGTATAAAATAGCTAAGTCTTCATTTGATTTTAATAACATGTACACACCCAATAAATATTGATTATCTCTTGTTAATGTGAATAGTATATTGGGAATGTGTATATGCACGAGTAATAGTGAGGCAAATTGATATGTGTAGTTTTTAGTGTTAGGAACATTTTATTTTCTTTTGATGATGGTCATACTAGCTATAATAGCAAGCCTGAAATAAGTTAGAATTCTCTGTATAAGCCTTTACTTAGAGTCTGACATGTTGTATAAGTTGAGTCAGACAAGTATTGTACTAGTTGGTAGAATGACAGTGTAAAACAGAAATCCGGCAGAGTAAAGCCAGCCAAGTACCAGCAGAGAAGCATGAAGACATTATGGTCTGACTTATAACCAAGGAAGTCTGTGATGACCTTGGATAAGTCTAAGTTACATTCCAAGTGATGAAACTTAATGTTTAACTATGGTGTACACTGATCTCACATAAAACAAGGATCAGTGAAGTACAGAGATTCTCCTAAAACTGAAATGAATGAAGAAAACAATATTTCGGCAAAGTGAACTGACTTTCGGCTAAGTAATGACAAAGCAGTGAAGGAAGACCTATGCGGAAAAGTCAGAGAGATCACTCAACCGTTCAGGGAAAGGCCAAGTAAACTTTACTTAATCAGATTTTGAAATATGAAGAAGATTCAGAGGATCAAGCATTAAATGCACAAATAATTGAGGATCAATCAAGGACGGATTTTCTGATAAACGTTTGAAGAAAAATCCGATCACTAAAATCAAGAAGAATATAATTAAGGGGGAATCAAGAATAAAATCAAGGATTATTCCCCTCATTAATATAGCCAACGGACGGAAATTCAAATCAAGGACTATCAAGGCTATAAATAGAAGGCATTGACAAATAAAGAATTCACATAAGAGAACGATCAAATCTGAGAACTTACAAGCAGAAACTCTGTCAAATTGAAAGGCCTTCATCTGTGTTTAAAAAGGAATATCTAGTGCTCAACTCCAAACTCAGAACTACAATTTCAACATCAAGCATTGAGTCTGATCAACAAGTTTTGTGAATCCAATTCACTTCAATCAAGCAACTGAATTAGAGCCATCTGAGAAGGAGTTGTGTTTGTGATAGCTGCTGAAGGATTTGTTCTCAAGGAGTAGTGAAAGAGACTGAGTCACTGAAGCTGTTGCAATCAGCGAGTGATAGTCTTGAAGATTGTGAAGCTTGTGTAGTCAAGGACAATCAGGCTATTGTATCTGTGAAAACAATAGTGAATTCCTCCAATCATCACATGAGAAGAGTGGATTAAGGGATTACACCACCCTGAACCACTATAAAACTTGTGTCTATTTACTTTCAGCAATTTACTCTACAGCACGTTATTTCATTGCATACTGCATACCAGTGATTGCATAAACTACTTTGAAACAACATATTTAGAAAGGACTTATCCGCTGCCCAAAAGCTTTTATATACAAGAAAAGTTTTTGAAACTCCACTATAGTCATTCACCCCCCCCCCCCCCCCTCTGACTATAGTTTTAACCTTCTCTAGGACCAACAATTGGTATCAGATCAGTGTTCCTAGTATCAGAACTTGTTCAGATCTAATTTCTGGTAACAAGGAGATTGTTAGGTGTAGTGCCCGAAAGACAATTTGTGTATTTTTTTTTGATAATGGATGACAGAATTTATCTCACCTTATTACTTGCTTTGTGCTTGTAAATAATACACTGATGCAAACCCTAAGTATATCAGTATGTAACCGCTTAACTCAATGTATGGCATGCACGTGAGGATTGAGTTAATGGTGATATACTTAAACTGTTAGTCCATGGTGAACTTAATCAGAGTTTAGGGTCTCTTGATTAAAACACCAATAATGCGCCCAGAACACCTTAGGGTGTGATAGTCTTATCCGGAATGTCGGTAAAGGGTACCTACGTGGGGCATTTATATATGATGGCATTCATATAGAACTGGACCGATTTAATCTGTATTTCTCGGTATAATTCCATAATCGAGGAATCTTATTAAATCATTAGATGATCATGTATGGATCAACCTTAATCCTGAGGTGATCACAGGGTGCTGCTTGTCTCGGTGTAGTGTTTGATGTGTTAGTTACGGTTCACTTAAATATGTGTTCCAAGACACTTCTCATTGGCACTATCTCCTGATGAGTGAGTAGTTCTGATTTTCACAGACATGGAATCCATTCCTTCCTGAGGGAAGTAGAGAGACAGTCCCCTTATTTGTTATCCCTAAGAAAGTGATCGATCCCGGGAGTTCATATTAGACTAATTGATCACTACTCAGACATGTGAACTAATTGATCATCAGGGGGTTAATGGTAAATAAGGATAAGATATTTTGTGTCGGGTTTACGGAGATATCCCACACAGAGTGGACAGTCTATGGAGGGTTAGTCCGTATGTAGTGATTATATCAATGGACGCTTATCTACTCTATGGGTTGAGTGTAAGTATATATCTATAATTGGTAGAGTTCAGTTTCGGGTTTATGATGGCGTAATCCCGGAATTAATAATTTAATATATATATTTTGTTCGATGAATAATATATTTAATTATAGGAGCTACTGGTTATAGGTCCATGGTCCCCAATGTGGCTTCTATAATTCGGGCTTATATTCTTGTTTATTTGCGCCTCAGAAATAATTAATTGGCTGGGTCAATTAATTGATATGCATGGATATTGTTGCTCCCATGAAAAGGCTTTGGTTAAGTTTAGAGGGGGGGTGAATAAAATTAACACTTAAAACTTCTGGAGTTAACAAACTCAACAACTTCGGCGACTCGCGATACCTCGATAGTCCGTCGACCATCGTAGTCGTCGACTATTGAACTTACTGAATTTGTGCAGTGGAATTATATCAAAAATTAAGCCTTATTACTTGTTGTAAAATATGATACTAAGTATTAGATACTCAGTAGTATATGTGTGTGATTTCAGTTTCTAGATTCAGTAGGTTGATGTGTGTAATAAACTAAATGCAGAATGTAAGTGCAGAAAGTAAGTAGGCAGATTTTATAGTAGTTCCAGGTGGTGTAATCCTGTCAGTCCACTCTTCTCCTGTGATGTTGGAGGTAATTCACTAGAGATCTTTGATGTAGCTGTTACAAAGATTCCTAAGTTTGCTTGTCTTCACCAATAACTATGGCTTCACAAACTGAACACTTGGAACAGGTAGGATTGCTGCTCCAAAGTCTTCCACTGGTCCTTGAAGGGTAGGATTGCCTCTTCACCAGCTCCACCACAAACAACAGTCTTTCACACCCCAAATATGCTTCACTGTCTTCAGTAGATTCTTGTAAAAGAAAGATTGAATCAAGTAAATGATTCAGTTGCAGCATCTTGATCAGGATGATATGATCAGCAGCGTGCAGTCTTCAAGTGTGTAAACTTGATGTAGCTTGAATGCAGATTACACTTGAAGATTTTCTCTGGATCAGTAGCCTTAAGCCCAGTAAGTTCAGCAGGGTGTTTTTCTTGATAAGAAAATGCAGCTCAGAATTATCTCTTGTTTTTCTTCAATTTTCATCACCTTTTTCTGAGTTAGAAGTCCTCTATTTATAGGTAGGAGTGCTTGTGACTTATATTTGAAATTCAAATATAGCCGTTCCAGATTTTGTCCCATTTGACTTGCTTTTCGTCTTCGTTCATAGTACCGACAACGTCGGATCGCTTTTGACGAGAATGCGCTCGTCCACCCTTTGACTTGTATCCATTGGATAAAGTCATGAATCATCCCAACGTCCTTTTAATCTCAACCGTTGATTTGTTTGATAAATCAGAGGTTGTTAGCTGTCCTTATCCTTGTTTTCTTCCAATGTAATCTTGAATAAATCGAGGTATAAGTTCAGTAGTTTCATGAGTCTGCTGAGATACATATCAGTAAGCTGAATCATAATTTGTTGTGTTTAAAACACAATGAAGCTTACTTCTTTTATCTAACTTTTATTTATGAAGTTAGATTACACCTTTTTGCGTATAACTAAGTTCCAATCACCATCCAACTTATGGAACTTAGACCTTGTACACAAGATATATGTAATCAGTTTAGGTCATCACAGACTTCCCTAAAATCTGATTCCATATCCTTGACTTTAATTACTAAGTTTGATCCCTTAGCCTTCATTAAGCGAGTTTGACCCCCTCGACCTTCGGTCTTCAAAGCGGGTTCCTGACTAGTCTACTGACCTAGCTACCCTACTGATATAGACCAGTCTGCTGATATAAGTCAGCTGACCATTACAGTGCTTGTTTGATCAAACCTATACAAAAAAAACTCTAATAAACCTATACATTTGATCTAGACATCTTTTTTGCCTTTGCACTATAACAGCTAGTCTGGCACTCATCACTAAAACTCAGAAACAAGTCCAACAATTTCCCCCTTTTTGGTGATGATGCCAATACCCTCTCCTAACAGCAAAGCAAAAAGATTAAAACAAAAACAGAACAAACTTGGTCATATCTCATTATAATCATTTGTTCAAAGTATTACAGTCTAGAATCAGCAAATATAAAACAGTGTAAAGTATGCTGATCTACTGTCTTCTTTCCCTTTCTTCTCTTGCTTTTTCTGCTTGTTCTAGGTAAGCTCTTATTTCCATGATCATCTCTCTCATCCATTCATTTTCAATCAGAGAGAAGTCAATATAAGGATTCACTTGTTTCCACCAATGCCATGCTTTAGGTAGAGTTAGATTTATCTGATGTACTCTAAATCCTAACCGCATGTAAACTTCTTTAAACTCATTGAGTGACTCCTTTGCATTTGTGGTAGGCAAACTCCTTTCACCTCTACCACCTCTTCCACCTCTTCCGCCTCTCTTATTTCCTTTGCATTTGTGGTAGGCAAAAATGAGTTTAGACCTTCATGAAAGCCCTTGTCATGATAAGGTCTTCTTCTGTTGTTGTATACATTCTTGAAATGTTTGAGAAGATCATCACTAAGTGGAAGTCTGCCAGGTCCAGGTTCTCTAAATGCATTTGTATCAGCCTCTTTTGCTTCTGCTGTTTGCTCTTCCCCCTTATTGACATCATCAACAAAATGGGACAGCAGGCCATGTACACTCTCTTGTGTCAACACTAGATTGTTCATTTGACCTTCAATAATTTAAGTCCTAGTGTCAATTGTAGTGATCCTTCCTTGTAATGTTTGCTCTAGTAGATTTAGCCTTTCAGTGATCTTAGGATCCAGTACAGCAGGTTGAGGTGCAACAGCAGGTGCAGCAGGTTTATGTACCTCAGCAAGGTTATCTAACTTTTGATGAATGAAAGCAAGTTGATCTTTCAAAAACTTCTCCTTCAGTGTGTTGCCCTGTTTGATTCCCCTCACATCTTGTGTTAGATCAGCAATGGCATACTTAGTAGATGTGTAGTTTGAAGCAACTGTCTCAGTAGACTTTCTATTGTTATCCACTAGATTCATCAGTTCTTCAAATCTTTGTTCCTGTCTATCAAGTTGAGTCCTTAACTGTGTCATGTCATTCCTGACAGCCCTCAACTCATCCAGGACATATGCTGGTACCCCACCAGTCATTCCTCCAACAACTTCATCAGCAGGCTCTTCTACATTATATTGTTGCCCTTGACTGCTGATAACCAAGGCATAACTCATATCCCTTCCAGCAGGGTGAGGTCCTTGGTATTCCTCCAAGATAGGATCAATAGCAGGTTCTTCAAGTATTGGTTCTTCATCAGTAGATCCTTCCTCAGCAATTTGAAATTATTCATCACTGTAGTCATAGTCCACCAGCTGCTCATCCTCATCAATAACAGAGCAGTCCGCGACTATCTTTCCCTACGGTGGTCTTGTCTCCAGTAGGCTCCACTACAACAGCCTGTTCTACAACAACAACAGGGGTTTCCTCCAAACCCAAAGATTGTTCCAACCTTTGTCCAGGTGTTGTTTATACCTCAAGCAACCTGTATCTCCTGTTCCAACCTTTGCTCAGGTGCTGTTTGAACCTCAGTAGCCTGAACCTCCATCTCCAACCTTTGCTCAGGTGTTTTTTGAACCTCAACAGCCTGAACCACCTGTGCCACAATAACCTGATCAGGGAACAGATCCATATTTTCTTTTTGAAACTCCCCCATATCAGGAATCCTTCTTATAAAATTTCCAGCCTTGGATAAAGTGTCCTCAGTGTCAATGCAGTCTTGATATTGAATTGAATCCTTTGAACTGGCACTAGGTTCACTATGATCAGTAGCCCTCTCATCATCCAAATCTACATTCTGTTGATCCTCAGGTTGTTCAACAGGTTCAACAACAAACAAATCATCTACCTCACCAACCAATTTGTTTGCACCAATCTCTATTCCCACATTGATCTGTGCCTCCAGTTCATCTATGGTGAGATTTTCCAAATCCTCATCCATTTGTCCAGTTTGCTGTCTCTTAGTAGACTGACCAGCATCAGTGGACTGCTCCACTCTTGGTTCATTAATCATTGCAGTCCCACTGGTTTCTCCTGGACCTGATGGATGATCACCACCAGAATCAGATGATGATGATGAATCATCACTGTCATCTCTGGTGTCCCTAAACTTGATACCCTCTTCTTTTTGTTGTTCATCAAAAATATCCATCAATCTTGATTGCAGCAGAGAGGTATCAACTAGATCCAACAAAATTTTCAACTCCCAACCTATCAAAAGCCCATTCTTCAAAATCTGTCATTGGTTGTGCAGAAGGCTTTTGTCTCTTGTAATATCGAAATTTCCATTGGAAATAGTCTGCCACTTGTTGGAGTTTAGGATCAACAAACTCCTCTTTCTTCTTCTTCTCATGCCTCTCAAATGGCATAGTTGGTTTCCTGGGAGCTGTTTGTTCACTCTACTGACCTCCAAAGGTCCCAATTAGTAGAGTCAGAGTTTCTTCAACAGATGCATTTAGGTCAGTAGGTTGCTCTGGTTGTATGTTTGTTCCTACTACCTCCATCTGTACCACACTTGGTTCCCCCTGACTTATATGCTCATCAGCAGGGTTAGCAGCAGACTGCTCTTCCCCTTGAACTATTGCAGGAATTGCAGGGTCTTGAACCAATGTTTCAGTTACCACAGCAGGTGCAGACTCAGTGGTTTGCTGTGGTTCTTCTGCAAACATTTCCACTTCCACAACAGGTGTAGACTCAGTTGTTTGCTGTGGTTCTTCTACAAGTTGCTCAGCAACAACTTGTGCAGTTTCAGTAGGCTCAGCATCCTTTGCAGGTGAGGATTCCACAGTTTCTACAAGCAGGCTTAGGGTCAGTAGTCTGCTGTGATTCTCCAGCAGGTTGCTCGAAACAACCTCTACATCCTCAGTAGGCTTTGTTGGAAATAAAATTTATGTTTTGATGATGATTCATCGCTTATTCAGTTATTATTCTAAACCCCATTGATGAAGTGTCACAACTAGCTGTTATAGTGCAAAGCAAAAAGATGTCTAGATATCAAATGTATAGGATTTATTAGAGTCTGATATTTGTATAAGTTAAATCAGACAAGCAATGTAATAGTTCTAGGCTGGAACTGAGAAAGTAAGAAACTGAGATTTAGAGAAACTGACCAATAGAACACATCAACAGAAAACTGAAGAAGATAAGTTCGCTAAGAGTTACAGACTCGGTTGGCTTATCTAAGAATACTGAAGAACTGAGGGTCACAGACACAGTTATTGAAGATTGAAGAACTGATGGTTCAAACTCAGTTATGAAGACCAAGTCGAGACTGTAAAGATAGATTTCAGGCAAGATTGTGGTGACCTGAACTGACTTTATGGATCTTGTATGAAGACCTAAGAATCATAAGGACAATGAATTCTTAGATGATAATGAGTCATGGTGTACTCTGATTAAGTCAATTATAATCGATGAAAAGCGGAGTACTGATATTTGAAGAAGAGTAAAATCACAGTTAATGCTCCAAGTCAGTCAAGAAACTGACAAGTGATAAACTCAGCATAAAACTGATAAAGAAACTCAGTTTTATAAGTCAGTCATCCAACAAACTGATCGTACAATCGAACGTTACAAAGGAAGTGATTTTATTGGATGAACTACTGACAAATCAGAACGGTCATAAAATATAGCCGTTGCAAGATTCAAGCAGGATGAACGTTGGATGAACCCCTATAAATAGACCACTTCTACAACGTTAAAAATAAGGCGTGTGTATGTGGTGAGAGAGCAGGAAAACTAAAAAGAATCTATCTAGTCAAGAAAAATTTAATTAAGGGGGAAAGCCAAATTCAAAAGAATACCTGCTAAGCACTTATTTATAAGATCGAGAAATTTCTTCAAGTGTTCAAAGTACATTCAAGCTTAATCAAGTTCACTCATTTGAAGAAATACAGAGATGTGCTTAATTTAACCATCCAGAAGAAAAGCTCAAATCACAGTTGAATCATAGTTATTGATTCAAAGTCTCAACTTTGATTTTATCAAAGGATTAGACTGTGAAACACCAAGAAGGTGTGAAGGACAGTTGAGTGCAGTCAGGAAGACTGTGATTGTGATGAGCTGGTGAAGAGGCAATCCGACCCTCCAAGGACCAATGTTTCAAACAGTTGAAGAGCAGCAATCCTACCTGTTCTACAAGTGTTTAGATAGTGAAGCTAGGGATTAGTCAAGGACTATCAGTTTAGGACTCTTTGTAACCGGGCCATCTCAAAGAAGTTCTAGTGGAATTTTCCTCCGCATCACAGGGGAAGAGAGGATTGACAGGATTACACCACCTGGAACCTCTATAAATCTTGTCTATTTACTTTACGCATTCATTTACTTTATTATAGTTATATTTATGTGATTTTCACTCTGAAACTAAGTTAACTAGCTGTTAAAGGCTAATTTATGTCCGCTGCCAGTTAAAAAGACTAAATATAAGTCAGTATTGACTTATACTCAGTTAAGTTAGCTGAACTCCGCACAAGTTTCAGGATAGGAACAAAACTGAGCTGAGTATCACTTTGAGTTTGATAGAAACTCAGTTCCTGGGGCTTTTTCAGTTTGGTAAAAAAATTTGTGACAAGTTTATTCACCCCCCCCCCCTCTAAACTTGTGTTAGCCTTTCCAAGGGACCAACAATTGGTATCGGAGCAAGTTCTTCCTTCTGGAGGAGATCCGAGTTGTTACTGCTTAAGTTATAAACCAGTTGTTGACAATCCTTACTGTACCTCATTTCAATGAATACATCTAGAATTAGAAATTGGCTAAATAACCCCCTGACTGACTACTTGCAGAATGTTGTCTATGATTTCCAGGATCAAGTATTTGAAAGATTCAGTACTACGAGCTCTCACACAAATCCGGAGCCTCATTTCAGTCTTGATGAAGACATTGAGCTTAACACGAATAATGATGATGAATCCAGAGGATTTCCATCCCTAAGCGATCCTTCAGAAGAAGCAGAAAGAGAGTTAATACGAGTAACTAATTATATAGAAGAAGAACTGACCAAAGATCCATCCAGTGCAAAAGCCAAAGATATTGATGAGACTCTACCTACAAGTCATGGAGGTGAAAGTGATGAAGAAATCATACCGCTAGGAGCTACATAGGCAAAAGTTATTGATAAAGGAAAACAAGTCCTAATTGATGATGATTCCTCGACAGAAGATCTACCTATCAAAAATCACGAGGTAATCGCATCTACATCTAGCACTCACACTACCATGAACAATCAAAGAAATGATGATTTCAATAAAACCTTGGACATACTCATAGAGAAATTAGAGGCAACTCAAAAGAATTATGAGAATGTCAAAAAGGAGAAAAAGTTATTGAAAACTGAAATTTCGAGATTGAATGCTGAAATCAATCTAATCAAAACTAATAATGGAACCAAAGTAATTCGACCAACTGATGAACTAACAAAAGGTATAAACATCAAAGAATCATCAGTTGATCCAATTTCCAGAGTTCAATTCAAACCAGGAAAACCGTTTGGAGATAGATCTGGTTTAGGGTTTGATAATCAGTATAATTCTAAGTTCAGACCAAGATCAGTTGCGATAAAATTTGTGACTACTCAAAAGTCAGAAACTCAGAAAACTGATAAATTTATTAGAACTGACAAAAACTCAGCACAGCCAATCGCACAAACTGATAAAACTGAAAAATCAGTTGGTAAAATTCACCAGGCCAACGAGATTTTACGGGAAGACTCGAAAGTCGAAAACAAAGAAAGCGATCCGAGATCGTAAGAAAAATCTTCAAGTCATATTCATCTAAGAATGTAGATCATTCATGGAATAACAGACTCAGAGGGAAAGGAAGATTATTTCCCACTGATGAAGATTGGAATGAACCATCACATCAGTTTCACAAAATGAAAGCTGTTAAGGCAAAACAGGAAAAATTTGTGAAAGCTGACTTTACTCAGTCAAAATATCAAGAGAGGTATAAAGTTAAAAATAAAGTTGTACCATTAAAACTAATCAGTTAGGACCCAAATAGATATGGGTACCAAAAATTTCTTATTTTGTTTTGCAGGAGAAAAACCGCTAAACTGAGAACTGAAAAGTGGAATTCACAAAACTAAGTTATATTTACAACTGAGTTTTTGAATTCAGCACAAGGACAAAACTGAACGTATACAGCTGTTGATACACCGTACCTACTCTATTCACTATTTTCTAGCTACAGATGTCAAGAAAAGACGTGGTCCTTCTCAAATCTAAACCGTCCATATCTTCCACTCACCCACCTTTTCACAATCTCAAAACATTTATGACAAGACATTCTAATGTCCCACTCAATTCTTAACTACCCCTACTACAAATTATAAATACCCAGAATTTTCTTTTGTAATTTCTTACATTTAAATTTTGAATCCACTCTCTGAATCTCAAATTCTCAAAATATTCAATCAAATCCAGAAAAATGACTTTCACTCTTGTTGAACCCGGAATGATCGTATCTCTTGAACAGTATATTGCAAAATATGTTGATCAAACTCTAGTCAATTCAATTGCAACAAAAATCCAGAAAATTAAAGGTTTGGATGCTGTTTTCAACATCGATCCGAAAAGTGTATGTTTAGAAAGCATTGGAGACTTCTATCAATTTGGTGAACAAGCGTAGAAGGAGAAGACACACAAACCTATATCACTACTGTCAATGATAAGGAGATCAAGGTCACCGAAGATCTAATTGCAGAAATCTTTGGATTTGACAAATCCGGAGGATCAGCAGCCATCAAGCTGACTAAGGAACAAAAGGAGAAACTATGGAAAGATATAGCGATTAGTGGAGAATCCGCCATCTCACAGACCGGGAGCACAAGCCTACTCAAGCCAGAGTTTAATTTTCTCTCAAAAATGTTAGCAAACTGCATCATTGGAAATGCAGGAAACTTTAGCAATCTATCTGGAGCAAAATTAGACTTGCTATATGTGATTTGGTTTGGAGAAGATTTCAATTGGCAAGATATCTATTTGATCAATTCATAGCACAGTCAATTGACATACCCAAGAAGAAGACCGATGAAAAGAAAGGTCGATTTTATCACAAGAAGACTCTTGCGTTAGTAGTCCAGAGGATACTCGACCATTTTGGAGTCGCAAAAGAAAAGAAACACCAGTTGCTGATGGGAAAATTGTCGTTAAGGAAGAAAAAGCTGGAAAAATGAAAGCTGAGAAATCTGTGACTGAACCCAAGAAGAAGAAAAGCAGGAAATCGAAGAAACCTGCAACTGGAGAAGAGGTGTTGGCACAAATTGAAGATTTAAAGAAAAGAAGGAAACAATTGGAAGAATCAGAAAAAGGCTTAACTGATCAAGTAACTGAGAAATCAATAGAAGTGTCACCAACACAAGAAGCAAGAACTGAAGTTGCTGACGGATCAGCACCAGTAGTGAGAACTGAAGCAAATCTCACCGACTCTATTCCAGTTTCGGTAACTGAAGTTTTACAAATTGAAGAACCAGCTACACAATCACAAGAAAAAGAAGTGACAATGGAAACTGAAGTTGTCAACAAAGAACAAGTTGTTGAAACTGTCATACAAAAGGAAGCTGAAACTCAGGGGGAACAGACCCTGAGAACTGAGCCTGATGATGAAGAATCTGATGGTGATGAAAGACTGATTGACGAAACAACGTTGAATATGCTTATGTTGCTTTCAAAATCCAAGTCTACTTCTCAAGAATCTGCCCCCAAATTAGAACATGAGGAAACAGTTAAAGAATCTTCAATTCCTCACTCTGAGGAAACGGAGGCTGAAGCAGAAAAAGAATCAACCAAGTTTATTCATTTGGATGATCAAGTCGATGAAGACGAATCCACTGAGCATACAATGGATGAAGTTCCTGTTGGTGATTTGGAACTTGAACCTACTGAAAAACAAGTTGCTAATGAGAATGTTATGGAAACTGAGCCGACAATCTCAGTTTCAGTCATTGAAAAAGAGACATCAGTCGTCCCAGACACTGCTGAGGGAGGAATCAGCAGAACCAATCTTATGGAAACTGATGATGTTGCAAGAACTGATCCCATGCAAATTGAAGTTTCTATTCAAGAAGAAGACCATGAGATCACAAGAGAATCAGAAGATACTCTCACACCATTTAAATCCACATCTGATCATGGAGAACTTATGAAAGCTGATTATGAGCGATTGCGCAGATATAGAACTTGGAAGTTCAGTTCTATTGCTAATCAAAGAAGTCAGCAAGCAAAAATGGAAATTATTGAAAATTGGGTATTCGATTTCTACAACATTACAAGTTTAACAGAGATAATCAATACTGATGAATTCTTAAATCAAGGATATGCGCTGATCAGAAATAGCTATTGGAGGGAAGCCATAGCCAGTGGAAGTTCCAAGAAGAATGTTGATGATGATGATTTTGAGGAACATCCTGACCTACAAAAATGGATTCTTGCCTCTATACAAGAAAAGGAAACTGCAACAGAACTGAATACTGATGATGATTCTAGTAGTTCTGGAGAAAGTAGTGAAAGTTCAAGTTCTAAAAGTGTATCGGAAACACAGCAAGACGAAGAAGAAGAAGGAGGTTACCAATCTCCCACTGACAAGTCTACACTTGAAATAGCAAGAACTGTGGCAAACATGCCTAGTGAAGAGTCAAATGATGAACTCAACGTACATCTGTCACCAGCAAAAGCTATTGATCCATCAAGCTTGGAAGAAGCTAAGAAACAATCTGAAGAGAGAAGACAATCGACTGAATATAAAGAAAAATTGAAGCAAGTTGTTCTCTCACCTCTAAAGCAAGCTAAATCAACTGAGGCTGAGACAAATAAAGGAAAATAACAACAAGCAGGAAGTTCAAAAGATTTTCCCACTCAAGTGGATCTCATTAAGTATTATCATAATGAGATAATCAGAATTCAGAAAGATGATAACAGCTTATTTGGAAAGGTTCTACATGCCTTAGAAGCCAGCAAAGATGAAAGAAGCAATCTTGAAAAGAAAATGGATACCGTCAATGATAACTGTCAAACACCATGCTTGAGCTTCGGAAAACAACCATCGAGCATGATGCAAGAAGAGATAAAACTCAAGATAGATGGGAAATTATTCTGAATAATCTGGTAGATAGAATGATCTTAATGGAACAGGGCATGAAGGAGTCAGTTGTGGCTCAAACCATTTTGGCATCAACTCAACAAACTTTGAATGCTTACATCAAGAGCCTGATTCATAAAGATGATGTCAATAAGGGGGAAAGTTTGGATATCTTAAAAGTCCATGCAGCTGAAATGCCTCAAGTCCTTACAAATGTTGAGGATAGGTTGAATGAACTGAAGAAAGCAAGAGGAGATTTCACTGATGAAGAAATGAAACTGATTTTTAAATATTCAGAGCCTACTGCCCAAAGAGTTGGTTTGGATTCTCGTCTATACAGTTTATTCAGAAACTTACCAGAAAGGGAAGGAGTATCAAAAGAAGAATCTCTAGAATCGTTCCTACACATGTAGAAGGTGCTCATGCACTATTGGAATAAACTGAAGAAATGGGAAGCAGATGGTACCATAGATAGAGAATCAGAGAAAATGGAAAAGGCTGAACCTGAATTTGTTAATAATCTACTGAGAACCGCCACCAATGAAAGATTGAGGTCAACTGTCTTCACTTTTGCAGTTCTTTTCAAAAACAAATTTTTCAAGAAGAACAATCTATCTCAATCATGGAACATTTGGGCAAGCATCCATGGAATTGAAAGCTCAGCTACAAATGATACTATGAGATCTTTTGCAGAAAATTATGATAATCAAGTTTCTCAATCTGCCAAGTAAAAAGAAACTATCTTCTAGTTCTTTTTATCATGTTGTATTTTATTACTCTACCTTGTAACTCAGTTATCGAATAAATTCTCAGTTTCTCAATTCATTGCGTTATTTACTGTATTTTGTTTTATCTTTTTGCATTGCTTTTAAGGAGGGTATTGACATCATCAAAAAGGGGGAAATTGTTGGAAATAAAACTGAAGAATAGAACAAATCAACAGAAAACTGAAGAAGATAAGTTCGCTGAGAGTTACAGACTCGGTTGGCTTATCTAAGAAGACTGAAGAACTGAGTGTCACAGACTCAGTTATTGAAGATTGAAGAACTGAGGGTTAAAACTCAGTTATGAAGACCAAGTCGAGACTGTAAAGTTAGATTTCATGCAAGATTATGGTGACCTGAACTGACTTTATGGATCTTGTATGAAGACCTAAGAATCATAAGGACAATGAATTCTTAGATGATAATGAGTCATGGTGTACTCTGATTAAGTCAATTATAATCAGATGAAAACTGGAGTACTGATATTTGAAGAAGAGTAAAATCACAGTTAATTCTCAAATTCAGTCAAGAAACTGACAAGTGATAAACTCAGCATAAAACTGATAAAGAAACTCAGTTTTATAAGTCAGCCATCCAACAAACTGATCGTACAATCGAACGTTACAAAGGAAGTGATTTTATTGGATGAACTACTGACAAATCAGAACGGTCATAAAATATAGCCGTTGCAAGATTCAAGCAGGATGAACGTTGGATGAACCCCTATAAATAGACCACTTCTACAACGTTAAAAAGAAGGCGTGTGTATGTGGTGAGAGAGCAGGAAAACTAAAAAGAATCTATCTAGTCAAGAAAAATTTAATTAAGGGGGAAAGCCAAATTCAAAAGAATACCTGCTAAGCACTTAATTGCAAGATCGAGAAATTTCTTCAAGTGTTCAAAGTACATTCAAGCTTAATCAAGTTCACTCATTTGAAGAAATACAGAGCCGTGCTTAATTTAACCATCCAGAAGAAAAGCTCAAATCACAGTTGAATCATAGTTATTGTTTCAAAGTCTCAACTTTGATTTTATCAAAGGATTAGACTGTGAAATACCAAGAAGGTGTGAAGGACAGTTGAGTGCAGTCAGGAAGACTGTGATTGTGATGAGCCTGTGAAGAGGCAATCCGACCCTCCAAGGACCATTGTTTCAAAAAGTTGAAGAGCAACAATCCTACCTGTTCTACAAGTGTTTAGATAGTGAAGCTAGGGATTAGTCAAGGACTATCAGTTTAGGACTCTTTGTAACCGGGCCATCTCAAAGAAGTTCTAGTGGAATTTTCCTCCGCATCACAGGGGAAGAGAGGATTGACAGGATTACACCACCTTAAACCTCTATAAATCTTGTCTATTTACTTTACGCATTCATTTACTTTATTATAGTTATATTTATGTGAATTTCACTCTGAAACTAAGTTAACTAGTTGTTAAAGGCTAATTTATATCCACTGCCAGTTAAAAAGACTAAATATAAGTCAGTATTGACTTATACTCAGTTATGTTAGCTGAACTCCGCACAAGTTTCAAGATAGGAACAAAACTGAGCTGAGTATCAGTTTGAGTTTGATAGAAACTCAGTTCCTGGGGCTTTTTCAGTTTGGTAAAAGTTTTTGGTGACAAGTTTATTCACCCCCCCCCCCTCTAAACTTGTGTTAGCCTTTTCAAGGGACCAACAGGCTTGATAATAGTTAATGGTTCAGCATCAATAGCCTCTCCTACTATTTCTACTTCTTCCTCTACTTCTTCTTCTTGTTCCCTTTGAGCCTCCAAAACTCTTAACTGCTTCCCTTTGCCATGTTTCTTCTTTTTGGCAATCTCTTTCATTCTTTTGGAAAGTGGATCATCTTCAAGATGAATAACTATCCTTTTTCTACTAGCTTCTTTCTGTTGCTCCTTAAAAACTTCAGCAACGGTCTTCTTCTTAGCAACTACAGCAGGGTCAGTAACCTCAATCTCTATTGGGCCCTCAGCAGACTCAGCAGTTTGTGCTGTTTGCTTTCTTGTCTTTCTAGGCTGTAATAACTCTGTTATTTTTCTAGTATCTGCAGCCTTTCTTTTCTCAATAACTTTCTTTGGTGCAGCAGGTTTGATAGTTTGTTTAACCTGCTCACCACCATCATCACCATCATCTCCACCATTATCACTATCAGCAGCCTCATCAACACCTTCTTCATCATCATCCAGACCAGGGATAGGATAGTCAATCTCTTTCTTGTATCTGGATTTATTTATCTTTTCTGGTGCAACATCAGCAATTTCCAAATGATTCAGCAGGGCCTGAACCATTAATCCTAAGGGTAAGGCCTTGGATTTCCTTGTCCCTACTTTTTCTTCTTTTGCAACCTTCTTCATATAGTGGATAAAGTATCCTGCCCAATCAAACTTCATACTTCTACAAATAATCATCAGCAGTTCGATTTTGGGTCCTGATAGTGTGTCCATGCTTCCAATGAGTCCTAGGATGTTCTTTGCAATAATCTTGCTCATCAGGTTGTACTCAAATCCAATGTGTTTCACATTAATGCCTGGAATTGATTTGATGGCATTATTGGTCTTGATTTTGTCAACAAAATCCATCTTTGACAATCCCATTTCCTCAGGATTTGTTGGAGCATTTATTACTTCTGCAAAGCCAAAAACTTCCCTCAGTAGATTTGAGGAAACTTCAATCTCCTGAGCATTTACTGTGGTGGTGAATGCTTCTCTTCCTTGTCTTGTTACAATATTTCTCCAGAAGCTAACAACATTTGTGTATGAGATTGTTTCCAATCTTATGTTAAGCACATTTTCCAATCTTATGTTAAGCACAATATTTCTTCATATCTCCTTATTCTTCGACCAATATTGATAGCTAGTTCTGTTTGATTAGCATCAACAACAAAACCTCTTACACTTTGACTAGTTCCAATTTGAACATCATCCTTTTCGGCCATCGTTATAAGAAAAAGATGAAGAAAATAACTTCTCAAATCTGTGTTCACACAGTGTAAATGCAGAGGGATAGCAGATTGAGAGTAGTGAGTATCTTCTGTGTAATAGACTGTGTATATATAGACAGATGCAGTTGTAACAGTCGAACATGTACAGTGCTATTAACCATGATTAAATCTGAGTGAATGCGGTCTTGACACGTGGCCCATTACTTCTCCATAACGTTTGTAACCGTTAGATTGTGTTAACTATGGTTATAAATGATAGAATAAATATCCCGCCATTTACTTTTTGACTTTTAAAAGTTTGACTGAGTAACGTTTCATTCAGCAGCCTTGTCATCAGCAGGGTTGGCTCAGCAGCCTGCTGACAAATATGCCTCGGAAACTGGCGACAAGTGTAACTCGTCGATCTTTGATTCCTTCTTGTTTTGTTCAATTGATAATACAAGATGAAGTTTAATACCAATGACTGATCTGTCAAGTGAGCTCACCCAACATGACAAAGACCAATCCCCTTGGCAACTTCATTTGCTCAATTGTTCCAAAAATAAGTACATGGAATTGTTGATACCAATGACTAATCTGCTAAGTGAGCTCACCCAACATAGCAAAGACTAATCCCCTTGGTGAATTCCAGTACATTGCTGATTATCAGTCAACTTTAATAATTCCAAGTTCAGTCCTTAGTTTAGCAAATATTTCACTATCCAGTGGTTTAGTGAAAATATCAGCAAGTTGATCTTCAGTAGGGATATAAAGAACCACCACATCTTTCTTTTCAACATGATCTCTTATAAAATGATGTCTTACATCAATGTATTTGGTTCTTGAGTGCAAAACAGGATTTTCTGTGATTGCAATTGCACTTGTGTTGTCACACATAATTGGAATTTCCCTTTCTTCAATTCCATAATCCCTTAATTGTTGTCTTAACCACAGTATTTGTGCACAGCAACTTCCAGCAGCAATGTATTCAGCTTCAGCAGTGGAAGTTGATATTGAATTCTGTTTCTTGCAAAACCAGAAAACCAGTCTATTTCTCATTAACTGACAGGTTCCTGTGGTGCTTTTTCTATCAATCTTGCATCCAGCATAATCAGAATCTGAGTAGGATATAACTTTGAATCTTCCATCCTTGGAATACCATATCCCTACTCCCAAAGTCTCCTTTAGATATTTGAGAACTCTTTTGACTGCACCTAAATGACCTTTTGTTTCTTCATGTTTTAATGACCTTTTGTTCAGTACCCTGAATGCCTTGCTGACTGAAGAATATCCCAAGAAAATTCCTTCATCTGATTTTGGTTGGAATGTCTTCAAATGTTCCTTATGATTCAAGATAAAACACTTGCTTCCAAATGGATGGAAATATGATATGTTAGGTTTTCTTCCATTCCAAATCTCATAAGGTGTCTTCAGCATCTTCTTGTTCACTGAGGTTCTGTTTTGTGTATAGCATGCTGTATTAACTGCTTCAGCCCAATATCTTTCACGTAGCAATGCTTCACAAATCATAGTTCTTCCTGCTTCTTTTAAAGTCATGTTTCTTCTTTCAGCAACCCCATTTTGCTGAGGTGTACCAGCAGCAGCAAGTTGATGTAGTACACCATTTTGTTCACAACTTTATTGAGAAACTCAATACCCTTGTCTGATCTTATTTTTACTACTGTCAAACTTTTCTCATTTTGTAATCTCTTCAAAAGTTCAGGCATCTCTTGAAGTGTTTCACTTTTCTTGTTCATGAATATCACCCAAGTGTATCTTGAATAATCATCCACAACTACCAAAGTGTACTTCTTTCCTGTAACACTTGTTGGTGTAACTGGTCCAAATAGATCCATATGCATCAGCTCCAAGACTCTATTAGTTGATTGCTTAATCTTTGATTTGAAGCTTGACTTTGTCTGTTTACCTTGCTGACATGCATCCCATATAGTATCCTTTTTGAATGTGATCTCAGGTAAACCAATCACCAGTTTCTTCTTCACCAACTGCTTGATATCATCAAAATTTAGATGATTCAACTTCTTATGCCATAGCCAATTAAGTTCTGACTTGGTATGCACAATCAGACATGATTCTGGAACAGCAGTAGACCAATCCACAACATACATGTTTTGTTGTCTTCTTCCAGCCAACACAACTTGATCACCTCTTTCACTAATGACAGTACAAGTGTTTTTGTCAAAAGTGACATTGTATCCCATGTCACAGAATTGTCCAGTGCTCAGCCAGTTATAGTCCAGTCCTTCCACATATGCAACATTTCTGATTGTTAGTCCATTCCTCACAAGTGTGCCATATCCTCTTGTGTATCCAGGTGTATTCTTGTTGCCAAAATTTACCCTTGGACCATCCTTTGCCACATAGTTTGACAAACAGTGCTTATTCTTTGTCATATGTCTGGAACATCCACTGTCAAAATACCAGACACCCTACAAAAAAAATTTAATGCATTTTAGGTACCCAAAACTGTTTGGGTCCATAATGGTCAGTGGTAAGCATGACCCCTGGCATGTTTCCATAAGGTCTTCTCCTAAAAGTGTCATACTTTGGTTCATACATGTATTCTACACATCTATAAGGTCTAACAATTGGTTGTGTAGGATTCACATATGCTTTCTGGCCTTTTGGTATGTAATGATGTTTGAAGTGATTTCTGTTGTTAGAAGCATTAGCATAACCATTGGATTGTTGTCTGTTAGGAACAGCTCTGTAATATGGAGTCTGCTGAGGTCCCTGCTGAGGCCTTGTATAAGTCCTCTACTGAGTCCTCTGCTGATTCCATTGCTTAGGTTTTACCCTAGCAGCATGGTTATACTTGATGTTTCTAGCAGTAGGTGCAGGAATATTCCAATCATCATCAGTAGGGAACAATCTACCTTTCCCCCTGAGATAAGTATCCCTAGAATGATTAGCATTTTTGGGTTTAGGATTCTTATCTTTGGAATATTTCTGGTTTTTCCATTTTTGTGGTCCAGCAGACTTGGTAGTAGGTCTGCTATCAGTAGGTCTAGAAGGTCCAGCAGTCCTACCTTTGGATTTACCCTTTTTGTTAGGTAATGATGTCCTTTTAGACTTCTGATTTTGCCTCTTTGAAGCATTCTCAGTAGGCTTCACTGCCTCAGCAACCCTTTTGGGAGTTGGATCTTGTGCAGGCACAAACTTAGGACCAATTCTGGTACTAGGTTCAGTGACCTTATTGGATCCACTCTTATTGGATTTTTGAGTTCCAAATCCAAGCCCTGTCCTATCACCATAAGGCTTTCCAGATTGGAATACAGTGGTTGAACAAGATGGTTCAGCAGACTCAGTAGCTACTGAATGTACAGCAGGCTTATGCTGATTCTGTCTAACCTCTTTTTCCTTACCTTTGAGAATTCTTAATTCAGCATTTAATCTTTCAAATTCTAATTGAAGAGCTTCTTTTTCAGCCTTCACAATCTCATAACCAGATTGTATTATCCTCAGTTGATTAAGGATGGCATCCAAAGTTTCATCATTGTCAGAATTTCTAGGATTTGAACCACAAGTTGATTCACAATCACTTCCAGCAGGAGTATTTATTGATACAGTATTGTATATCTTCTCTGTTTCATCCATATTAGCCATTAAAGCATAATCTTCCATATCAGCAACCAGTGCTGTGTCATCAGATTCATTTCCTTTTTCTGATTCCATTTCCTAACATGATTCATCTTCAGCAACCATAACCTTCTTTCCATGTCTTCTTTGTTGACTCTTGGTCTTCAGTAGGTCTGGACAATCAGGTCTGAAATGTCCAGGCTTTTTGCAGTTGAAGCAAAGATAATCATGTTCCTTACTTTGTTTTAACTCAGGACAGTCAGGTTTGAAGTGTCCTGGTTTCTTGCATTGAAAGCACAAGTAATCATTGTCTTCTATGGAATCATCCTTCTTCTTTTCACTGAATTTCTTAGTGAAATTCCTTGAAGAACCCTTTCCATATTTCATCATCCTAATTTTCTTGCTCAGTAGGGCAATCTTCTCTTGCATCTCATCCAGCAGATCATCTTGAGCTCCTGATGTTTCTTCTAGATGTTTGGCAGCCAATGCAGTTGTCTTTGGTTCTTCCTTTTCAGTAGTAGGAACCAATCTCTTGCTGAATTCATAAGCTTTAAGATCTGAGAATAATTTGAAGGTATCCTCTTCATGTAACATCCTCATTTCTTCTATGGCAGTGACTTTCATCTCCCAAACTTCTTTGTCAGGTAATGCTTCCAAGATTTTTGAGTTGATTTCTTCTTTTGAATAACTTACACTCAGTAGGGTAAGTTCATCCAGGATTGCATTGAATCTTGATTCCATTTGCTCAATAGTTTCATTTGGTAGCATTTTGAACTTTTGAAACCTCTTTTTGGCCGCACTGATTTTGTTCTTTTTGATAGCATCAGTGCCTTCACAGATTAACTGTATCTTGTCCCAAAGTTCCTTTGCAGTTTTGCAATATTTTCACCTTCATATACATATTGCTATCCAGAGTTCTGTATATGATATCAATAGCAATATTGTTAAGATTTGCTCTCTTTCTATCTTCAGCATTCCATTCTCTTTTTGGTTTTGGAATGTACTGTGTCTCATCTCCCATAGTTACTGCTTGGTAATCTCCAGTGGCCCATCAGTCAGTACATCCATCATTTCATCATGTGTTGCAGCTAGATAAACCTGCATACGATGTTTATATTCATCAAAACGATCTAAAGAACACATCAGCATTGTTCTAGCATACTGGTTGTTATCCATGATGCAAAGCTTTGAAAATCAGTAACTTGAAAAAGTTTTCAAAGTATTTTCACAAGCACAACAAGTAGGATTACTTTGAACGAAGCTAATCGCTCGATACCAATTGTTGGTCCCTTAAAAAGGCTTTGGTTAAGTTTAGAGGGGGGTGAATAAACTTAACACTTAAAACTTTTGGAGTTAACAAACTTAGCAACTTCGGCGAGCACCGCGATACCTCGAGTCCGTTGACCTTCGCAGTCCGCCGACTATTGAACTTACTGAATTTGTGCAGCGGAATTATATCAAAAATTAAGCCTTATTACTTGTTGTAAAATATGATACTAAGTGTTAGATACTCAGTAGTGTATGTGTGTGATTTCAGTTGCTAGATTCAGTAGGTTGATGTGTGTAATAAACTAAATGCAGAATGTAAGTGAAGAAAGTAAGTAGGCAGATTTTATAGTGGTTCCAGGTGGTGTAATCCTGTCAGTCCACTCTTCTCCTGTGATGTTGGAGGTAATTCACTAGAGATCTTTGATGTAGTTGTTACAAAGATTACTAAGTTTGGTTGTCCTTCACCAATAACTGAACACTTGGAACAGGTAGGATTGCTGCTCCAAAGTCTTCCACTGGTCCTTGAAGGGTAGGATTGCCTCTTCACCAGCTCCACCACAAACAACAGTCTTTCACACCTCAAAGATGCTTCATTGTCTTCAGTAGATTCTTGTAAAAGAAAGATTGAATCAAGTAAATGATTCAGTTGCATCAGCTTGATCAGGATGATATGATCAAGCAGCTTGCAGTCTTCAAGTGTGTAAACTTGATGTAGCTTGAATGCAGATTACACTTGAAGATTTTCTCTGGATCAGTAGCCTTAAGCTCAGTAAGTTCAGCAGGGTGTTTTTCTTGATAAGAAAATGCAGCTCAAAATTATCTCTTTTTTTTCTTTAATTTTCATCACCTTTTTCTGAGTTAGAAGTCCTCTATTTATAGGTAGGAGTGCTTGTGACTTATATTTGAAATTCAAATATAGCCGTTCCAGATTTTGTCCCATTTGACTTGCTTTCTGTCACTGTTCATAGTACTGACACAGTCAGACTGCATTTTGACGAGAATGCGATCTGTCCACCCTTTGACTTGTATCCATTGGATAAAGTCCTGAATCATCCCAACGTCCTTTTAATCTCAACCATTGATTTGTTTGATAAATCAGAGGTTGTTAGCTGTCCTTATCCTTGTTTTCTTCCAATGTAATCTTGAATAAATCGAGGTATAAGTATCAGCAGGTTCATGAGTCTACTGAGATACATATCAGTAAGCTGAATCATAATTTGCTGTGTTTAAAACACAATGCAGCTTACTTCTTTTATCTAACTTTTATTTATGAAGTTAGATTACACCTTTTTGTATATGACTAAGTTCCAATCACCATCCAACTTATGGAACTTAAACCTTGTACACAAGATATATGTAATCAGTTTAGGTCATCACAAACTTCCCTAAAAACTGATTCCTTATCCTTGACTTTAATTACTAAGTTTGATACCTTAGCCTTCATTAACTAAGTTTGAGCCCTCAGCCTTCAGTCTTCAGCAGGTTCCTGACTAGTCTACTGACCTAGCTACCCCTCGATATAGACCGGTCATTGATATAAGTCACCGACCATTACGATGCTTGTTTGATCAAACCTATATAAAGATCAAACTCTAATAAACCTATACATTTGATCTAGACATCTTTTTGCCTTTGCACTATAACAGCTAGTCTGGCACTCATCACTAGAACTCAGAAATAAGTCCAACAGATATTATTTAGTTGGGCTAAATAATATAATACACATAAAAGACATTTTATGGGCTAAAAAACCCTAGGAGGTGGCACCATTTTGGTCCCTTTTTAGCACAAGAATTGATTTTCTTGTGTTATGGAAAATAAAAGATATTCTTGTTATGTGATTGGTTGTATGACTTGTTATTTGATTTCCTATTGGTCAATAACATGTTTCAATTATTCATTAAGAAAAATATCTTTTTATTTAATTTAATTATTTATTTATTTAATTAATTAAAACTTGGAGACCAAGGATTTACTCTCATATAAAAATAGAGTTATTCCAAGTGTAAAAGAGACTTGAAAAGACTTGAAAATTTCGGCCATCATCACCAAAATATAGAGAAAAATTAGTTTTCTCGTCTTGGGTTTTAGAAGAAGAAAAACTACAAGTTTTTCTTGGTGTTGCATGTCAAGGAGGTTCTCATATCAAGAAGGGTGTCCACCAACCACCATTTGGATACACATTGGAAGATCAAGGCTTCTCGTCCTAAGATCAAAGCTTCTCTTCCTACTATTGGTATGGTTTTACTTAACCCCCTTGTAGTAATTAAATCCTTTGTTTATGTGTTATAGTGTATGAATCGTGATCCATCCGCTGCGCATAGATCTAATTTGTTTAGATCTGAGCTCCTACATCCTTCAGAGATCACATATTTTCAAAGTAGTTTTCAAATTTGTGCATTCTATATACACATATATCTTATTTGCACTTATTGATTCCTCAAATTTTATGTCAAAGGTACCTGTTTTCAATGTCAACAATTTTGATGAATACAAAATAAGAATGTTGTCTCATCTTGTAGCAACTCATGAAGAGATGATGGATGTAATTAATGATGGCCCAATCGAGATTACAAATGTGGTAGCCACAGGAGCAGATCAAGGAAAAGTAATAGACAAACTCAAGAAAGATTGGACCAAGGATGACAGGAGAAGAGCAAATCTTGACTTTATTGCAAAAGACATGATTTTGAAGACCCTGGACAGTAACATGTTCATGAGAATCAAATATTGTAAAACAGCAAAGGAAATGTGGGACAAATTGGCACTAATAAATGAAGGATCAGAAGCAGTCAAGGAAAATAAACTGTCTATTGCAAAACAAAAATTTGAGAACTTCAAAATGAAGGCTGGAGAAACCATTTATCAAATGGACAATAGATTCTCAAGCATCATTAGTGAACTACAACAACTTGGACACACATATCCACAGAAAGAAGTGTGCCTGAAGATCTTGAGAGGATTACCTGAAAGATGGAAGATCATTACATCAGTAATCAGAGGGACAACAAATCTTGCAAACACTGACACCTTGACTCTGATGTCTCAACTAAAGGCTCATGAATTTGAGTTAAACGGCGAAGACAATGCACCAGCAGAGACACATAAGGCCAGTGCACTGGTTGCACCCCAGCAAATTCAAACAGCTGATGCAAACAGCAAAGAGACACAGGATCTGAAGGAACATATAGCTTTACTGGTTAAACGTTTTGACAGGTTTACCAAGAAGAAGCAATTCAAATGAGGATCATCATCATACAAAAAGTCAAGCTCAAACAAAGACACAAAGAAGAAAGATGATGAATACAGCTGCTTCAAATGCAAAAAGAAAGGTCATTTCAAGGCAGATTGCCCTGAAGAAAATGACAAAGATGAGAAGAAGAAGAAGTACAAAACAGGTGAAAAGAAGAAAAGCAAGAAGGCACTCAAATCTAAAACCAGTAGTGAAAAGAATGAAGAATCATCAGACAATGATTCAGATGATGATGAAGCTGACAGCTCAGAAAATGAAAAAGCTTACCTATGCCTTATGGCTAAAGAATCTAATGAAACTGAGGTAACATCAAGCTCATGCTCATCATCCAGTGCATCCATTTCTAACACTGCACAATCTTCTATTCTCCCACTAGATCCTGCAAACATAATCCAAAATCTCATGAGTAAATTTGATGAAATTGAGTTGAATCATGTAATTCTGGAACAGGGTTGTGAGAATCTAAGAAAGGAAAATAGAAGATTAAAGAAAGAACTGGATAAAGTAAAAGCTGAACTAACTAGTAAGGAGACTTACACAAATGATCAACAAACAGCAGATGATCATACATCTGGTGTTGACAGACCAGCTGAGAAAATCCCCTACCAGTTAAGACAACCACTGCACCACTAAATGCACCAGCTTACAAACCCTCAAAAAGGTTTGGATCTAGATCCGGTTTTGGCTACAACAGTCAGGATGAGAATAGAAACAATGGACAACACAATTCTGAATCTAGGATCAACAATGGACCAAAGTTCAGAAAAGGACAGACCATATTTTCAACCACTCATCCTGCACCAGTGAAGTCAAAACCTAGTGCAGTGAAACAGCAGACCAAACCATCAATCCAGTTAACCAAAAGCAAAAGCTTTCTGAAAGGTAAAGGAAGACTTTATCCTTCAGAAGATGATTGGAATGTTGCACCTCCAAAATACAGAAAGAAACCATTTCATAATATGCAACATGTGTTTAAGAAAAGCCAACCTAGGCATATTCCTAGACATATGAAGCAACATGAACACAGGTTTCCCACTACATATTGAAAAGTGAAAAAGGATGCAAATGCACCAAAAATAGAGAAAGGTATCAAAATGCCTCTAGTAGAAACATTAGAAGTTATTCTTCCATGCCTTATACATATGAAGTTGATGACTTCAATTATCCAAAATGAAGATCCTTTGGATACACATTAGGAGTAGGAGGCATGAATGCTAACAGGTATGGACCCAAACAGTGTTGGGTACCTAAACACAATTAATTTGCTTTGTAGGATGTCTGGTACATAGACAGTGGATGTTCCAGACACATGACAGGAAACAAGGGATGGCTCACTGACTTTAAAGCTTTTGAAGGACCCAAAGTCACTTTTGGAGGCAAAGAAAACCCTGGTAAAATTAAGGGGGATGGCATAATGCACAAGAACAACTTGAAGATTCAAAATGTGGCCTATGTTAAAGGACTGAACTTCAACTTATTGAGTATCAGTCAATTTTTTGATAAAGGCTACAATGTGGACTTCAGCAAGGAAGGATGCAAGGTGATTCACAGCCAAACCAAAATAGTTGTACTTGCAGGAACAAGAGAAGACAACATGTGTGTAGTAGATTGGAAGACAGCCAAAGCAGAAACATGTCTGCTTGTCACAAATAAACAATCAACCAGCTGGATTTGGCATAAAAGACTGAACCACCTCAACTTCAAAACAATCAACACTTTGTCAAAGAACAAGTTAGTTGAAGGTTTACCAGAGATCACATTCAAGAAGGAAAGTATCTGTGATGCATGTCAAAAAGGGAAACAAATCAAAAGCTCCTTTAAGTCAAAGCCCTATCAATCAACAACAAAAATTTTACATCTGCTACATATGGACCTGTTTGGACCAGTACACCAGTCAGTGTAAGTGGAAAGAAATACACTCTAGTGTGGTGGATGACTTCTCCAAATTCACTTGGACCATATTCATGAACAAGAAAAGAGAGACACTCAAAAGGCTATCAGATCTGCTAAGAAGACTTCAAAATGAAAAAGAACTGAAGATCATAAAGATCAGATTAAATAGAGGCACAGAGTTTCTAAATGAAATAATCAAAACCTATTGTGAAGAAAATGGAGTACTGCATCAACTATCAGCAGCAGGGACTCCACAACATAATGGTGTAGCAGAAAGAAAAAACAGGACACTCAAAGAAGCAGTCAAAACAATGATTGCAGAAGCATGTTTACCAAAGATATTTTTGGCTGAAGCAGCAAATACAGCATGCTATACTCAAAATAGATCAATCATCAACAAATATCATGGAAAGACTCCATATGAAATATGGAATGGAAGAAAACCTAATATCTCATATTTGCATATGTTTAGATCAAAATGTTTTGTTTTGAACAGGAATCAGTTGCATACTTTTGATGAAAAGAATGATGAAGCTATCTTTATGGGATACTCAGACACCAGCAAAGCATTCAGAGTAATCAACAAAAGAACCTTGGTAATTGAAGAATCAATTCATGTAGTCTTTGATGAGCCAAACACAAATGGTGAAAACCTCCAAGAACTTGAAGAAGCAGGACCAAGACAAGTCTATAAAAATACATGTTGGTCCCTTGAAAAGGCTTTGGTTAAGTTTAGAGGGGGGTGAATAAACTTAACACTTAAAACTTTTGGAGTTAACAAACTCAGCAACTTCGAAAGCACCGCGATACTTCGATAGTCCGGCGACACTCGCAGTAGTCGACCGTTGAGTTTACTGAATTCGTGCAGCGGAATTATATCAAAAATTAAGCCTTATTACTTGTTGTTAAATATGATACCAAGTATTAGATACTCAGTAGTGTATGTGTGTAATTCAGTTGCTAGATTCAGTAGATTGATGTGTTAGATAAACTAAGTGCAGAATATAAATGCAGAAAGTAAGTAGCCAGATTTTATAGTGGTTCCAGGTGGTGTAATCCTGTCAAACCACTCTTCTCCTGTGATGTTGGAGGTAATTCACTAGAGATCTTTGATGTAGCTGTTACAAATATCCCTAAGTTGCTTGTCCTTCACCAATAACTATGGCTTCACAAACTGAACACTTGGAACAGGTAGGATTGCTGCTCCAAATTCTTCCACTGGTCCTTGAAGGGTAGGATTGCCTCTTCACCAGCTCCACCACAAACAACAGTCTTTCACACCCAAAGATGCTTCACTGTCTTCAGGAGATTCTTATAAAAGAAAGATTGAATCAAGTAAGTGATTTAGCTTTCAGCAGCTTGATCAGGATGATATGATCAGCAGCTTGATGTCTTCAAGTGTGTAAACTTGATGCAGCTTGAATGCAGATTACACTTGAAGAATATTTCTGGATCAGTAGATTAAAGCTCAGTAGGGTCAGCAGGGTGTTTTTCTTGATTAGAAATAGAAGCTCAAGATTTATCTCTTAATGTTCATCAATTTTCATCACTTGTATCTGAATTAGGAGTCCTCTATTTATAGGTAGGAAACCTTGTGACTTATGTTTGAAATTCAAACATAGGCGTTTCAGATTTTGTCCCATTTGACTTGCTTTCTGTCACTGTTCATAGTACTGACACAGTCAGACTGCTTTTTGAGAATACAGTATGTCCACTCTTTGACTTGTATCCATTGGATAATCCTCTATATCTTTCCAACGTCCATTTGATCTTAGCCATTGATTTGTTTGATAAAAGCAGAGGTTGTTAGCTGTCCCTTTCTTGTAATCTTCCAATGTAGCCTTTGATTAAATCAAAATATGTGTCCAGCAGGTTCCTGAGAACATAAGTCTGCTGATATACACATCGTTAGCCTATCCTTATTATGCCTGTGTTTAAAAACACTTCGACATCGTCTTTTATCTAACTTTTCTTTATGAAGTTAGATTACACCTTTTTGCATATAACTAAGTTCCAATCACCATTTAACTTGTGGAACTTAGACCTTGTACATAAGGTATATGTAATCAGTTTAGGTCATCACAGACTTCCCTAAATTCTGAATCCATATCCTTAACTTAAATTACTAAGTTTGATCCCTTAGCCTTCAATTACTAAGTTTGAGCCCTCAGCCTTCAGTCTTCAGCAGGTTCCTGACAAGTCTACTGACTCAGCTACCCTACCGATCTAGACTAGTCTGCCGATGTAAGTCAGCAGACCTTTTACAGTGCTTGTTTGATCAAACCTATACAAGATCAAACTCTAATAAACCTATACATAAAATCTAGACATCTTTTTGCCTTTGCACTATAACAACTAGTCTGGCACTCATCACAAAAACTTAAAATAAGTCCAACAATACAACAATGCCAACTACTATTCTAAATCACAATTTTGAAAATCAAGAAGAACCTCCAGTCAATACAATAGAAGAGGTACCAGTACAAGAGCATGGAGCTGATACACAAGATGAAGTTGTGAAAGCACCAAGTCAAGAACAACTTCAACCTGATCTCAACTGGCTAAGAGATCACCCTGTAGATCAAGTCATTGGAGACATTCACACAAGAGTCAAAACCAGAAGACAACTGGAGCACATGCTAACATGTTTTCGATCTCAAGTAGAGCCCAAAACAATAGATGATGCAATCCAAGATACTTATTGGATTACAGCCATGCAAGAAGAACTAAATGAATTTGAAAGAAATGAAGTCTGGGAACTTGTTGACAGACCAGACATGGCCAACATTATTGGAACAAAATGGGTATTCAGAAATAAGATGGATGAACAAGGAACAGTTGTCGGAAATAAAGCAAGGCTAGTTGCAAAAGGTTACTCCCAAGCAGAAGGAATAGATTATGATGAGACATTTGCACCAGTAGCAAGATTGGAAGCAATTAGACTCTTACTAGCATTTACAGCACACAAAGACTTCAAAGTCTACCAAATGGATGTGAAGAGTGCAGTTCTAAATGAACTTCTGGAAGAAGAAGTATATGTGGAACAACCTCCTGGTTTTCAACTCAAATGAAAAGAAGATAAAGTATACTACCTCAAGAAGGCTCTTTATGGACTCAAACAAGCACCCAGAGCTTGGTATGAAACTTTATCATAATTCTTGATCAATAATGGATTCAACAAAGGAACTATTGATAAGACTCTTTTCAAGCTAGAGGAAGGAACAAGTACATTGCTAGTACAAATCTAAGTTGATGACATCATCTTTGGATCAAAAGATGAAAAGTTGTTTGAGAAATTTGCAAATCTAATGAAGAGAAAATTTCAGATGAGCATGATGGGAGAATTAATTTACTTTCTTGGTCTACAAGTAAAGCAAATGAAAGATGGCATCTTCATTAACCAAGACAAGTACACAAAAGACTTGATTCACAAGTATGGTATGGATACAAGTGGCACATCAGATACACCAATGTGCAAGAGTTATTCTTGGAAAAGATGAAGCTGGAAAAGATGTTGATCAGAAAATGTATAAAGGAATCATTGGATCCCTACTTTACAGCCTTTGCAGCAAGAGTGTGTGCAAGATTTCAAGCTCAAACTAAAGAAACACACCTACTAGCAGCCAAAAGAATAATCAAATACCTAAAGAACACCATCAATGTTGGAATTTGGTATCCAAAAGATGGAGGATTCAAGTTGATATCATATTCAGATTCTGACTATGCTGGATGCAAAATAGATTAAAGAAAACACCTCTGGAACTTGTCAAATGCTAGGCAGCAGACTAGTTTCATGGTTTAGAAAAAAGAAAAACTCCATATCTACATCAACAGCTGAAGCAGAATATATAGCAGCAGGCAGTTGTTGTACACAAGTACTGTGGATTAGACAACAGCTAAGGGATTATGGGAGGAGAAGACAATTTCAATCATGTGTGACAACACAAGTGCCATAGCTATTACTCAAAATCCAGTATTGCACTCAAGAACAAAGCATATTGATGTGAGACACCATTTTATCAGAGATCATGTTGAATAATGGGATGTTATTCTAAGATACATACCCACGGAAGATCATTTGGCTGGCATCTTCATAAAACCACTCAGTCATGAAAAATTTAGCATGTTGAGAACTGAGTTGGGAATGATTGAAATTGACTAAGTACTTAAAAGCAGCTAACTGGAGTAATCCGCTAAGTGACTTCACCAACTGATTAAACCTTTGCCATTACAGGAGATGTAGCAGGTAAGGCACTGGTACTCAGCGAAGTCAACTGCACTAATTGTTAGGAACAGTTATATACAGCAGCTCAGTGAAGAAGTCACTACACCGGCTAAGTGACCAACCAAGTCACTCCACCAAAATACGAATTATAGTCACCAACAAACTAAAGTGTGAACTAAATCAGCTTAATACATGTGGCAAATCAAGAAGTTATGGAAGATTATATTGTGAAAGATTACACATATGGAGATCATTTTTCAATCGTGGAGGAAACTATATTATTCTTCTAATTACAACCGCCTCGATTCCCGGGATTTATCATTACTTGCCTCAATCCACTCCCCCACTTAACTCAAATATCGAGATTTATATACCCAAAATCACACCATTACATCACAAAATCCTTCCATATTCAACCACGTTCACACTACACAAATCACTCTATATAAACCACACTTAGAGATTTTTTAGAATTCTTTACGCTCTCGTGCAAATCAAAAACTCCAATTCTCACTGCAAAATCAAAGCCTTCTCTCAAACCCCAAACCTTGTCAAACAATGGCTTCATCATCTACAATCTCTGCCACAGAATGATTTTATTAAAAATCGATCATCACTGGTTCGTTTTTTAAGCCTGAATCCTATCTATCTTTCTGTGATAATGACATACAAGCTCAACGCTCAGTTGATTGTTGTTCAAATATGGGGTTATTGACCTTCCTAAACCCCCCCCCCCCCCATAACTGGAATATGCTATGAGAACCTGATTGCATTCTGGAAAAATGCAAAGTTTGTGCCAAGCACCAAGAAGAGTGATCAAGACTGCATAAAAAGCTCAATATTTGGGAAAGAAGTGGTCATCACACCTGGTATTCTCAACAGATTCTTACACCTACCCATGATAGGTCCGGCTAATGTAAAATTTGTAAAGATTGACATCAACAACTTCTAGGCTGAAATAGCTAAGAATCCCAAAAAGAACAGAAAAACCTACAACCTCCCAAGATCAGCACTCAAACTTCTATTTGCTGAGTTCACACATGTTATTACCAAGAACATCGAAGGCAGGAAAGGATCGATGGAAAACTTGACCGAGGTACGGGTCAATCTAATGGCAATAATCTATCAAGGTCTTCACTTTGACTGGGCAACATTTGTCTTCAATAGATTGAAAGACCATATTCAAAATGAAATAGATCTATCAATCACGGCACCAAGCAAGGGTTTGCACAGGAAAGGTGATTTCTAGGAAATGAAATCATATGGGTTTCCTCTTCAACACCTATTTGACACATTGAAAGTGAAACCCACAAATCTGCAGCCTCCACACAAGTCCAAAGTGATGTTTACCTACATCAAGGCATTTCTGAAACCCAAACCCTCTACCGGATGAAAAAGAAAAGCACCCGAAGGCAGTAGATCAGGGATGGGAAGACGAACCAGATCGCAAAAGGCACAAGAGGACACCCCAGTGGTCAGTGCCAGCAATCCGGACAACCCAGTGGTGATTAGTGATGATACCACACCAAATGAGGAAGGGAAGCAAGATGACGTCACCTATCTAGAAGAAGGTGAGGAAGGGTATGTCCTTACTCCATCTGAAGAAGAGAAGATAGATGACGAAGAAGAATAGACATCTGAGGATGAAAAAGCTGAGACAGAGGCAGCATAGACAGACGGTGGTCATCTTGAAAATGATCAAGAAAATATGGAGATTTCTAATGATGATCTGACAATCCAGGAAGTGATTCTCAGAAGCATCAGCAAAGTTGACAAACGGCCAAGTGAGCCAGCTGATAAAACTCACTCCGCTGAACCTGTCAACACCCCCAGCATTGATCAAGGGGAACAACAGCAGAGAAGTCACATCTCCAGCAGATGGTGAAGCAAGCATCCCACATCAACCTCTCAATAACCCTGAGGTTAATGAGAACGAAAAAGAAGAAGATGAAGAAAAGGAATGTAAGAAAGGAGAGAAAGAGGGAGAGAAGGAAGAAGCCACCACATATACTGAGGATGAGGAAGTGGCACCAGAAGAGGTTGGTCCAGAAAGACTGTTCAATCTGGATATCCAGCCTTTGATTGTGGACATGGAAAAGCAATATCACAGCAGTCAAAACCTGAAAGCTGCTTTAAGGAGTGAGCAACCTCCTTCAGTCACAAAATTGAAGCCCTCATCAGTCACATTAAGATTCAAAATGAGGTCATGGAAAAATAGGGCAACTTGCTTTGCAATCTGCAACACCTCATCCCCTACCATGTCCAAACCAAACTTTAGTTTTATGCTGCCAAGACTGATAAAAGTCTCAAACCATTAGTGGATACTCTTAATGCTCACACTCATCAACTTCAACATCTGGATGAGGTTATGGAATATTCTGGACAATAACTCGAGACCTTAATAAATGTGACTGAGGCCAACAACAAAATTCTGGAGACAAGGTATGGTCATCTCCCTGAATCTGAGGAAGAAACTGCAATTCTTGAAGCACGTTTTGGTGCTGTCAAAAAGGGGGAAGGAAGCAGCTCAAAGCCTAATAGCTCCAGTGGAAAGGAGGCGAGCCCAACTGACAAGGGCAAGGGCATCAGGTTTGAAGAAAAGAAGCAGTAGCCCTTATTATGTTGATTTACTTACTCAAATTTTCAAATAAAAAGATGCAATATCTTATTGCCCTTAAATGGATGAATAAAATTGTTGAATTTTTATTCCAGTGTTTATTATGAAAAAGTTGGTATACTTATGTTCAGGCTTATGAGGGTTTTGGTATCATCAAAAAGGGGGAAATTGTTAGGAACATTTTATTTTGTTTTGATGATGGTCATACTAGCTGTTATAGCAAGCCTGAAATAAGTTAGAATTCTCTGTATAAGCCTTTACTTAGAGTCTCACATGTTGTATAAGTTGAGTCAGACAAGTATTGTACTAGTTGGTAGAATGATAGTGTAAAACAGAAATCCGGCAGAGTAAAGCCAGCCAAGCACAAGCAGAGAAGCATGAAGACATTATGGTCTGACTTATAACCAAGGAAGTCTGTGATGACCTTGGATAAGTCTAAGTTACATTCCAAGTGATGAAACTTAATGTTTAAATATGGTGTACACTGATCTCACATAAAACAAGGATCAGTGAAGTACAGAGATTCTCCTAAAACTGAAATGAATGAAGAAAACAATATTTCGGCAAAGTGAACTGACTTTCGGCTAAGTAATGACAAAACAGTGAAGGAAGACCTATGCGGCAAAGTCAGAGAGATCACTCAACCGTTCAGGGAACGGCCAAGTAAACTTTACTTAATCAGATTTTGAAATATGAAGAAGATTCAGAGGATCAAGCATTAAATGCACAAATAATTGAGGATCAATCAAGGATGGATTTTCTGATAAACGTTTGAAGAAAAATCCGATCACTAAAATCAAGGAGAATATAATTAAGGGGGAATCAAGAATAAAATCAAGGATTATTCCCCTCATTAATATAGCCAACGGACGGAAATTCAAATCAAGGACTATCAAGGCTATAAATAGAAGGCATTGACAAATAAAGAATACACACAAGAGAACGATCAAATCTGAGAACTTACAAGTAGAAACTCTGTCAAATTGAAAGGCCTTCATCTGTGTTTAAAAGGGAATATCTAGTGATCAACTCAAAACTCAGAACTACAATTTCAACATCAAGCATTGAGTCTGATCAACAAGTTTTGTGAATCCAATTCACTTCAATCAAGCAACTGAATCAGAGCCATCTGAGAAGGAGTTGTGTTTGTGATAGCTGCTGAAGGATTTGTTCTCAAGGAGTAGTGAAAGAGACCGAGTCACTGAAGCTGTTGCAATCAGGGAGTGAGAGTCTTGAAGATTGTGAAGCTTGTGTAGTCAAGGACAATCAGGCTATTGTATTTGTGAAAACAATAGTGAATTCCTCCAATCATCACAGGAGAAGAGTGGATTAAGGGATTACACCACCCTGAACCACTATAAACCTTGTGTCTATTTACTTTCAGCAATTTACTCTACAGCACGTTATTTCATTGCATACTACATACCAGTGATTGCATAAACTACATTGAAACAACATATTTATAAGGGACTTATCCGCTGCCCAAAAGCTTTTATATACAAGAAAAGTTTTTGAAACTCCACTATAGTCATTCACCCCCCCCCCCCCCTCTGACTATAGTTTTACCCTTCTCTGGGACCAACATTTCGCAATAGAAATGTTTCTTTTTATTGGAGATTTAAATACTTTATTTATATATTATAACTTTTTTTAGGGAACAAGTACTTTTATTAAGTAATATCCGTCAAACAAGCGGCTAAAACATCACTACGGGGCGATATGCCCCAAGATGTCTGAGCATTAACTAACAAAGCATGTCTAGCTAATAAATGCACTAGGACATTTCCCACACGCCGAACGAAAGAAAAGGAAACTGACATAAAACTAGAAAAAAAAAGGCCAAGCAATCCTGCACCAAACACCTGTGAACTGTAAGATCAATGCCCGGGTTGCAAAGACATGAGACACACGCCAAACAATCACTTTCAACCACCAGTTGCTGAATTCCCAACTGTCGTGCTTCTTCCAAACCCAAAGAAATAGCCTTAAGTTCCATATATTCCACCGGGTCTCCTGGGTCCAAGTGATACGCAAAGGAGTGGATAACTGCACCAGTAGAGTCACGAAAAATACATCCGACCCCCACACCTGCCTCAGTGACAGATGTATCAACATTTCTTTTGATCACCCCATCCAGGGGCTTAGCCCATTTGTCCGGAAAATGTTGGACCGAGACCTGCGCCCGATAAGCCTCCAATGCCTCCACATATTCAGCCGATGCAGCCAAAGATCTCATACAAACCGCAGAGACATGAACAGCCTGATCATCAAAAACCGCAGAGAAACGCACCTTCCAGATCCCCCACATAAGCAACACAAATCTCACGGTGTCCTGCACTCCCTGATCTTCAAGTAGCAGTAAAAAGAACTCCGCAAATAAAGCATAACGGAGATGCCCTAAGACCCCGTAAGACGGTGACACCCTCCAGATTTGGTCCACCATTTCACACTCGAAAAGCACATGGCACGTCGTCTCCAGAGTATCCCACAAACCAAACAAATACCTTCCCCCAAATGCCTCCGCCGTATCCCCTGGCCAATAGCAAGACAATCATAGAGGCAGCGCCATAAGAAATGCTAAATGCACGGCTGCACAGGGAGCTGCCAACAATTTCTCCACAACATGCTCTCCCCTGTCGAAGTAGTCAGGCCCGCCACAGACAATGGGTGGTAAAGATATAAGGCCAAAAAGTACCCTGACCTAATAGTATAGACACCCTTGCGATCATAGTACCAGATCCGTCTATCTGGATGGCCCCCTCGTGCTATGGTGGTCGCCAAAATGGCATCAGACTCTCAAGGCCTAAACAACTGTTGTATCCGCTGCACGTCCCACAATCTGGTGTTGGGAAGGAACGAATCTGAAACTAAAAAATCTGCTGGGATTTCATGCCCTACAAAAGGGATGCGAAAAGAAGGCTGTCGAGAAGTCCAAGCATCATGAAATACAAACACCGACTCCCCGTCCCCCACCTTCCATCGCAACCCATTGAGCAATAGATCGTACCCTTCTAAAATGCTATGCCAGAGAAAGGATGGCCGTGGCCCTAATCGAGCCGAAAGAATAGTACTCTCCTCACAATACTTTGCATGCAACACCTGCGCAGCCAACGAACCTGGACTAGTCAGAATTCTCCAAGATTGTTTTTCCAGCAAGGCCAAATTGAAGCATTCCAAGTCACGAATCCCAACCCCCCTAGGTTATTCGGTAAGCAACAAGCCTCCCAGTTCTTCCAATGCACCCACCACTTGTTCTCTGTATCCCCCCAAAAGAAACCCCGGATCGCTTGCTCAAGTTCTCGGATAAGAGTAGTGGTAACCTTGAAGCTCTGCATAATAAATGTGGGGATAGCCTAAAGGGCCGATTTAATGAACACCTCTTTCCCTGCCGGCGAGAGCAATTTATCTTTCCACCCAGCCACCTTTTTTTTAATTTTGTCCCCAAAAAACGCAAACACTTGGCTTTTATTCCTCCCCATGTGATATGGCAATCCCAAATACTTACCAGAGCCATCCCCCATAGGAATCTATAACAAATCTGACACCATCTCAAGATCTGCCTCCGAGACACCCTTCGAGAAATAAAGGCTGGATTTATGAAAGTTGATAGCCTGACCAGAAAGAGCACCATACCTGTCAAACAAATCAGCCAGAGCCTCTACCGCCCCCTCCAAAAGCTCAAAAAACACCATGCAATCATCAGCAAATAGCAAATGAGAGATAGAAACCTCATCCTCCATACCAAAGCGAACGCCTCGCAACGCCCCCGTTGCACATAGTCATTAATCAAAGCCGTGAAACCCTAAGCACAAATAATAAAAAGAAAAAGCGACAACGGATGAGGTAATGGTAATAAAAACTTAGCAAAAATAACGTATTGGTAAAGATAGAAAAATAATAAATAATGTATTGGTAACGTAAAATAACAGATTAATAAAAACATAGCAAAATCTGAAAAAGTAATGATTAAGAAAAAATAGGTGATTTAGTATTTAATACTAGTGAATGTCAGCCGTGCAATTCACGACGGACACAACATAAATCGTTATTAACGATAATACCAAAAAATGGATGTCTAACATGAAATAAATCGCGTAATTATAAACCGTAACAAATCCAAGTCACACGGTTGATTTTATAAATAAAAAAACTAGCCACAAAGGTTTGATAAAAAAATTTGAGAGTAAGCGTGGCGCCGTGACTATTTTCGTGACGCGGATATTTATTCGGCCATTTTTTTTGTTGTTGTTGTATTTTATAGCTAAACATGGCGCATCTTCCATCGTACACTACACAGCACAACTTCAAATCCATCATTCTTTCCTTATTTTTTTTTCCTTTTCAGCACAAACTACTAATGACACCCGGTTGATTTTATAAATAAAAAAAGCCACAAAGGTTTGATAAAAAAAAACGAGAGTAATCGTAGCGCCGTGACTATTTTCGTGGCGCGGATATTTGTTCGGCCATTTTGTTGTTGTTATTGTTGTATTTTATAACTAAACTTGACTCATCTTTCATCGTACACTACACAGCACAACTTCAAATCCATCGGTCTTTCTTTCTTCTTTTTTTCCTTTCTCTACAAAAACTACTAACGGCACACGTTTGATTAAAAAAAACACATACCCTCTTGGATCTATTAAACTTGGCCCATCTACCATCATACACTACACAGCACAACTTCAAATCCATCGGTCTTTCCTTTTTTTTTTCCCTTCCATGCATAAACTACTAACATCACACGTTTGATTAAAAAAAACACAAAGCTATGAAAAAAAAGGTGCCTGTTGGAAATAATATTTGTGTTTTGATGATTATTCGTCACGTATTTAGTAAATTCACTTATAACCCATGATGATGAAGTCATAACTAACTGTTATAGTGCATAATGAAAGAAGAAGCAAGAAATAGTCTAGAGAAAAATATATAAGTTCTATCTAGAGTCTGAACTTTGTATAGGTTGTTTCAGACAAGCATTGTAATAGATAGGAACTAGGCGAACAGTTGAGTCACAGCAAGCAAACTGAGTATACATATGAAGAACTAAGGGATCAGACTCAGTTATGAAAGAACTGAAGAAGATAAGTTCGCTAAGGGACACAGACTCAGTTGGCTTATCTAGAAGACTGAAGAACTGAGGGACACAGACTCAGTTATTGAAGACTGAAGAACTGAGGTGGCAAACTCAGTTAGAAGCTGATTAAGTCATGACTATAAGTCGGGAATCGAGCAAGTCCGTGGTGACCGAAAGCGAACTATAGATCATGTAAAGCTGAATAATCTTAAGGACAAAGATTATCAGTTACCAGGAAAAGAAGAAACTGAATGGTGTACCCTGACTTAGTCAATTAAAGTCAGATGTAAAGTATACGAGGTACTCAGTTTTGAAGAAGAGTAGAAAACTGAGTTAAGGCCTTGTTGAATTTGAAATGTCTAAGCGACAAAAGCTCATACATATGAACGTTGGCTAAACAACAAATGTAACGGCTATAAAATTTATCTGACCGTTACATTACCCCTATAAATACGCAGAGGGAAGCACTTGAAAAAGAGGGATCTGGGAAAAGTTTTACACAGTATATATCTAAAGATCCAGATCTAGAAAATCAAATTTCATATCTAGAAAAGGGGAAGCCAACAGAATTGCCTTGAAGATTACAGAGAAATATCCAGTAACCCATTAAGGGGGAAGAAGGCATCTTGGAGCTAAAACGCCATATCCAGAAGAATCAGACAGCTCACTGAATTAATCTTTTGATTAATTCTAAACCTAACCATTGTGAAAAAGGGTTGGCTGTGCATAGTTTGAGGAGAGAAACTCCACCTTTCCTCATACGGTTGCAACTCAGTTGCCACAGCTGTTGGTGAAGTATGCGGACTGTGTTTGTGTTAGTGGTGAGCTGGTGAATGAGTCATTCCACCTCCGAAGGATCAGTGTGCAGAGTGAAGGGAGCAATCTCACCTTTCTTCGTTATGTGTAGACAGTGAAACTAGGGTGTTGTTCACGGATTTTATCTAAGAAAAACAACAAGTAATAAATATTTATAAATCCGGTATTCCCCAAGTGCAGGGATCGTAATATAGAGGCTGATACCGGGTCGATCTTACGGGGAACTGGCGATTGTTAATCCTAGTTTTTGTCTAACTAAACTATGTCACGAAAACTAACCTAAACAGCAAATAAAACTAAACGAGACTGAAAGTAAAGATAACACGAATGTAAAACTAAACAGAAGAATGAATCTAAAGCCAGGGAAGATACGGGTTGCGAACAATTTAAACTACAACTAAACCTAAGATGCAATAAGAAGATTTGACTAAACTAAACAACTCAAGTTTTAAGGGATTAAATTCAAATTATAACGAACAAACGAGCGATTGATCCACCTATCCTAACAAGTATCAACTCCTATCTCGATTATATTGTGTTTTCTAACCAAGTTGTGATTTCACCTTGTCTAAGACATGAACCCTAATTTCTTAGATAGTTCACCTATTAATCTATATCTTTCGATTTAAAGATTAACGACTTTACTAATTAAAGGTGTAAACTTTAACGTTTGTAACCTAGAAATCTAACCTATTAACTCTCGTTATATAGATTAAACATCTATTCCTTATCACGATGATCTAATGTTTATATGACTTTCATCAACATAAAACAATCAAACATGCACATCTTTCGATATAATTGCAATGAACAATATAGAACATGATAAAGGAAACAACTTTAGATAAAAACTCACAATATAATCGAAGAAACGGAATCAAAACGTGTTGGATAGGCTTCACAATGCTCGTTTGATGAAGGCTTAGCCTCTAAACATCCTCTTGCAACTTGAAATTGTAGAAGAAAAGTACATAAAAACTACTAATTTTAATCTAGAATTTGAATCATAAAAACTGGAATAAAAAGTGTAAAAACGCAGCCTAAAGCCGCCCCTAGGTTTAGGGTTTTGAGTAATGAGTATATGGTATCATTCATGTGGAAAAACAGCAAGTATTTATAGGAAACAAAGTCGGTTTGGGCAAAGTCGGCGTATGGACGCCCGTCTGGAATTATGAACGCCCGTCTAGATGGGCTTGAAACTCTCTGTATAGAAATTCGACATCTGGACGCTCGTTTGAATGCCTTGGACGCTCGTTCACTAAACTTGGAAAAACTCTGTATTGATTTCATCAGGCCGGATGCCCGTTTGATCTTCAGACGCCCGTCCACTATGGACGGGACTTGGATGCTCGTCCAGGATTGACTTAATCTTGATTTTTCCATACTTATCTCTTCTTCTTCAATCCAAATCATCATTATCTCTTCTATCATCAATGTAATTCGACTCTTATCTCTTTTTGATCATCATTTGAGCATCAAACATGTACCTATAACACATTAAAACATCGCAAAACGTATTATCATCCAAATAATCATAAAATCAAAATTAAAACACCAAAATTAACCTATTTTGCGAATAACTCATTAAAAACCTCATTTACTCAATAATTCCATTAAACACTCGTTTCTTATGCAAATTATACAAATATGAGGGAAATTATCATAAAATATATCAATATAAATCATATAAATTCACCCTTAACAACTCCCCCACACTTAGCTTTTGCTCGTCCCGAGCAAAACAAAACGAAAATTAGGGCTCGAAATGAAAATAAACATCTCAGACAATATAGCATAGATCCAATAAATCAGAAGTTCACCCCGGTGTGTGTGCAAAGCCATAACAAACTTCCACTAAGTCCAAACTTGAAAATTTCAAGCAAACTAGCTAATACCCCCTTCAAACTAGAGATAAATGATACTTATAAGATGTACCCTACAAAACGTGACATATCCCGAAAAAGATGATAGAAGGTAATTAGGACCTTTCTGAGATACTCAGAGGATAATCCCTACAACATATCTTGTGGTTTATACTGGGGATAAGATATACGATAACTAAGTCTTTCATTCATTTCATACCACGTCTTATTGCAAGTTGATTTAACTATTTCACTTTTAAACACACATCAGAATGAGCTCTTGCCCTCATAGCAGAATAGGATATTCGAGATATACCCTACCTTACTCCAATCATAAGGTAGCTTTTTCTGACTGTCGTGAGCTTTTGGTCATCATAGTGGTATAGGACATACGTGGTATACCCTACCGCACTCAAATCATTGACTAGCTTTCGACACACCCAATTACTTCATTATAAACTCAACTTTTTCATTTGACAATAAGTTACGTGTTACTTATCACATTCAAACCTTAGATATTCACAGTATAACATACTTCGGATCTAAATACAAACTTTCATAAATCTAAAGATATATACGTAGCACTAAGCACATGACTTATAAGAAAATCAGAAATCACTCGTCAAAAGGGGTATAACTTTATAAATTAGCCCATCGTTCACTATGGCTCGTGAAAAATAGATCTCAGGTGAAACAACTAACTTATCAAACATATGATATATAGCTTGGATGACTATAAAAATAACGAACATTGAATTGAATTACCTACTCGGGACAAAACAAAAAAACAAAAATGTCGAAAAAATTTGAAAATTCTAGCTCATTTTGCATAGACTCGTAACGAATTAAGCAAATGTATAGATACATATCAAATCATTCCCCTCCCCCACACTTAAAAATCAACATGTCCTCATGTTGTGCAGAATTAAAGAAAAAATAAAGGACTTAGCTGATTGTAGTTCGAAGGTTGCAATTCTGGAAGTGGTCGCGATCCAGATCCAGAAACGCTTGAAGAAATCAGTAGACTGTGGACCATCCACCGGAAAACTGGCTTCATCTAAAAGCTCACAAGCGCTATCGCAAATATCCTGCACACTTGAAAAACAAAACAAAACGTACCTCGGGGGTAGGGGCATAAAAGATGATAGACAAGGCATTATCATGGAACAAAGCATAAGCAATGCAAAAATTGACAAAAACCGAATCTATGTGAAAAGTAGTGCACAAATGTAACATCGGCAGGAAGGAAGGAATCACATGGATTTTTCAAATTCAGCTCATGCAAGTTACCTGGCCACAAAAACCGACTCCAAAAACCTAGGCGACACAAGACAAAACTAGCCCCCCTTATTCAACAGAAAACAAAATAATCGAAAATAATAAAAAAAAAAACTATTCTTATTATTGGGTTGCCTCCCAACAAGCGCCTTTCTTTAGTGTCTTTGGCTAGACACGCGTACTATTCAGCCTGGATCAGGCCACTTAATCTTCCTTCCGTCCACTACTTCGTGTAAGCTCTGGTCATTAGTGTGGCTACAGAAACAGCATCTCACACATGGGGTCAAGTTTCTGATTGCTTTCCAAACGCTTTTAATCTTCCCCATTTTAGACTTCTTCTTCTTCTGAGTATTCTGATGACGTTTCAGCTTATGCTCCCTCTCAAACTCTTCCATATCCCAACTACCTGCTAGAACTTCTTCAGATCGACCACTACCGTCATCCTCTGAAAACAGGTCGGGTGAAAACTCGTCAAATTCTTCGACTTCTTTAGTACCACACCCGAGGATATCGAGGAAACGAACAATCAAAAGCTTTTCCTTGGGCTCACCAATGTAGTGCTTACACCTTTGACCATTTACTCGAAACGGTTGGTCACCATAACCGCGTAGTTCTAGAACACCTCCAGGAATGATTTGGAGAATCTCAAAGGGACCGGACCATCGTGTCCTCAGCTTACCAGGGAACAGATGTAACCTGGAATTGTATAATAAAACTTGTTCCCCGACTTGAAATTCTCTCTTCTTGATTTTGGCGTCGTGAAGGAGTTTTGTCTTTTCCTTACTTATCCTGGCACTTTCGTAAGCCTGAAGTCTAAATTCGTCTAACTCATGCAACTGTTGCAATCGATGTTTTCCACAAGATTGGGTATCGAAGTTTAAAAACTTCGTGGCCCAATACGCTCTATGCTCTAACTCGATCGGTAAGTGGCATGGTTTACCATAAACCATTTGATAGGGTGATGTACCCATGGGGGTCTTATAGGCAGTTCGATATGCCCACAGTACATCATCCAACTTTAGACTCCAGTCTTTTCTATGACTGTTAACTGTTTTCTCCAGGATCTTCTTTAAACTTTGGTTGCTTCTTTCAACCTGACCACTAGTCATAGGATGATATGGTGTACCAGTTTTGTGCCGAACACCATACTTTTCAAGCACTTTTTCTAAGGGTCGGTTGCAAAAGTGCGTTCCTTCATCACTAATCAAGGCGCGTGGACACCCGAATCTCACGAAGATGTTTTTCTTTAGAAACTTCATGACCGTCTGATGATCATTATGAGTCGTGGCCTGAGCCTCCACCCATTTGGACACGTAATCTACGCAGACTAAGATGTATTTGTTACCACAAGATGATGGGAATGGTCCCATAAAATCGATGCCCCATACATCAAAGACTTCGCATTCTAATATGGGTGTCAAAGGCATGTCAAAACGCCTTGTCAGAGTACCGGTTCTTTGGCATCTATCACACGCTTTACAGAAAGCTTATGTATCTTTAAAGATCGTAGGCCAATAGAAACCGGATTGGAAGATCTTAGCAACGGTTTTCCAAGGACCAAAGTGACCTCCAAAGTGGGTCCACCGTGGCCCGCTCAATAATATCGCGCCGCTCGATTCGGGAACACATCTTCTAAGCGAGACCATCTTTACGGATCTTAAACGAGATAAGGTTCATCCCAAACGAAAGATTTCAAATCAGAGAAGAACTTTTTCTTCTCCTGATAGGACAATTCTGGATCAAGATATCGGGAATGAAGGTAATTGACAATGGAAGAATACCATGGAACATCTGGAGCGCAGCCATCAATAAGCATAATGTTTTCTAGAGGAAAGTAAAGATCTATATCATCTGGATCACCCTTTTCCTCACTTAACATTCTCGAAACATGATCCGCCACGACGTTTTCACTGCCCTTTTTGTCTTTAATTTGAACGTCAAACTCTTGTAGGGTCAATATCCAACGCAGTAGGCGCGGTTTGGCCTCTTTCTTCGTCATCAGATATCGCAAAGCAGCGTGATCAGTCCACACAATCACTTGAGCTCCTAACAAGTAACTACGAAACTTGTCCATAGCAAAGACTACATATTTATAAACTTGAGCAGACGCCCTTCTATGTTAAATTGGACGCTCGTCCAGCAACGTTGGCACGACTCTGAATCAAATATCTCCTCCTGGACGCCCGTTTGACATAGTGGACGCCCGTCCACCGGACGGGACTTGGACGCCAGTTCATTGTCGATCAAATCTTGATTTTCTCATATTTATCCCTTCTCCATCATATAAATCCGATCTTGCACCACTTTTAATCCTTTTTTTAGCTCGAAAATGTATATCTACAAGGGGGTAAAAACATGCAAACTGTAGAAATATATATATATATATATAGAAAATGACTAATAAACCACATAAATAGCTCGAATTTGCATTTAAATCCTTTTCATACACAACCCCTCAATATTTCAATTAAACTCCTACTTTTCTATAAAAAAGTAATAAAATACGAAGAATATTTTTATGGAATAAAGCGATAAAAACCATAAAATTCACCGTTAACAGGTGTCGTGAAGGACTGTCATTAGGCTAGGACTTTGTAACAGTTATCTCAAGATTCTAGTGATACCTCCTACACCATAGGAGAAGGGGAGACGTACGGGATTACACCACCCTGAACATCCATAAACAAACTCTGTGTTGATTTACTTTACGCATTTATATTTGTGCTGTGATTGCTTTAATTATTGCATTATCTTTTCATCACTTCATTCAGCAAACATCAGACACTGAGTCAGCACAGAACTGATACATAGGAGACTTAGATCTTTATTGACACATCTATTGCACAAAAGGCTTGATCTTATCCGCTGCAAGTTAGTTCTGTTATAGCTCTAGCTAAGCTGAATTAACTAACTCCAATACAGGATTAAAGGGTAGGAACAAAACTGAACGAGTTACAATGAACATCAGTTTGCTAGTTCAGTTTGAGCTTAGAAGAAACTCAGTTCCTGGGGTACTTCCAGTTTTTAGGGACAAGTTTATTCACCCCCCCCCCTCTCTCTAAACTTGTGTTAGCCTTTCCAAGGGACCAACAATTGGTATCGGAGCAGTTCTTCCTTTTGGAAGTTATCCAAAGATATCTTATAAACCAGTTGTTGAAAAGCCCTCACTGTATCAGTTGTAAAAGCACTTAGTTGGATTTTAATGGATACATGTAGAATTAGAAGTTGGCTTATTCACCCCCTGACTAACTGTTTGCAAAATGTATATGATTTTCAGGATCAAGTATTTGAGAGGTTCAGTACTACAAGCTCACATACAAATCCAGAACCTCAACTCAGTGATGATGTGGATATCAATCTCAATGTATTTGATGACAAATCCAGAGGAGAGTTCCATCACTAAGTAATTTCTCAGAAGAAGATGAAAAGGAGTTGTTGCAAGTAACTGACAATATAGAAGATTCATTCAAGCAACAAAATAATGTACATTCAAACCGTGAAGCTGTAACAAACAATCATGAAAAAGTACATTCTTCAACTCAGCCATCATTTGCTTAACTCAGTCAAAAAAACTCTAAATTTGTCAAGTTGGTGGAAAAACTCACACTGGAGTTGAAACTAAGAGATATAGAACTTGGCAAAGCAAAAGATTGGAATGAGTTTCTTGAAACTGAGATGTCAAATCTAGCTGAAAGGTTAATATCTAGTACATTTGACAAAAGCAATGATAATTCCCCACCCTTACCCAGTCTTGAGATTTCAAAGAGTATAAGCTCTAGACATCAAGATACTGGAAGACCTAGTGGATTACACAGAGAAATTAAAGATGATAAATCCAAAAGAATCCTTGTGAAATCAACTAAGGTTGAGCGTAGTGGTCTATCTAGAAAAGAGATGAGAAAGTTTAATTCTCTCATCAAAGAAACTAAAAGTTACACTTCAGTAACTAATCCAGCCGGACCCAAGAAGATATGGGTACCGAAGAATACCTAAAACTGTTTTGCAGGTAAGGTCAGTTTTATTGCAAAATCCATAGAAAAACTGACTTCTACACAAAGCTGATAAAGGCAAAAGCTTATGATGGGCAACTTGGTCAAAAGCTGAAAATTCTCCAGCAACTATCTGACGCTTGGGCTGACAAACAAATCACCAGAAGCCACGTGTCAATCGAGGAGAAGAAGTAGATGTGCATCCTTAGAAATCTCATTGATTGTGACACGACTCTCACTTAAACGGTTGAGTATATTGAAAGACTCAGAAATGCATATTGTTCTTACAATCTTGACCAAGTCTTGCACATTCAACTTCAAGTTATTCAAGGTTCCCCAAGAACTCTTAAATTGAAAATTCATGGAGCAATACAATATTGATGAAGGAATCACCATGAGTCTGGACGACTTCAGTCAAAAAATTTCAAACTCCATCCTATCAACTCAGATTGTAGACAAAATCAAGAAGATTCAAGGACTTGAAAATCTGATTGATACGAAGGTCAATATTCTGTGCCCAGAAGATATCAAAGATTTCTACAGAAACGCCTTAATCGCCGATGATGGAAAGAGTTTCAGCACAGCAGTTCAAGAGAAAAGCATTACTGTTAATGAACATCTTCATATCTTACTTTTGCAAATGAAGAAAAATACAGACTTTGGAAAGTCACAGCACTCAACAAAGATAAGAACAATTTCATTGGATCTATTCATCAACAAAAACAAGAATTCGTGTTTTTGACAATTCTTCTGACCAAAAACGTCATTGGTCACACTTGGAACCTCTACACTCTATCAACAGAGAAGCTGAAACTAATCTATACAATTTGGTTTGAAAAGAAACTGGACTGGAATAAATTTGTCTTCAAACATTTGTTAAAGCAAATTTCGGATGAAAAAGCAAAAGTTCAAGGAAGAAAGGCTATTCGAGAAAAGTTCATGTTGAAAAAGGGATTTCCATATTTGGTACAAAGGATACTAAACTATTTCTCCATCTCTAGACCTACAGAGTCAGAGGTAATAGAGAAATCAGTGGCCAGTGGAGCAAAGAAAAGAAAAGTCCATGATGAAGTCATAAGAGAAACTTTGGTTTCTAGCAAAACTGAAAACCATGATGATAGAACAGCTAGAAGACAAAGGAGGATGATGCAGAAACTTTTCTCTTTGACTCAAAAGAAAACTGGAACAGAGGACATAATTCTAATTGAAGACGAAACTGAAGGAAGTGAATCCTCAGCTGATAAACATGTAGGATACACTGAGAAGCAGAGAGAAAATCTGGAAGATGTTGAATTTTGTGCAACTGAGTATGAGAGAAAACTGTCAAGTCATGACTCTCATTATCATGATGTCAGTTCCTCATCTCAAGTTCAAGATGCTTCTAGAAGCAAATCTATATTGAAGGACATCCCCTATCTGGCAACTCAAAATACTCAGCAACGGCTAAAGGAAACTGATAAGAGATTGGAAGGGTAAAAGATGATCATCGAGAGCCTGATGCAGACTCTACAAAAGAAGCTCTACAACTTACATGAATTTATCTCAACAGCACACTAGTCAGGTTTGAACAATTACTCCAACATCATCACCTTGCACAAGTTATTTGAAGAAAGCGTTTGAATATCTTCAAACAAGAGGGAAGATGAAACTGAAGGTGATGCCGATAAAACTGAAGGTCCTGAAGTTAAAACTGAACTGACAAAGACAAAGTCAGCTGAAGAAATCTATGCTAAACTATTGGTTGAAGAACAAGACAGACAAGTGGATACTGATTTACTTGTTATTCAACAAAATAGAGAGGCAGCTGATAAATTGATCGAGGAATTAGTTACAGAAGAAGCCTTTAAAGAGACAAGAACTGAGGAAGATGAAGAAGCCTCAGTTAAAGCTATGTTGAACATCAGAAAGAAGATTGCAACTTGTGCCAGATTGAAAGAAAGTTTAAAGGCAGTTGAAGACAAAAAGGCAAAAACTGAGGGGGAAAATATCCTAAAACCAGAAGAAAAGGAACTTGGTTTTATATCAAAAGAAGAAGAGAAGATAATGGATGAGGAGATTAAAGAAATTTTGATAAAACTCAAGAACCAAGATAATGAAGAAGCAAATCGTATGATCAATGAATATTTGGATATTAAGCCCAGAGATGATGAATCGAGAGAAGAAGGAAAAGAAAGAAGGCTTCTAGAAACAAAAAGAAGTATCTTTCTTGGTGAAAAAGATGTTATTTTTGGAAAAAGAAAATTTGTAATGAATCCTGTAACTCAGTTTGTTTTTGCACAACCTTGTAATGAACTCGGCTGTTTTAGTTTGTTATTTTAGTTTGTTATGATTTCTTGCATTATTCTCTTATTATTGCTTTTAGGGAGGGTTATGATACATCATCAAAAAGGGGGAAATTGTTGGAAATAATATTTGTGTTTTGATGATGATTCGTCACGTATTTAGTAAGTTCACTTGTAACCCATGATGATGAAGTCATAACTAACTGTTATAGTGCATAATGAAAGAAGAAGCAAGAAATAGTCTAGAGAAAAATGTATAAGTTCTATCTAGAGTCTAAACTTTGTATAGGTTGTTTCAGACAAGCATTGTAATAGATAGGAACTATGCGAACAGTTGAGTCACAGCAAGCAAACTGAGTATACATATGAAGAAGTGGGGATCAGACTCAGTTATGAAAGAACTGAAGAAGATAAGTTCGCTGAAGGACACAGACTTAGTTGGCTTATCTAGAAGACTGAAGAAGTGAGGGACACAGACTTGGTTATTGAAGATTGAAGAACTGAGGTGGCAAACTCAGTTAGAAGCTGATTAAGTCGTGACTATAAGTCAGGAATCAGGCAAGTCTGTGGTGACCTGAAACTGAACTATAGATCATGTAAAGCTGAATAATCTTAAGGACAAAGATTATCAGTTACCTAGAAAAGAAGAAAATGAATGGTGTACCCTGACTTAGTCAATTAAAGTCAGATGTCAAGTATACGAGGTACTCAGTTTTGAAGAAGAGTAGAAAACTGAGTTAAGGCCTTGTTGAATTTCAAATGTCTAAACGACAAAAGGTCGTACATATGAACGTTGGCTAAACAACAAATTTAACGGCTATAAAATTTATCTGACCGTTACATTACCCCTATAAATACACAGAGGGAAGCACTTGAAAAAGAGAGATCTGGGAAAAGTTTTACACAGTATATATCTAAAGATCCAGATCCAAAAAATCAGATTTCATATCCAGAAAAGGGGGAAGCCAACAGAATTGCCTTGAAGATTACAGAGAAATATCCAGTAACCCATTTAGGGGGAAGAAGGCATCTTGGAGCTACAACGCCATATCCAGAAGAATCAGACAGCTCACTGAATTAATCTTTTGATTAATTCTAATCCTAACCTTTGTGAAAAGGGGTTGGATGTGCATAGTTTGAGGAGACCAACTCCACCTTTCCTCATACGGTTGCAACTCAGTTGCCACAGCTGTTGGTGCAGTCTGCAGACTGTGTTTGTGTTAGTGGTGAGCTGGTGAATGAGTCATTCCACCTCCGAAGGATCAGTGTGCAGAGTGAAGGGAGCAATCTCACCTTTCTTCATTATGTGTAGATAGTGAAACTAGGGTGTCATGAAGGACTGTCATTAGGCTAGGATTTTGTAACAGTTATCTCAAGATTCTAGTGATACCTCCTACACCACAGGAGAAGGGGAGACGTACAGGATTACACCACCCGGAACTTCCAAAAAAAAACTATGTGTTGATTTACTTTACGCATTTATATTTGTGCTGTGATTGCTTTAATTATTGCATTATCTTTTCATCACTTCACTCAGCAAACATCAGACATTGAGTCAGCACAGAACTGATACATAGGAGACTTAGATCTTTATTGACACATCTATTGCACAAAAGGCTTGATCTTATCCGCTGCAAGTTAGTTCTGTTATAGCTCTAGCTAAGCTGAATTGACTAACTCCAATACAGGATTAAAGGGTATGAACAAAACGGAGCTGAGTTACATTGAACATCAGTTTGCTAGTTCAGTTTGAGTTTAGAAGAAACTCAGTTCCTGGGGTACTTCCAGTTTTTAGGGACAAGTTTATTCACCCCCCTCCCCCCCTCTAAACTTATGTTAGCCTTTCCAATGGACCAACAGTGCCACGTATCAAGCCAAGAGGGTGGGCACATCCTCTTAGCTTCTTATAGATATACAAACCACTAACGGCACACGTTTGATTAAAAAAACACAAAGGTATGAAAAGAAAAAAAAAAGGTGACACGTGTCAAGCCAAGATGGTGGTCACGTGGCCAATTGTGGGCACACCCTCTTGGCTTTTTATAGATATAAAAATCACTAACGGCACACGTTTGATTAAAAAAAACACAAAGGTATGAAAAGAAAAGAACAAAAAAAGGTGTCATGTGTCAAGCCAAGATGGTGGTCACGTGGCCAATTGTGGGCACACCCTCTTGGCTTCTTATAGATATACAAACTACTAACAACACGCGTTTCATTAAAAAAACACAAAGGTATGGGGAAAAAAAAGGTGTCACGTGTCAAGCCAAGAGGGTGGTCACGTGGCCAATTGTGGACACACCCTCTTGGCTTCTTATAGATATACAAACCACTAACGGCACACGTTTGATTAAAAAAGAAAACACAAAGGTATCGAAAGAAAAGAAGAAAAAAACATGTGGCCACCCTCTTGGCTTCTTATAGATATACAAACTACTAACGACACGAGCTTGATTATAAAAAAACACAAAGGTATGAAAAGAAAAAAAAAGGTGTCACATGTCAAGCCAAGAGGGTGGCCACATGGCCAAATGTGGGGTCACCCTCTTGGCTTCTCTGCAAAAACTACTAACGGCACACGTTTGATTAAAAAAAACACATACCCTTTTGGCTCTATTAAACTTGGCACATCTTCCATCGTACACTACACATCGCAACTTCAAATCCGTCAGTCTTTCCTTTTTATCCCTTCTATGCATAAACTACTAACGGCACACGTTTGATTAAAAAAAACACAAAGCTATGAAAAAAAGGTGTCACGTGTCAAGCCAAGAGGGTGGTCACGTGGCCAATTGTGGGCACACCCTCTTGGCTTCTTATAGATATACAAACCACTAACGGCACACGTTTGATTAAAAAAAACACTAAGGTATGAAAAGAAAAGAAAAAAAAAAGGTGTCCTTTGTCAAGCCAAGAGGGTGGCCACGTGGCCAATTGTGGGCACACCCTCTTGGCTTCTTATAGATATACAAACTACTAACAACACGCGTTTCATTAAAAAAAAACACAAAGGTATGGAAAAAAAATGTGTCACGTGTCAAGCCATGAGGGTGGTCACGTGGCCAATTGTGGGCACACCCTCTTGGATTTCTTATAGATATACAAACCACTAACGGCACACGTTTGATTAAAAAAGAAAACACAACGGTATGAAAAGAAAAGGGAAAAAAACACGTGGTGTAATATTCCGATTTTTTAAAAAAGGGCAATTCGGTCTTTTAGCAAAAAATCAGAATATTATGTTATTTAATTAAAAGATTTAAGAAAAAGAAAAAGGGATAAACAAGGATTTTTCTTTTAAGGAAAATAATTAGATAATTGGGATTATAAAAGGAAAACAAATCCTAATTTTAACCTAGTTGTTTTTGACAAAAAAAAGGGAGAGGGACGCAGAAAGGGGGCGCAAGTTTTGAAAAAAAAAACGAAGAAGAAGCTTTCGCTTTTCGAGGCTAATCCGTTGCTCTTTTCAACAGACGTCTCAAGAGAGAAAGGATCACCGCGAGACGAGGATCGTTTTGATACCAACAATCCCTAGATCCGTTGACGTTGGACGTTAAAGGTTTAACCTTTTTCAAAGCTTTGGTAGTTTAGATCGTTGTACCACGCAAATTAAGGTAACGTGGTTTTCTTATCGTATGATTAAGGTTTCGTAAAGTGGTAGAGCAATTTTTATGATTGTTTTTCATGGTTTTAATTTGTTTAAGTCGAGTTTGGGTTGAATTTGAGTAGAAAACGCAGAGTGCAGAAAACTGTCCTCTTTGGTGCAAGAAAAACGTGTAACAAGTGCAAGAGAGAGGCTCGGTCGACCGAGCCTATCCATTCGGTCGACCGAGTGTGGGTCCATCCGTACGGATGAGTTGCTTATCCGTACGGCTATTTCTCAGTATCGGACTGAGGGCAGAAAGGAGAGTTGTCCGTACGGACAGAAAGTTATCCGTCCGGACAGGGACCGTTTCAGTGCTGTTTTTCTTTGTTATGTGTTTCAAGCTCCATAATAGCATATTTACTGCATAACCTTACGTGACAAAGCCCTGAATTAGCTTTTGATGCGTTTAGTTCCGGCACCATATGGATTCCCTGAAAAGATGAAGTGTGGGACCGTCGAAAGCTTTGGATTTGCCTTGTGCTTCGATAAGCTAGAGTTTATCGATGTCCGTGTATTTGCTAGGCCTTGTCCGTGTCTAGTGGTCTAGGAAAGAGAGTAGGAGATGTGAGGGAGCTTACTTGAAAACACTTAGGTGGCTAGTTAAACATCTAATCAAACGTACGTGATAGATTAATAATCTTAAACATCATGCAATGCTTGGTAAGGCATAGTACAATATCGCGATGTGTTCTCGACCGAGAAAAAAGTAGATCGTACCCACGCCGGTCAATCGATTGGCTAGATAAAGCGTACGGTACATTCTGTCGGTTATCACACCATCGGGACTCAGATATTCCCGGGGCTACTAGAGCGAGTCTCTAAGTAGGTTGCACCCAGTTGTCCTAGTACATCCTATTACTAGGCGTAGTGCCCTTGTTATTCATGATGTAACAAACTTGAGCTAAGCTAGATACCTTTGGAATCTCATGTTGTGCTATGAACACAGTATGATAGTTAACTAGGGTTAATAACGGGATGAATTAATAAAAGACGGCATTGCTTTTATTTCTTTATGAGACCGACGTTGTACGATCTTCTACGCGTTACTAAGTACTTATGTACTTACCCCGTTACTTTTTGTTTGTCTTTCTCTTTCCCCAAAGAAGATGAATAGGTTGCTAATGCTGATGAATTCTTTGACGAGGACGTGTGAGATGGAGCTCTTGAAGAATTAGTTCTTTTAGTTTTGATTCTTCTAATAATGTTGTTGGTTCAATTCAAACACTGTTGTCATTCTTTTGGATGAGACGTTGGTTGGTTTAGTATTCTTTATTGGATTTACTTTTACAGCATTGAAAACCGTGTGTTCGATCTTTTGTCTTTTGTTGTCCCGAGTCGTTTTATCTTCCGCGTCGTTTTAGAATCTGATGTGTGACGTAAGACTTACATATATTATTGAATTTATTTGATAATATTTGTGCCGAGCTCTCTTTTCGGATAAGGACTCGGTTTCCGGGAAAGGGGCGTTACACGTGGCCACCCTGTTGGCTTCTTATAGATATACAAACTACTAACGACACGCGTTTGATTAAAAAAAACACAAATGTATGAAAAGAGAAAAAAGATGTGTCACATGTCAAGCCAAGAGGGTGGCTACGTAGCCAATTATGGGCACAATTTTTTGGCTTCTTATAGATATTAAAAAGATAAAATAAAATATAAAAAAGTTAGGGTTTAGCCATTTTAATATACAAAAAAGTTGTTGCTTAGACCACTACCGTTGAAAAAGTTCAATAGTCCCAAATAATATTTCAAACTCAAGCACGTAAACACAACCAGAATAGGTTTAAATATTTAATATTAGTATTATACTATCACGCGATCTTGCCTGATATTTGGTAAGAGTAAAGACAAATAACTAAAATACACCAACATATCAAAGTAATATTATTGTATAACCACTTGTTCTTATAAAACATTAAGGTAAACATCATACATATATGGTAAGGATATCAACAAACAATAAATAAATGAAAAAGCAGTGATAGTGTCACGACAAAATTGTTATAATAAAGTATTATAGCACACTTTTATATCATAGATTAAGATGTGAGATGACGATTCCGGATTTCGTATATTAATAAATCTGGGTCGTATTCCCCTAGAGACAAGATCCAAAACTTATAAAAGTATGAAAAGAGGAGGTGGTTTTTGTGTGTTTAGACTGAGTCTGAGAATGTTAATCTCAAGTTGCCTATGTATCATGTGAATATTCAGCAATCAAGTTTGTCGTAGTTCTTGAGATCGTTTATATAGAGGGGCTTGTACCCTAGGTAAGGATGTGCCGTGTCCATGTTGGACTCTATTTCGTATCACCCAAAGAATAGATTTAACCGTGTTTATCCCTTGATTTTATAAGAAGATCACGGTGATTTGAATATGGGGTCAGAGCCTTTATGGCTTAGGATTCTTCCTATAACTATCTTTACAATAGACACGCGTGTGTTAAGTAAAAGGGGTAGCTCAGGCCGACCTGTGCCGAGCTCGCAAGGCCATTATGTCCGAACTGCACTGACCCGGCTCTGTTGCGCCCTGGCCGACCTGCGGTGGACTAGGGAGTGAGCTCGACCGACCTCCCACCTGGGGTGCCGATCTGCCGTTAGGCTTTAAAGTGGGGCTCCTGGCCCTTAGAGTTGTGCTATCGCTGTCTTATTTTAATGTTTAGTTGAGTTGAGGATGACACGTGGCCAGAGGCCAACCTGACCTCCGTCATGAGACATATTGATTCTTATGGATCATACAAAGATCAGTGGTGTCAAAATGTATTGTGATATTTTATTGTGATTATTTTGTTGTATCACAAACATTTCTCTATATGAACAACATAAAAAGTATCTTCTAGAATACATATATTCTCCGTTACGTCCCTGCAAGTTTTGCTCTCTGATTGGATGCACAGTTTTTCGCACCAATGATGAAAAACCGTGCGATGTAACGACTTAGTAAGGACATCCGCAATTTGATCCTTAGAGGAAACATGAGAGACTCGAATAATACCCCGACTTATTTGATCGCGTATAGTCAATAACTATATGTTTCATACGAGACTGGAATACTGGGTTGGCGCAAAGTTGGGTGGTCCAAAGATTATCACAATATACTACGGTGGTCAACACATGAGTTATGCAATGGTTTCTTCGGTGTCATTCGGGGCAGATTCTCTTTTGATCCATCACCGTCTTGAAGATCAATCAGAAGATTTGTATACAATAGGTATTATCATAGCTGATAGCCATCTGTTTTTGTGATATGTCTTTTTCTTTCGTTAAAAGGTATAAAAAAAAAAAAAGGAAAATTTTTGGGTAGTACGTACCTACGTAGGTACATGTGATGCAAGCGCGATCGAAGACGCGCGGTTTAAGTGCATAATAAAATCGTGTGGGCAGAAATGTGTCACGTAGTGTGTACCTACGTAGGTACACACTACGCAAAAACTTCCCAAAAAAATATGTCTACCTATCTTTTAGCTTGAGAAAATCTATATCTAGTTGCATGTGTGGAATTATGATTCTCCCATTTTCCATGATGTTCATGCTTGTGTATCAGATGTTATTTAATACAAATTGCCTTTTAGCCCAAAAATTTTTTTACAACCGAGTAATGATACGGACACATAAGTTATGGAATGATTATCTACATCGTTTATCATGATGAGTTTATATCATTATCAGTGTGCATAGCAATTGTGTCATTCGATATGACACAACAATTGTGTCTGTCAGGGGCGGCGCCATGTAGTGTAAAATGGGTCAACTGACCCCCAAAATTTAAAAAATAAAAATCTATGTATTTTTATACTATTTAAAAAAATTATGTATTAATATGTACTTACTGACCCGTTAAAATTTTCAAATATCGACCCTTGACCTATTTTTATACACATATTTTTCATATAATGCATTAGAGACTTGTAATACGATGTGTCGTTCCGATCCGTGACCCGAATCACATAACTTCTGCAGCCGCCCCTGATGTCGTATCGTTACTCAATTACAAATGCATTACATGATGGTATTGATACGAGTAATGATACGGCATTATGTCACAATGATTATCTTGCACTATTAAACATTATGAGTTTACCCATATCGTCATCAATTTTGATTTATTATAATTAACATGCAAGAATACGGTTTATGACACAATGTTCGAGGCCGCATCATTTGTCAGTACTATATTGATATCTAAAAAGTTCGGCAGGATCAAACCTTCCAAACCTTTCATACTATATTTATAAGTTATAACCGTAGGTGATACGGAACAGAAATATATCAACACACAGCACAGTGAAAATGGAGGAAATACAACACAAGACGATAGCTGCCAACGGCCTAAACATCCACATAGCAGAGCTTGGAAAAGGTCCACTAGTCCTCTTCATCCATGGTTTTCCAGAACTCTGGTACTCATGGCGCCACCAGATCCGCTTCATGGCTGCTCACGGTTACCGTGCGGTGGCGCCTGATCTACGTGGCTACGGAGACACCACCGGAGCTCCGGTACACGATTTCTCGAAATTCACTACCCTTCATGTTGTTGGTGACCTCATAGCACTCCTTCAAGAAATTGCTCCTGATGAAGATAAGGTGTTTGTTGTTGGGCATGACTGGGGTGCTATAATTGCTTGGCAGTTGAGCTTGTTTAGGCCTGACAAGGTCAAAGCACTGGTCAACCTTAGTGTTGCTTTTAGTCCCAGGAATCCTAAATTGAGTCTTCTAGATGGTGTGAGGATGGCTTATGGGGAGGATTACTACATGTGCAGATTTCAGGTAAATATATATATATAATATATATATATATATATATATATATATATATATATATATAAGTATATCTTTCTGTGTATACTTATCTCTGTTGCCAATAAATAAATAAAGATTGCATATTTCTATGTTATGATAGCTTAAGGTTTTAGATCTGATCAGACATTGACCGCATGATTAATATTTTCCTTTCATCAAAGCCCTGTAAATAATAAAAGAAAAGACAAGGGCAAGATATGCTCTTTCATATTCTTTTGACAACAAAAGAATATCTTGCTGATTTCAAGATCTTTAAACATATTAGAAAAAACATACAAGAATAGGGGAAATTTTGAGTGGTACATCGGTATGGTCGGGTAACACTAGAAAACGCTCGTGTTATTTTACTTGTGTTAATAAGGCTATACGTACCGTGCGGATATACTACCTAAAAATTTCCTGAGAATATGTCTTTGGTTGTTTTTAGTCTAGCTAGATATGTTTGATTATTCTCATCATCGAAAGTTTTTTTTTTTTTACAATATCATCGAATGTATTTTATCCTAAAAAATGGGGAGCAAAATTTTCTTGGTTTTTCTTGGGATCGTATATCTCAGTCTCGTTTCTTGTTCGGTTTTCATTTGTAAAGTATTCACTTCTTTGACAGCTTAAGCTATTAGGAGAGATAATAATTCAACCTGGTGTCAGTCGGTGTATAGAATGGCTTATTTTAAGTTTTTCTTTTCCCTCTCTATAGGAACCAGGTGACATAGAGGCTGAATTTGCAAACGTTGGTGTTAAGGAAGTTTTGAAGAAGTTCTACACTTACCGCACTCCTGGTCCGATCCATTTACCTAAAGGCAAACCATTTCGTGATTTTGATGATCACATTGTCTTGCCTCCATGGCTGACAGAAGAAGACTTGGACTACTTTGCCTCCAAATTCGAGAAGACCGGTTTCACCGGAGGAGTAAACTACTACCGGGCACTTGATCTGTGAGTTAGCATCTTTTAATTCATCCCCTGAAGCTCATATTTGTTATTCAAGTTCAAGATATCTATAAATAAATGTGTTAGATGCTAGTTCTTGTTTCATCCACCATGTTAAAAGACCGATTTCACTTGCCTGATAGCCTAGGTTTTGAGGTTGAAGTCTGAATTCGTATATGTTGTTGGGTTTACTCTTCTAAATACGTGTGTAAATTGCAGAAGCTGGGAACTTACTGCGCCCTGGACCGGAGCTCAGGTGAAAGTACCGGTGAAGTTCGTTGTTGGGGACTTGGACTTAGTCTATCATATGCATGGGGTGAAAGACTATTTACACAAAGGTGGTTTCAAGAAGGATGTGCCATTTGCAGAAGAAGTTGTAGTGATGAAAGATACAGCTCACTTTTTTAACCAAGAAAAGCCTGATGAGATTAGCAATCACATCTATGATTTCATCAAGAAATTCTGAGCATTTTCTGTGAGGGTTTACTTTCATCTTTGATCTAATAGTTATAACTTTGAGCAATAAGTTCCTTGAATCAAACCATTTTCTGAAGAATTTTAATTTTTTGTACTCTTAATCATGTGATACAATATGTAACGCAAGACAGGCCAAGTGTAAACACTCTATCCTGAAGATAACATGTTCTAATATAGTGTCCACGGTGCGAGTTACTGTCTTCCAAGATACTACGGATTTATATGTTCAATGTGGCTACACTTCGAACTATAAAGGGACAGCAAACGCTTCTGGTGCTCAAAATTCTCTTCGAGCGACGGAGAAACTATTGGTTTATGCACACAATTTTTAAGCAAGTAGGGAAATCATAGGAATGGAAAACTACATACTAATGGGAACCAACACATGAAATATCGTGTTTTACGGCCATCAATTGAAATTAAGGCCACTAATGCCCATTTTATGACCATTAAGCAAGGTTTTATGGCCATCGTTGGACATTTCTTCCGACTATCCCTCCAAAATAATGTATACCGAATCACCGATGCAAATGCAAATGCGACCCTCAAGAGAACTCGGACAGAAAAATATTGCATTAGAAAAGAAAACCGTTGGCATTTTATCTGCCTTACTGGAATACTACCAGATTTATTCACCTAGCTAATCAGTGAATTGTGTCTTGAACTTGTCATTCTCTATTGTAAAATAAGACAATAGAAATCACGCAATAATTTCCCTAAATATGTTTTGATTCTCTTGGTTGTGTTCATTTTGACATTGAACAACTCTGGATTGAGAAAATGCTTTAGAGAATTCACCCTCGAAATTCTAATAGAAGCGACATAATTTCACACTTATTCTAATAGAAGTGACATAATTTCACACTTACATAGTTGTATCTTTATCCTCACCACAGGAACCAGGTGACAGCGGCTAAAATCACGAACATTGGTATTAAGGAAGTTCTACCCCTGTCACATGCCTTGTCTAATCCGTTAACTAAAGGCAAACCATTCCATGTGTATCGCCCCATTCCCGGATACCAAATTCTTCTCCGGAAAAGAACATCAGGCACGTATAACATTAAATGCATCTTAACATTATACGTAAGTCTTACGTAATTCGTATTATAAGTAAAACGACACGAAGATAAATAGACTCGGGTACACTTACCAATATCTAAAAGAGTTACAATGCTGTCCAACTAAAGAAAAAAACGATATGTTACAACACCGAAAGGTCTTATAAAGTACGATATCTCTTACAAACCAAAGGAAAGTATCTTACAACATAAGTCTTAGATTAGAAACCAACTGAAATGAAAGTAAAACAAAGCATAACATTACAAGGTCTCAAATGAAATAACAACATACAGAAACATAGTTCTCCAAGTATACAAGCTCACTCAACATCGATAATGTCATACTCAAGATGAACCTGCAAAACTTCTCGGGAAAAGGAAGACATACAAACATACAAACATACAAAGGGGGTAAGTACATTGAGTACTTAGCAAGAGCTAGGTAGAAGCTATTGAACAAACACGTTTTATCATGCTAGGAAAGTAAATGCATTATTATTAAAGGTTATCTTTATGTGATTGACACGAACTCCAGGTTTCACTTCATGCTCATAACATGTTGTGAGATTCCTACTTTGTTTCTATCTTAGTTTATGTTTGTTACATCAAGTATTCAAGCACACTACGCACGATGATGCTCATCGCGAAGCTTCATATGCAACCTACTAGCGATACATACACTATTAGCCACGGGCTAGTCCTGATAGTGTGAGTGTGTTCGGCGGAGTCCTTCCACTCTTAATGAACGTATTATGGATCAGTGAAGTTATCCACTTTAATTATCTGACCACACCACACATCTCGATATTGTCTTGTGCTTTACCAAGAATAGCATTTATGTTTAGGCTTTTAACTACATAAGTATGAATGTTATTAATCATTAACTAGTCAATTAAGTGTTTTCAAGGAAAAGCTCACTTAACATTCTACTATCTCATCTTAGACATCTAGACTTTAGACATCCCTATCACATACATAAACATTGATGACTACTAACTCATCAAAGCACAAGACCGAGCTTAACTTCCAACGGTCCCGAACTTCAACTCTTAGAAGAATTCATTCGGTGCCAGAACTAAACACATTAAAAGCTTATTCTGGGATTTGTCATCTTCATTTAATTTTTTTATAATTATAAATAAGGTTAGGAACCAATCCCAACTTTCTACGCTCGATAATACGTAACAACGGGCAAAACAACAAATCTGGGCCACAGGTCGGCACCTAAGAAATCATAAGCCCACGCCTATGAGTACTGGGAGTTCCCAGAAATCTCTGTACTCATATGCCCATGCCTATCAAGACCATAGGCTCTTTCCTAAGAGCACATGTTGCTTGTCTGCGCGAATTCTCATTCTTGTGCGATTTCCAGCCTTAACCAACTCAATGTCCAGGCCTTACACCCCAAAACATCATAATACTATCAACCAAACATGCTATAACATTCCATATATCAAAAAGAAATCTTAAACATGAATTCTACAACAATCAGAACCACAATTACTTCATCTAAACATCATAAAACAGAAATCGTTCAATATGAAAACCCTCTTACCTTGAAATCCAAGCAAAGCAATTAAACTTTTGAAGAACAACCTTTAAACTCCACCAAAACCTATCAAAACACATCCAAATATTGAATTAACTTGTTTGAAATGTTTCTAAATGAGGAGAACTACGAATTGACATCTTTTAATCCAAAAATTTGTCCAAAACATAAGGATTCTTGAATAGTAGCAAAAACCATACATTTGTTAAACTCCAAATTCTTGGTATCACCACGATCCTCCTGACACGCTGATCGTGAATCTCTACTCAAATCTGAATTCCAACAAGAATTTGGTGAGGTACAATGAAGTTTCAATTTGAAGGAGTTTCTCTGTTTTCTTTTGTTATCTCAGAAGCTCAATGTTTGTGACTCTTTCTGACAACCTCCAAAATACTTGGACGTTTTATTTGTAAAATAAAACTTCCCAGAAACCTCTTTTTTTCCTTTAACTTAAACTTAAATCCTTTAATTATTAAATATAATATTCTAAATTTTCATGAAGTTATACTTTTGCCCTTTTCGAAAATTCGGAATATTACATCATGATTTCATTGAACACATTGGTTTGCCTCATCGGCGGACAAAAGAAGACTTAGACCACTATACTTTGGAATTTGAGAAGACCGGTTTCACTTGAGAAGTATATAGCCCTTGGCACAAAAAGACGAATAACCCTTGCCTCAAGGGACCCCACGCTCCGGGCCAAAAAAGTAGTAGAAAGGTTAATCAAAGTGACTCAATGACTTTTTTAGGTGAGAGGACATGGGCCTGGTGTCCACAAGCAGTAACTCGCACACTGCAGGTGCCGAGTTCCGATCTTGCGTTCTTTGACACAATCTATCATCCGAGAACCAACTGAGCTACCCGTGCAGGCCAGAGGAGTATACAACCCGTATCATTACTTTATAGAGATAATATACCATTGAATAGGGTTGTAAATGAGCCAAGATACTCATTAGTAGATCAAGAATGACTCGATCTAGAACTCAACTCGACTCGACTTAAATGAACTCGAAATCGACTCGACTCGAAGATTAAACACACCGATTGTTTTATAATAGTAGAATATATATATATATATATATATATATATATATATATATATATATATATATATATATATATATATATATATATAATTCAATTACAAAGTAATTGAATTAACTTCAACGTACGATCTAGATGTAGGTCAATTCAACCTAACCCGTCCGGTTATAAGTATGACTTGGTGGATTTTGAGGAAGATGTTCACAATCTACTCTATGGAAATAAAGTTGCATGGTATTCAAATCAAAACCTACATTGTGAAATTGCATTGCTGCAGCTCCAAGTGTATTGACATCATTTTGATGCTCAAATGGTAAAAATGTCATGCAAAACAACTTTTTCACCCGGTGTCTCATAAAACAACCCTCTCATATCAATCGAAAGAACGGTACTTTGAAACACTAGATCCAGATTGAGAAAATCCGTTATAGTATAGAGATCCTGACAACACAGTGCATCCGGTAGTTTCCTCGATACCATTCTCGGGACCCTTTGGTTGACCGTTGCGTCAACTAAAGTCGCCAATTGATGGAATACATCTGGTCGAAGGTAAGATAATGTGACCAAGATTCTAAAGTTCACCGGCATGGGTAAATCTACATGTCCGAGGTAAATTTGCTTCAACTCAACATAGTATTCATGTTCCACTAGAATAATAGGCTTGGGATTACCGTTGCCGTACGTTAATGCATCATCACCCAGAACAAGGAAACTGTCATCGTAATCTTCATTATCGAGGGGACGGAGACAAAAGAAAAATCTCATTCCTACTCGACCTAGGATCGACGTGTCCGGGTGGCTTCCGATTCCAAAAACACCGTCCTCTACAATACCCTCCTCTACGGCTGAATTGTAGTTATCTAATCCACAACCAATTGGAACATCAGTGACAATACCTCCGAAAAATGTTATGGTATCAAATACCATGAAGCCACTACTATGGCTGCCATCTTCAAATCCGGTCGCGTATCACAACGGTCTTGGTCTCACATCCACCACCAGGTATTTTGTTGTAGAAATGATCTCCGGGGGGAGACACGTGGATTCCCTATGCGTATTTGATGCTAAAGGATAATAAGGTGGGTGGCATGTGTCTTGCCCGCATGTGTACTGTCAGTAAAGTGACTTAAACTCTACATCTAGTGGAAACAATCGAAGAGACTGTTTGTGTGATGGACGGCGAGAAGTGTATTCAAATCGTGCATCGGTAGGGGAGTCCGCCGAGGCACGTCGCGTAGAGTGAAGTCCGCCGAGTCTTGGAATACGAGCGGGGTCCCACATACGCTATTTACGTTATGTGACAGCTATACAGTGTCATTAAAAGGAGGACACGTGTAGGGGTATTTATGGCGTATCAGACAAAGATTCCTTGCGGCTAGGGTTTAGGGATTTGTGCCTATAAATACAGTTGTTGTTGCATTGTCTGTGTGTGTGAAATCTGTAACTAAGTGCATAATAATAAAGATCTCTTTTCTGCCCGTGGTTTTTTATCTCTCTCACTTTGAGAGGGGTTTTCCACGTTAAATCTATGTTCTTCTTGTTTTCTGTTATCTCCTTTGATTATTTGCGTTTGATTGCATCTATTTCTATTTCTTGCATCTGAAGTTATCTCATCCGTCATAACAAGTGGTAACAGAGAAAGGTTCTGGAGAAAACAATTTGTACGATCAACTTCATCTTCACCAAGACCTTCAGTAAGGTGCTAGGATCTGTGATAAAGTTGTGATCTTTAGTAAGAAAAGATGTCAGCAGTAAACGTGAAAATCGATAAATTTACAGGAAGGAACAGTTTTGGTCTGTGGCAAATCAAGATGCATGCACTGTTGAAACAGTAGGGTTTGTGGAGTCCTTTATCGACAAACCAAATACGGGTGCGGCGGATTATGCCGGTCGAAAGAGAAAGCACATTCAACCATCATGTTGTGCTTATCGATGATGTTATCACGAGGTTCTTTGAGGAAGACACCTCGGCCAAGTTGTGGAAAAAGCTTGAAAGCTTGTATATGACCAAGTCAGCGACCAACAAGTTGTTGTTGAAACGAGAGGTTGTTCGGTTTAAAGATGCATGAAGGGAGTCCACCGAGGGACCATCTTGACCGGTGAACACAATATTACTTGATTTAAGGAATATTGATGTTAAAATTGAGGATGAAGATGCGGCCCTAATCTGTTGGTGTCATTACCGGCATCATTTGAAAACTTTGTGCGATCTTTCATAGTTGGGAAGGATACGGTAGCTTTAGAGGATGTAAGGTACGCCTTACATGCCGGGGAGCTTAGACACAAAATTTGTTGGGACGGACGGTCGATTTCTTGGGCTTGTTGCTAGCGGCAATAGTGGAAAAGGATATGGACGAGAAGAAGAAAAAGAAGTCGGGGTCCAAAGGTCCTAAGTCTGCGATGTACGTAATTATTGTAAGGAGCGAGGGACATTGGAAGTCCAATTGTCCAAGGAAGAAGAAACGACGGGAAGGCAATTCGGCACGGTAGCCCTAGCTGCGAGCAATCGATGAGGATGCGGTTCTAGTTGCGGGGGATTCTACACATCATAATGATGTGTGGATACTTGATTACGGAGCATCCTACCATATTTGTCCAAACGGGGAGTGGTTTTCTACTTATGAGCGAGATAGATGGTGGTCAAATCTATATGGCCAACAACAAGGTTTGCAAAGTTGTGGGAATTGGCTCGGTAAAGTTAAGGACGAGAGGATGGTAAATTATGTACCTTTGAAAGATGTAAGACATGTTCCACAGATGACCAAGAAATTTGGTATCTCTCGGTCTCTTGGAAAGCAAGGGGTTCAATTTCAAGGGTGAAGGTGGACAGCTGAATGTCTTCAAAGATTCAGTTGTAGTCCTCAAAGGCATCAAAGAGGGGAACCTTGTATATATTACAAGGATCTACTATATCGTATACGCTTGCTTCTTTGTTGCATCCTCGGCGGTTCACCGGTCTCGGCGAGACTCGGTTTGTGGCATATGAGACTAGGTCATGGGTGAAAGGGGTATGCGGATTCTTTCTTCGGCGGAGTTTTCTTGGGGGATATAAGGTCAAGAATGCGGACTTTTGTGAACATTGTGTGTTTGGGAAATTGCATAGAAGTAAGTTCTCGGCGGGGTTGCACAACACAAAGGCATCACTTGATTATATCCATTCATATTGGCTTGGGGTCCATCAAAAGTTGAGTCATTGGGTGGTCACGGATATTTTGTGTCATTCATAGATGACTATTCGAGGATGACTTGGGTGGTGATGATGAAGAACAAAAGTGATGCATTCGGTAACTTCAAGCGAGTGGAAGGCCACTAGTGGAGAATCGGTTAGGCAAGAAAATCAAGAAGCTTCGTACGGATAATGGTGCGGAATCTGCTTTGGAATGATTTTGATTCATTTTGTGCGGTGAGGGTATTGCCGGACATCATACGTAAGGAATACACCTCGGCGAGAATGGTGTAGGCGAAAGGATGAATCAAACTCTTGGAGAGGGCAAGATGTATGCTTTCTCAATTTGGTTTATCAAGGAGATTTTGGGCAGAGGCTGTAAAAATAGCTTGCTACTTAATCAACAGGAGTCCTCACACAAGGATCAATCTCAAGACACCATTTGAGACGTGGTCAGGCAAGCCTGCTGACTACTCAATTCTAAGGGTTTTTGGGAGTACGGACTTACTATCATGTTAGTGAAGGGAAGTTGGAGCCAAGAGCCAAGAAGGGAGTGTTTGTGGGGTATGGTGATGGAGTGAAGGGATATAGAATTTGGTCATCGGCGAGTCCGGAGTAATCCTCGGCGGGGATGTTGTGTTTGATGAAAATTCTATGTTAAACTCATCGGTGGGGAGGTCTGCGAATGCGAAACCGTCTTGAATCGATAGTGTTGAGAAACGAGGTGGAGCTTCGGGTGGAGTCTGCGATATGCAACAATCGGTGGATCCAAATCAACACTTATGCGATCGGATAATGAACCGAGAATCGATCCAAGCCGGCCCTGCGAGACCTCGGTAGGGCGTCATACAAACATTAATCGGTAGAGTCTAGGCGCCGGCGGGCTAGAAGATCTAATGTTGGGATACCTCCAAGGAGATATGGGTATGATGATTTGGTGGATATGCACTCCAAGTTGCGAGAAGAGGTAGAGGTTCTTGAACTACTACTACTTACGGGGAAGCGATGACATGTACGAAGCATCTCGGTGGCATGCGGCCATGGGAGATGAAATGGAGTCATTGTTGAAGAATCGGACTTGGGAATTGGTCAAACGGCCCTGCGACAAGGGAGTTGTGACTTGTAAATGGATTTTCAAGAAAAAGGAAGGAATAACTAAGGCAGAAGGGGTCAAGTATAAGGCACGTTTGGTTGCAAGAGGATTCAGTCAAAAGGAAGGGGTTGACTTTGATGAAATATTTTCACCAGTGGTCAGACATACCTCAATCAGGGTGTTACTAGCAATGGTGGCACAGCAGGATCTGGAACTTGAGCAATTAGATGTGAAAATTGCTTTTCTACATGGTGAGGTGGATAAGGAGATATACATGACACAGCCTGAGGGTTTTCAAGTTCCTGGCAAGGAAAATTATGTTTGCAAGTTGAAGAAATCATTGTATGGTTTGAAGCAAGCTCCAAGGCAGTGGTATAAAAGGTTTGACAATTTTATGCTTCCGCAGGGTTACAACAGAAGTCCTTATGACTGTTGTGTATACCACAGTCTGCTGAAAGATGGATCTCATATCTATCTTGTCTTTTATGTGGATGACATGTTGATTGCTGCTGCAAGGAAGTCTGATATTCAAAAACTGAAGAACCTTCTCAGTACTGAGTTTGAAATGAAGGATTTGGGTGCAGCCAAGAAAATCTTGAGGATAGAGATTTGGAGAGATAGAAGTCAGAAGAAACTGTTCTTGTCTCAGCAGGGTTATGTGCAGAAGATATTGGCCAAGTTTAGGACGTCTGCTGCAAAACCAATAGATACTCCTATGGCATCAAATGTTCATTTGTCTGTTTATGCTTCACAGTCAGCTGAAGAGAAGGAATATATGTCAAAAGTTCCCTATGCTAGTGCAGTTGGTATCGATGTATGCCATGGTATGCCTTAGGCACGATCGGCTCGGGCGGTCGGTGTTGTCGGCGGGTTTATGGCTCAACCTGGAAAGGAACAACGGAAAATTTGTTAAAAGGATATTCGGGTACACGAGAGGTACGGTGATGTTGGTCTCATTTATGGAGGTGATACTAGTCTGGTCACAGGCTATTGTGATGCTGATTATGCAGGTGATGTTGACAGTAGAAAATCAATGACTGGTTATGTGTTTACATTGGGAAATGTAGTGGTCAGCTGGAAAGCTACTCTTCAGGCTACAGTAGCCTTATCAACTACTGAAGCAGAATACATGGCTCTTACTGAAGCAGCTAAGGAGGGTATACGGTTGAAAGGGCTAGTCGGTGATTTGGGGTTGCATCGGGATCGGTGAGATATATTGTGACAGCCTAAGTGCAATATGTTTAGCCAAGGATCAGGTTCATCATGAGAGAACCAAGCATATTGATGTCGGGTATCATTTTACGAGAAATGAGAAGAGGGTTGTGGTGAAGAAGATTGGCACAAAGGAGAATCCTGGCGATATGTTCACTAAACCGGTTCGACGAGTAAGTTTCGACTTTGCTGGACTTGCGAATATTCGAGCTTATAATCGTTGTTTTCGGAAACTGCGAGGCGGATCGGTGGAGTGGATCTTTGTGGAGATCGTACGGTACAAGTACATATGGCATTGACGAATGTATACGGTACAAGTACATACGGTTATGCAATCTGTTTGACTCGGTGAGAGTTGAAGTCAAGGTGGAGATTTGTCGGTAAAGTGACTTAAACTACACATCTAGTGGAACCAATGCGAAGACTCGGTTTGTGTGATGGACGGTCGAGAAGTGTATTCAATTACGTGCATCGGTAGGGTGGAGTCTGCGAGGCTTCCGTCGGCGAGTGAAGTTCGCGAGTCTTGGAATACGACGGGGTCCCACATCGCTATTTACGTTATGTGACGGCTATACGGTGTCATTAAAAGGAGGACACGTGTAGGGGTATTTATGGCGTATCGGACAAAGATTCCTTGCGGCTAGGGTTTAGGGATTTGTGCATATAAATACGATTGTTGTTGCATTGTACGTGTGTGTGAAATACGTAACTCGGTGCATAATAATAAAGATCTCTTTTTACGCCGTGGTTTTTTATCTCTCTCACTTTGAGAGGGGTTTTCCACGTTAAATCTGTGTTCTTCTTTTTTGTTATCTCGCTTTGATTATTTACGTTTGATTGCATGTTTTATTTCTTGCATACGAAGTTATCTCCATCCGTCATAACAAACACCGATGTAAAGATCGGCCATAAAGCTAGGACCTTTACTAAGGATTTGAACAACTGGTTTTTTGAAAAAGATGTTGGATTCGAGCTGGCTTTCGAAGAGCTATTTACAACTTTGTATGTTTTAGTAACTCTACTCAAGGCCAAATCCATTCGTTCGGTGGGTGTAGAACCTAGGGGATATATTAGTGGATCGATTTTATTGCGGTAGTTTCACGACTAATCCGTCGTGTAACTCGTGTTGTTGTTGTTTCGAGGCATGTTTGGTAGAAGAAGATGATAGACATGGTAGATAATATAGTGTCTCCTATGGTGAGAATATTATCTGGGCAAATTATGTGCATGTGTGAGGGTTTTTTTTATTAAAAAAAAATCTCATTTAATTTATAAGATAAATGGTTGATCCTAAAGGGGATATATTTTCCCACAAAATATTTTAGATTTATAGTTTCATCCGTTTTGATACATGAGCTAGCAAGAATGGCCTAATAGACTTTGCCTAAAAATAGAAAAAAAAAATAATAATTTCATGCGCAATACTTAAATTCCCTTCGTCTCCTTCCGTGAATATGAACGTAAGAAGAGGGCGTTATCATCCACATTCTATCATTTCGAGAAAATATAAATTCAGGTCACTGTAACATCCTTTATTTCATTTCAGGTCGTGTCATACCTGATTTTTTTTTGAGTCCCCCGTGAAATTTTTTCCTCTCGCCCCGTGGAAATTTTCCCCTGATCCGGTTGAATTTTCCTCCAGCATGTAGAAATTTCGACGGGCGGGGGGAAATTTCCAAGGGGCGAGGGGGAAAATTTCCACGGGGAACTCAAAAATGTCAGGTCTGCTCCGACCTGACATGAAATAAAGGGTGTTAAAATGACTTGAAATTATATTTTCTCTATCTTTTCGCGATGAAAATCAAATCCAATCATCGATTGTTTGTCTAAATATACTAAAGAAAAACACCTAATAATGCAGGCATAACCGTTTAAAGAGTGACTCAAAATGTAGTTGCAACTTTTATTATGACTAGTAAAATACACGTGCGTCCGCATGTGTTTCACTAAAATAAAACTTTTGAAATTTTAGAAATAAAAATATTAAGCATGTGTTTTACTGAAATAAAATTTTTGAAATTTTAAAAATAAAAATATTAATCAATAAATAATTTATTACGTATTTGTTCCTCATGAAATATAAATATGCTATTAATGATAATTATACAAAATGATCTTATGTTTTTTTATTAGTATTTTGAATTTATAAATGCATATACTTGACACATTTATTAACATTTAAAGATAATAAGCTTCTGAATTTACGAATATATGTCTCTAATATATATCAAGAACATTTTCTTCATACTTATTTAGTAAACTTGTGGACATTTTCTATATTTATAAGCAACTTTTGCAAAGTTCTTACTCTAAACATAAACGACTCATTTTGATAGTATAATGCAAAAAGTATATCAAGTAAGTTTCGTGTATATATTATTTTATTGGGGTAGTGGGCCAGAAGGACAAACTAAGATACAAAATGGGAAAAAATGACAAGAAAAAAAGATAGTGGTTGAGAAGAACAAAAATATGTATGTTACTACATATGTTACTACATGTTGTTACAGGCGCCTGTAGTAACACATGTAGTAACACACGCGTTTTTGTCCTTCTCAACCACTATCTTTTTTTCTTGTCCTTTTTTCTCATTTTAGATTAAAAAAAGTCTTCCACAACCTTTAACCTTATTTTATATGCTTTATATATGTTACCTATGAATATAATTTAACGATTGTAAAGTAAATCCTACGAAACAAAGTTACATTTGAGATAATGATCAGTATATGAAAAAACTTGATGAAGGAATCTAAGATTCAATTTAATTATTTATTATGATAGGAAGAATGGTGAAACCATATAATTTTATTGTAGGTTGTAAAATGTTAAACATATACTTTAATCATTATAACTATCATTTAATTGTTTTCTAAATATCGTTCCTATTTAAGTGATTAAATTGACAAACCATACATACGAATCCAACATATCTCCCTGCATAATGAATGCGTTCATATTTGACGGATGGATTATGCATCCTGGAATTACGCTATCTTCAATCTTATCGGTTATACTATTTTTGGATTAGACATGATCTATTTATTTTATTTTTTCTCCTTCTCAAAATACCATTCCGTTTATCACTCGGGCAAAGAATTCTTCGTGAGGCATAGATTACTTTATATGATACATATGCAAAGCCCTCCCATGGACGAATCAAACATTACCTCAAATCTATGCAAAAATGTAATTAAAAAAGTCTTTAATTATCTTCATGTTGTGAAAAGTGAAGCTACTGAATTAGTCTATGGATCCTGATTATCTTGTGAAACTTATTTTGGACAATTTGAGAGATGACTATACAGAGTTGGCTAGGGTTGTTCAAGCATGTTACGCCCCATTGATTTTGAAGAGCTTCATGAAAAGCTACTTAATTATGCGACTCTTCCGTAAAAATTGAAGCCAGTCGCTTTTGCTGGTCTTGCTACAGCTCATTCAGATGTATGACATCCCTCTCAGAGTGCTGGTTCATTTTCACGTCTTAATATTCCTAATTCTTGGAAACAGACACAAAATACTTTCTCGCATGCAGTAGGCACGATTTTTTTTGCCCTAAAAAACCTTACTTGGGTAGTTGGGTATTTCAGTGTGAAAATTGCAAGGACATTCAGAGAAATTGTGCAATTCTTACCAGGTTCAACCTCTTACAACTTTTTCTCATTCGGTCCAGCCCTTCAACATTGCATCCTCTTAAGCACCTTGGATGCTCCATAATTTGGCTTTACACACGTCTTATTCTAACAATGAAGACATCATGGTTGGTGATGGAAATACTCTTGCCATCACACACATAGGTTCTACTTCCCTTCTCCTTCGAAATATTTTACATTGAATGATGCTTGACGATGTCTGAAATCGTCCGGGTTACAATTGCATTGATATATGGGTTAGACCTCTGAGTGATGATCCAAATAATTCTTTCGAATGGATTTGAGAATGGGCCTATGGAACACACAAAAGCGTGAGGGGTGCTGGAGCTTTCCCCGGGGGACACTCTCACGCTCAAGACAATATTTGAATAGAGGAATTTATGTTAAGACAATAAGCGAGAATGTATATCAAGCGTATTATGTGCGTACTTTGGAATTGAGGAAGATGATCATTTATATACCTCTCCCTAAGCTAATGGGGGAGTAGATTATGATGCATTGAAGTCATGGTCAAGTGAGTTTATCACATATTGAAGTAATAGAGCATGTTTTGGAGCAGTTATGGCTCAATCTATAATGGAACGTATGTTTTAGAGCCGTCACTATAGCAGTTACTATCACGGAGTAATGTCGGTGTGAAGTCCGAAACGATCATTGAAGAGAATGTAATCGTTTCTTGAGGTCGAGGATGACATGTATTATATTGAGCATAAATAACGATGACATTACACAACGTCGCAATAAGAGAATGTAGGCGTCTTGTATCTTACCGGTTCGAGGGGATGACATGTATTATATTGACGATATAAATAACCGAAGTTGTAAGGGTGGATGCTAAAGACACTTGACGTGAGTCCCGACATCAAGAGAAATGTCGGCCCAAATGTTGCGACCTTTATCACTCTATGTGAGTCTGAGGAGTACCACATGTAGGGTGACCGATCTCACTTATTTTAATGTTCGCAGTGTTCCTAGCATGTCACGTAATTTTTTATCTATCTCTTAGCTTTGTCAATCCCATAGTGTTTCTTTTGAATTCATACCCTCTAAATTTCTTCGAGTGATCTTCAAACTAGTACTCCTATGATTCAATGAACGTTAAAAATGGATTGTATGAATGATCAAACTCCCTCTTTCCAGCTTATCAGAGTGAATAAAATATCAAAAAGTGCTTGACATCATCGTCTTGGTCACACATCTACCCCTATTTTCAAGATATTCTTTATCAAAATGATCTAAGTGTTGCCACCACGACTATTTATTCTCATTGTTTTGTTTGCTTAGAGAATAAAAATCACAAACTTTCTTTTGCTACTTCAATTTTATGTTATTCCCCTCCCCGAGATTAATTTCACCGACGTTTGGACATTCCCGATTGTGTCGTGTGATGATTTCAAATATTACATAATTTTACCAAGTATACGTGGTTTCGTCCATTAATACATATATATGATGTGATTGATGTTTTTATGCGTTTTAAGGCTTTTGTTCAAAAATTACAATAAAATTATATTGATACTGAGGGTGAATACATAGCCTTTAAAAAGTTATTTGGCACAAGAAGATATAATTCATTAAACCACATCCATGAACACAATTTTTTATAGAGACTTCATCTTATCTTTATTATCACACCTATTATCTATGTTATTTAATACATAACCATGATTGTTATATTTAAGGAGAAAATTAATTAGGGAGAAACACTTTTTGAGAGAATATATAGGGAAGAAACTCACTTACACTTCTATTATTTTTCTATTTCTTAAATTTGGTTAGCGAACAACACACTAATTATCTATGTTATTTAATACCTACATTATTATATTTAATGATATAAAATAACTGGAAAAAAGACCTTTTAGTTTATGTGGGATTTTTTTAGATTGTACGGGTTACTCTTATGTTCTTCGTATGCTTATGGTGTGTTTGGATTGCTTGAATGAATGGAATGAAATATTTTTTTCATGCTATTCAAACATTCTGTCGTGTTTGGATGCGAGAGAATGAAATTAATTTTCATTCCATTGGAATAAATTTTGGTCATTTTTCATTCCATCAAAAATTGGATGGAATGGATGGAATGGTTAGATGGAATGAAATTTATAACATAACCTAGAGATAAAAAATCAACTACCGTCCACCCCACCACCTACTACCTACCTCCCGCACCACCTGCCCACCCCACTGAAACCAACCACCATCACCTTCCTCCGCACCACCGCCTGCCACCGCCGCTGCCTACATATCACCATCATTGTCACAACTAATCACCATCCCCATCATAACCCAACCCACCATCATCCGCCTACCACATACCGTTACCAACCACTTCACTACTACCTCTTACCACCACCCGCGTTACCATCATCTTTCCCATTTTCACACATAACCTGCCCTACCACCACCCTCTTCCACTATCCTCCACCATAATGAACCCCATCACCACTGATATTTACTCGTCCGCCGCCACCCACCTTATAATCACCCATCACCACACACCACACTACCCTCGTCACTATAACAATCACCATCACCATTGCACACCTCACAACATCACCGCCACCACCATCTCTGCACATCCCACCGCTACCCGCCATACTCAACACGCATCACCATCAACCATCGTGTCAATTGCCGCATCCTATATAATCTGATACATTTCATTCCATTGCTTTCCGAACGTAGGAACGGAATCACTTTCATTCCATTCGATTAGTTTCATTTTATTCAATTTCATTCAAGCAATCCAAACGCAACATTATCGTTACGTTTTTTCATTTACATTTGACATATGCTTTTGTTATATAGATAAATCATTATAATATTTCTTTTAAGTTTATCATTTTGTTTTATTTTTTTTAAAGGTAAGTTTATATCTTTTTGAGTTGATGTGGGTAATATTTTGATGTCGGCTCATTACGTTTACTTTCATGTAAAAGCCTTTTTTTAATTAAAATTATAATAGATGATAGATGTCTACATGATTATGTTTATGATTAGATTATATATTAGAGATATTGATTTATTTAATAGGAATTACATTTATAATTTAATAGTTACTTTTTTTTCAAGAAAATAATTTAATAATTACTCAATTATTATATTCATTATTGAAATAAATTAAGGTATTGATCAAAATTCTATAAATAAGGTCTTGAAAAGAAAATAATAAGGTCTTAACTTTTTTTTTCTAATATAATCATTAATAATTCCTTTTATGTTTAGATTTATAATTGATTGGATAAATATATGTGGAATTCAATTAAGCCTTATAATTGATTGGATGTATATATGGTATACTAAATAAATTCATGACTGGATTTTTTAATAAGTTAGCGTTGAATCAAAAATATCTCAAACAAAAAAAGCGATGAATTCCTATCCCAAAAAAAAAAACGTTGAATCAAAAAGTAATAAGGTCTTGATATGTTTTCTTTAATTAATAATTATTCCTTTTATGGTTAGGTTTATAATTAATTGGATAGATATATATGGAATTTAATTAAGGTTTATGATTAATCGGATGTATATATGTAATCCTAAATTAAATTTATAACGATTTTCAAGGGTGGAAACACTTGACGGGGAAACACACCGGCTCTTTTATAATTAATAATTAATAATAATAATAGTAAGTAATGATGTTAAACTCATTGATCATCGCTTACGCCCATCATAATCAAATGTGCATATGCAAGTGCATCGTACGAGTTGTTGCATCCATATCACCACTACACGCCCATTACTGTGTTTAAGAGGGTGTATAAGAATACATCACAACCCTCTACTTGATACAATTCATGGGCCACCGTTGTACCATAACTCTTTTCCACAATCTCTCCTTCCTTATTTATTATTTATTATTTATTTGTTTATTTAATACAAAAATCATCTTACTTGTACATGAAAATTTGTCAAAGGATAAGAGAAAAGTCTGCAAGATCAAGCCTTTACAGAGCTTTCATACTTCTGTATTTACAATAAAAGTGAGAAGGCACATAAACCAGCAGAGAGACATAAAGATCCATTCTTATATAAAAATGGCGGAAATAGAGCACAAGACGATAGCCGCCAACGGCCTAAACATCCACATAGCAGAGCTTGGTAAAGGTCCATTAGTCCTCTTCCTTCATGGTTTTCCAGAACTCTGGTACTCATGGCGCCACCAGATCCGCTTCATGGCTGCTCACGGTTATCGTGCTGTAGCCCCTGATCTACGTGGCTACGGAGACACCACCGGAGCTCCCATAGACGACTTCTCGAAATTCACTACCCTTCATATCGTTGGTGACCTCATAGCACTCCTTCAAGAAATTGCTCCTAATGAAGACAAGGTGTTTGTTGTAGGGCATGACTGGGGTGCTTTTGTTGCTTGGCATTTCAGCTTGTTTAGGCCTGACAAAGTCAAAGCACTGGTCAACCTTAGTGTTACTTATGTACCCAGGAATCCCAATGGGGGTCTCATAGATGATGTAAAGATGGCATATGGGGAAGATCATTACATATACAGATTCCAGGCTAGTCAAAATAAATTTTTTTTTTTATTTGTGTGTTTGTATTAACTTCCATCTCAATTTATATTGCTCAAACTGTGTTGGACTTTCTTACTGGCCTTACATGTCCTTTATATGTTGTATACACTTGAGGAGACGTGCTGAGATATATATACGAATTTGTGACAGGAACCAGGTGACATAGAGGCCGGATTTGCGGACGTTGGTGTAAAGGAAGTTCTGAAAAGGTTCTACACATACCGCACTCCTAGTCCAATCTATCTACCTAAAGGCGAGCCATTTCGTGATTTTGATGATCACATTGTCTTGCCTCATGGCTAACAGAAGAAGACTTAGCCTACTATGCCTCTAAATTCGAGAAGACTGGTTTCACCGGAGGAGTAAACTACTACAGGGCACTTACCCAGTGAGTCAAGCTTCCCATTTGTCATACTAGTATCTTAGCACTTTATAATGCATCCCCGGATACTTGTTTCAGTCACCATATTAAAAGATTGATTTCTCTTGTCTGATAGTTTAGGTTTTGAGGTTGAGGCCTCCGTTGTTGGGCTTTCTCTCTTAAAAACACACGTGAATGCTTGTTATGGAACTAAATATCGATCTAAATTGTAGGACTTGGGAACATACTGCGCCTTGGACCGGAGCTCAGGTGAAAGTACCGGTAAAGTATGTTGTAGGGGACTTGGACTTAGCCTATCATACCCCTGGCATTCAAGACTATATACACAATGGCGGTTTCAAGAAGGATGTACCATTTGTACAAGAAGTTGTTGTGATGAAAGATGCAGCTCACTTTGTTAACCAAGAAAAGCCTGATGAGATTAGTAATCACGTTTATGATTTCATCAAGCAATTCTGAGTATCTATAGCCATCAGTAGTAATTAATACTTTGAGCAAATATTTTATAAAGAATGATGGCCCAACAGAGAGAAAAATCGATTATTGTAATGAAGATGTAATATTTCGATTTTCGGGAAAGGGCAGACGTGTCATTTTGCGAAAACGAAATATTGGGTTCGGTTCCTTTTATTCGGAGTTTAATAATTTGGATATTTATGTACATATTTTCGAGATATATATATATATATATATATATATATATATATATATATATATATATATATATATATATAATATATTTAAGGAAGAAAATCTGGTTTAATAAGGGTGATTAAGGAAAATCGAGCAATTAGGTAATTTTGGAATTTTTCCTATTTAAGGAAAAATTAGCCTAATCGATCCCTAAAACTTTTAATCGATTTTCCACCTCCAAAACTCATCTTCTGCGTGTGAGAGAGAGCAAGATTAGGGCTGAGGGTTTTGTTCATCGATTGCTAAGTCAAATCGTAACGGTTTTCAGATCAGAGTCGAGCACCGGAATCGTTGTGAAGAAGGTAACGTTTTGATTGCAGAAAGTTGGAGCTTTGATAAGGTATGTGTAAGCCCTAATTCAGTTCACCTTCTAGTTTGATGGATTCAAACTCATCAATTCGTAGTTTTTGTCGTTTAGAAGCGTGTGATTGAATCTAATCTAAGTTTGGATTTATCACACATGTTTTCTGCAGAAAAGGGACGGTTTTATTTCTTGTTTTTCGAGTTTGGACTTGGATTTAGCTGCTAAAAAGGTAAGAGGCTCTTCCTACGATTTCAATTATCGCTATTGAAGTTTAGATCATGTTTTATGATGCGTAGATGCAAGAAAGATGTGTTTTTTCGTTGATCAAAGGATCATAGACGTTTAGATATGTTTTCTACGTTTTACTGAGTTGAAATCGATGTTAATTAGGTTAGAAACGGTTCAGAAATCACGTTTTGAAGATTTTAGCATTTTGGGAAAAACCCAGGCGAACGGCGTTTGCATTAGGCAAACGGGCGTTCGCGACCCTAGTAGCTCAAACGGGCGTCTGCACAAGGCGGACGGGCGTTTGAGGTCAGACTTTTGATTCAAGATGTAGCTGTTTTTGACGGACGGGCGTCTGGGGTTAGTGGACGGGCGTTCAATACCAAACGGGCGTCCATAGGATGTCAAACGGGCGTTTGTTCTGTTTTACCTTGTTTTTACTATTTTAGCATTTCAGCTTGGTTTTTGGCTTCATAATCGTGTTTTCACTGTTTTAAACCCTTAATCCTGATATGTTAACATTAATTAAATATGAACAAGCTTCGATTGAACTTCTGATTCGTTCAGTTAAAACACCGAATGTACTCTTAAAGGGAGTTGAAGTTCGGATCCGTCGGAAGGGCATGAAAGGGCTTGTGCTTTGATGAACTAGGGTTCATCAATGTCTGTGTAATTGGTAGGATGCGATGTCTAGTTGACTAAGTGAGGGAGTAGAGCTGATAATGTGAGTATTATTCTGAAAACACTTAGGTGACTAGGTAATTCACATTAATAATTACATAAGTGTAGTAAAAGCTAAAACGTCATCTATTCTTGGTTAGGCACTGATTCAAATCGGCGATGTGATACGTTCATAAAAGGTGGACAACGCTACTTGCTCAAAAGGCTGAAGGGTAGTGGAGGAAATCCATCGAACGTATATGCATACCGGGGAGATCCCGGGACTACCGGTGCTAATCACCGTAGTTGGCAAGTATATCTCGTGGTGGAATTTTCACCATGCATTGTGTCCTTAAGTAATTATGTAACAAAGATAAGCTAAGCTAGAGATGTTTAGTCATGACATGTCGATGGGCATGGATTGAACCCTAAATTGAGTCGGTCTCACTAAGATAATATCTTTAATAATAACCCTAATTGAATTGTAGCTTCTACTTCTTACTTTGTACAAATGTACTTACCTCAAATGCATGTTTATTTATGTGTTTGAGGAGAGAAGACGAACAGGTAAATGAGGAGTTCGAGGAGGACTTTGATGACGACGTTTGAGGACGTCGGACTTGAAGACCTTGTTTATTATTCATTTATCTCATTTATTTCATAGACATGGATTATTATTGGATTCTGTAGTTTACTTCTAGTACTTTGGAATTCGTACATTTTGGATTCGCTGGTTGATGAGAGATAAATTTATGATCATTATTACGACATTTTACCCCAATATTGATACCACTTTGAGTATTATTGTATCAAATCAAGTCAAAAATACTAAGTTTTATCCAAATATATAAGTAGTAGTTATTATATAAATTATCGTATTTTTATAAGTTTTTTATTAGTTTTTGTACCGGTTTAGTAACCGGAGTGTCGTGTCGGATTTACGTTTGGTATTTTGGTGGTTCATTGCAGGATTATACATTGACTAAGATTCCACGTAACGACATGTTTTGAGTCTAAAAGATGTGTTTAGAGGATTAGAAGAAGATGCCACAAGCTTACGAGTTCAAATGGATCAAATTATCTTACATACATAAAACCAAAACCTGTTTCGACGGAGATTTGACCCAGCTTAGAGGCATTTTCAGGGGATGACTTCTTAATGAAAGTTGTAGATCTTCACATAAGCTTTCCAACTCACTTTGAATCACGTCAATTGGAGTTCTACAACTCAAGTTATGGTCAATTGACTAATCGATTCGGATTAGTAGAAATCCCGAAATATCTTCGTAATACGAATGGCTCATCAAAACGACATTTTCTGAAGAAGTTTCCTTAATAAAAGTTGTATATCTTCAAGAAAGCTTTCCAATGGATTTTGAATCAAGTCAATCGGACTTCTACAACTCAAATGGTGGTCAAGTGGCTAATTGATTTGTATTAGGGAAAATGTCGCAAAACGTTCGGAGTATGAATTTGCTTATCAAGACGGCGTTTTCTGAAGAAGAGTCCTTCATGAAAGTTGAAGAATTTTCCGAGAGCTTAATTTTGACGTTTGAATCATAATTTTTGGAGGTCTACAACTCAAGATATGAATTTTAGAAGTTTTAATCCAATATATATCAAATAATCCGAAGATTTGGATAGAATCAGTTAGGATTCGCAATCATGACACCGGATCGATCCGGCCCTTTCCCGGATCGATCCGGCCTCAACATTTTGCTATATATACAGAGCCTTCACCAGAAGAATGCTTGGCCCCTTCTTTCCCTTTTCCTCTCGTCCCTCTGCTCTTTCTTTTTTTTTTTTTTTTTTTTTTGGATCATATATATATATATACATATATGATATATATATATATATATATATATATACACACACACTTCATGTATATATATATATTCTATATATGAATATATATGTGATAGATCTATCTATATATATATATATAGATCTAGATCTAGATCTTTTCATCTCGTTTCTCTTTTAATTTTCTTTTCGGGGCCCGTATATACATATATATGTCGATGTATGTATGTATATATGTTTTTCACATATATAAATAAAATGGTTATAGTATCGTTGTAATGGCGGAATAATTATCGAAGATTGTTGATTTCGAAGCTTTGGCATGTTAGATCCGGTGGAAACGACCCCGATTCGATAGTCATAACCGGTAATATATTCTAAAATTGTTATGTTTATTACTTCTATTTCTATTTATATATGATATTAAACTAAAAATATGTCTAGCCAAGATATGAATCTGAATTAGTTAATCTTTTGGTAAAATGAATTATCGACTCTGGTAATCATGATTAAAACTAATTATAATGAATCTTTTTCTATTTTAATCGTATTCGTATTGACGTATTTAATTGATCTGAGGAATTCATAATCTAATTATGAATTGACGCCTCGTAGTTAGGATACGAGATAAAAGATAGAAAAACCGGAGGGTAAAATTGGCCGTGTGAATAACGTGATAACGGAATCCGATTTCCTACCCGGGGGTAGATTTGTTTTGGGAGAAATGAATCTTATTATAATTTGTACTCGAGATCGTAATAATGTTAAATCATCGGTTTAATTGAAACTTAAACCGGAAAGTTGAATCGTCCGGCTTTGACAACCGGAGCCTTTTAAATAAAATTGACCGTTTGACGAACGGAATGACTCCTTTTTATCTAAAGGTAGATTTGTACTCGGGACCTGTTCAGAAAAACCGTAACAGTTGTGGACCTTGGACTGATGCAATGGACATATGACAGTTTCATACGCTCGTGTGAGAAGGAACTGTTGAGCTGAGGAGTACACCGATTCATATATAATTTACACCTTGAATAAAGGAAGATCTGTCTCATTTATTTCTACTAAAAGATATTGATTCAGTAAAGTATTCTTGGCTAGATCTCAAAAATATCTATATATATATATTATTTTTTTTTTTTTTTACTGTTTTACTAACATCTAACTACTAACATAATCTAACCCGAGGAAACTGATAAAACTGCGACTTAGATCGAATTAATAATAGCTTCTTGGTGTTTAACCCTACTTAAAAGAATTACCATGTTTTCCCTGAGGAATACGACCTGACTCACCAGACTAGCACTACAATTTGACCCGGTACACTGCCGGTTAGGATCTGTATAGCCTAGGTAATGTCCGTCAGCTTTCTGGCGCCGTTTCCAAGGTTAGGTTTAGGTCTGTCAGCATTTTGGCGCCGTTGCCGGGGAAAACGTCGCTAATTTCTTTCTTTGTGTCTAGGGTTACTACTTGTATTAGCTCAAAAATTCTCGAGGATAAGTCAACACTCTTCTTATCACATTTCTATTTTTATTTTCCGTTGGTATCTATCTTCTTTTAGTTACCAATTTTCTTCTTCTACCAAATTCGAGTTATTTTCTATTTTCGATAGTAGAAAGTAAACGTGGTCATAACAGCCGAGGATAAGTCAATGCATTTCTCAATCTCATTTGTACTTTTATTTTCATTGGTACCTACCTATTTGGTAAGATATCAATTTTTTTATAAAAATACTCGATAAATACCGAGTGGCTTCGGTAATTACCGAGAGAGAGAGAAAAAAAACCGAAAAAAAAAAAAAAAAACTACTCGGTAAATATCGAGTGGATTCGGTAATTACCGAGGAGAAAAAAAAATGTGGTTTTTTTATCGATTTCGTGTTATTTTCTATTCGATATTTTCTATTCCACAAGAATTGTCAAATCGAGTTACGAAAATGGTCGAAACCGTTGGTGAAACACCTGAACAAGGGATTGCTCATGCTCAAGGGTATGGCCAAAACCTTAATCAGAATTTACCTCAACCTAATAAACAGAATCAGAATAATAGAAATAATCAGAATCGGAACAAGCATAATCGTAATAATCGAAACCAGCCTAACCCGAGACCTATATGTGATCAGACCGTAAGAAGGTACCAGATTAATAATCCAATTCGTTTACCCAATAAAGGAGCAAATAATTTCGAAATAAAATCTCATCTTTTTGGTTTAATTGACACAAGAGCCCAATTTCTAGGAGAAGATGATGATGATCCACATCATCACCTCTATCTTTTCGAAGAATTGTGTAATACAGCCAAAAGTCATGGTGCTCATCGGGAATTAACGAGGATGTCTATGTTTCCTTTTTCTTTAAAAGGAAGAGCACGAACGAGATTGGTTTTTGTCACTTCCACATCATTCATTGACTAGTTGGGAGGATATTCAAACCGAGTTTTTAAAGCAATATTTTACTCCTGGTAAAAAATTGGAATTAATAGTCGAAATTGCCAACTTTAAACAAGGATCTGAAGAAATGCTTGGGAATGCTTGGGAAAGATTTAAAAAATTATTAAGAGCTTGTCCCGATCATGGTTATTCCTTAGATATGCAAATCCAACTTTTCTGTCGTAAATTAAGGAAAGACTCACGTGCAGATGTTGATCATGCATGTGGTGGTTCGTTAATGATGAGTGAAGCCCAAATAGTTTACGATGCTATAGAAAAGATTTCCAAAAACAATCGAATGTGGGAAACCGGTTCTAGCACAAGAAAAGTAGCCTTTGCAGGAGAATGTACATCGAATGCAGAAGTTCTTGCACACTTGGAGAATTTGAGTAGGAAATTTGACGGCTTATTAGCCAGTAAAAATGTAAACTCAGAAAATATCATACCAAATGACTGCTCAAATCATGATAATGTGTCATTAGGGATGGAAGAACCAAAAGGATATTCAAGGGAGAAGGTGAGTTTTTTACAGCATAGGAATTTGAACAATGCATATTCAAACTCGTTTAATGCTATAAGAAGAGATCACCCTACTTTTCATTGGTCTGAAACCCCTAGTAAGCAAGGACAACCACCGTATCCAATCCAATATAAGAATCCAAATCTAGTTTATCAAGGAGATACCTCGAATCAGAATCTACAATCATTACCTAAACCGTATCCACAACATACCACTCAAAGCATACCAGTAACTCAGAGTTCAACTCAACTTGAAGGAGTTGATAAATGGGAGAAATTAATCGAAAATCTGATGGGTATGATGTCAACTCAAGCTCAAAATATGGAAACCATGATGACTTTTATAGGTACAGTCAGTAAGGATATGAGTACGTTGAAAACATCTATGAGTGGACATGATACCAGAATGAGAATTGTAGAAGCTTCATTACGGAATTTGGAATATCACTTGAGTAGAGAAGTAGAACGTAAAAACAGTAAACCCTCAGAAGGATTGCCAAGTAATATCGAAAGAAATCTGAGTGGGGTAAAAATCGTTATTACCGAAGTGGAAGGATCTGTGGAAGTAATGGATTAGAAAAATTCGGGAATAATGAAGTAGAGGATGATTTAGATGGTAAATTTGAAAAGGATATGGAAAATAAACCGGAATTCACTAAAGAGGAAGAGGACATTATTGAAGATTTCCTAAGACGAACGAGATATATTGAACACGAAAATGAGGAATGGGTCAAGATTCCTAGAATATTGAAAAATCCAAGAATGAGTAGAACCTTGACCAATGATCATGTTGAGAATGAATCAAGTTTGGAAGGGCCAATTCAAACCGAACCTTATCCGGCTCAACCTAAATTCACATCGGTTCAACCTGGAAGGGCATCACCACATCCACTGCATATTTTGAAGAAAAAGGTACTGAATGATGACACACTATGTCTTCAAAAGGCACAATCATTCAAGGAAGCTTTACCATCTTCATCTAACGACAAGGGTAAGGGAGGTATTCATTCTAACCCTACTGATCTTGAATTACTCCCCCATTCCCCGAGAAATGAAATGAAAAAGATGAAGTTGGATAATAAGTATGCATATTTTCTCGACACTTTTCGGTGCTTAAATATTAATATCCCTTTCATCGATGTTTGTAAGGGAGAGTTTAGTTTGGGAGTTAATCATGAGAGCGTTGTTTTCAACATTTACATTTCATTGAAATATCCATGCATTACACTAGAATCTAGTTCTTGTGTAGACACTTTGTGTCCCCTTGTTGTGGATTGTACTAACACGCAGGTAATTGAAGAAGATGACTTCAGCAATAATGTGAAAGCTCGCAAACCTAAAGCTCGAGAATTAAAGGAAAAGGTCAAGAATCGTGTGGATTGGTGGGAATTGTCTAACCTCTGTTGGAAACCGGTATTGAAGAAGGATGCGGTACGTGAGGATGACCCACCACCAGTGCCTTAAAAACTGAAGCACGGTAAAGTCTGGCTATAGACTATAAATGTAGTCAATGACGGGTACTATCCTTCCCTTTTACTCCTTAAGCATTTATTTTTAGTGGATTATGTGCTTAATTGTTACGTGCTTTTGTGAGTAATTGTTAGAAGTATCCCGTTTTGTTTAGTATATTATATTAGTTAATCCTTATCATTTTGGTCGAGCAAACGACGTTAACCAAAAGCGCTACCGGGAGGCAGCCCGTAAAAATGTTAAATATAATAATTACTCATACTTTGGATGGTACTTTGCGAATACTTCGGATTGATTTTCATTTTGTTTCACCAAGTCTCAGGATGAATGTTTGAATGACATTAAAAACGGGAACGATTAGGTGGTTATCCGAAAATCCTGATGGATAACAAAGATAAAATTCAAATGCATCATTTCTTGGACTTAGATTGTTAGAACGATTTGAAATAACCCTTGAGGATCTGGGTATAAAAGACTCGAGTTAATACTTTGCCATACATTTTATATCATGATCTAGTCTGTTTTAAATTTCAAAAATAATGTGTGACATGTATTAGTTCAACTACTGGGGAATATTGTGTTTTAAATCAATAAAAGTTTATGTGGTGTGTTTATCTACCCTTTTGCATTACACTGTCACACTCCACACACTTTTATTTCATTTGCACACACAACGGTCATAACTTTGACCCACCCACCCACCCTTTTTTATCATCCGAGTATTTGTTTTGACTTGTTTTAGTGCACCATTGCTTTCCCAACAACTTATTTACACTCACTTTACATTGAGGACAATGTAAGTTCGTAAGTGGGGAGTGGAGTCGTTGGTCTAGCAATGGAATTAATGTTTATTTTGTATCAATAAAACCCTTAGTTTTTGATCTTTTTCGAGCATTATTTAGTTGATTAAAATAAACTGTATAAGGTATATATTTCATGGATTTGAAGAAGTAATGATCAATTTGGATGTGTATAACCAACGTAAACCGTAAGTGCATTGTAATTCCAAATGTATTTGTGTAACATGAATTCCTTCACGTAAGCCTTTGATATTGAAACGAAAATTTTAAACTGTATCCATTCAGTATCCTAGTGGTTATTCTATAGATAATTGCAGCAACTTAGTACCTAACTTTTGAACGTGTACTGTGAATATCTGAAGGTTTGAATATGATAGAGAGGATATAAGTTAAGTTTATGAAAAAAATAATAATAATAATAATAAATAAATATGAACTATCTATATGTTGGTTGTAGCTACCAATGATTTGAGTGCAGTAGGGTGTTATCACGAAACGTCCTATATCATTATGAGGTTTAAAAGCTCCCATTGCCGATGATAGTAGTCCAGCTAGGGTGTTATCACGAAACGTCCTATTGCTGGGAATGAAGGCATATGCTACAAATGTGAAGAAATAAAAATAAAAAATAAAATAAAATAAAAAAAACTTTAAGCGTGGTTGAAAACTTAGCTATCTTCTGACTATCCCCAGTATAAACTGAATGATATGCTTTAGGGATTATCCTAATAAATACTCGGAAGAACTTTGTGTGGAACTGTTCCTGCTTATACCTAGGAAAGTCATTAGGGCTGTCTGAATGGATATTTGTGTGTTTTGCTTGATTTATTCAAGAGAGGATAGTGGAAATTGAAAAGGCTTGTCACACACACACTTTGTTATACATTTATATTGAGGTTAAAGCCTGGTTATAATTCTAAAGGTTATATTATCTGGTTGTCCCTTATATCTTCTATCTTCATGAATTTATCTCTTATTCATTTTGTTTTATCGCTTGTTTTGATCGAGGACGACCAAAAGCTAAGTAGGGGTTGTGATGAGAGATAAATTTATGATCATTATTACGACATTTTACCCCAATATTGATACCACTTTGAGCATTATTGTATCAAATCAAGTCAAAAATACTAAGTTTTATCCAAATATATAAGTAGTAGTTATTATATAAATTATCGTATTTTTATAAGTTTTTTATTAGTTTTTGTACCGGTTTAGTAACCGGAGTGTCGTGTCGGATTTACGTTTGGTATTTTGGTGGTTCATTGCAGGATTATACATTGACTAAGATTCCACGTAACGACATGTTTTGAGTCTAAAAGATGTGTTTAGAGGATTAGAAGAAGATGCCACAAGCTTACGAGTTCAAATGGATCAAATTATCTTACATACATAAAACCAAAATCTGTTTCGACGGAGATTTGACCCAGCTTAGAGGCATTTTCAGGGGATGACTTCTTAATGAAAGTTGTAGATCTTCACATAAGCTTTTCAACTCACTTTGAATCACATCAATTGGAGTTCTACAACTCAAGTTATGGTCAATTGACTAATCGATTCGGATTAGTAGAAATCCCGAAATATCTTCGTAATACGAATGGCTCATCAAAACGACATTTTCTGAAGAAGTTTCCTTAATAAAAGTTGTATATCTTCAAGAAAGCTTTCCAATGGATTTTGAATCAAGTCAATCGGACTTCTACAACTCAAATGGTGGTCAAGTGGCTAATTGATTTGTATTAGGGAAAATGTCGCAAAACGTTCGGAGTATGAATTTGCTTATCAAGACGGCGTTTTCTGAAGAAGAGTCCTTCATGAAAGTTGAAGAATTTTCCGAGAGCTTAATTTTGACGTTTGAATCATAATTTTTGGAGGTCTACAACTCAAGATATGAATTTTAGAAGTTTTAATCCAATATATATCAAATAATCCGAAGATTTGGATAGAATCGAGTTAGGATTCGCAATCATGACACCGGATCGATCCGGCCCTTTCCCGGATCGATCCGGCCTCAACATTTTGCTATATATACGAGCCTTCACCGAGAAGAATGCTTGGCCCCTTCTTTCCCTTTTCCTCTCGTCCCTCTGCTCTTTCTTTTTTTTTTTTTTTTGGGATCATATATATATATATACATATATGATATATATATATATATATACACACACACTTCATGTATATATATATATATATTCTATATATGAATATATATGTGATAGATCTATCTATATATATATATAGATCTAGATCTAGATCTAGATCTTTTCATCTCGTTTCTCTTTTAATTTTCTTTTCGGGGCCCGTATATACATATATATGTCGATGTATGTATGTATATATGTTTTTCACATATATAAATAAAATGGTTATAGTATCGTTGTAATGGCGGAATAATTATCGAAGATTGTTGATTTCGAAGCTTTGGCATGTTAGATCCGGTGGAAACGACCCCGATTCGATAGTCATAACCGGTAATATATTCTAAAATTGTTATGTTTATTACTTCTATTTCTATTTATATATGATATTAAACTAAAAATATGTCTAGCCAAGATATGAATCTGAATTAGTTAATCTTTTGGTAAAATGAATGATCGACTCTGGTAATCATGATTAAAACTAATTATAATGAATCTTTTTCTATTTTAATCGTATTCGTATTGACGTATTTAATTGATCTGAGGAATTCATAATCTAATTATGAATTGACGCCTCGTAGTTAGGATACGAGATAAAAGATAGAAAAACCGGAGGGTAAAATTGGCCGTGTGAATAACGTGATAACGGAATCCGATTTCCTACCCGGGGGTAGATTTGTTTTGGGAGAAATGAATCTTATTATAATTTGTACTCGAGATCGTAATAATGTTAAATCATCAGTTTAATTGAAACTTAAACCGGAAAGTTGAATCGTCCGGCTTTGACAACCGGAGCCTTTTAAATAAAATTGACCATTTGACGAACGGAATGACTCCTTTTTATCTAAAGGTAGATTTGTACTCGGGACACATTCGGAAAAACCGTAACGAGTTGTGGACCTTGGGTGATGCAATGGACATATGACGAGTTTCATACGCTCGTGTGAGAAGGAGCTGTTGAGTGAGGAGTACACCGATTCATATATAATTTACACCTTGAATAAAGGAAGATCTGTCTCATTTATTTTTACTAAAAGATATTGATTCGGTAAAGTATTCTTGGCTAGATCTCAAAAATATATATATATATATATATATATATATATATATATATATATATATTATCTTTTTTCTTGTTTTACTAACATCTAACTACTAACATAATCTAACCCGAGAAAGCGATAAAGCTGCGACTTAGATCGAGTTAATAATAGCTTCTTGGTGTTTAACCCCACTTAAAAGAATTACCATGTTTTCCCTGAGGAATACGACCTGACTCACCAGACTAGCACTACAATTTGACCCGGTACACTGCCGGTTAGGATCTGTATAGCCTAGGTAATGTCCGTCAGCTTTCTGGCGCCGTTTCCAAGGTTAGGTTTAGGTCTGTCACTGGTTTCGTTTCGAATGTAATAATATTACATTTCCTCTTTAGTTCTTTATTTCTATTCTTGGTTATTTGAAAAAAAAATTACCCGAGTCTTTTAGCTTCCGTTTGCTTTTATTTGATACGACGTAGTAGAGGCTTACGTGTAATATTATTTATTTAATATTATGCATGCCGAACGTTTCGATTTCCGGATAAGGACTCGGTGTCCGGGAACGGGGCGTTACAGTTGGTATCAGAGCCAAGCGGTCTTTTTGGCTTCCCTTCTTTTAAGATAAGTTTTCTTTAGATCTGTTAGTAGCGTTCTAGTTTTCTTTGATCATCGGGATGGTGTTCACGAGAAAAGCACCAGGCGTTCGACGAGAGAGTCCTACACCGGTTGTTAGGGGCGGTTTTGTGAGGCAAAATTCTTCACCTCATCCGAGCCCCACTCCACCCCCTCATACTGCAACCCCTACACCACGATCTCAGCAGGGCTTGTCACCGCGACCTCATCAGGAGCAACGCCCACAATGGCATGTGGGAAGTTCGGTTCAGTTTTCATTGATAAATGATGTTCCAGCAGGTTTAGTAACGCCACCAGTAGGCTACCCTCCACCGAGGTATAACTACATCTATGGAGAACCAGGAGAAGCACCTATACGAGTCACTGTAGTGGGAGACATTCCACCAGTCTACGTACCCCCAGCAAATAGTATTTATCCACCTCCAGTGAGTGTTTACCCTCCACCGGTGAGCCACCCCTCACCACCAATTTTCCATCATCAGCAACATCAGACATTTTACCTTCCTCCAGTGGGTCACACTCCTCGACCTACTGTACCACCTTCACCCCGTTTTGACCATCAACAAGGCTTTGGTTACCCACCCTACGGTTTCCACCAACACCAGTACCAGCAGCAAGAGATACCCATATGGATACCCTCTAGTTTATCCACAAGCCCCACCGGTTAGACCGGCACTTGAGCAAGACCCACCGATTGACTGGTATACGAGGTTGAGAAGAAACAGAGTTCAAGACTTCTTTGGGAATGTCGAACATTCCAAGGCCGAAGAATGGTTAAGAGGCTTCGAAAAGGCTTGCAGGAATATACATGTTCCTGAATCTGAGATGGCACAGTTAGCTGTTAGTTTTCTTTTAGGTGCAGCTGAAGCTTGGATTGACGCTATACATAGTAGCAATGGGAAAGTGACAGACTGGGAAAGCTTTAAGGCCATATTTTATAATGAATATTTCCCAGAGACAGTGCAGACAGACATGGCAAGTCAGCTTTTAAAGCTTAATCAAGGTAATTACATGACAGTATCACAGTACACCAACAAGTTTAACGAGTTGGGGAGATTTTACCCTGAGTTGATGAAGGTTGAAGAAAGAATGATGGCCCTTTACAAGGAAGGCTTAGCCTATCAGATACAGTCTGGTATGTTAGGTTTCAGAGCTAAGAATATGGCTGAATTGTTGAATAAGGCCTTGGAGGTTGAGACCTTCTGGAAGAAGGCCACAGTGGTTATTGGGAACAAGAGGAGTTTTGGCACGAGTCAAGGTAATAGCCGGGGAGCACCACAACAAAATTTTAAGAAGACAACAGCCCCTGCAGCAAGTAAACCTCCAACCGGAGCACCACTTTGCTCTAAGTGCAACAGGAACCACTCAGGTGAATGCAAGGCTAGTTCAGCCGGTTGCTACTACTGCGGAGATTTAGGGCACTTTGCCAAGATGTGTCCAACCAAGGGGAGTTCGAATATTCCGAGACAAGGAAATGGGAAAGGCGGCCCAAGTTGCCCAGTTCGAGTGTTTGCAGTGGATGCTGAGATGGCGGAACCAGATGACAATGTTATTTCAGGTACCTTTGGGTTATTGTAATTTATTTGAGTACTTCTATAGCACGATTTAAATCATGTTGTATTTGTGCTTAAATAAATGAATTCACGTTCTAGGTACAATAATGTTAGATAACTTAGTGGTCCTGGCATTGTTTGATACTGAAGCGTCTAACACTTTTGTGTCAACTAAGGTAGCTAAGAAGCTTAACTTACCAATGGAACCTTTAAGAAACACTTTGGAGATAACAACACCATTAGGGAAGGTGACTAAGGTAACCAAGTTGATGCCGCAAGTATATGTTCGAGTTGGAACGTATCATTGCAAGAGTGACTTTACGATTTTGGACTTTTCAGATTTTGATGTGATTCTTGGAATAGATTGGCTATCCGAGAATTTTGTCCACTTGGATTGTAGAGAAAAGAGAGTGACCTTTAAGATACCGGGAAAATCAGATAAGACTTATCAAGGGAATGTTTATAAGCCCAGTAAGAAGCGTCACCCTATAATTTCAGCGGTTAAGGCTATAAGAGCTTGTCAGAAAGGTTGTGAAGGCTACTTGTTGTACGCAGTGGATGTGGAACAAGTGAAGCCTAAGTTAGAGGAAACCCCTGTAGTGAACGAGTATCCTGAAGTGTTTCCAGAAGAGTTACCGGGGAACATGCCGGATAGAGAGATTGAATTTGAGATTAAGTTGGTACCCGGAGCGGCGCCAGTTGCTAAGGCACCCTATAGGATGGCACCGGCTGAATTGAAGGAGTTGAAAGCACAACTTAAGGATATGCTTGAGAGGAATATAATTCAGCCTAGTACTTCGCCTTGGGGAGCCCCAGTGCTGTTTGTTAAGAAGAAAGATGGTAGCATGAGGATGTTCATAGACTACAGAGCGCTGAACAATCTTACCATCAAGAATAAGTACCATTTGCCGAGGATTGATGATTTGTTTAACCAGTTGCAAGGCAAGAGAGTGTTTTCCAAGATCGATCTTAGGTCGGGTTATCATCAATTGAAGATTAAGGTAGCAGATATACCAAAGACGGCTTTTAGTACAAGGTATGGACATTATGAGTTCTTAGTCATGCCTTTTGGACTCACTAATGCCCCATCTGCATTTATGGATTTAATGCAGCGTGTTTTCATGCCATACTTGGATAATTTTGTGATTGTATTCATAGATGATATTCTGGTGTACTCTAAGGATAAGAAAGAACATGAAGAACACTTAAGGATAGTGTTGGATACCTTGAAGAGGAACCAGTCGTATGCTAAGTTCTCAAAGTGTGACTTTTGGTTAGATCAAGTGAGTTTCTTGGGTCATGTCATTTCTGGAGATGGCATTAAGGTTGATCCCGCGAAGATTGAAGCAGTTGAGAAGAGTTTCAGAGGTTAGAAGTTTTCTCGGTTTGGCTGGCTATTATAGGAAATTTGTACAAGACTTCTCAAAGATAGCTACACCACTTACCCGGCTCACTCAAAAGGATGTGAAGTTCGAGTGGACCAGTGAGTTTGAAGAGGCTTTTGAAACGCTGAAAAAGAAGTTGACTACAGCCTCAGTTTTGGCAGTTCCGGAGATCTTTGATAATTATGATGTCTACACAGATGCTTCGGGACAAGGTTTGGGTTGTGTGTTGATGCAGGGAGGGAAGGTTATTGCTTATGCATCCAGACAGCTGAAGGTGCATGAGAAGAATTACCCAACCCATGACTTGGAGTTAGCCGCGGTTGTGTTTGCCTTGAAGATTTGGAGGCACTACTTGTATGGAGTTAAGGCCAGGATCTTCACCGATCACAAGAGCTTGAAGTATTTCTTTACCCAAGAGAATCTGAATATGAGACAAAGGAGATGGTTGGAGTTTGTTAAGGATTATGACTTGGAGATTCAGTACCATCCGGGTAAAGCGAATGTAGTGGCCGATGCTTTGAGCAGAAAACCAGTGTTTGCAGTTTCAAGTGTTGAAGATGTTGCAGAAAGGTTAGATGGGTTGAGAATCCGAAGCTTTGATCAGATTGAAGACCGACAGTTTGTGGCACCATTGTTAGCAAGGTCTGAGTTGATGGATGATATTCGGGAGAAGCAAGATGAAGATCCAGTTTTGGTTGACTTGAAGCGAGTTGCAAGGGAAAAGCCCACAGTGGGTTACGTGTTAGACAAGAATGGAAATCTTTGGTACCAGGATCGTTTGTGTGTGCCTAATGTTGGTGATTTAAGACAGAGAGTCATGGGAGAGGCACATAGGATCGCTTTTGCAGTCCATCCGGGAGCCACTAAAATGTATAAAGACTTGAAGGAAAGGTTTTGGTGGCCCTCGATGAAACTGGAGATAGCCAAGTTCGTTGCAAAGTGTGATACTTGCCAGAAGGTTAAAGAAGAACATAGAAGACCAGGAGGAATGCTTAACCCTTTGGATATTCCGGAATGGAAGTGGGATAAGATCACTATGGATTTTATCACCGGCTTACCTAAGACGAGAGGCGGTAGTGATGCGATTTGGGTGATCATGGACCGATTGACCAAGTCCGCTCATTTCTTACCGTATAAGGTTGATATGCCCTTGAAGAAGATGACGACACTATACTTGGATAATATAGTGAAATTACACGGAGTCCCTGTCTCTATAGTCTCGGATCGAGATAGTCGATTCGTCAGTCGGTTTTGGAAGAGTTTACAAGCAGCTTTCGGAACCAAGTTGGATTTGAGTACGGCCTTTCATCCTCAGACAGATGGACAATCTGAGAGAACTATCCAAACACTAGAAGATATGTTGAGAGCTTGTGTTTTGGAAGTAGGCGGATCATGGGATGATTACCTACCGGTAGCGGAGTTTGCCTATAACAACATTTATCATGCAAGTATAGGCATGCCACCGTTTGAATCATTGTATGGAAGAAGATGTAGAACGCCGCTGTTTTGGGATGAAGTCGGGGAAAGACAAATCACCGGGCCGGAATTGGTTGAGCAAGCTAAGGAAAGGGTTCAGTTGGTTAAGAAGAATCTGAAGGCAGCTCAAGACAGGAAGAAAAGTTGGGCAGATGTTAGAAGAAGACCCCTCGAGTTTGAAGTTGGTGAAAGAGTTTATCTACGAGCTTCACCAATGAAGGGAGTGAAATGTTTTGGACAAAAGGGAAAGCTAAGACCTAGGTACGTTGGACCTTTTGAGATTCTGGAAAGAGTTGGACCGTTGGCTTACAAGCTTAAGTTACCGGAATCCATGTCAAGAGTCCACAACGTGTTTCACGTCTCGATGTTGAAGAAATGTTTGACCAAGACGGATGTTGAGACTACTGTTGATCCGGAGATTTTTCAAGACAATCTTTCGTATGATGAGGCACCGATCAGAATTTTGGACTGGAAAGAAAAGATGATTAAGAGATGGTTGATTCCTTTGGTTCTGGTGCAATGAAGCAATCATTCACCGGATGAAGCTACTTGGAAAGTTGAGGACGATATGATCAGCGAGTTTCCAGATTTTATGGACTTACCAGGTATGTTCTAAGTTTCGAGGACGAAACTCCTTTAAGGGGGGAAGAATGTAATATTCTGATTTTCGGGAAAGGGCAGACGTGTCATTTTGCGAAAACGAAATATTGGGTTCGGTTCTTTTTATTCGGAGTTTAATAATTTGGATATTTATGTACATATTTTTGATATATATATATATATATATATATATATATATATATATATATATATATATATATATATATATATATTTAAGAAAGAAAATCGGTTTAATAAGGGTGATTAAGGAAAATCGAGCAATTAGGTAATTTTGGGATTTTTCCTATTTAAGGAAAAATTAGCCTAATCGTCCCTAAAACTTTTAATCAGATTTTCCACCTCCAAAACTCATCTTTCGCGTGTGAGAGAGAGCAAGATTGTGGTATTTGAGGGTTTTGTTCATCGATTGCTAAGTCAAATCGTAACGGTTTTCAGATCAGAGTCGAGCACCGGAATCGTTGTGAAGAAGGCAACGTTTTGATTGCAGAACGCTAGAGCTTTGATAAGGTATGTGTAAGCCCTAATTCAGTTCACCTTCGAGTTTGATGGATTCAAACTCATCAATTCGTAGTTTTTGTCGTTTAGAAGCGTGTGATTGAATCTAATATAAGTTTGGATTTATCACACATGTTTTTTTGTAGAAAAGGGACAGTTTTAGCTGCTGTTTTTCTGAGTTTGGACTTGGATTTAGCTGCTAAAAAGGTAAGAGGCTCTTCCTACGATTTCAATTATCGCTATTGAAGTTTAGATCATGTTTTATGATGCGTAGATGCAAGAAAGATGTGCTTTTTCGTTGATCAAAGGATCATAGACGTTTAGATATGTTTTCTACGTTTTACTGAGTTGAAATCGATGTTAATTAGGTTAGAAACGGTTCAGAAATCACGTTTTGAAGATTTTAGCATTTTGGGAAAAACCCAGGCGAACGGGCGTTTGCATTAGGCAAACGGGCGTTCGCGACCCTAGTAGCTCAAACGGGCGTCTGCACAAGGCGGACGGGCGTTTGAGGTCAGACTTTTGATTCAGGATGTAGCTGTTTTTGACGGACGGGTGTCTGGGGTTAGTGGACGGGCGTTCAATACCAAACGGGCGTCCATAGGATGTCAAACGGGCGTTTGACCTGTTTTACCTTGTTTTTACTATTTTAGCATTTCAGCTTGGTTTTTGGCTTCATAATCGTGTTTTCACTGTTTTAACCCTTAATCCTGATATGTTAACATTAATTAAATATGAACAAGCTTCAATTGAACTTTTGATTCGTTCAGTTAAAACACCGAATGTACTCTTAAAGGGAGTTGAAGTTCGGATCCGTCGGAAGGGCATGAAAGGGCTTGTGCTTTGATGAACTAGGGTTCATCAATGTCTGTGTAATTGGTAGGATGCGATGTCTAGTTATCTAAGTGAGGGAGTAGAGCTGATAAGGTGAGTATTATTCTGAAAACACTTAGGTGACTAGTTAATTCACATTAATAATTACATAAGTGTAGTAAAAGCTAAAACGTCATCTATTCTTGGTTAGGCACTGATTCAAATCGGCGATGTGATACGTTCATAAAAGGTGGACAACGCTACTGGCTCAAAAGGCTGAAGGGTAGTGGAGGAAATCCATCGAACATATATGCATACCGGGGAGATCCCGGGACTACCGGTGCTAATCACCGTAGTTGGCAAGTATATCTCGTGGTGGAATTTTCACCATGCATTGTGTCCTTGAGTAATGATGTAACAAAGATAAGCTAAGCTAGAGATGTTTAGTCATGACATGTCGATGGGCATGGATTGAACCCTAAATTGAGTCGGTCTCACTAAGATAATATCTTTAATAATAACACTAATTGAATTGTAGCTTCTACTTCTTACTTTGTACAAATGTACTTACCTCAAATGCATGTTTATTTATGTGTTTGGGGGAGAGAAGACGAACAGGTAAATGAGGAGTTCGAGGAGGACTTTGATGACGACGTTTGAGGACGCCGGACTTGAAGACCTTGTTTATTATTCATTTATCTCATTTATTTCATAGACTTGGATTATTATTGGATCATGTAATTTACTTCTAGTACTTTGGAATTCGTACATTTTGGATTCGCTGGTTTCGTTTCGAATGTAATAATATTACATTTCCTCTTTAGTTCTTTATTTTTATTCTTGGTTATTTGAAAAAAAAATTACCCGAGTCTTTTAGCTTCCGTTTGCTTTTATTTGATACGACGTAGTAGAGGCTTACGTGTAATATTATTTATTTATGCGTGCCAAACGTTTCGATTTCCGGATAAAAACTCGGTGTCCGGGAACGGGGCGTTACAGAAGATCTCAGAAGAATTGAGGTCAGTAGGCATATATCAAACAACTGTAACATGTGTTTGATAGATTTTATTAGTGTTTTATGGTAGATGTTTAGCTTGCATGCATGCAGGGGCGAAGTCAGGATTTAACTTTAGAGGGGTGGGTTTCACAGTCAAACGTAAGGGCAGACAGGGGTGGACGTAGGGTTTTTTATCCAGGTGCATAGTTCGTCATAAAATACAACAAAGAAAGTGTTTCGTAATATACCACATTTAATTTATTCGACGTATAAAAATGTGATTAATTCAAAAAAAAATGTGATTAGTGCTTTCAATATTATTAATTTGATACTACAAGATTGTACACTTAGGTTGTGTTTGTTTTGCAAGATTTTTTTTGGGGTTTTTTTTACATCACATCACAAATCATTTTTTACAATTCTCCAATCATATCTTCAACTACAAATAAAAAAAATATTAAATCATCTCTCATCATTTCACTTTATCAACTTTATTACCTTTTTTACCATTATTTTATTCATTATTCTACTTTATTTCACCAATCATTTCATAATCTACACAAATTTCAAGAAAAATCTTAACTTTCTAATCATTACTTCAATCACTTTATCTAAAAAAACCTGAAAAAAAAACTCCAAAAAAAACTTCAACCCAAAACAAACACAATCTTATATCTTTCGATGATTGTTACAAAGAATGCTTGTAAGAATCAATTAATGATACAGACATAACTGTTTAGAATGAGTGACATAACATGTATTTGCATTATTTATTATCACATATGACCTATTGATCATGACATAAATCCATCATAATAAAAAATTGCAAATACAGGTTATATTTTAAAAAAATAGGAATCAAACAATGACAATGAATCTTTAGAGCACGTAATAAACGTCGTCTTTTAATTAAGAGGTGTTTCGCTAAGTCATTTGGGATCAACCGATAATATCTTTCAATATATATTAGAGGTGTTTAATTCAGACGGTGACTCGTCTGACTAAACCCGAGCAATCAGGATTTTTTTTCCTGATGATGCTGAATTTTGAATGAATTTTCCATGCATGCATGAGTGGCTTTTATATGCAGATAAACGTATTAACTAAATGGTTGTCTTCCTTAACGAAAAACAAACAAACACTCCACTTCGGCCAAGAGATACATCTCTTCGGCTTTAACGGAGTGTATCTTTTCGTTTGTATAGGTGTGTCATTTCACTTGTAGGGGTATAACACTTTATAAAGTCAAATCCTTATTTGTATGGCAATTTGAATGCATAAGATCATAAAAATATGTAATTTATTTAACAATATCTAACAGGTTGTATCACTCGTCGTGACTGAACGATTATACTCTTCTCTTAAACCGAGAGTTGTGTCACAGTAAGTGACATCATTGTATCATTGTCGGGAATAAGAAAGTCCACCGGATCAAGGGATTTTGGAAAATCAGGCTTTGTCCCCCACCCCTCTTGGAATTTAAAGTTGCAAAATGGACCATATTCGGTTTTAGGTTTTACGACAATAATAGTGGAGTAAAAAGATTTTTTTACTCCAATAATAATGGAGTAAAAATAATGATTTTACGACATTTTTATTGGAGTAAAAAAACTTTTACGACAATAATAGTGGAGTTAAACATATTTTACGACAATAATAGTGGTGTTAAATTTTTTACGACGATAATAGTGGAGTAAAATGTTTTTTTACTCCAATAATAACGTCGTAAAATCAGTGATTTTACGACGTTATTATTGGATAAAAAAAAAACAGAATGTGGCCTCTTTTACAACTTTAATTCCAAAAGAGAGGAAGAAGACAAAGCCTGATTTTCCAAAATCCCAGGATCAACCAATTCAAGAGCAGCCGCCATCAGTAATTGACAAGTGATAGATACGGCACACAAATCAATAATACATTCAAAGAAAGTTCCCATTCTTACAAAAAAAAATGGCGGAAATCGAGCACAAGACGATAGCTGCCAACGGCCTAAACATCCACATAGCAGAGCTTGGTAAAGGCCCACTAGTCCTCTTCATCCATGGTTTTCCAGAACTCTGGTACTCATGGCGCCACCAGATCCGCTTCATGGCTGCTCACGGTTACCGTGCGGTGGCGCCTGATCTACGTGGCTACGGAGACACCACCGGAGCTCCGGTACACGATTTCTCGAAATTCACTACCCTTCATGTTGTTGGTGACCTCATAGCACTCCTCCAAGAAATTGCACCTGATGAAGATAAGGTGTTTGTTGTTGGGCATGACTGGGGTGCTATAATTGCTTGGCAGTTGAGCTTGTTTAGGCCTGACAAGGTCAAAGCACTGGTCAACCTTAGTGTTGCTTTTAGTCCCAGGAATCCTAAATTGAGTATTGTAGATGGTGTGAGGATGTTGTATGGGGATGATCACTACATATGCAGATTCCAGGTTAGTATATTTTTTTTCTTTTCTTTTCTGTGTATTAAAATTGTTTAAATATCATGATTATCTTGTTGTGTTTGGATGTTTTGAATGTATTTGTATAGCTCTTTGTGTTTTACTTGAGCCATAAATGTCTCATTGCAGCTAGAATGTGTTTTTTTTGTGTGAAAATATATTTAATGTAATTTTTTTAAATATTTAAAAACATTGTAAGGACGCAATTGTAAATTTAAGCATTTTTCAGATTTTAGATAGATAAAGTTATCAAACAATCTAATTATTTTCATATTTCAGATTTCAGACTTCAGATTTCAGTTTTAACAAACGGCTTAGTTTCAGTTCTACAACTGGCCTTATGATGTCTTTCATTGTGATATCTCTGTATTATGTTAGTTTTTTTTTTTTTTTTTTTTTGAAAGGATTATGTTAGTTTTGGATGAGATAAAAATGGAAGAATAATGTTCTTGTTCTTTCTTGGCAACATGCATCAATCCTGGAGTTATGTTTCCCTTTGTTAAAGCCCGTGTTTGAAGGAGCATGAGCGTGTTGAAATGAATTGTGTTTAATCCATGTTATCGGCTTAATATGACCTTTATATGTCTTTCTGTGTGATGTTGACACTAACTTTTTGTATGAGGCTCGTGCTTACAAGGTGAGCGTATAGAATGGTTCATTTTATGTTCTCTTTTTTCCTTTCTATAGGAACCGGGTGATATAGAGGCCGAATTTGCAAACGTTGGTGTAAAGGAAGTTCTGAAGAAGTTCTACACTTACCGTACTCCTGGTGCAATCCTTTTACCTAAAGGCGAACCATTCCGTGATTTTGCTGATCACATTGTCTTGCCTCCATGGCTGACAGAAGAAGACTTGGACTACTACGCCTCCAAATTTGAGAAGACCGGTTTTACCGCAGCAGTAAACTACTACAGAGCTTTTACTTTGTGAGTTAAAGCTTGCCCTTTGTCTAACCAGTATCCTAGCATCTAATTCATCATCAATTCGAGAAGGTCGGTTTCCTGTTTGACCATTTGTAACTATATATGTAATGGTCTGAATTGCAGAACCTGGGAACTTAGTGCGCCCTGGACCGGAGCTCAGGTGAAAGTACCGGTGAAGTTCGTTGTTGGGGACTTGGACTTAGTCTATCATATGCATGGGGTGAAAGACTATTTAGACAAAGGTGGTTTCAAGAAGGATGTCCCATTTGCAGAAGAAGTTGTTGTGATGAAAGATGCAGCTCACTTTATTAACCAAGAAAAGCCTGATGAGATTAACAATCACATTTATGATTTCTTCAAGCAATTCTAAACCCTATACTGTGGGGATGTACTTTGTTTTGACTGTCGTTTTCGTATTATGTGAACCTTTTTTCGTTTTAGACGATATGAGACTTTATGTTAAAGACTAATAAGAAGCACTTTTGGCTACACAAGTACAAACTTGAAATATAGCTGCAGATGATAGAATAGGTAACAAAAAAAAGTTAGAAATAGACATTAAACTGAAGAGAAAGATGTCCATGTTTAATAATGAAGTACAAAACATAACAGACTGAGAAAACAAACACGGGAACAACCCAGAAAATTCGAATGTAGTTTAGGACTACCTTGACCAAAAACAAAGGAGATGAAACAACAAATCAAACTCTGAAACCTTTGCTGTTCCTCTTTCCTCTAGCTTTCTCGAACTTCCTACCCTTTGCCCTAACATATGGCTTGGTATGGCTGTGCGGTACACCAGGTGCAGGGCCGAAATGTTTCACCGCTTCACGTGAATTCTTTGGTCCCCTAAGCAGGATCTGCAATGAAGAAATAAAATCATCATCTCTGGAACTACTCTTTCAATATCATAAGATATTCACCAAACCACCTGTTACTACTTCAATATCATAAGATATGCACCAAACCACCTGTTACGAGAATCGCTTTTCATATAGGAAAGACTATCACTATGACATCAATCAATACAATAATGTGCTAATCTCAGCAGTCTCAGAACTAAAAGATGGCAATCCAGATAAGAATTCAGACGTATCATCGATCAAAAAGATACAGTACAAGTGCCCCCCTCCCCCCTTCCCCCCTCCCCCAAACCTCAAAACACAAGGGTGATGTCAAGCACTTTTCTTCAACATAGAAGTTCAGAACAACTTTTAGTTCTTAAAAGCTTAAATTCATTAGCCAAACATTAGAGAGAAATCCAAAATTTATGCAAGCCAAATATTCCAAGGAACGTGAACACAAAAGAATGGCAACGGATTTGATATCTAGTGTTTTATGTCAAAGGAAGGACAACAAAACGAATTACAAAGTTCTGAATACAGACCGTGTTCTGCCCAAGGGGAGCCATGAGAGCCAATTGATCAAATGTCAAACACTCTCCTCCTGCCTTCTCGATCCTTGCTCTAGCCCTCTCGGTGAACTTTAGTGCAGCCACCTTGAATCCAGGCACCTCATGAACTCTAATGTCATCTGTAACTGTTCCAACAAGGACTCCTATCTTGTCATCCTGCAACCAAATTTAAATTTATATAATCATATCGATCTTATACAATTTATTTCCAGTTTTCCAGCTACTTGAGAGAAGGTTTAAACACCTGGATCCATTTAAACATACATCTCTGCTAAATCAGTGGCACTCAAAGAATTCTAAAGCGAGATGGTAAATGCCTTCTAAATGAAAAAGATGGATCTTAAGTTTTACTCATTCAAAAAGCAAAAATCTCATGTTACATTGTAACATTTTGACCCATAACAAAACCCAGTTAACTGAAATATAAACCGAACACCCAACATTGATTTGTTTACAAAAAATGCTGACCAAAATGCACAAGAACTATCCATATACCTTACTCAGAAGTCAGAACCCGAGCAACAGTGATCACCAAAAGAACAAAATGTAGACCCACAAAAAGCGATTTACTTGCAGTTATCAAAACAATACCTTTCCTTCCATGAACTTAACAAGCCTGGAGAGAGACAGAGGAGCCTTATTAATCTTGCTCATGAACAACCTCTTCAATATGACCGCATTGAACTTGCTCCCAGTCCTCCTCACCAAAAATCGATACAACTACAAATTTAAACAAACCAGAAATTCGAATTTATCACATTAATAATTCACAACACACAGCCACACCATCCAATTAACAAATATGCTCAATTTAAACTAGCATACCACAAGCTAAAGTAGGAAACTTCAGTAGAAAAAACCGAAAAACAACGAAGAAAAGAGGGAAATGAAGACCTTAACAAGGAGCTTGAGGTAGATATCATTGGATTTAGGGGCAGTGCGTTTAGTCTTCTTACTCTTGCCACCAGCTACCAAATCAATACCCTAATCAAAACAAATCCAGTTGATGATTACAGATAATGACGAAGTAGACGAAAACTTTCAAGCACAAAATCAATCAAAACGTAGAGAGATTGGGAAGATCTGATGTCGTTACCATTTGTGGAGGTAGAAAAACCAAGTAATCGATTACGCGCCGCTGCCGGTGTTTCCTGAATGGGAGTGAAGTGTAGGGCTCTTCGTGCAAGCTATTGGAAATGAAAGCCGAGCAGCTAGGGTTTTGATGATATAAATTATGTATTTATATAAATTATGTAATTTTTTATTTTGGCCGATACGAAAATAGGCACACATCTTCCGTTTTAAAATATATTTTCATTTAAAGTTTTTTACACAGATTAAGAAAATTAAGAAAGTATTTTGATATTAATTAATAAATTGTTTTTTCAACGTGTCATTAATATTGATGGAAAAATCTAAAATGATATTTGATTATTATTAATGTAGAGTGGTAAAAAAGTGGGTTGACATAATAAATGAGGGGTAAAAATAGAAAAACGTAATAAATACTTCATTTGATTATTAAATAACTTATATCATGAGACGAAACAAAAAAAACTAAACATGACTACATTTTGGGACAGAGATAATAATTTTTTATCTTTACGAGCACTCACAATAGTTAAAGGTATTGCCAATGTCTTTTTACATTAAATATATTAAAATGTCCTACTTGTCATCTAGGTGGAATCACAACCACTTTCCATCTATGATGACTTCCACAATAGCCTTACATAAATAAGCCAATTTGCTTGCTGGATAACATTTTTTTTTCTTAAAAAAAACATAACCTGTTTTTCTTATAATATTTTTTAAAGAAATGGAATGCAAGAAGACAGAGAAAGTAAAAGAAAGTACATTAATATCAATATTTTTGTTTCCAATTGAGGAGAGAGACGCCTAGATTGTGTAAATGGTAGTGGAAAGAGCCATAATCCTATCCACATATATGTGGGCCATGATATGACTTTTAGTGCTATTGTATATTTTTTTTTCATATCACATTGGCTCTTCTGAAAAAGTTACGTATCACATTGGCATTATAAGAGCTATTGCATGTGCTCTTAGATACTTTTAGGGCGATTCTAAAGGAACCCAACATTTTTACTTCCGGCACCACGTTCACATGTAAAATGTAGTGCCGAAGTAATTATGTGGTACCTTTAGAATTGTCCTACTTTTATTTGTGAGATAAATAGATAATTAAGATGTTTCATTTAAGCATAGTAGATTAATTTTAACCGAAAAAATGAATCTATCTTCGACATTATTTGCAACAACACGTGTTCTACCAAAAACACGACACGACATGCTCCGATACACCCCGACGCCATATCCAACAAGTGCCGGTTGATGAAATGAATATTAATTAAAATTTAACACACTGTCAATACTCCACGACACAAAATCGACACCTTTCGACACTACTGAACCCTTTTTTGTATTCTCAGATCTAGGCTAATTTTAACGGCCATGGTAAAATACATAATTCGAATTTCCATAGAAATTAAATCAACAATACACTATAGCCAGTTTAACAATATATGTGGCCGAAATAATTTTTTTTCAGGATATTTAATATTTTATATAAACGATATGTTTTTTACAAAACAAAATTCATTTCAAGAATTTTAATATTTCATGTAATCGTCAAACCAAATATTTTTAAGCATGATATAAAGATCGTGTAGGCGATATACGTGCGCTTTATATTTTGAAAATAGTCATATCGTCGCTAGATTAAAATGAAATATATTAAGATTATTTTATATTTCGGTAGAAATTTGAAATAACAACACATATTTTGTTTATTTCAAAGCAAACTCGGTACAGCTCGAGTTCGACTTGAGTTCAAAGGTGTCTATGATCGAGTTTGAGTTTAATAGTCATAATAAGTTCATACTTCAGACTCGAGTTCAAATTTTTTGAAGTACACTCAATGCGATAATTTTAATTCTTGACTCGGCTCGGATGATTAATTCTTATTTACTCTATCACATAAGTAAAGATGTGTAGGTATGTGTTAGATGCATCACACTCGTCCATTTCACTTCACTTTGTATATAATTCATAAATATTCACCTAACTTCACCTGATATAATTCTAAAATATTCTCTCTCACGTAGTAAGGATGTCAAGGTGTGTGGTAAACCAACATTTTCCACATTGTTTCGTAGAAAATGTCGGTCCACTCTATCATACTCCTTCAATCATACGCCATATTTTATAGGGGTTTTATTTGTACTACACTGACTCTACCGTACACTACAATAGAATGAGAAATCGGTTTTTGGCCACATGACCGACTTTCACAAGGTCGTAAGCCGATTGAACCGGAGCACATTCCATTCATAGAAATCTTCGATATCCAGACATCGTTAGCAGCATCCCAAGAGAGTCCTGGAATGAGTATTTTCTTGGCCACATGAATGTTTCACCAAGTAGGCGAGGCTTTAGGATGCCGCGGTACTTCACTTAAACGATCTCCATACTTGCCGACCAAAAAATGAACCCAAAGAGCATCGGTCAGTACAGTGCCCGTTTTTTAAGGCCGCCGCAACAAACTTATATGCTAAAACTCACCATTTTCTTAAATTCAATGGAAACTAAGCAAAAGCAATAACAAAAAACAGTTAAAGATAAATGCATCAATAAATTTTATTCTCTCACATTGAGAAAAAAAATGTATTGCAATGAGTTGATACAACACATCCTTGACATAAACATCAAAAGATGTTTCTTATTTCTGAATAAAAAAATAAATAGCATATCCTTAACTCAATTACATTTCTACACTACAACAAAGATAGCGAAAGCTCTCTCATCCCGTTTCTCCCTATTACATCAAACCGTCTGATTAGTGTCGTTTTTTATATATAAAAAGCGTACATGTCACTAACCCAACAGTGTGATGCAGCGAGAGACTTTGCGTTTTTAAATGGTTGGAGGGGGAGGGGGAAGGGGGGGGGGGGGGGGGGGTTGAAGCATCGAGTTTCTTATCTCATATGCAGCATCAGGAGCTCGGGATTTTCAATGTACAGCTTCCATTCGTTGCAGAACCTTGCAACCGTTGCTCCATCTAGCACTCTGTGATCAGCACCGATATTTACCTGATTATGCAATCAAGTATTATGAGTTTATTATCGGCCATGGACAACACCTTTTTTAGGGATAGGCTTAAAAAGGGTACTATCCAACTTAGTATGAGATCATATACTATACATAAAAGGCAACCCGGTGTATTGAAGCATCCCGACTATCTGGGGTCGGGGAAAAGGCTGAACCTTTAAGCCGAGTAAATGTAATCTTACCTTATATTCCATGGCTATACCGCCGTACTAATGCACCCCTTCTATATATGGCCAGTGACAATATATATATATATATATATATATATATATATATATATATATATATATATATATATATATATAGTAACTTACAAAATCTAGGTGAAAGAATTAGAGCACTCACCGTCATAACGGATTGAGGGTAGACATTTCCATCTTCATCAAAGTGAGGAACTTTCTGGATGCGACCAATGGCAATGATGCAAACTTCAGGGAGTTTACGAGTGGGGATCCAAACTTTCCACCAATGGCACCGATATTACTCAAAGTTATAGTTCCACCAGCTAAATCCTCAGGTGAGAGTTTGTTTGCGAGAGCCAGTTGTTGAAGTCTTGATAGTTCTTTTGTGATCTGCAGATGAATGACTCGTAAAAGATGGCGTGAAAATATTTTTGGAAATTGGCAAACAAAACAACAGCAAATTCGAGTTGGTAATTAACTTCCAGAGCGCTAAATTTCGAAAAACAGTTCAACTTTTAAACAGGAATCTTGAATGTTTTTAGGGACTGATCAGACATGACTCTCAGGCCTAAGGATACACTGACACTCCTGTTTGATAGCTTGTCATGTATTTGATACGTATCTAACACGAATATGCACCGGATACATAAGATACACGCCTTGGGGCAAATTCTCAATTTTTCAAATGTTGGATACAAGATCCGTATATGCATATCAATAACTCGGATCGTGAAATGAAGCTGAAAGTTAAGAACACCAAAACCTTAATGAAAAGATAACTAAAAAAATCAGAAATGAAGAAAGTTTGCTGGAAATTGTTTTATGTCATGATTATAAATATTTATATTCATCTCCTTATAGTTTAATTATGTACAGTTTGATCCCAATATTTTTATTTCAAAATGTATAAAAATGAACTAACCTCCAAGATTGAAAGTGATTGAACCTTCTTGAGATTCGGTACTACCAAACCATTTGGAGTTGCCATAGCTACTCCTATGTTGTGGGGTCCTTTAAAAAATGAAATAAAACAGAGTTATTGTTGCAATCGGACGAATTAACACAAGAGCTTAATGTTTCTTGCACAAACTTATAGTATGTATAGGCAAGAACCTTCATGCAAGTTTTTTGTTTTCAAACTAAAACAAACAAGTCCCATCCATCTCAAGTTATACTTTATAAGGCCACAGCCCACAAGCCACTATACAGTTGTTGGCAAGAGAGTCCCTCGAGCACACACTACTTACCAAATTGCCCTTCCCTACTGCATTATTACTAAATCTGTGAAACCGGTAGGAAAAGATAGATAAAGGTTCAACTAACTAACCTTTAAGGACAACCTCAGTATGTTCCTCATGAAAGCAACTGTTTAGCCATGGATACTTGGTCAATGCCATCGACAGTGACTTAATCAAGATTGGAAGAAATGTATACTTGACTTCTGCATCAGAATTTGCACTTTGAAAAGATGATTTCAGCTCCACAAGCGCATTACAGTTTATCTCTTCAACGTAATGAAAATGAGGAATCTTTGCAGCTAAAGTCATTGACTTTACCATAGCCCGTTGATAGCCCCTGAAAAATCAAGCAGCAACATATGTTACTAGAACAAAACTAGAAGTAATCATCTCCCTTGAAGTAAAATCTAAGGCTCTTAAATAAGGAAACTGTTTATCATAATTCTCAAGTAATCTTCTGTGAGGATATTAACTGGGATAGTTAGCATATAAAAAATTCTAAAGAGCAGTCCATGGAAGTTCAAATTTACCAAGGAACAAAAAGTATATCGTAAATTTCTTTCTGTTTATTAAGCCTAAATTTTATAGGCAACTTCTATAAATACTTTGACATAATAGTAATACCTCAAAGGAATTGTCGTATCCGTATATTCCTCACCAGATGTAACAGAACCACCTACAGTAGATGCACCATTTATGGGTGATGAAGTTCCCCATGTTGTGCCTTTGTTAGCAGTATAACTGAGTACGTCCTCTTTTAATACCCTTCCGTCATTACCAGAACCATAAACATCATTTATATCTATGCCATGTTGTTTGGCAAGATTACGGACAGCAGGCGTGGCTAAAACTCCAGGCCTGTTACTCTGCATAGGCACTGAATTCTGACCATCAATATCGAGCCCATCAGAATCCAGCAGCTTCAAACCACCTACAGAATCCAATGTCTCTTCAGGGACAACAAAGTCATCCACAACCAACTTCAAAAGCGTTTCTCCTACCTGCAAGTGATCAGAAACAAAGGGAAATAAAATCATAAGCTAAATCTTGTCAATATGTCAACCGGATATGAAGGTCAATAAAATCTCTACACTTAAAAGACTCAAGGTTCTATTGAGGGATCTTCGCTGAACAATTTCCAAATGATCAAAGTTTCCACTTTGCAGTTGGGGAACTATAAATCCGTCCCATATGTCCATCAAGTTCCTGACTGTAACTGAACACGAACAGTGTCCTGCTTTCTTTACATTTGAGACATGTATAAACCATATTTACGACATAAATTACCTTAACAATGTTACCAGGAAGATGAAGAATGTGAGAAACTTTTCCTTTGTAACGGCTGGTAATTTCTATTGTAGCTTTGTCACTCTGAACTTCACAAAGTGGTTGGAATTCATCTACTTGGTCACCCTGCCAAACATTTCCAATACATTATTTATCTTATTCAACCAACATTAATAAGGTCTTGTGATCATTAACAGGGTATACCCTGCCTTGTAGCATGAAACGGCCTCTAATGGATCAAAAGATCTTTCCTTTATCATTTTCATTCAAACTATTCTTGCAACTCGGTAATGGAATCACAACGTGACAAATTTATATTATTACCTCCTGCACAAACCATTTTAGAAGTTCACATTCAGCAATACCTTCCCCTGTTTGAGCCAAAGGAACATCTATGATCCCAGCAACAGGAATATCTGCTAAAGCATTTGTTGAAAGGTAGTACCTTTGCACACTGAGAGGTCCTTTAAACTAAGAAAAAGTGAAAAAGAAAAAGAATCAGTTAAACAGATGAATAAACATAGGCAGAAATCATGTTGGAGATTCTAAAAAACCCAATAAAAGATCCCATACAAAATTTAATATAAGACAAGAATCAGCAATACACCTGACACTACAAAATGACAATAGCAAAAATAAAAAACAAAATGCAGTCAAGATCAAATGGTTTTTCAACTAAAGCTGATCCATGAAAGACCCTCTTTCCTAAAGCCCCTTTTCCATTGATTCCAAAAATCATGCAGGCCCCCCAGATAAAAATTTAAAGAGCAAGTCAAACAAATAGGACCATTACAACTTACAGATGTTTGGCTTTGGCCCTAGAAAAATAAGAATAAACATTAAAGACATGCAGAACATACAGTCTCCTCGTCCCATTTAGCTGATTGCACAATAGATAAGCAAACAAAAAGTATAACACAGGTAAACAAAATTGGTCTAAGAAGATAAACACGATAAGCAATCAGGGATTGAGACAAAAAGCAGCACAATTCTAACTCAAATAGCTGCCAAAAAAAAAAAAAAAAAAAATAAAAATAAAAAATGTAGAATTACAAGAATAAATAGCAAAAAAAAACTTGCATTATTGAGGTTATTCTTGTTGGGTACAGATGAAATTTTTGATCTTGAAAAGATCACATCCTTCCAAGTAAATTTCCGAGATAAATGCTCTAAAGGGTGGGTGCCAGCACAGCCAGTGATCACCGGCGACGGTTGAACGGTGGTGGAAGAGTAAAGCCACCGGCACAGCCCCTGCCGGCGAGAGCTCCATATCTGCTTCCGACTAACTTGCCGGTAAATCATATCCAAGTAGTAAGAATTCTATATTGGAGTCTAATCAGTAGAAATTCCAGTATCAATTGGACTTTCTAGTTTCTACCCCTCAAAAAAAAGAGAAGGATTTTCTGTTTCCCTACTATGCTACATTAAATTCTCCATTTTTCGGTTGGGACAAACTTATTACTGCATCACAGATCACACACACAAAAAATAAAAATAAAAAATAAATAATTATTATTACTACATCAAAAGAATTCCCCTCACAAAAAAAAAAATTTCCCGACAAAAACAACCAAGTGTACCAATTTTTTTTTAAGGAGTGTGTTTTACTTTTGTTTGCTTATCTATTTTGATTAAAATTGCATTGTGATTTTAGTCTTGTGCAATTAGCTAGAAAATGGGATGAGTAGTTATTTCTGCAACCATTAAAGTCATGGCCAATTACATGAAGAAGTTATCAGGGCATTTGTGGTATAATTATGGCTCTGCATACGTGAATAATGGAACCGTTATAAAATTGTGTGTTACACTCATGTTGATTGTGTAAGTATAAAATGCACCTTCCCTCCCACAGTGCGTGTGTCTCGACGCGATTAAAAAAAAAAAAAAAACACACGGTCCAAAACGGTGTCGTTTCGGATCGAAACGACACCGTTGATTGCTCGTCGCACAAGCCGGGGATCGAGGTCCGTAAGTGATGCTTGATCCCGTTGAAGACTTATATCGAGTTGTGAGTTTTAGACTGAAGTTAACATGCACCATGTCGGTTGTATGAATTGGTGATTATTTTTGTTTGAACTGATCCCATGAGACAGATGACGACCTGCGTTATGTCGATGTCTTATGGGCGTCATGCACTTCTTAATAGCCACTTCGCTGAGATCAAAGTATGTCCAAGGCATGATGTGGTGTTGAACACGTTAGGCCCATTTTACTTAGAAGATAAAAACTACGGATTCGAGTGTCACGTGTATGAGGTTGGGTCTCATAGAGTTACCGGAATTTGAATTTGACCCGAAAACCTAATTTAGGCGAATTGGATCGAGCCATACTTTACATTGATTCGTCCTCATCTCGATTTGATCAATACCTATAGCGGAAGCATGAATTTTCGATCTAATTAACTAACAACGATCAATTAAACAACTTAAAGAGAATGTTACGAAATTACCCAACATATGAGATGTCGTGATCTTCTAAGTTGTATCTCCAATGGACGATTGGTGGACGTCGATCTTGCATTTCGATTCAACTTATTAATTTTGGATTACGCCACCATAAATCCGAAACTGAACTCCATCGATTATTGTTGGTCCCTTGAAAGGCTTTGGTTAAGTTTAGAGAGGGGGGGGGGGGGGGGGGGGTGAATAAACTTAACACCTAAAACTTTTGGAGTTAACAAACTCAAGAACTTTCAAGCTGTGCTCGACCGTCGATTGCTCGCAGTCCGTCGACACTCGCAGTCTACTGACTGTTGATTTATCTGAGTTTGTTGCAGCGGAATATATTTAAATTAAGCCTTATTACTTGTTGTTAAAATATGATATCAAGTATTAGATACTCAGTGGTGTATGTGTGTGATTCAGTTGCTAGTTCAGTTGATTGATGTGCTAAATATACTAAATGCAGAATGTAAGTGCAAAAAGAAAGTAGGCAGATTTTATAGTGGTTCCAGGTGGTGTAATCCTGTCACTCCACTCTTCTCCTGTGATGTTGGAGGTAATTCACTAGAGATCCTTGAGGTAGCAGTTACAAAAATCCCTAACTTGTTTGTCCTTCACCAATAACTATGGTATCACAAATTGAACACTTGGAACAGGTAGGATTGCTGCTCCAAAGTCTTCCATTGGTCCTTGAAGGGTAGGATTGCCTCTTCACCAGCTCCACCACAAACAACAGTCCTTGACATCAGCAGGTTCCTTATAAAATAAAGTTTGAATCAAGTAAGTGATTCAGCTTTCAGCAGCTTGATCAGGATGATATGATCAGCAGCTTGGATTCTTCAAGTGTGTAAACTTGATGACAGATTACACTTGAAGAAGTTTACTGGATCAGTAGCTTTAAGTTCCGTAGGTTCGGCAGGGTGACTTCTTGATAAGAATCTGAAGCTCAAGATTATCTGTTATTTTTCTCTCAAAAATCATCCGTCCGTTTCTATATTAGGGGTCTTCTATTTGTAGGTGAGACTCCTTGTGATTTATGTTTGAAATTCAAACATAGCCGTTTCAGATTTGTCCTATCTTGACTTGCTTTCTGTCCCTGTACATAGTACTGACACTGTCAGTTTACTTTTTGTCAGATTTCAGACTGTCCACTCTTTGACTTGTATCCATTGGATAAACCTTTGTTTATTTCCAACGTCCCTTTAATCTTGACCATTGATTTGTTGACAAAACCAAGAGTTGTTATTTGTCCTTTTCCTTGTAAACTTCCAATGTAACCTTTGATTAAATCGAGATATATCTTCAGCAGGTTCCTGTGAATGTAAGTCTGCTGAACTACATATCAGTCAGCTGGTCCAAAGTTGCTGTGTTTGTAAAACACTGCAGCTGACTTCTCTTATATATAAATTTTCATTATTAAGTTAGATTACACCATTTTAATCATAACCAAGTTCCAATCACCATTTAACTTATGGAACTTAGACCTTGTACACAAGGTATATGCAATCAGTTTAGGTCAACACAAACTTCCCTAAATTCTGATTCCATATCCTTGACTTTAAATACTAAGTTTGATCCCTTAGCCTTCAATAACTAAGTTTGAGCCCTCAGCCTTCAATCTTCAGCAAGTTCCTAAACTAGTCTACTAACTCAGGTACCCTACTGATCTAGACAAGTCTGCTGATGAAAGTCAGCTGACCTTTTACAGTGCTTGTTTGATCAAACCTATACAAAGATCAAACTCTAATAAGCCTATACATTTGATCTAGTCATCTTTTTGCCTTTGCTCTATAACATCTAGTCTGACACTCATCACTAAAACTTAAAATAAGTCCAACAATTATAAATATTTCTTATTCTCAATATGTTGAGTTTATTGAGTATCCACTGATATAATTATACATACTAGCCTTCCATAGACTATCCGTAATGAAGTAGGAATTTTTTGTCTACATAGATTCGTCCTCATCTTGATTAGATCTTCCACTAGTGATCAATTAGTTCATAACCAATATGAACTCCGCGCATCGATCTTTTTTTACGATTAACAAATAAGATGATTGTCTTTCTACTTCTCGCATAAATGCATGAATTACATATCCGTGAAACACACTCGCCTATTTATTCCCAAATAGTGCCAATGTAAAAATGATTCGGATCGCGCCACTTGGCAATGCTTAACGAATACATCAAACACTATCTCGAAACAAGCAAGAGTTTGCAATCACTCCAGAATTAAGGTTAATCCATATATGATAATATTGTGATTTAATAAGATTTCTCAACATGGAATTATATGAGAAATTTAGAATAAATGAGTCTAGTCCTATATGACTACATAATATATAAATGCACCACTTAGATAATCAATATTGACGGTTCGGATAAGACGGTCACACCATAAAATGTTATGGGCACATTAATGGTGGTTTACTCAATACCCCTCATACTTTGATTAAGTTCACCACAGAGTAACAATTCAAGAGTATCACCACAAATTCAATCCTTGCGTGTGAGACACGTTAATTTATATGGCTACATATGATACGACTTATGGTTTTCAGTAGTGTATTATTATAAGCACAAAACAAACAATAAGATGATAAATAAAACCGTCATCCATTAATTAAAAAAAATTACAATAAATTATCCTTTGGGCACAACATCTAACGGAGTCATACCCATGTCAACGGTTAGAACGCATTAATGGGCATGATCTAATGATTGATCCTCATTAAATGCATATATATCGATTATTTATTACATCCAATGATTTTAACCTAATTGGGCCATTATTATCTCATGATTGTTGTCACACTGGCCCTACAAATCAGGAATCTTTATATTTACTGTTGGAAAAATTAGTACTTATGATATTGACGGATTATGAATAACTCCAAGGCACGTAAGAACACTGTCTTTTAAGAGATGTTTCGTCTCACACGATATGTCACTTAGGGATCAAACAAAAATCTCTCTCATGATCCAGTGGAGGATGTTTGATTCAAACAGTGACTTGTTTGAATCAAACCCGAGGACACTCAGGATGTTTTTCTGATGATGCTGTAAAATGTGAGAGTTATTTCGTCTGCATACTTGTGCCTTTTATAGGATGAAGGTACCCAATAAATGAATGGAGATACTCCTTACACGAAAGAGTAGAGTTCATATCAGTTCGGACAAAACCTTGCAACTCTTGGATTTTTTGAGTTGCATCCATTCGTAGGTTCATTAACCTGCATGGATTCTTTCACGAACTGATGCATGGATCCGAAAAAATGCATGAATATTAATTTGTACGGCAACTCGTATACAAACGATTATAAAATATTTAGTTTATGAAAAAATATCTTACGATTTCCCCTTATTTTTTCAGATAAAACATTTGTAAAAACAAATGTATGAAGCGGTTGCATCACCTAATGTGATTGCCTACGTACCCTTTTGGGGATCAAGGCATCGTAGTTCATGCAGACACGGACTAAGCATCATCGTAGGAAATCATACATAGATGAAAGTAGATTTTGGCTTTGAACTTCCACTTAGTGTAAATAACTCAAAGTTTCATCAGGGTGATATGGTGAACGTATCTTGAACCAAAGACCACATCATGATGTAACCGGAGTTATCACACATACTATTCCGATAAAAGAGTGTCTATTTGTTCCAACGCATTAATGCCCATGCGTTATATCCCGAAATTCATGAGTACTCTAGAGACGGTCTGTATCTCATAGAAAGCGACCTGACTTTCACACTCATATAGGTAAGTATATTCAAAGTGATACCGCGTGTCACTTTCTCTAGTACTAGGACTTATTAAGAACTATATTCAACCTTTACCATGCGGTATTTACTCACACTAGAGATTTCATGAATGAGATTTATTAAATACTCTAGTGGTTCCTTTAGTTAGACTTTAACTTGTTTGTACCCTTTGAACTTTGCTTATATTTCAAAACATAAGTAGGGTTCCCGTCAAGACTAACTAATGTTTCATAGACCTTAATCCCATTCCTCTGGTTGTTTTTGCAATTATATCTCTAGCCAGCCCTTTCGTCAAAGGATCTGCTAGGTTATTCTTTGACTCTATATAGTCAACAGAGTAATCCATGAAGAGACTAATGTCTCAAACTAAGATGTCATTGCTTACCATTGTAAGTCTTACTTGCTACTGAATACAAAGTAGCTTTATTATCACAATGTATCATTACTGCTGGAGATGGCTTTTCCCACAAAGGAATATCAATCAATAAATTTCCCAGCCATTCCGCTTATTTACTTGCATCTGCTAATGCATTATATTCTGCTAACATAGTTGAATCTGAAACACAAGTTTGTTTCTCTGAACACCAAGATACAATTGCACATCCTAAGGTAAAATCCATCCAGTTGTGGACTTAGAATTCGATTCTATGTTATTCCAACTTGCATCACTGCACCCTTCAAGTACAACAGAAACCCACAATATTGTAATCCGTAATCAATTGTTCCTTTCAAGTATCTTAGAAGTCTGGAAATTGCATTCCAATGTTCTTTTCCTAGATTACTAGTGAAACGACATAATATACGAACTGTATATGCATTATCAGGTCTTGTGCAATGCATAGCATAGATAAGAGTTCCTATCACACTTGCATAATGTAATTGGTCATAACATCTACCGGTATATTTCGTTAACTTGATACTGGGATTCATGGGTGTAGATGCAGGCTCATGGTCCATATGACCATACATTCTAAGGATATTTTCAATATAATGAGATTGATTTAATGATATAAATCCATCTTTCCTCATTATTTTGATCCCTAAGATCACGTTTATTTCCCCCAAATCCTTCATATCAAAGTTAGCTTCCAATAATCGCTTGGTCTCCTTTATGGATTCCAAGTTCGGACCAAAGATGAGCATATCATCCACATATAGACAAACAATGATGCATGCACCATTCCTATATGTAGAGTAGATACATTTTTCAGCTTCATTGACTCTGAATCCGTTTTCCAGCATTACTTTATTGAACTTTTCATGTTATTTCATAGGGGCTTGCTTGAGACCACAAAGAGATTTTACCGATTTGCAAACCTTCTTTACTTGTCCCGGTAAAACAAATCCCTCAGGCTGTTCCATATATACATCTGTTGGTCCTTTGAAAAGGCTTTGGTTAAGTTTAAGGGGGGTGAATAAACTTAACACTTAAAACTTTTGGAGTTAACAAACTCAGCAACTTCAGCGCGCAGCTTGCTGATAGCTCAGTAGTCTGCTGACTATTGACTTTGAATTTGTTGCAGCCGAATATATTTTAATTAAGACTTATTACTTGTTGTTTAAAATATAATACCAAGTATTAGATACTCAGTAGTGTATGTGTGTGACTCAGTTGCTAGTTCAGTAGATTGATGTGCTAAATGTACTAAATGCAGAATATAAATGCAGAAAGTAAGTAGACAATTTTTATAGTGGTTCCAGGTGGTGTAATCCTGTCAGTCCACTATTCTCCTGTGATGTTGGAGGTAATTCACTAGAGATCCTTGAGGTAGCAGTTACAAAAATCCCTAAGTTGTTTGTCCTTCATCAATAACTAAGGCTTCACAAACTGAACACTTGGAACATGTAGGATTGCTGCTCCAAAGTCTTTCACTAGTCCTTGAAGGGTAGGATTGCCTCTTCACCAGCTCCACCACAAACAACAGTCCTTGACACCCAAAGATGCTTCACTGTCTTCAGCAGATTTCTTATAAAAGAAAGTTTGAATCAAGTAAGTGATTCAGCTTTCAGCATCTTGATCAGGATGATATGATCAGCAGCTTGAGGTCTTCAAGTGTGTAAACTTGATGTAGCTTGATAGCAGATTACACTTGAAGAGTTTTACTAGATCAGTAGCTTTATGTTCAGTAGGGTCAGCAGGGTGTTTTCTTGATAAGAATCTGAAGATTATCTGTTGTTTTTCCTCAATTTTCATCATCTGTATCTGAATTAGGAGTCCTCTATTTATAGGTAGGAATCCTTGTGACTTATGTTTGAAATTCAAACATAGCCATTTCAGATTTGTCCCATCTTGACTTGCTTTCTGTCACTGTTCATAGTACTGACACTGTCGAATGCTTTTTGACATTTTTCAGTATGTCCACCCTTTGACTTGTATCCATTGGATAAAGCTGTTTCTTTCCAACGTCCCTTTAATCTTGGCCATTGATTTGTTGACAAAATCAAGAGTTGTTATCTGTCATTTTCTTTGTAATCTTCCAATGTAACCTTTGATTAAGTTCGAAATATGTGTTTAGCAGGTTCCTGTGATTGTGAGTCTGCTGAAATACATTTCAGTCAGCTAATCCAAAGTTGTTGTGTTTATAAAAACACTGCAGCTGACTTCTCTTATATCTAACTTTTTATTATGAAGTTAGATTACACCATTTTGAATATAACTAAGTTCCAATCACCACTTAACTTGTGGAACTTAGACCTTGTACACAAGGTATATGCAATCAGTTTAGGTCATCACAGACTTCCCTAAATTTTGATTCCATATCCTTGACTTTAAATACTAAGTTTGATCCCTTAGCCTTCAATAACTGAGTTTGAGCCCTCAGCCTTCAGTCTTCAGCAGGTTCCTAAACTAGTCTACTGACTCAGGTACCCTACTGATATAGACATGTCTGCTGATGAAAGTCTGCTGACCATTTACAGTGCTTTTTTGATCAAACTCTAATAAGCCTATACATTTGATCTAGACATCTTTTTGCCTTTGCTCTATAACAGCTAGTCTGGCACTCATCACTAAAACTTAAAATAAGTCCAACAACATCTTCCTCTAAATCTCCATTTAGAAAAGCCATTTCCACATCCATTTGATGGACAACTAAATTGTTAATCGAGGCAAGAGATAGCAACACACGGAAAGATAATATCCGTGCCAATATCCATGCCATTGGGTATATGTATCAAAATAGTCAATGCCATGACATTGTTTAAAGCCTTTAGCCACAAGGCAGGCTTTGTATTTGTTAATGGATCCATCTGCATTTAACTTCTTCTTGAAGATCCATTTACAACCGATTGGTATAGAAAGTAATTCGTATGGCAACTCGTATACAAACGATTATAAAATATTTAGTTTATGAAAAAATATCTAACATTTACTCCCCCACGAGGGTGCCTTATAAAAGGATCATCATTCTTACAATTCAAAACTACGTAATTGGCTTGATATTATACATACTTGGTACATAGGCAGTCTCTAAGACACAACCTCAATTCATCATCAAATTCTCTAGTTTCAGTAGTTGAAATCCTCTCAAGATGATCCAATTGTGACGTCCTTAATCCGGATACCGAGTCCTTAACCAGAAAAGGACTCCCGACACGTATATAATTAAAATTCATCGATTATATACGTAAGTCTGACATCATCATCATCAGAGACAAAACGAAAATGAAAATGATCGAAAAGGAACACAAGCTGCAACTAAAACAACATCCCAAAATTGTTACACATGATTGAAGATCCATTCAACTATTACAATTCTTTCTTTACAATTTTTTTTAAAATAAATTCTTTTTCTGCTAACGAGCAAGTTCTCAGGTGGAACAAAAAATGCTACCTTCGAAAGTAAACATTTTCATGTGGAAAGCAAGCCTCAAAAGAATTCCCACAAAACCGAATCTTATTCATCGGGCAGTTGCAATTCAAGATTCTTTGTGTTCGTTATGTTACAAATTTGAAAAAATGTCAATCATCTTTTGTTCGTGATGTGTCTCTTTTGATTTGGTCACATGTCCAAAGTTGGTGTAAGATCGTTGGCCTAAATGCTTTCTCATTTAGTGATATATGATTTTCGCAAGTAGGAAATGGTGGAAATACAGTGTCAAAATTGGCTTCTGGTTTATGGACTGCAATAGTTGGAGTCACGGCTTGGGTAATTTGGAATTTTATAAACAAAATCATCTTCCGTGTGCAAGTATTAAATCCGTAGTTGATATTCAGGGAAATTCAAAGATTATCATTTTCTTGGCTGTCAAATTCTAAGGGTCTCAGGAAACTGGAACGGGAAGAATGGAAGGCTAATCCGTTGAATGCCGTTCCTTAGGTACATGGAGTTAAAAGGCTAAATATTTTCAAAGTTTGTTGAGCATGGGAATGTTGGCTTTGGTGGACCTACAGTAATTTGCTCATTTAGAGCGCTGATCTGCTTTCTTTTTTGGAATTGCGGCATCATATTTTATTGCAACAGATAGCTGGAGGTATAGTGGAAGGTTTTGGGTCGAATGTTAATTGTTGTCTTTAATTTTTTGTTTCCTTTTTTATGCTTTGAAAATCTATTGCTTCAAGGCTGACTATTAGGATCACTGTGTAATTCATTTTTAACATCTTGCTGATTTTAATAAAATTAATGGCTGTTCAAAAAAAAAATCTTGCTTTACAACTGATCGCGTGTAAGTCACTAACGTCGATATTACTAGCAAGAATACTAGGTACACCGCAGTATAGTAAATGCGAGTCAAGGTCGATCCAACAGAGACAATGCAACTTATAAGTATAAACAATTCTAACCTAATTAAGAAGCAACATAGAGGCGGTCATTGACCAACAATAACATAAAAGAAAACAAACATGGTATTCTCTCCCTCTCCTCACCGATCTACTAACTTGGATTAGTTAATCGTTATGTTTACTTCCCCACATAATTTCCTTAGATTAATCGCGAGCTTTTAATGATTATTATCATATTTATCAGCTACGGGTGCAATTTCTAACCCTATCTACTCCGACAATGGTAGCAGACAATCTATACGCAAGCTACCGTCCTTAATTGATCCGTAATAGCCCGTACGCATAAAGAACTAGAATTGCCGATATTGAGCGCTAACTCATACCGCTAACCCGCCTAGACAGCTGTCGACATTGACCAGCACGTTCCTAGGGTCCATTCAAGACTATGTCCTAATTAACACTTCACTTGTGGTCCTTCATGTTAATTTACGAATTACGAATATTAGATTGGCCAGACCTACTACTCGTTTTAATCATTCATGCCGATCAACGTAGCTGTAGTGAATCCCAGTTTAGGTTTTCTAAAACATGCCTCGGTAAACCGGTATAGACCTTCGGTTTACCGGGGGCGGCTTTTCCTAATTTTTGGATCTACATTGCTCAGTACGATTAAAATAAGTAAATTATGAGGTTGTTAAACATGCCGATTAACTAAAACACATAAATACGAATAGATCTACCATATTGAAGACAATAAAGGAACGTTCAAAGCTTCATACCTTCAACAATGGAGATCTAGCTCGATCTACTCAAGCTAAAGATGATGGAAGAAGGGAGGAAACCAAAAACAACTCTCCAAAGCTCAAGAAAACTTTATTGCATCAGTAATCATTGTAATGTAATATATATAATTGAAGATTGTGTTAAGCATATGAATTATTCAGTGTATGCGGCTTTATATAAATACAATAGCCGACTTAAGACTCTCTAAAACCCTAACCGACCTAGATAATGCGGCTGAATCAATTTCATGTTCCACAAGACGCCGGTTTACCGGGCCTACCTTTTCTTCTTTTTCTTCAGCAGACTTCTTCTTAGACTTCAACCACTTGGCCCAATGTACTTCTTTTGGTCCAGATCCGATCTCCAATGCTCCAATTTTGGTACATCCTATAAAACACGCAAAACGAGACAAAACAGTACCAAAACATCGAGAAAATAGCATAGATGCAGAATTACGATCCTGGAAACACTCATATAGCATTTAACATATATTTCACATAATAACGAGCCTATCTATCATCTCTTGAGCAGAATTTTGGGTGAATATATGTATAATTATTCGTACATCCCACATAGCTTTTGATCGTCCCGAGCAAAAAGGCGAAAAGAAAATAACACTCTGAGCAATACACAAGTTAATTAAAAACAACTATGCTTCACTAAGTCAAGATCAAGATCATGCCACTCATATCCATAGTAACACATTAAACACTATTCAAGTCATGAGCCAATGTGTGTGCAATAACTTCCACAACCGCTTAGAAATGCAGACAATTTCACAATACGTCAACCCGTAGTCGAACTAACCAGTCTCGAACATGTATTTGTTAATGAATTGAGCTGGCAAGGCGGATCGAGAACCGAGCATAAATTACTCTTAGGCTCACGTTTATCGGTCTATGCAAAAGTCGTGCGTCTTACGCTCCATCGACTAAGATATTGCCAAAGAGAATATATATGTATATATTTCAATGCACTTCTCTTTCTTGGCGGGTGAACTCTCATTGATTTAACTATCCTCACGGCCTCACTCATGATAAACTACCGAATCCAAAATTCCTTTGCCTTTCTAAGCGTAAGTGAAACATGATTCGTGATAAAGCCAGGGTCAACTCTAGTCAAAGCAATATGCTATCGACTACATACCAAGGGAAGTGAGTTATACGTGCTTAAAATGGTGGCTCATAACAGAATATGCGCTTAATACGTCACTACTTCAGAAGTGGACACTTTCTCTTACTCGTACAAAGTAAAACAAAGATGAAGTCAATTAACTCGAAAAGATCAAAGATATCATAATTTTTTGAAATTCTGTCAAAAAGAATCAAAGTCTAAGTGGTGAATCGTGCATCAAAGAGAATCAAGACAATCACGCAATTCATAGAATATAATGCTAAAAAGCTAAGTGACGTTCCTCTACCCCCCACTTAATCGAAACATTGTCCCTAATGTGCGAGATGAGAAATGAAAAATGAAAAGGAACTTAGCTTCGGTTAAGGGCGGAACCAAAGAAGAATCGGATCGTCGTATAAATCATCGGGCTCATGTAAGTAATCCATGAAGAATCTGCGCTAAGTATCTCAAAAAAACCAAGAAGTATAGTGGGGACAAGAAACTGTATAACAAAAATGCGGCAGTAAAAGAGAAAATAATATAACTCCATAACAATTTATGCCGACAAAATCATTATATTAAAATATTCCGCTACATCAACTAAGTAGGAAAGAAAAAAATAAAAAGAAAAACAAGAAAACGGAAAACAACAATAAAAAAGAAAGAAAAGCTAGTCATCACCAGAATAACCCTCCCAGTCGTCTCTAGGCTCAAAACCAGGAGGTGGTGCAGAACTCGAGGCGGCGGCGGCAGAAGAGGATGCTTTATGATGAGAGACAGTCCTAGGTGGCGGGGTAGCAGGCGGAACTCTGAAAAAGTCAATAATCCGATCCATCTTGCTATGTAGACTCGCAATTTCTCGCGAGTGCTCCTCAAGCAAGGCTCTCTGAGTTCTCGGTGATCCATGCACCGGAGTACGCTCCCTCTCTGCTCTAACCCGTCTCTGTACTCTCGAAACTGATTGCGAACTGAGCTGTGGCTCAGGATCTTCCTAATCATCGCTAACAAGCATCTTCACCTCGTCCTCTAGAGCAAACATATCAATCATCGGTCCGTATGGTAACAACTCTCGCTCAGAAGTGGTGGCAAGCTCATGAATACGGCTATGCATCAAAAGACCGATGTTGATTGGGGCACCCGTCTCTAGATAGAACATCAATTCTGACCTTGAAGTGGTGACAGAGACCGTGTGCTTAGTCGGAAGAAGGCGTGCACAGACGAATCTATTGACCATCTTCCGGTCCCAGGATAGCTCATTCTCTAGGAAGATGGTGGTGGCTCCAGCAGGATTACGCTTCTATTGCACCCCTAAGAAATCAGCGACCATATCCATCCTCTCGAGATCGGCAATGTTGCTCGAGGATGTGTACTCATCCGGGCCCACCAGTGGATTTCTAACCCCAAAATGAGCGTTGATCCGCTCGATCGAGAAGTCAACCTTAATACCGCGAAAAATAGCAAATGTGGCTCCAGGGTTATGCGAAACATAAGCCTAGAACTCTCTTACCACCGCGGCGTTAAATCGGGCCGGTGCTTTAGCCATATCCAATAAATCTTGTACTTGTAGGGCACCCGGCAAAATCGAACCGTAATCGTCCAAATCTACCCCTCGTTCATGAGCCACTGGCCTTGCGTTCCAATGGCCTCGGAACGACTCGTAAATAGCTAGAGAATGGAACTGCGCAACCCCGTCTATCAATGGATTGGCATCTCCATATACAGTCTGGTAACCACTGGGACGAACAGCTGACCGTTGACGCTTAGACCCATCCTGAATGAGTATAGAACCTGATACAGAAGCTTTTTCTGGAAAACAATCCTCGGTAAACCGGAGGTAAGGTACGGTTTACCGGCCTAAATTTTTCTGGATTTCTTTTTGGGGCTGTGCTCTGATGGTTGAAGAAGAAGAATCTCAGCACTTCACCATTGCAGCAGCCAGACAACTCAGCAACAGAGTTGGAAAATGGGTGTTTAGGGTTTGGAAAATTGGAAGGAAATTGGTTTAATTATGGTGGTGATTTGGTGGTGATATGGTGGTGATGGTGGCCGAATTTTAGAAAAGAAGAAGAAATGGGAGAAGTGTGGTGAATGAAAGAGATGAAAATGATAAGAATGATGATATTGGTGATGAAGGGATGGTTTAAATAGGAAGAATGGAGTGAATGTGGATGGTTTTAGTGGGATTGTGGGTAGAGAAGTTATTGGGGTGAGGGATTTGAGGAGGTGATTGATGGGATTGAGGTGGAGTTATGGTGGAGTGTGAGAAAGGATGAAAAATTTGGAAATAGGGGAAAATGGTTCGGTTTCTGCTGACTGACCATATCTGGTGCAACGTGTATCCTCCACGTGTCTCTAAAAATTCAACTTTATAAACTGACGTTCAAAAATTTGAAAATCAAGCCTCGGTAACCCGGAGGTTACCCTCGAGATACCGGGGGTATCTTTTCCCCAGATTCTTTATCTGCCTTTGCTGCACTTCTTACTCAACCTTTCTGCTCAATTCTGACCTCAAATTGACTACCCTTTTATTCTTCAATTGTTATTTCCGACTCAAAACCTAACCTACTTCACTAGAATCCGCAACGAGGTAAAAAAAAAAACCTTTCCACAATCATTTTGTTTCAAGCCTAAGTTTGTGGTAGGATGAAAAAAAAGCTCGTCCCTTCATCTGGCTACTTTTATTCATTCCTAAACTACATAAGGGTTTGAAGAAATAGTTCTGAGTTTATAGTCGCCAGCTCGACTTTCTTCAGATCTCCGATCAATCAAGGTTGGAGCTTTAACTCGCCAAACTTTCGCTCCGGAGGTTTGCACTTTTAAAGAACCTTTTTGAGCTCTCTTCCTAGCACGCCTTTCCCTTTTAGCTTGTGTGCTAGGTCTGCCTTTGCGTCGAGAATTAGACTTTAAACCCAAGGACTCCACGCTTTCCACTTTTAGCTCGACTCGTTCACTACGCAACACGGAAGGACTAGCTTCCGTGAGCATCTTGTAGTGGTCCTTCTCTTCTCTTTCTCTCAACATTAATCTCATAAACTCTTGCTCAACTGTTTCTATGACAACCTATCTATGTTTATGCCCTTCGATCTCCAAAATTTCCACCTTTCCTGAAGCATACATCATCTTACAACTCTCCGGTCGGTTCTCTAGGGGTTCTAAGATCCTAAAGGATACAACATCATTATTCAACCTTAGAGTTATCTCCCCCTTATCAAAATCCATAACCGCCCTGCTCGTTGCTAAGAAAGGTCTTCCTAAGAGAACTGGGGCACTAGGGTCCTCGGGTACATCTATGACCGTGAAGTCAATAGGATACGTGAACCCTCATGCCTTAATTGTACATTTCTTAAGCAAACCAGCAGGCATGTCTCTGGTTTCATCTCCGAAGGTCATGGTCTTGGTTTGATTCAATACGACCGGAAGCTTTATCTTTTGACAGAGGGAAAAAGGTAGAATATTGCAACTCGAGCCAGAGCCACAGAGACCTAATCCTACATATATTCCATTTACAGAAATTGGGAGTCTGAACGTGCCAGGGTCTCCTAACTTTACTACGGTGTCTGAGTCTGGGTAATCCTCAGGCTCGAAAACATCGTGTCAGGATCCTCTTCAGGATCATCAGAATCATAATCCGAAGACGATATATCAATTAATTCGCAAGGGAACTCACCTGGGCGATACGTGCTATACTCCTTCAGGTCATTTTTAGGCTCTTGCTTGATTGGTTTTTCCTCTTTTTCCAACCGTTTTTTATAGTCTCATAATGCTCTCGTGCTTCAAATCCAGGGTACATGAAAATCGGTGTGATGTTCAATATCGTTCTAAGAATTTTGCTTGACTTGTTGCTCGTTTTCAACTCTGAATGGATCAAATTTCCGAAGTGTTTTGATCAATCTGCAAAAAGACAAAATAATACAAAGAAAAGGTTAGCAACATCCGCTTCAGCTGGGTGTGATCCCAACTGTTGCGGACCTACTAACTAAAATTAACAGGGAATAACACATAATAACAGGAATTGTCCAGAAATTGATTTTTCCGGCCTCGGTAACTTGGAGGTTACCTTCGGGAAACCGGCCCTGAATTTTCTCTTTCTGGCAGTTTAACAAGTGCATGTTTGATACAGAACGACTCAAGACTCAAAATAAAAGAAAAGAAAAGAAAAACGACTTCTTAATTAGAATTAAAACGTTTATATTTAAAAATTGGCCATTGTCCCCGGCAACGGCGCAAAAATCTTGATCACGTGCAAGTCAATAACGTCGATATTACTAGCAAGAATACTAGGTACATCGCAGTATAGTAAATGCGAGTCAAAGTCGATCCCACAGAGACAATGCAACTTATAAGTATAAACGATTCTAACCTAATTAAGAAGCAACATAGAGGCGGTCATTGACCAACAATAACATAAAAGAAAACAAACATGGTATTCTCTCCCTCTCCTCACCGATCTACTAACTTGGATTAGTTAATCGTTATGTTTACTTCCCCACATAATTTCCTTTGATTAATCGTGAGCTTTTAATGATTATTATCATATTTATCAGCTACAGGTGCAATTCCTAACCCTATCTACTCCGACAATGGAAGCAGACAATCTATACACAAGCTACCCTCCTTAATTGGTCCGTAATAGCCCATACGCTTAAAGAACTAGAATTGCCGATATTGAGCGCTAACTCATACCGCTAACCCGCCTAGACAGCTGTCGACATTGACCAACACGTTCCTAGGGTCCATTCAAGACAATGTCCTAATTAACACTTCACTTGTTGTCCTTCATGTTAATTTACGAATTACGAATATTAGATTGGCCAGACCTACTACTCGTTTTAATTATTCCTGCCGATCAATGTAGCTGTAGTGAATCCCAGTTTAGGTTTTCTAAAACATGCCTCGGTAAACAGGTATACACCGCCGGTTTACCGGGGGCGGCTTTTCCTAATTTATGGATCTACATTACTCAGTACGATTAAAATAAGTAAATTATGGGGTTGTTAAACATGTAGATTAACTAAAACACATAAATACGAACATATCTACCATATTGAAGACAATAAAGGAACGTTCAAAGCTTCATACCTTCAACAATGGAGATCTAGCTCGATCTACTCAAGCTAGAGATGATGGAAGAAGGGAGGAAACCAAAAACAACTCTCCAAAGCTCAAGAAAATTTTATTGCATAGTAATAATTGTAATGTAATATATAAAATTGAAGATTGTGTTAAGCATATGAATTATTCAGTGTATGCGGCTTTATATAGATACAATAGCCGACTTAAGACTCTCTAAAACCCTAACCGACCTAGATAATGCGGCAGAATCAATTTCGTGTTCCACAAGACGCCGGTTTACCGGGCCTAGCCTCTGGGTTACCGGGCCTACTTTTCTTCTTTTTCTTCAGCAGACTTCTTCTTGGACTTCAACCACTTGGCCCAATGTACTTCTTTTGGTTCAGATCCGTTCCCCAATGCTCCAGTTTCGGTACATCCTATCAAACACGTAAAACGAGACAAAACAGTACCAAAACATCGGGAAAATAGCATAGATGCATAATTACGATCCTGGAAACACTCATATAGCATTTAACATATATTTCACATAATAACGAGCCTATCTATCCTCTCTTGAGCAGAATTCGGGGTGAATATATGTATAATTATTGGTACCATTTAGAGCGTTATCAACAACTAGAAGGTACAATTATCTCAATTTATCACAAAAGAAAAAGAAAGATTCTATACCATTAATACAATATATATTAATATAATAAAAGAAAGATCGGCCTCAACGATTGCATCTTTGGAAGTCACTCTCTAGCGATCTCAAATTCAACATACAACAAAACCACCTTCTCGGGGTGGGGAACGATAATAAGATGGTAAGTAAGAAAGTACTTAGTAAATGGTAGAAGCACCGGATTTTGACATGCTATAACACAAGGAATATGAACAATAATAATATCACATATGTTCAAGTAGCTCACTCCCTTTTACTATTCTCACTAGTAGACATAATCAACAAAGACATTTGTTACACATTGATCCAATGACACTTTGCATGGTGAGAATACACCCTGACATTGTTGAAATAGTGTCCTAAACCCAATCGGGTTGGACCGAATCCGACCGGGTCGGATTATTTCTACTATTTCTTTATGATTATACATATATAACAAATGGCTTTCTGTTGTCATATATTTGTTCTTTTAAGGAACCAATTATGAATTGTTATATGATAACGTCCTTAGTATTAAACTGTGATAGAGAAACCATGATAGGCGATTATGGTTGATGAGATCTCTAATCACTTTAATAAGTATGATACTTAAATGTCTCTAGGCTTATGTACTATTAAACATGGTATTGATAGTACAAACATTCTAACACTTATTGGATGTCTTATATCTTTGAGGGTAGAGATAGATCTCATCTATCGAAGTGTAGAAACACTTGGACTGTACATAGACGTGTATTAAAGAATGCGTACGTTAGATTGACCCACTTACACTGTAAAGTGTCACAATATGTGACGGTGTGTAATTATCCTTAGGACCGGAGTCTACGTGGCATAACGGTGTAGATTGTCATGCTTTGACATTATTGAGGTTTCCCCTAGACATGGGCCATCATGTGGTAGTGATTGGGTGTGATACTGAAGCATGCGGAGTATACATGTTTTCGTCCGGGAATCGCGTACCCTAATAGTAGGGGTGAATATCCGAAAGGGCTTTCTTATAAGGAATGTCTTACTCTCGTGAATCTTTGCCAAGTGGAAGTAAATGAGTTACTTCGAGAGAGCCTGATATCCAAATTATAAGATACGGTCGTCAATGCTTGACACTCGACGTACGACCGTATGGATATTATTACAGCGATATGATTCTATTTATATGCTAACCGAGCACATGAAAGGTATTAGTCATTGCGTATTGACTCTTCCGACGATTGAGGGTTATGGACGTGTTGCTAGACGCAATCCGTGATCGTTAGATGTGAAGGACACTTTCGTAATTGCGCATTATGTCCACGGCCAACATATTCGGAAGCCTATCGGGTCACACACATATGAATATCAAGTCGGATTAAAATGTGGTTATAGTTGATAACCAAATAAGGAAAGAATTTATCTCATACTATAAAGATTATAGTGGTAAATTAATATGGTGATATTTATTTATTATGAATAAATATGATACAAGATATTAATTATGTTGATTAATTAAATATACTAATATTAGAGATGTAAGTAAAAAATATGCATATATGATATACATGTATTTTGCAAATTAATTAATAATAGCAATATATTAATTAAAGAATATTTCAGATGCCAATTTATGGCTATAAAGGGCGCATGTATTAAGTATATAAGATAAACTTGTATTGTGCAATTTAATTAATAAGATTACCATATATTAATATTGGATGTTAATTGATTTATGGAAAATTAGATTTATGGTAATAAGATAAAGATATATTCAATATAAGATATTGTCAATATATATCTTGGAAAAATATTTAATATAAGATATTGAATATTAATGAGATAAATCTATCAAATATATTTTTCTTATTTTATTAGAAAAATGTTTTCTTTCTCATCAATCTACTAGATGCTAATCCCAATCAATTGGGGAGACTAGAGGGGCACAGGTCACCCTATATACAGGGAGGCTTGGCTAGCTCTTTAGTACACCATAATTCCAAGAGCTAATTGTTCTTGTGAAAATAAGAGAGCTTTATAGAGAGAGATTATAGGGAGAGAAAATGTCGATCTAGCAGTCGAGTTTTTTTAGTAGCAATTCTTGGCGGGATTCCGGTGAGGTGCTCGTGTGGATTATTGGTAGAGGCCGGACACGTGGACGGCTCACGCACATTACTCCTACCGAACGGTCAAAGCGTCGATCTTTTAGATCAACTAAGGTGATGTTACCTTCCCCTCTCTTATATGTTTATTGTTTAAACGAAGTCGATCCTGGATTGAGAAATCAATTTTTGAAATTCCGCTGCGCTACTCGATTGATTTCCTTACAGTGGTATCAAATAGAGTTTCGAGCTTAAGCAATAAGCATATTTTATTCACGTAGTAAATTACATCCAATAGATTAAAACATGTATTATATTGATACGTAATAGATACATGAAAAGAAAAAAAAAAGAGGAGAGGCGGCGTCGGCGGCACCACCGCCATTTCGGCGTCGGTGGCGTCGGCGGCTGTCGGCACCACCATCCCCCTCCCCTTATTGTTTTTTTTTTGCATCTTTATGTTTTCAATATGGTCCATAGTGAATTGTTGATTTGATTGTTGGGGACCAATGGTTCAAAAAGTTTGAACCATTGGTCAACCTAGGCCATTCTAAATCTGTTTGGAATAGGCCTAAGCCTCTTCTAGAATTTTGATTTTGGAAAAGGCCTAGATGCCTTTTGGTTTCATTTTAATTAAACCAAAGACATTCTTTTTTTATTATGAATCAAAAGGAAAAAGAACAAAAGAGACCCACTCGATTTTAATTTTTATTTAAAATAGTTTAAATTTGAAAAAATGAAATTAAAGTTATTAATTAATTAAACGTTAATTAATTAATTGATTAGATGCTTCAATGACGAAAGTAGTTAAAATTTAAATTTTATCTTTTTTTATAAAATATTGGTTGTATAGATTAGATAGTAGATATAGTATGATTATATGGACCCCGATTGATGATGGACTCGACCAATAGGATAGCTCTGAATGCTTTATTTTCTGTTGGTTTTTATTGTTGTCCTAGGCCGTTATGAAGAACGTGACATTGTTTTATTTCTGCATTATATCACTCCCGTTAGCCCCCCCCGTGTGCGGCGGGTGTAAAATTTATTAGATAGATTTTTTGAAATAAATTGAAGACCAAGATGGAGACCAAAGAAAGAAGAATAAAGATTCAATTGGAGAATGACGCATTGAAGATCAATTGGTGGTTGCAACTACCCTTAGTTTGTGACCCGCGGTTTCGTCAGTTTGTATTCGAAACCGCACTTAGGAAAAGTCCATGATCATACCGGTCAATTTTGTGCGAGGAATGTTGTGTATGTTTACTTTATACGATATTGTAGAAATATGCACGTAAGAGATGAGACCCTAATTAAATATAAAATTAATTAAGTGATTTAATTTAAAATTACTCCCCGACAAAAATCGAGTTATAATATGTCTCCCAATATTATAGTGACGGTGAAGAGCCCTTGTTCGGATCCAACTGATCGGCCCACGTCTGGAGTTGACCTACGTCGGGTATATCGTAATTGTCGAGATATGATCGTTATGAGATCTCATGAATACTTGGGTTACGACTCGACTAAGAATCTTACGGTGATTGTCCCACGTCAGGACCGTCTGATTTTAGAGACATGAGGTTGACTATCACATAGATGATGTGAATTGTCAAAGAGTTGACTAGTCAAACCATTGGAAGTCGCGATGGACGCGATTGGTAAGAGGTACCTACCCGTCGAAATTGACCCGGTCGATTGGCCCACGTCGGGGATCGAGTCAACTATATAAGATTCCAGCCACTAAAGAATTTTGGAAAATTCTTGAAAGTCAATTGGGAGTAGTTGATTAGTGGGAGCAAAATCATAATCCCAAAGACCATCTTTGATTTTGCATGTATAAACAACAACACACTTTTATCTTTATTTTATGTTGTAGTTTTAGCAAACTTTTATATTTATGTTTTAATTCTCGATTAGTAAAACCAAATTATGACTGTTACCTTTTGAGAATGTTCTCAAGTTGGTTAAGTAATTTTAATCCTTTTAAAATAAGCAATGACACAAGCAATCGCGTTTTTTGTAGTTGAAGACAATGCAAGGCTGCATATTTGATGGAGTCCTCGAAGACTTTAATTATTAACGGAAGCTCACATATTGGACATAACGATATCCAATGGGTCACTCCGTCATACGATGATGATTATTCAAACATTAGATGGATTGGATAAGGATGACCACGTCGAATTTTGGAAAGGTTGTTTTCAAAATTGTAAGATTTAAGTATCGACTTAATTCATTAATCATTGCTTGAAAGTAAATTAAATAGTTCATGTTTTGAATATGATTCAAAAAGGTTGAGTAGACTATTTAACAAACGTTGGGTTTTCTTTATGATAGAAAATTGAAGACACAATTCTTGTGATTTTTCTTAAGTCTTATGAAGACTAAATTAAGAAATATTTACAAGAGCTTGAAGTATTAAAATGGAAAGTTAGGGCATGTGCTTAAATATGAGAACTTATTAAAGTCTCTATTTCAGGCAAACACGTTGAGATAAATCTATCTAAACTCAAGTCAACTCTCGGATATGTGATATCCTATGAGTGTGATTAAATTAGAAAGATTAAATACAGATTTGGAAGGTGAAGCAAACGTTGTAACACTTACCATATTCTGAATCTAGTAAACTGACAAGGGAACTAAATAAATGTTATTATGTTCCGGTTCTTATGAAAAACATATTTTCAGCTATAAGTTAGGATTTAATGGACAAATTCAATTGTAAGGAATAAATGTTATTCCGATAAGGTTGAACCGTCACTGAATCTAACATGCTAGATTATTGTCACCATATAGTTGATATGCGTGATGAAATCTCAACTAAACATTTATGTGGCTGTTATCCTTGATTTTGTGGCTGTTCTAGACATAGTCTCTATGGAAGGGAAGCATGTAATCAAATGTCATTCTGATGATGCTGAACCATATGATTATTAATCATGTGGGTTATACGTATCTTATCCAAAGAGGACTAAGATACCCTTTTATGAAAATGGTCTATAAAATCTAGAAAATTGACTAGAGCATAAACATATTGATGTTTGTTGGCTTATGACAATTTATACCATAAATAATTGTTTATCTCTCTTGGACTATTTTAGAAATAGTTGAATGTACTTATTGAAGTACGATAATTCTGAAAGCCCGAAAAGTTCGAGCTAGTACGAATATGAGATAAATGAAACTTAGGAATTAATCTTCAATTGGATTGAAGCAATTAATAACTGGAGGGTGTTTCAGAAGTTGTCTGAAAAAGAATCAGATTCTCCTTAAAAGGATATCATTTTGAGATGCGCGATCGGATTGCGGTTCCGAAATGTAAGCGACACTTTATACGATAAAGTTGTGACGTAAGCCATGCAAAGAATCCCTTACCCGTTTTAGGATAGTGCCCTTAATCAAACACATACTTTACCGAGTTCCAAAGAATAAGGTTGAATAAATTCCATATTAGACATGGAAGGGGATAATGTCGAATCTATCTTAACCGATGATTTGAAGTTGTCATAGGCAAAGTCAGACAAGCTTGGAGCCTAGTACGACATATGCAACTTTGTGGAATATCTTGGCAAGTATGCTAGATATTGTCTACTTTCCCGTGGAACAAAATGTTTTTCTCCAAACATGTTGTCTTCTAAAGGAGGTATTTCTTCCAAAAGAGATAGTGAGAGTAAATGAGATCTCAAAAGAGTTTGAGAGCCACAAGGAGAGATTCAACCATATGAACGTGAGCAGACGCCACATAGTGATGAGGTGTAGAACACTGCTTAGTGCACACAAATATTCTATAAGTCTGTGGATAACCTCAAGCCTGAAAAGGCTGCCGGTATGTTCATCTTGAAAAATGAATATCTCACGATTTATGAAGGAATGCTTGAAAGGCAAGATTGAGAGATATGGCCAGGAGCCATAATATCTGAATTAGACTCCATCAGTGACAACCAGGTTGTGAACCTAGTCTGTCTTACCTAGAGGGAATGTCCCTAAAAGGTTGACATGGATAATAATGTGATTACCATAAGGCTACAATGATGGCTGAAGGGTATGGGGTGTAAACCTTGTAATTATCTTTATGCTGTGAACTGAGCCCAGTTCTATTCAGACTATGCTTATTATAACTTCGTATCATGGCTATATGATAGTGTTGAAGACGTTGGGCAAACAGCTTGATGTTCATAGATGATAACATGATATGCGAGCCCACGAGATCCTTTTACGGACTCAAACAAGTATCTCTAGACAATTTCTTTGTTTGATAATCAAAGGAGTTTGATTTAGTCAAAAGAAGGGATATGCCCAATGTGCAAAGAGGGATAGTAGGAGTGTGTTACGATTTTTGAGTAAGGTATTGGAGATCTTTCTCGGAATTATCACCCTATGTCATGGTCAATTAATGTTTGGTAGTTCAAGGTCTTTACGAAAGCACTTGGATTAGCGGTTCTTATTTTTAGAAATAAGAATCTATAGTAATAGATTTAACTGCTATTAGTTTATAGTTTACCTATATAGATGTGATGCTAAAAGAGTTTAGCATAGATCAACGACATGAGATACTGCTAGCCAGTGCTCTCAAGATCTATCCATGTTAGGAAGTTAGTCCTAAAGATAAGGTGAAAGATGATGCTTATGGAAGGTTTCCTTTGCTACAACGATAGGAACCATCATAAAAGTAATGCCAGATGTTCATAGTCCATGAAAAGTCATGAGCAAGTATGAAAGTATATCTGGTGAATGTCGAGAATATCCTTAAACAAGTTAAGGATGGTATCTTAGTTTATGAAACTTGGAATCAGATAAATATAGATATACAGACGTGTATCTTGAGTCTTATGAAGGCAAGTGGGAGCTACAGTCTTGGTTTGCAGTCACTTTGATTAAGTGATACAATGAGCTAGAAATGTTCTTAGCAAAAGATCATTGTGAATTCTACAACTAAGCCAGAACACAGTATTGCCTTGGAGGCACAACGGGAGCAGTACATGGATCTAGAAGGTTCATTCCTGAACCTTGTACGGTTCTTCCATATTTTCTATATAGCTGATATAATAGTGGATTCATTGCTTGAAACAAGGACCATGGTCTCGTCAAAGATTCATGTGTGTTGAGGCGGTTCCTTTTGATTTGGTCATTTGGAGCATGATATGAAGATGGTCTGAGTCCCCACGGATAGAGATCTGTTCACAACTAGAGCTGGTTGCGAGTATTGCATGAGATTCTTGTGTTTCAACTTGGTCTTGTGTGTGCGAGTGATTGGTTTTAGGCCAAATGAGAGATTGTTGAAATAGTGTCCTAAACCCAATCGGGTTGGACCGGATTCGACCGGGTCGGATCATTTCTACTATTTCTTTATGATTATACATATATAATAAATGGCTTTTCTGTTGTCATATATTTTTTCTTTTAAAGAACCAATTATGAATTGTTATATGATAATGTCCTTAGTATTAAACTGTGATTTAGAAACCATGATAGGCGATTATGCTTGATGAGATCTCTAATCACTTTAATAAGTTTGATACTTAAATGTCTCTAGGCTTATGTACTATTAAACAGGGCATTGATACAAACATGCTCACACGTATTAGATGTCTTCTGTCTTTGAGGGCATGGATAGATCTCATCTATCGAAGTGTAGAGACACTTGGATTGTATGTGGACGTGTATTAGAGAATGCGTACGTTCGACTGACCCACTTACACTGTTAAGTGTCACACTATGTGACAGTTGTGTAATTATCCTTAGGACCGGAGTCTACATGACATCACGGTGTGGATTGTCATGCTTTGACACTATTGAGGTTTCCCTTAGCCATGGGGCGATCATGTGGTAGTGATTGGGTGTGATACTGAAGCATGCGGAGTATACATGTTTTCGTCCGGGAATCACGTACCCTAATAGTAGGGTGAATATCCGAAAATGCCTTATTATAAGGAATGTCTTACTCTCGTGAATCTTTGCAAAGTGGAAGTAAATGAGTTACTTCGAGAGAGCATGATATCCATATTATAAGATACGGTCGTCAATGCTTGACACTCGACGTACGGCCGTATGTATATTATTATAGCGATATGATTCTATTTACACGCTAACCGAGCACATGAAAGGTAGTAGTCATTGTGTATTGACTCTTCCGATGATTGGGGGTCATGGACGTGTTGCTAGACGCTATCCGTGATCGTTAGATGTGAAGGGCATTTTCGTAATTGCGCCTTATGTCTACGGCCAACATATTCGGAAGCCTATCGGGTCACACACATATGAACATCAAGTCGGATGAAAATGTGGTTATAGTTGATAACCAAATAAGGAAAGAATTTATCTAATACTATAAAGGTTATAGTGGTAAATTAATATGGTAGTATTTATTTATTTTGAATGAATATAATACATGATATTAATTATGTTGATTAATTAAATATAAATATATTAGATATGTAAGTCGAAAATATGTATATATGATATACATGTATTTTACAAATTAATTAATCATAGCATTATATTAATTAAAGAATATTCCGGATGCCAATTTATGGCTATAAGTGGCGCGGGTATTAAGTGTATAAGATACACTTGGATTGTGCAATTTAATTAATAAGATTACCATATATTAATATTGGACAATAATTGATCGATTTATGGAAAAATAGATTTATGGTAATAAGATAAAGATATATTCAATAAAAGATATTGTCAATATATATCTTGGAAAAATATTTAATATAAGATATTGAATATTAATGAGATAAATCAATCAAATATATTTTCCTTATTTTATTAGGAAAATGTTTTCTTTCTCATCAATCTACTAGAAGCTAATCTCAATCAGTTGGGGAGACTAGAGTGGCGCAGGTCACCCTATATAAAGGGAGGCTTGGCTAGCTCTTTAGTATATCATAATTCCAAGAGCTAATTGTTCTTGTGAAAATAAGAGAGCTTCTTAGAGAGAGATTATAGAGAGAGAAAAAGGTCGGCCTAGCAGTCGAGTTTTTTTAGCGGCAATCCTTGGCGGGATTCCGGCGAGGTGCTCGTGTGGATTACTGGTAGAGGCCAGACACGTGGACGGCTCACGCACATCTACTCCTACCGGACGGTGAAAGTGTCGATCTTTTAGATCAACCAAGGTGATGTTACCGTCCCCTCTCTTATATGTTTATTGTTTAAACGAAGTCGATCCTGGATTGGAAAATCAATTTTTTGAAATTCTGCTGCGCTACTCGATTGATTTCCTTACAGACATATCCTCAACACCTCTAGGGCCCGATAGCTAACCAAGTGTAATATTACACGAGTCCGTTTGGTCTCTTACCACGTGGAGATGTAATAGTTCCATGAAGCAAGCAATAACGTGCCTAACGAAGATCAACATGCTTTAGCTTTTAGACAAGTCAAGTATGTATTTACGTGTTTAATCTAACCACTTAAGTTCTTTACACATAAAAGGGCTTCATATGGACTTCTAGACCTTAGACCAACACTACATTATCACTTTACTTAGCACATTGCACAAAAATATTGAGATTGCTAGAGAGTGATTTCCAAAATTAACCAAATGTTCAATAAACATTTGGTTAAGACGGCCATTGCACAAAATTTCTTTATGAAATTTAACCAAAATTAATTTCAATAGATATGCAATTAAAAGCAGCTGAATGGAATGTACGTACTAGAATCGGGCGTGTAAACAGAAAACCGAGACGTGATTACCGACTTAATTAAGACGGCCATTAGTCTAGACTTAAACGTGTTTGTAAGTCGGTTTCTTGACCGACACGAAAAGAAACGCGTCATTAAGGTCAACTAAAAATGCAGTTTAGAGGTCTTTTCTCCGCTATATAAAGAATGTAGATGATGTGTGGATTAGATCGTTCTACGTCTCGTGTTCTTCGTTTTGACTGCTCTCGTCTACAAACAGAACACCAAACGGAACACCGATTGATGATAATCTCTCTCTAACCTCATGTTGTCGCCCTCGTCTACAAAAGGAACATTGATCAATGATAATCTCTCTTTAACCTCATATTTGTCGCCGCAGAACAAAAGGGTTCGGGAAGGGTGGTTTATGCAGTCAATAATTGAAAGAATACGGTTTATGATTATTTCTAAGTCTTAATTAGATAGTTTAAACAATTTCCCAGTCTATCCTGGATTTTTTTTTTTATCCGATGAAAGATTTTTATAAGAACCGGACTAACGCCGGAAAATACAACCGGAAGAAAAACCGGAAAATCCATCAACCGGTGGACAAAGACCAAACACATAAACAACCAACTGACTGCCAAAGAAAACAAGAAACATAACAAAAGAACACTATTTATTATTTTTTCACAAGAAACCGGCAAGTAAAGCCATCAACAACGAGGAACCACCGGTGAACAACAAACCAAGCTGAAATATGTCACCGCTGACCGCGCGCCGCCACCAAACAGAAAGAGAAGCCCGAAAGAATGACTTACACCTCCGTAGAGAAAGCAACACCATAAGGTCGAATTTAGTAAAATTCACAAACATAATTAAATAAAATTCAGAATAAGTAGAGAAAATACATAAATAAAACTTAGGTGGAATAACAATATATTACTACTGCGCATTCAAAAGTGCCATGTACGCAGCACCATGCCAGCCATCCATGGTGAACAGTATATTCAATCTTTTTTCCTCAAAGAAATAGTAACATTATAGAAATTAGCCTTCCCCTTTGACATGCAATCACTTAGATTCTTTGCAAGTCTCTTGAACACCTCATCAATTATATGTTCACCAAAATGACTAGCAAACAAGGGTTCATATGCTGCTCGAAGAGTCTTTGCAAGATCCAGTCCAGCATTCTTTAGTAAATCATGAGTGGAAAGTTCACGGTCATCCACATCCCAAGGAACATCAACTATATTCATACGGCTGATTGTGAAAGATCCTTCCTCTTCAATTATACCTCTTAGCTCGGGACCCGAAGGGAAGTAGATAGGCGCATTGAACGAATCTAATCTTTCATTCTCAATTAATCCCTCAAAAACAAGAAAAAGGCAAATTAATTAAAACAACTAACTAGAAAATGTTATGAGCTTGAATACAAAGGGAGAAAAATACATCGCTACAAGAAAAACACTCTATTGCTACACTAGCTGTTGAACTACCTTCTCTTCCAAAATCAGGGCCGGCCCCGGTATTTTTTTGGGCCTAAGACCATTCGCGGAATTAGGTCTTTTAGTTCGAAGTCGTTTTTTTTCTTTCTGAAAAAACATACTTATAAAATAGGGGGAATTGAAAATATATACCTTTGCGTAAAAATAGTTTTTTTTTATATACCTCTATTTTTTATTCTTACAAGTGTAACCCCGTCAAAATACTCGGTAGGACGGGAAATTTGGCATTCGGGACGGGATATTTTGTCATGAGGATGAGTTATTCTTCATTGAGGCCGAACTAAAATAACACGTCCGGAGCAAATTTTTACACACGGGAATATGAGTTAGTGTATTGAAACGCTGTATTCTTGCCAGAAACTTTTTCCCTTGGCTAAAAATCTAGGAATCGTTGAAGGATGCATCGACGCCGTTGTGTCTCAAGCTTCTTCTACAGATCCATCGCTCTTCGGACGGGCTATCAACGACGGAAGACTTATAGAAAAAACCACCGCTCGCCGGAGTCCGGACACCAACTGCTGCTCCCGGCGGCGGACAGAATTTGTGGGTTGAGGATTTGGTGATTTTGAATTTGCATTTCTTCAAGCGGTTTGTTTTGGCAATGGAATCACAAGACCTGAGTCACAAAATCATCGAAAACTATTTGATTTCTTACGGTATGAAGCACATTCTTGGAGTTTCCCGTGCAAATGGCAAGGCATTGCCTTCTTCTTCGTCCTCCATTTTTTTTGAAAACGAGCAAAGAGAGCTTTTAGAAACTATAATCGGCAATTTCCCAAAGGAAAAAGCTCTAACTCCTCTACTGCAACTAGATTTCTGTTCGGATTATTGAGAACGGCGAACATACTCAACTCGTCGGAAGGTTGCCAAGCTATGCTGGAGAAAGAAGCTTGGTTTGCAATTAGAGCAAGCAACAATAGGAGATCTCCTTATTCCAAGCCATTCGTATTTAAACGAGACATTATATGATTATCAAATTCGTCGAAAGAGAAAGGTTTTTGCAGATGATGGTTTTTTTTTTTTCAAATATAATTCAGCCCCAGAATTAAAAAAACGTCGGACAATTGCAAATATATATATATATATATATATATATATATATATATGCATGACGAGAATTTTTAGCAAGTGAGAAAATTTGTTCGGGACATGTTATTTTAGTCCGGGCTCAATACAATATACCCCGTCCTGAATGCCAAATTGCTCGTCCTAGTGAATATTTTGACGGGGTTATGCTTAAAGAATTAAAAATAGGGATATACAAAAAAAAACTATTTTTATCCAGAGGTATATATTTTGAATTTTCGTCTATAAAATATTACTTCAACATCGTGTTTTTAACATCTGTAGATACAAAATTCAATTCATTGATAGCCTCAAAATATATTTACAAAAGTAGTATTTTCTTAGTTTTCTAGCACATTTAGAAACAAAAACCAAATTCATACGTATACACAAAATAATGCAACATACTTACATATTACTAGGCTAAATTACAATTTTGGTCCTCTAACTAGACAATTTTTCGATTTTGGTCCTGGTTTTTCTCTGGCGACAATTTTAGTCCTATAAGTGGTCTTTTTTTTTGCAAAAATAGTCCTGAACGCCGGAAAGACCACTTACAGGACTAAAATTGGTCTTTTCCGGCGACAATTTTAGTCCTGTAAGTGGTCTTTCCGGCGTTCAGGACTATTTTTGCAAAAAAAAGACCACTTACAGGACTAAAATTGTCGCCGGAGAAAAACCAGGACCAAAATCGAAAAACGTGTCTAGTTAGAGGACCAAAATTGTAATTTAGCCCATATTACTACTTCAAGATCGCTCTTACACCACATTTGAAGGGAAAGATGTATTAATGTATTATTAATTGTGGGAAATTGAAAGAAGGAAAAAAAAAAAAGGAAGAACCGAACTGAAGAAGAAAGCAGTGGAGGAGAGGGCCGAGAGGCAGGGGATAAGAGGGACCGGAGGAGGGAAGATTGATTTTTATATTTGTTTCATTGTTTGTTTGCTTTGTCTTGTTTTGCTAACCAAAAATAATAATAATAAAACTTGTTTTATGTATAAATATAAAATATGTGTTGTAGGTTTTTTTTTTTTGGGCCAAATAAATTTTTTTGAGCCTTTATCGTTCGAGTAAAACAAAATTTAGGCTACATTATATTAGGTTGGATCGGATTGGATCTACCCAATTTTTTTTCTTTTAACGAAAACATGTAATGTTGGGCCTCCCCGGTACCGTTGGGCCTAATTAAGACCGACGCCTCGACGGCCTTATGATAGGGCCGGCCCTGCCCAAAATCTTAAGTTGATGGGGATGTTGTTAATTAAGAGCTTATACACTTTAACACACCCCCCAAGTGTGGACCAATATCTCTCCCAAAAGCTTAAACTAATGGGGAGGTGATAATTAACATCTTATACACTTTAACACGTCCCATCAAGTGTGGCAATCTCTCCCAACACTTGAACAAAATCTTTAAGACTTCAACACACCCCCTCAAATGTGGGCTATCTCTCCTAACACTTGCACAATATAAATGGGGTAAGACTTCAACACGCCCACTCAAGTGTGGGCTATCTCTCTCAACATTTCAACACTAGCTTTTGCCACGCAAAAAACAAGTGTGGCTAATATATATTTTAGTTAGACCATGTACCACACTCATATGGCTAAAAGTAAGTATTTAGCAACATTTTTTTGATGTGTGGTAAAAGCTAGTATTGCAAAATAGTGTTTTTCTCGTATATATGCAAGTTAAGGTACGTAGATTTACAATAATAATTACCTCGTTGGCCATATCTTTGAAAGTCTTAGATAAAGGTCCCCATACATGTTGGCTCTCCCAAGCACCTGGGTCTTCTAGTCTCCTCCCCAGAAGAGTAAGTACCATGCCCCCACTAGCTACCAATTCAATGGCACGGCATCTTAAAAATGTTGAAAAATCTTTAGTGAATTGCATCAGATATGCATTTCCCACATTTGAAGGACTTGTATTTGATATGTAGACATTACCCTTGTTATCGGTTGCCTCCACAGGAGCCTGAAATGAAATTAAAATACACTTAAGTACAAATATATATGTATCACATCCCCCTCTACACACACCCAAAAAAAGAAGTTAGAAGGGTACATACACGAGATAACCAGTGTAGTGCCTGAGATGAGTGCACAAAGTGCAGAACTTTGGGAGGAAAAAGTCTGCCGTGAAACGAACCAGGAACTCCGGTAATAAAGGAACAAGATCCAACGTCCCTACAACTTAGATCTTTCTGAAACAGGGGCACGGATCTGAAAATGGCGTTAAAATCATTATCCGGAAGATCATTCAAGTATATCAGAAAATCTGGAGATTCATGGCTGAAACTCCGACGTATGGCATCAACAGCTTCCATGATCTGTGAGATTGCATAGAAGGTATTGGGTCCACTTGAACACCCCATGTCTGAAATGCACAAGGTTTCTGGAAATAGTGTGCCATAAACATCTTTAATGGCTTCTTCTATTATCGGCTTTGCAATGGTTATTGCCTTACGCTGTAAAAACAAGCCATGCATGCATGCAAACAAATTAATTAAAAATAATTCAAAATTTGCAGATGAATCAATTATATGAAAATAAATATAGGTTTCGTACGTGCATGTACCTGAAGTGTTGAGTTATTGGCATAACTTTCTTCCCCGGTTCCTCCATTCATATGAAGAACACGTATAGCCTTCTTCATCCTTAATTGATTAATTCCCTGCAGTCTGCAGACAGCCTCGATCTGTACTATCAATGTATACTATCAAATATCAATGTATGCAGATTGCAGAGAAGATGTTGAGTGCAGCCATCATTTATACAGATTGACTTGCAGATAAATTAAAGCCTCATTAATTAGCTTGCAAGTCAATTTGGGAATGATGCCACACCCTTTCAGGCCGGCTTAATTCCACGTAATTATATCTTAGTCAATATCAATAAGTTTATTACACAATTCACAAAAAGTTTATTACACAATTGATAATAAAAAAGGGATTTTAACATTTTTTGTTCCTCATGTTTTAGCATTGTTTCAAAATTAACCTTTATGTTTCTGAATGACAATTTTGATCTGATAAAGAGCAAAAGCCCAATACAATGTAGCAGCCCAAGGTCAGTCCGACGCAACACAAATCCCAGCAATTGTCCCAGCAAACGAAAAAAAGCAGCAGCAAATGACTAAATGTTACAATAAAGAAGAGCTTGCGGAACCAGTCAGACGGTTACTAACCACCTGAATATTCAGGGAATATTCCTTTATTGACCCGAATATTTCCAGAACATTCCTCCATTGAGCAAAATACAGTTTTTGGCTAAGCAAGTATTGTTAGATGTAATATCGCCGGATGGATCATAGATCCACCCGATTATACAGCGGAATAGTATAGATCTAGATCTAGTCAACCAAAATATATAAAATAAATAGATCTAACCTACGAGGGGGTTAGATCGCTTACCAGTTTGTGGTGAATAAAGTCCAAGATCAATCTTCAATCCATGATCCAAGCTAGATGAGAAGCCACAGTCTTCCAACGTGTGTCTCCAAGCACCACCAGGTGGATGGTGTTTCAAGCCGCCGGACCTCTTCGATTGCTACCTTAGAAAACCCGAAGTTTTCTAAAACTCAAACCCAAAGAACTATAGCCGAAAATTCTAAGCTATTTTCTTACAATAATTTCGAAAATTATGTCATGTGATTTGGCTTGGGAGAACTCTCTTTATATAGGAGAGTAATCCTTGTCGTCCAAGGATTAATTAATTAATACAAAATCAATCACATTAATCCTTTTCCATAAAAAGATAAATCCAAAATAATCCTAAATTAATAAGGATATATAAAAGATTTTCTTTTCCTTAAATTATTTAACAAATAAATAATTTAATCACATGTCTTATTATTTATCAAGAAAACAAATTTTCCAACAAATAATACATGCAAATTTCGCCTACCCTAATTAAAAAATAGGTCACACGAAATTTTCATCACATTGGGCCGAGTCCACGAAAAAATTTCTTTTCCATATATTTAATTATCTAGTCCAACTAAACAATTAATCCACATATCAATTATATAGTCCAATCCAACTATTTAACTACAATTGAGGTGAAACAACGAGAAATCGTATATGCTATATTAGGAGCCACGTCGGGGACCAAGGACCTATATTCAGCAGCTACAATAAATTAAATAAAATTATTCGTCAGACCGAACAATAATATTCAATCTATTAATTCCGGGATTACACCACCATAAACCCGAAACTGAACTCTGCCGAATATAGATAACTTATACTCAACTATGAGTTGATAAGCGTCCACTGATATAATCATTACATACGGATAAATCCTCCATAGACTGTTCACTTCGATTCGGGATATCTCCGTAAACCCTTCTCGAAACATATTATCCTTATTTACCATTAACCCCTAGTAATCAATTAGTTCATAACTAATATAGTATAAACTGGGCCCATCGATCAGTTTCTAGGGTCAACAAATAAGGGAACTGTATGTCTACTTCCCGAGGGAAGGAATGGATTCCATATATGTGATAGCACAGACTACTCACTCATCCCAGAATAGAGCCAACGAGAAGTGTTGGACCACATACTGCGAAGTGATCCTTACTAACACATCAAACTCTACCCTAGTCTAAGCAGTCCTCTGTGATCACCTCAGGATTAAGATTAATCCATATATGATCATCTTGTGATTTGATAAGACTTCTCGATTACGGAATTATATCGAGAACTCAAATCAAATCGGTCCAGCCCTATATGATTACCATATATAAATGCCCCACTAGGTACCCTATTACCGACAGTCCGGATAAGACGGTCACACCTAAAGTGTTCTGGGCGCATTATTAGCAAATTAATCATGAGACCCGTACTCGGATTAATAAACACTACGGACTAAGTTAATTTTAAGTACATCTCACTAACTCAATCCTCTTGTGTATAGCTATACACTGAGTTATGTGATTACATAAACGAGGTACTTAGGGTTTTCAGTAGTGTCTTAATTATAAGCATACATACATATAATAAGATGAATTATTAATTCTGTCCTAAAACAATTAGATAATTGTCTTTCGGACACTACACCTAACAATCTCCCACTTGCACGAAAGGCAAGTGGATTAATTGTTTTAGAGCACACCCTTTATATCTATAACTACAACATTCTCCCACTTGCTCAAAACAAGTGAGACATGTCCCTAAGATTAATACCCTCCAAGCGCATCCAAGTAACTCACGTTTCCAAGTACGACCGGAGTATGCCGCCGTAGGGTAGATCAATGACCCGGCGTGTACTTAAAACTGAACACCATGTGACTTGGTACACTGATCAGGTAGGTTGGCGGCTTGAGTCGCTCTTTGGGATCGAAACGTCGCCTTTCCTTCTAATCAGGTGGTACGATTTCAATATGCCTTTGATTCAACACTGAGGACAAAATTGACTTAACGATCATCCTTAATCCGACCTAAAGCCAGAAGTAGTGTTATCACTTATATTCTCAAATATACTAGCATATTATTCCTCATTCTCCCGAAGAGACTTGAGGATTCACTAAACATCCCATTTAGTATTAATCCGTAGGTTTAGATAATCATTCCTGAGAGCTAGGGTAGACTACATCGTTGAATGCTGCATAAATACAAAAAGATCTTAACCAGGTGAATGGATGGGATTGCCAATGATCGATTCTCGTGAATTTGAGCGAATCAAATCCTTTAGAATGAATCCCGATCGCATGTCAGACTCAGACTTCAGATAACACACCCATGTTGTTTCCAACTGTTTCAGTGTTACCATTCACAAACACTAATCTACATACTACTTTACTAATATTGATGCCCAGTCTACGAAAGACTTATCAACATTCTGGTCAAGTCCACATATTAAAATATATGACTTTGAAATGACCTAGAGGTTTGCTTTAATCCCCAAAGGATATAAGCTATGGAAGGCATCTGCCAAAGGTTCTTTCCGAATAAATTAAGATACCGTTAGTCTCGTAAAAAGGTCTTAAGGAATCACCCCTATTTTCTGCTTTGTAACGAATCCGTCATTTGTTCTTAGCTAAAACCCTTTCTATTCTGAATGAATTCAAATTCCGTTGTTCGGCAAGGAAGTCTTAGGGAATCACCCCTATTTTCTGACGAAATCAAGCAAGACTGAGTGGTAAGAGAGATCACGGTCTGGTTAACTCTCTACCTTTTAGGGAATCACCCCTAAATTACTCAGCTTTGCGTTGAAAGTTGAACGTTCCTATTCATTCGAATCTTCTCCATGTAGTTCCAATTACTCCCACTGGGCTTGAGATACTCAGGTGGTTCTACAAGAGTTTCAACAGAACTGGAGTATCAAACTCCATTCACAGGGTTATGGCTTTTAAACCAACCTCTATGATCAGGATCCTACACATCCCACAAAGGACTATAGGTCATCAATCTACCCTATAGACCGTAAGGTCCTGCAATAGGTAATGGACGAACCATACTCCCACTACGTTCGGGGTGGATCGATATACTAATCTAGTTTAGTAGTTCTTATTAGTGTTATCACCAACTTCCGGTGTTGGATGTGGACTGAACACATCAGTTAGTAACATCTTGAGTACAAATACTTCAAGATCCAAGGTTGTTATTTATATACTCTATCAGACCGAGTTTGACAGTATCACCGTCATTCTCTGATTTTACGAGTTTTATAACCAACCTTTACTCAATGCATTAAGATATTTCACGCTCTAAACGTGCACGCAAAATTTCCAGTCCTACCTTCAAGCACTCGGTGCTAAATGCCTCTATTTGCGGAAGTGGGGTGAACCGAATTCACTCCTTATCCACAAATGCGTGGGCATTAATTAGGTAGACTTCTCGGTTTTTCATTAAAACCGTTATTTTGCAACCAATATCTTAAATGAGTTCAGCAATGTATCGTAGCACATCAATAACTATATAAGGCAAATTTATGGTGCATCCCTTAGTGAAAACATTTCACTGGGAGGCAGGCCGAGCATCAGTCCCGAAGACTACGCAATAGCCTATTTCTGAGTATGGAATACTCTATCTCTGGAGAAATTAGAGATTTCCTCCAAATATTTTGGATAAACTTACCGAAGCTTCGAGTAGTTATCAGACAATATGTCACTACTCAGAAGCTCCCACTAACTTGTATCTTTCATATGACCCCGAAGGTCGATATGAACAAGCTATGTAACTTCTTTGAATCTATTACCCTTTCCCTATTGAAAGGAAACTTAGTCATTGTTCCTTTGAGACAGTGTTCCTATGACTGGAGATAGGAATCACCCTAAGCCAGTTTTCAGATCTTGTCGTTAGGGAATATGCACTAATTAATAGTATATAAAGAAGTGTTTATCTAAATACGGAAACCATTTGCGTTTATATTGTTTAAGATGTGTTGCATATACCTATTCAGCATTTCTTAGTGGTTCTGACTTTATCAAACAAAAGTCCAAGTCTTGGATTCATGCTACGAATGTTATATTCATCGTCAATAAGGCAAACAGATTATCCTATTGAAAATGAATACGTTCGTTCCAACGAATCCGAAACAGAAAATGAATTTTCTGTGATACTCATAAATTGAATCCGAGATTTATTTCCTTATATCACTCCCACTAGTCTATCTGAAATAACTGCCCGTTGTCTATTTTATTTATCGTGTAATGCAAAGCTACCTAGTTCTTCCAAAGAACTTTAGCTTTCGAGAAAATTACTAAGGATGTATTGGCGAGTGATCCAAAATCAATTTCCTTATCCTCTAATTTCCAATTTATTAATTTTCCGGTTTAGCCTTAAAACTACTTAGTTTAGATGACTAACACGTATAAACATTCTTTCCCATTCTCGACTTTCCTTAACTGGAAACAGTCTTGAACTAGCAGTTCATTTGAGTAGACACTACTCTTGAACTGTGGGATGTTCAGTGTTACTTGCTTGGACTATCGATTTTTCTAACCGACAAATCATAAGACCAAAGCTCCCACTAGTTTATCGGTTCCAAATACCGTCTAACTAGCAAAACTTTGTATTTATGATTTTTCAAAGATTAGAACATCACCTAGAACTAAGCTCCCACTAGTTTGTCAGTTCCAAATACTGTCTAACTAGCAATGTTGTGTTCATGATGTTTCAAAGATTATAAAATCTCCAGAACTAAGCTCCCACTAGTTTATCAGTTCCAAATAATGGCTAACTAGCAACGCTTTATTCTAGTTTTTCCAATAAATGGAGAAACTCATGTGCAGTCTATTACACATTTCTAATGATTCAGAAAAACAACAAATCATAAGACTAAGGCTCCAACTAGTTTATCGGTTCCAAATACCGTCTAACTAGCAATGCCTTATGTATATGATTTTCCAATTTTTCAATTTAGAAATTTGTTGTGTAATTACACTTTTAAAATTCACTAAATGAATTTGTCTGATAGTCCTATATCATCTTTTGTAAACTAAGTATGGTCGTCTCTCGTTCAACACGAGTGACACCCGTGACATACCTATACTATGTCACTTAAGTTTTTAAAGGCTTAAGAGAATAAATATTTTCTGAAAAATTAACTGCATTCTTTTGATAATTACAACGTACTTGTTACTTTCCACATTTTTAATGAAGTCCTATTACTAACAGTTTAGTAGCCTAGAGATTTAGTTGTAAAAAATATGACAGAAAATTAAATTCAAAAATAAATTATCACTACTAGATTTATTTTAGGAATAATAAACTATAAAAAAAAGTTTATCCTACCATTCTAAGGATTTAACCTCGCACAGTACTGTCCGAGAGGGTCGATATCAGCACTATGACGGTTAAACTGAGACAATCTCTCTCAATGATTAAGCTTTGAGAATCGAACATCTCACGGGAATCAGACATCCCGGATTTTAATCATTGATTACCTTCCTTTTCTAGCCGATATTTCGAAAATATCCATAATGAGTGTGACCTACTATATCAGATCTCAGAGTACGCCCCGAGTATGCCTACGAGGGGCGGTGTCGCTGACCCGACGAGTACCCGAAATCCTATCCTTTCGGAGACCAAGCCTTGAATTTTGATAGCGGTGAACACCATCCGAAGGGGGCCGAAATCAAAGCGGCACGAGGCGTCACCATTCTCTCACGTGCTTGCACCTATAGTAGAGGCCGTGGGGTCGGCTGTCGCCTTCCCCGCTTCCACTCAATAATTTGAAAAAGTGGTGGGCTTACTAATCACGGTTTCGGTCTTGACAATAAGGAACAATAAATCAAAGTACTCCGGACAGGGTCGGTTATGTAGGCAAGCCTAAGCCGTCTTATTCGTTGGAACATATGTGACAGTTCAGACTGATCCGGCAAGAGAAGCCCCGTTAAGCCCGAAGGATTATCGGCTATGCTAAGTCTTGTCGAACCACTGTTACGTACATCACACGCGGAGGGGAGTCGATTGAGCCGAAACTTGTTGAACTCGCCCAACCATGGTTAGACCATTTCCGAACCCATGTACTAAGATTCTCCGATTTCTAAATTGTCACCCGAAGCCATCACCGAAAAACTCAACGATTTATCTAAGTGGGATTCACCGAGAATCCATCACTAAAATCGTAACGATTGACAAAAACACCCCCGGTTCCTCGGTTTTTGTAATTAGTTACTTATTTATTAACTACCACATATTAATTAAATAAGCCTTTAAACTAATTATACGAGTTATACATGTCTAATTTATTTGAAATAAACTAGCTACATGTATGCATTGGAGTGGAATCATGATATGATGCATGTCATGGCAATTTCCGGTTATATCTTACAATTTTCGATCATACACGAAAAATAACGGAAAAATAAACACCGAGATGGATCGTTGGTACCCCTGTATCTAACCTATTAAAAAAAACAAAAAAAAAACACACAAACCCTAACTAGGGTTTACTATTTTCTAATCTGCTGCTGCTGCATTTTGTTGATGATCGGACATCCAAACGATCCTTGATCGTCACGAAACTTTATGGAACTGTTCTTCACTCCTCTTACTTCATTCTGAACGGTTGGATCTTCGTTTCAACGGTCCAATTTTCTCCAGCGATCCGCCGATCTAACAGCTGCATCTGTTTATAACTGCGGCGCAGCAGTGTCTTCCCGGGGCCGATCGGGCATTGATATAAATCCCGATCGACCTGAAATTTTTAGCAATTATTCATAACTCAATGCTAGTTTATCTGAACGGTCGGATCGTCGTTTCAACGGTCCAATCTCTTCCAGAAATTCGACGAACTCACAGCTAGGGTTTTAATGTCTGCTGTGCTTTTCTGTTACAGCAGCAACTTTATAGCAGCGATCGGACATCGAGATCGACTCCGATCATCACGAAATTTTGAGGGCATGTTCTTCAACTTTCATTCTTCATTATGACCGGAGGGATTGTTATTTCAACGGCTCAATATCCGGAAATAAAGAAAACACGGAACAGAAACAAAACAAATCTACTTCTAGGAAACTAAAATTACAAAATTTCCTATACTCATATAAACGAATTTATAAGAGTTTACAATAGATCTAACGAGTAAACAGTACCAACCCCAATCCATCTCTTCAACCACAACAATCACAAAGGCATACATACATGATATTTTCGATTCAAAAAAAGAAAATAAAGCAATCTACAAATGCTATTCCACTCCTTAGATCTAAAATTCATATACTTTGATTGATAGATCAAAGGCTCTGATACCACTTGTTAGATGTAATATCGCCGGATGGATCATAGATCCACCCGATTACACAGCGGAATAGTATAGATCTAGTCAACCAAAATACATAAAATAAATAGATCTAACCTACGAGGGGGTTAGATCGCTTACCAGTTTATGGTGAATAAACTCCAAGAACAATCTTCAATCCACGATCCAAGCTAGATGAGAAGCCACAGTCTTCCAACGTGTGTCTCCAAGCACCACCAGATGGATGGTGTTTCAAGCTGCCGGACCTCCTCGATATGCTACCTTAGAAAACCCGAAGTTTTCTAAAACTCAAACCCAAAGAACTATAGCCGAAAATTCTAAGCTATTTTCTTACAATAATTTCGAAAATTATGTCATGTGATTTGGCTTGGGAGAACTCTCTTTATATATGAGAGTAATCCTTGTCGTCCAAGGATTAATTAATTAATACAAAATCAATCACATTAATCCTTTTCCTTAAAAAGATAAATCCAAAATAATCCTAAATTAATAAGGATATATAAAAGATTTTTTTTCCATAAATTATTTAACAAATAAATAATTTAATCACATGTCTTATTATTTATCAAGAAAACAAATTTCCCAACAAATAATACATGCAAATTTCGCCTACCCTAATTAAAAATTAGGTCACACGAAATTTTCATCACATTGGGCCGAGTCCACGAAAAAATTCCTTTTCCATGTATTTAATTATCTAGTCCAACTAAACAATTAATCCACATATCAATTATATAGTCCAATCCAACTATTTAATTACAATTGAGGTGAAACGACGAGAAATCGTATATGCTTTATTAGGAGCCACGTCGGGGACCATGGACCCATATTCAGTAGCTACAATAAATTAAATAAAATTATTCGTCAGACCGAACAATAATATTCAATCTATTAATTCCGGGATTACACCACCATAAACCCGAAACTGAACTCTGCCGAATATAGATAACTTATACTCAACTATGAGTTGATAAGCGTCCACTGATATAATCATTACATACGGATAAATCCTCCATAGACTGTTCACTTCGATTCGGGATATCTTCGTAAACCCTTCTCGAAACATATTATCCTTATTTACCATTAACCCCTAGTGATCAATTAGTTCATAACTAATATAGTATAAACTGGGCCCATCGATCAGTTTCTAGGGTCAACAAATAAGGGAATGTCTGTCTACTTCCCGAGGGAAGGAATGGATTCCATATCTGTGATTACACAGACTACTCACTCATCCCCAGAATAGAGCCAACGAGAAGTGTTGGACCACATAATCGCGAAGTGATCCTTACTAACACATCAAACTCTACCCTAGTCTAAGCAGTCGTCTGTGATCACCTCAGGATTAAGATTAATCCATATATGATCATCTTGTGATTTGATAAGACTTCTCGATTACGGAATTATATCGAGAACTCAAATCAAATCGGTCCAGCCCTATATGATTATCATATATAAATGCCCCACTAGGTACCCTATTACCGACAGTCCGGATAAGACCGTCACACCTAAAGTGTTCTGGGCGCATTATTAGCAAATTAATCATGAGACCCATACTCAGATTAATAAACGCTACGGACTAAGTTAATTTTAAGTACATCTCACTAACTCAATCCTCTTGTGTATAGCCATACACTGAGTTATGTGATTACATAAACGAGGTACTTAGGGTTTTCAGTAGTGTCTTAATTATAAGCATACATGCATATAATAAGATGAATTATTAATTCTGTCCTAAGACAATTAGATAATTGTCTTTCGGGTACTACACCTAACAAGTATAAATAAGTTGTAATTCTCAGATTCTACATTGAAAAATAATACTTCCCTTTTTCTTCTTACTGTGTTTCCATGGATTTTTTTACCATATTTCCACATGGTATCAAAGCTGGTTTGAATATCTGTTCTTCTGTCGTTTTGTGTTCTGTTTTCATTGCAAATCAACAGAAAATTGTGACTTTCAGCCCTTACTATCTTCACCCCAATGAAAATCCATCACTAGTGCTCGTTCAACCTCCACTTGCTGGGAACAACTACCATGCTTGGTTTCGTTCTATGTGGATTACACTCATGTCCAAAAACAAGCTTGGATTCATCAATGAAAACTTGACAACACCTCATATCATGATATTGATCATCATGCCTGGGAGCTGTACAATAGTATGGTGCTGTCATGGCAGCTCAACTCAGTATCTGATTCGATTGCACAGAGTGCAATGCGGTTGAATTCATCAAGGGAGGTGTGGCTTGATCTCCAGGAAAGGTTCTCTCATGTTGATCACTTTAGATTATCAGACCTGCTGGAAGAGGTTTGTTAGACAAAACGATCTAAGTGTAACTGATTACTACACAAAACTTAAGATCCTATAGGAAGAGCTGCTGGTCCTAAGACCTTACCCTAGTTGTACTTGCAATCCTATATGCAACTGTGGTGCAGTCAGAGTTTATAGATACTATTTTAAGTCTGAATGTGTTATCAGATTTTAGAAAGTCCTTATTGAGAATTTTGCACATATTAAGGCATAAGTGCTGCTCATGAATCCATTACCACCTATTAATAAAGTGTTTGGTATGACTATGAAACATAAAAGGCAGCTCAACTATTATCTAGGACATCCTGACAGGATTGATAATCCTGTCATGGCTGTGTAAAGGTCTGATTCTTTTCAGCCTAACGCCCCTAGTGGCAGTGTTCAATTTAAAAAGAGGCCTCTGCCTGGACATACTGTGGATTGCAAGGACACACAGAAGATAGATGCTACAGAAAGCATGGATACCCCTCTGGTGGCAGTGGAAGAGTCAGAAATGGTCCAGGTGCTGGCAGAGGGGCAGGATTGCAACAAACAATGTTGATACAATTGAGGACTCACTGCCAGAACCTGCAAATCAGTCTAACACCTTCAATTTCACTCAGGAACAGTTGGATGAACCGAGGAACCTGCTAAACATTGCACATGCTCCTGGAGTTAAGGAGGAAACATAACACATTTTGAATTAGACGGCTGTGCTGAGTGCTAACTTTGGACAGCACACTGGTAAGTCTGGTGGTAAGTTTGGGAATTCTATCTCAAAACAGTGGATTATAGACTTAGGTGCCTGAGATCATATAACTTGTAATCTTGATGTTTTTTAGTCCTATAATCCTATTCCTTCAATTTGTGTCACATTACCTGATGGCAACACTACCACATCAACACATAAAGACACTGTGAAATGGACACATGAGCTGATTCTTTCCAATGTTTTGTATATCCCTACCTTCAAGCACAATCTGCTTTCTCTCAGTAAGTTATTACATGATAAGTCCTTATCTGTTACCTTCACTGCTAATCTTTGTCTCATTCAGGAACATATGACCAAGAAGCATATTGGATTAGCTAAGCAAGTTCATGGCCTCTACTACTTACTTCCTATTGACGAACACCACACTTCCAACTCAAATCTTCTTAATTCTACCAATGAGTTTATCAGTAAGACCAAACGTGCTATGTTTTCTAGTAGGCCTGATGCTCATATATGGCATCTTAGGATAGGGCTTATGTCAAATAAAGTTGTTCATGATGTGAAGTCATAGAGCCAACTGTTTGGTCTTTTGAAATAAGTGCTTTTACTGTTTGCCATCTTTCTAAACAAAAGAAATTGTCATTTCCTTTTGAGTGATTCCATGGCCGTAGCAGTATTTGATCTCATCCATGTAGATATCTGGGGACCTTATAAGAAGGCCACTATGTATAATGAACATTACTTAACTATTGTTGATGATTTCACTAGGTACACCTGGATTTTCCTTATTAAGAACAAATCTCAGGCTAGTACTGTAGGATGTAATATCGCCGGATGGATCATAGATCCACCCGATTACGCAGCGGAAAGTACAAGATCTAGACCTAAACAATCAAAATATATACATGAATAATAAATCTAACCTATGAGGGGGTTAGATTACCAACCTTATTTATATACATGAATAATAAATCTTATCCTTATTTACTATCAACCCCTTAGTGATCAATTAGTTCATAACTAATATAATATGAACTGGCGCCATCGATCAGTTTCTAGGATTAACAAATAAGAGAACCGTCTGTCTACTTCCCGAGGGAAGGAATGGATTCCATATCTGTGATAGCACAGACTACTCACTCATTCCAGAATAGAGCCAACGAGAAGTGTCGGACCACATACTACGAAGTGATCCTTACTAACACATCAAACTCTACGAAGTGATATGGATTCCATATCACGTCAGGATTGAGATTAATCCATATATGATCATCTTGTGATTCGATAAGACTTCTCGATCACGGAATTATATCGAGAACTCAAATCAAATCGGTCCAGCCCTATATGATTATCACCATATATAAATGCCCCACTAGGTACCCTATTACCGACAGTCCGGATAAGACTGTCTCACCTAAAGTGTTCTGGGCACATTATTAGTAAATTAATCTTGAGAACCGTACTCAGATTAATGAACGCTACGGACTAAGTTAATTTTAAGTACATCTCACTACCTCAATCCTCTTGTGTATAGCCATACATTGAGTTATGTGATTACGTAAACGAGGTACTTAGGTTTTCAGTAGTGTCTTAATTATAAGCATACATGCATATAATAAGATGAATTATTAATTCTGTCATAACACAATTATATAATTGTCTTTCGGGCACTACACCTAACAATCTCCCACTTGCACGAAAGGCAAGTGGATTAATTGTTTTAGAGCACACCCTTTATATCTATATCTACAACATTCTCCCACTTGCTCAAAACAAGTGAGACATATCCCCAAGATTCATACCCTCCAAGCGCATCTTAGTAATTCATCCTTCCAAGCACGACCGGAGTGTGCCGCCGCAGGGTAGGTCAGTGACCCGGCGCGTACTTAGAATCCGAATACCATGTGACTCGGTACACTGATTAGGTAGGTTGGCGGCTTGAGTAAATCTTTGGGATCGAAACGTCGCCTTTCCATCTAATCCGGTGGAACGATTTCAATATGCTTATGAAGTAGTATCGGCTCTCTGGATAATACTTTATCACATGAGTAAACACTGAGACCGAGATCGATTTAACGATCATCCTCAATCTGACCTAAAGCCAGAATCAGTGTTATCACTTATATTCTAGTTTGCACCTGATATACTAGCATATTATTCCTCATTCTCCCGAAGAGACTTGTGGATTCACTAAACATCCCATTTAGTATTCATCTGCAGGTTTAGACAAGCATTCCTGAGAGGTAGGGTAGACTACATTGTTGAATGTTGCATTCTTATATGCAAGAACATCTTAACCAGGTGAATGGGTGAATGGGATTGCCAATTGCTGATTTTCGAGAATTCGAGTGAGTCAAATTCTTTAGAAAATAGCCCGATGGCATGTTAGTCCCTGACTTCAGATAACACACCCATGTTGTTTCCAATAGTTTCAGTGTTACCATTCACAAACACTAATCTACATACTACTTTGCTAATATTGATGCCCAGTCTACGAAAGACTTATCAATATTCTGGTCAAGTCCACATATTCAAATATATAACTTTGAAATGACCCAGAGGTTTGCTTTAATCCCCAAAGGATATAAGCTGTGGCAGGTATCCTACCAAAGGTTCTATCTGAATAAATTAAGATACCGTTAGTCTCGCAAAAAAGTCTTAGGGAATCACCCCTATTTTCTGCTTTGTAACGAATCCGTTATTTGTTCTTAGCTAAAACCCTTCTGTTCTGAATGAGTTCATATTCCGTTGTTCGGCAAGGAAGTCTTAGGGAATCACCCCTATTTCCCGCTTTCTGACGAAATCAAGCAAGACTGAGTGGTAAGAGAGATCACGGCCAGGTTAACTCTCTACCTTTTAGGGAATCACCCCTAAATTACTCAGTTTTGTGGTGAAAGTTAAACCTTCCTATTCATTCGACTCTTCTCCGTGTAGTTCCAATTACTCCTATGGGCCTGAGATACTCATGTGGTTCTACAAGAGTTTCAATAGAACTGGAGTATCAAACTCCATTCACAAGGTTATGGATTTTAAGCCAACCTCTGTGATCAGGATCCTACACAGCCCACAAAGGACATAGGTCATCAATCTACCCTATAGACCGTAAGGTCCTGCAATGGGTAATGGACAAACCATACTCCCACTACGTTTGGGGTGGATCGATATACTGATCTAGTTTAGTAGTTTTTATTAGTGTGATCACCAACTGCCGGTGTTGGATGTGGATTGAACAAATCATTTAGTAACATCTTGAGTACAAATACTTCAAGATCTAAGGTTGTTATTTATAGACTCTATCAGACTGAGTTTGACAGTATAACAATCATTCTCTGATTTTATGAGTTTTATAACCAACCTTTACTCAATGCATTAAGATATTTCACGACCTGAACGTGTACGCAAAATTTCCAGTCCTACCTTCAAGCACTAAATGCTAAATGTCTATATTTACAGAAGTGGGGTGAACCGAATTCACTCCTTATCCACAAATACGTAGGCATCTTTTAGGTAGACTTCTCGGTTTTTCATTACAACGTAAACCGTTATTTTGCAACCAATATCTTAAATGAGTTCAGCAGCGTATTGTAGCACATCAATAACTATATAAGGCAAATTTATGGTGTATCCCTTAGTGAAAACATTTCACTGGGAGGCAGGCCGAGCATCAGTCCCGAAGACTACGCAATAACCTATTTCTGAGTATGGAATACTTTATCTCTGGTGAAATCAGAGATTTCCTCCAAATATTTTGGATAAACTTACCGGAGTCTCGAATAGTTGTCAGACAAGATGTCACTACTTCAAAAGCTCCCACTAGCTTGTACCTTTCATATGACCCCGAAGGTTGTTATGAACAAGCTATGTTACTTTTTTAAATCTATTACCCTTTCCTGATTGAAAGGAAACTTAGTCATTGTTCCTTTGAGACAGTATTCCTTTGACTGGGAGATAGGAATCATCCTAAGCCAGTCTTCAGATCTTGTCTTTAGGGAATATGCACTAATTAATAGAATAGAAAGAAGCATTTATCGAAATACGGAAACCATTTGCGTTTATATATTTTAAGATGTGTTACTAATACCTTTTCAGGATTGCTTAGTGGTTCTGACTTTATCAAACAAAAGTCCGATTCTTGGATTCGTGCTACGAATGTTATATTCATCGTCAATAAGACAAACAAATTATCCTATTGAAAATGAATACGTTCGTTCCAACGAATCCGAAAACAGAAAATGAATTTTCTGTGATACTCAAGAATTGAATCCGAGATTCATTTCCTTATATCACTCCCACTAGTCTATCTGAAATAACTGCCCGTTGTCTATTTTATCGTTTAATGCAAAGCTATCTAGTTCTTCCAAAGAACTTAGCTTTTGAGAAAATTGCTAAGGATGCATTGGTCAGTGATCCGAAATCACTTTCCTTATCCTCTAATTTCCAATTCATTAATTTTCCGGTTTAGCCTTAAAACTACTTAGTTTAGATGACTAACACGTATAAACATTCTTTCCCATTCTCGACTTTCCTTATATGGAATCAGTCTTGAACTAGCAGTTCGTTTGAGTAGACACTACTCTTGAACTGTGGGATGTCTAATGATAGTGTTACTAGCTTGTACTATTCAATTTTTCTAATCCACAAATCACAAGAGCAAAGCTCCTACTAGTTTATCGGTTCCGAATACCGTCTAACTAGCGACACTTTGTATTTATGATTTTTCAAAGATTAGAACATCACATAGAACTAAGCTTCCACTAGTTTATCAGTTCCAAACACTGTCTAACTAGCAATGCTGTGTTCATGATGTTTCAAAGATTATAAAATTTCCAGAACTAAGCTCCCACTAGTTTATCAGTTCCAAATACACTCTAACTAGTAACGCTTTATTCTCTTGTGCAGTCTATTACACATTTCTAATGATTCAGAAAAACAACAAATCATAAGACTAAGGCTCCCACTAGTTTATCGGTTCCAAATACCGTCTAACTAGCAACGCCTTATGTATGATTTTCCGATTTTTCAATTAGAAATTTGATGTGTAATTACACTTTTAAAATTCACTAAATGAATTTTATGTATAGTCCTAAATCATCTTTTGTAAACTAAGTACGGACGTCTCTCGTTTTACACGAGCGACATCCGTGACATACATATACTATGTCATTAAGTTTTTAAAGGCTCAAGAGAAATCTTTTCCGAAAATTAACTGCATTTATTGATAATTACAACAAACTTGTTACTTTCCACATTTTTAATGAAGTCCTATTACTTACAGTTTAGTAGCCTAGAGATTTAGTTTTAAAATAAATGCGACAGAAAGTTAAATTCAAAATTAAAATTTCACTACTAGATTTTTATTTTAGGAATAATAAACTTGTTAAAAATTCTATCCTACCATTCCAAGAATTTAACCTCACACCTCAGTGCCGCCGCAGGGTCAGCCAAAGAGGCGACGATCAAACTGAGACAATCTCTCTCAATGATTAAACTTTGAGAATCAAACATCTCACGGGAATCAGACATCCCGGTCTTTAATCATTGATTACCTTCCCTTTTCTAGCCAAGATATTTCGAAAATATCCATAAAGAGTGTGACCTACTATATCAGATCTCAAAGTACGCCCCGAGTATGCCGCCGCAGGGTCGATCAGTGACTGAACGAGTATCCGAAATCCTATCCTTTCGGAAACCAAGCATTGAATTTTGATAGGGGTGAACACCACCCGCAGGGGGCCAGAATCAAAGCGGCTCGAGGCGTCACCCTTCTCTCACGTGCTTGCATTTATAGTAGAGGCCGTGGGGTTGGCTGTCGCCTTCCCCGCTCCCACTCAATAATATGAAAAAGTGTTGGGTTTACTAATTACGGTTTCGGTCTTGACAATAAGAAACAATAAATCAAAGTACTCCGAACAGGGTCGGTTATGTAGGCAAGCCTACGCCGTCTTATTCGTTGGAACATATGTGACTGTCGGTCGGATCCGGCAAGAGAAGCCCCGTTTAGCCCGAAGGCTTATCGGATATGCTAAGTCTTGTCGAACCCCAATGCAAACGTCACACGTGGAGGGGAGTCAATCGAGCCGTAGCTCAGTTGAACTCGCCCAACCATGGTTAGACCATTTCCGAATCCATGTACTAAGATTTTCCGATTTCTGAATTGTCAACCAAAGTGTAATCTCGTTTCTGTTTAAGGTGGTTTCACCGAGAAGCCATCACCGAAAACTCAACGATTTATCTAAGTGGGATTCACCGAGAATCCATCATTAAAATCGTAACGATTGACAAAACCCGGTTCCTCGGTTTTTATAATTAGTTACTTATTTTAATTAACTACCACATATTAATTAAAAAAGTTTTTAACTAATTATATGAGTTATACATGCCTAATTTATTCGAAATAAACTAGCTACATGTACGCATTGGAGTGGAATCATGATATGATGAATGTCATGGCAATTTTCCGGTTTCTATCACATAATTTCGATCATACACGAAAAAAATACGGAAAAATAAACACCGAGATGGACCGTTGGTACCCCCGACTAACCTATTTTCTAAGGAAAACGTAAAACTTATTCTAAGTCTTCAAATCTTGATTTTCAAATCTCGATCTTGAAACTTCCGGATCTTCAAAGTTTCGATCTTGACACGAACCTTGAACGACGAGAGAGGAGGCCGTAATATACCAATATATTAAATGTCTATATTATAAAAATTGTTATTATTAATAACAGTCCTCGGTCAAATTAAAAAAAACTGTTTTTTTTTCTTTTCACGGCAGATCCAAAAATAAAAAATAAAAAAACATATTTATTTTTTTGGTTACGGTCAAACTTTTCGGTTAAAGTTAATTCACTAGGTTACCAAAAAATAATTGCTTTGTACATCAGTGCCGAGACCAATTTTTTTTTTCTTTCTTTGTTTGACAAAGGCAATAAAAGTGCCGTGACCTAATTAAAAAAAACAACAACAATTTCGGCCTCCTCCCGTTTTATTTTTTTGATGATTTTCAACACCATGATTTTCGTCGTCTTGAACACGGAACAAATAAAAAAAACTACATTTTTACAAAATATTTCGAGTGCATAAATTAAATTACAAGTCCTATGCTCAATTGATCCTAATCAAAAGAGCTATAAAATAGATCTACGGGTAAACAGTATCAACCCCAATCCATCTCTTCAACCACGACAATCAAAAGGCATCATTCATCATATATATTTCGAAATAATAAAATTAAAAACGAAAATAAAGCAATCTACACATGCTTATTCCACTCCTTAGATCTAAAATTCACATACTTTGATTGATAGATCAAAGGCTTTGATACCACTTGTAGGATGTAATATCGCCGGATGGATCATAGATCCACCCGATTACGCAGCGGAAAGTACAAGATCTAGATCTAAACAATCAAAATACATGAATAATAAATCTAACATACGAGGGGGTTAGATTACTAACCTTTTTATGGTGCAAAACGCCAAGAACAAGGTCTATCCAATCCGAGCTAGTTGAGAAGCCATAGTCTTCCAACGTATGTCTCCAAGCACCACTAGGTGGATGGTGTTTCAAGCTGCCGGACCTCCTCGATATGCTACCTTAGAAAACCCGAAGTTTTCTAAAACTCAAACCCAAGGAAAAATAGCAGAAACTTCTAAGCTATTTTCCTCCCAATATGTCGTGTATTATCATGTGATATGAGGCTTGTGAGTACTCTCTTTATATAGGAGAGAAATCATTGTCCTCCAAGGATTTATTTAATTAATACAAAATCAATCAAATTTATCCTTTTCCTTAAAAAGATAAATCTAGAATATTCCTAAATTAATTAGGATATACAAAAGATTTTATTTTCCTTAAATTATTTAACAAATAAATAATTTAATCACATTTATTATAATTATCAAGAAAACAAATTTCCTAATAATAATAATAAGGAAAATGCGGCCAAACCTATTAGAAAATAGGCCACACGCATTTTTCCATTAAATTGGGCCGAGTCCACGAAAAAAATTCTTTTCATGTATTTAATTATCTAGTCCAACTAAACAATTAATCCACATATCAATTAAATAGTCCAATCCAACTATTTAATTATAATTGAGGTGAAACGACGAGAAAACGTATATGCTATATTAGGAGCCACGTCGGGGATCATGGACCCATATTCAGTAGCTACAATAAATTAAATAAAATTATTCATCAGACCGAACAATAATACTCAATCTATTAATTCCGGGATTACACCACCATAAGCCCGAAACTGAACTCTGCTGAATATAGATAACTTATACTCAACTATGAGTTGATAAGGGTCCACTGATATAATCATTACATACGGATAAATCCTCCATAGACTGTTCGTTTCAATTCGGGATATCTCCGTAAACCCTTCTCGAAACATCTTATCCTTATTTACTATCAACCCCCTAGTGATCAATTAGTTCATAACTAATATAATATGAACTGGCGCCATCGATCAGTTTCTAGGATTAACAAATAAGGGAACTGTCTGTCTACATCCCGAGGGAAGGAATGGATTCCATATCTGTGATAGCACAGACTACTCACTCATTCCATAATAGAGCCAACGAGAAGTGTCGGACCGCATACTACGAAGTGATCCTTACTAACACATCAAACTCTACCCTAGTCTAAGCAGTTGTCTGTGATCACGTCAGGAATGAGATTAATTCATATATGATCATCTTGTGATTCGATAAGACTTCTCGATCACACAATTATATCGAGAACTCAAATCAAATCGGTCCAGCCCTATATGATTATCACCATATATAAATGCCCCACTAGGTACCCTATTACCGATAGTCCGGATAAGACTGTCAAACCTAAAGTGTTCTGGGCGCATTATTAGCAAATTAATCTTGAGACCCGTATTCAGATTAATGAACGCTACGGACTAAGTTAATTTTAAGTACATCTCACTAACTCAATCCTCTTGTGTATAGTCATACACTGAGTTATGTGATTACATAAACGAGGTACTTAGGGTTTTCAGTAGTGTCTTAATTATAAGCATACATGCATATAATAAGATGAATTATTAATTATGTCCTAAAACAATTGTATAATTGTCTTTCGAGCACTACACCTAACAAGTACTCTAGTCAAGCAGTTTTGTGCCTTCACCCAAATTCAATTTGGAAAACAAATTAAGATTTCAAGATCTGACAATGGTCAGGAATTTATACTTAAGGATTTTTATGCTACCCATGGCATCACACATCAAACCTTCTGTGTTCACACTTCAAAAAAAGGGATTGTTGAAAGAAAGCATCAACACATCCTCAATGTAGCTAGAGCCCTGAAAATTCAATCTAACTTTCCTTTTATCTTACTCGGGATTCTGCATCCAGCATGCAGTCACCTTAATCAATCTCATTCCGTCCCCTAAAATCAAACATCAGACTCCCTTCCAAAAATTGTTTCATAAACCACCCCTATACACTAACCTTAGGGTGTTTGGTTGTTTGGGATTTGCCAGGATACATAGCCAACATAGAACCAAATTTGATGACACAAGTGTGCATTGTGCTTTCCTAGGCTATCCCCCAAACGTCAAAGGCTACCTGCTCCTAAACCTTCAAACAAAGACTATATTCATTTCCAGAAATGTTTTATTCCATGAATACATTTTCCCATATCCTGTATCCTACTCCTACCTTTTACCAGCTTGCGGTTCTCATTTTCCATTTGACCTAAAACCTACACCTACCAGTGCAGAAAATGCTTTTTTCTCCAATCCTCCCTCACCACCATCTAATACCACTATTATTGATCACGCTTAATACTAGCAAGAGGACTAGGTCAATCTTAGTATAGCAAGGGCGAGTCAAGGTCGATCCCACAGAGACTATTATTTAATTATGTTAAACACAACCACAATTCATAGGTCAACCGGATAGGTTGGTCGTTGACCAACATGAATAAACAGTAAATAAAATTGATGAAAATAAACTCATGGTCAATCATATATTGAAAAGACATTAACCAAACTATTCACAACTAATCTACCCGTAATCCTTATCTGATCTGTGTGTGTAATTAAGCTACGGGTGCAGTCTCCTAACCATATCTACTTCCACTGTAAGGACAGTAGACGTCTATGTGCAACTAACCTCCTTCGTTGGTTGTATTAGACCACATGCATTAAGTACTAGAAAGTGCCGGCTCAAGACCGAGAACCTCCTTAAGCAGCTATCGACTATGACTAGCACGTTCCTAGAGATCGATCCAGACTATGTCCTAACTAACACTTCACTAACAGTCCTTCATGTTAGTTTACGATGACATGCAATTAGGTGATCAGGCTAAGAACATGTAAATTAGATCTGTCGATCAACGTAGCTGACGCCGAACCATAGAATTAGGATTTACTAGGTGTCTCGATTAGTCGATAAAGACCGTCGTCTAATCGAGAGAACACAACCCATAATTCTGCTTATAATATGAATGAATCGAATAATAAAGATTAAGGTTCGTTTAATTAATTCATAGTTGATTAGCTGCAAGCATAATCTAGATCTATCATAAGAACAACCATGAATCTATAAAAAGAAATAAAACAATGGAATAGATCTTACCCATGGGGAAGAATATATCTACTCCTCAATTCTCTCTCTCTCTCCAGCGATTCGAATCGATCCATGATGATCGTAAGCCAAGCACAATTCAATAACGAAAGACTCATGATTTATTTGCAAAAAAAGAAAAGAATAAAAGAAGATTTTATTCCCCAAAAGACTACATTGTATCAACTCGATGAATAACTAGAAGAAGAGATGAGGAATAATAATGAAATGGAATATGAATACAAAATTCGCAGCTCTGATGGCTTTATATAGGTGTATAAACCGACTTAGGGGTAAACCCAATCCGTGGAGGACAAGAAAATGCATTTTTGGAAGATTCTAGGGCTCGATTAGTCGGTGGCTACTCTCGATTAATCGAGGGTATTTTTGTCCTTTTTCTTCTGCCGACTTAATTTGGAAGGTTCTGGAATACCCTAGGCCCAATCTTTTCATCAGATTTTGTATTTAGACCATAACTTGACCTATGTAACTCCGATTTAAGTGATTCAAAGAGCGATGGAATCCTTGTTTCAATCCCTACAACTTCTATGTAGTAGTGTAAGCCCAATTCGTCTTGTAAGGCTTCGAAAACTGCGTTGCAAGATCACCAATCAGAATCTCGAGTCCAATCTCCGTTCGAAACACTTCAACCTTCAGCTCCGTTCAGTTCTTTATCGATTGACTCTTATATTCAGCCCAAATGATGCTTCATTACTTGTTCATCTGTCAATAAAATCATAGCACACATTGTAGCTTCTATTTCGAGCAAATAACGCATAAAATACACGGTTAATACGCATAATACCAATTTAGTCACCCCGGACGTGGCTTAATCACATTTAGCTAATTAACCTATGATTTCATACATAATATCACCATTGAGAACACAAATCCGGGGTAAGTTGATAGTAAAATATGATACCAAGTTGACCGTCATCTACCCCCCACTTAGATTTTGATCGTCCCTAGAAAAAACCAAATCAAAGAAACCCCATAAACAATTACAAACTAATTAAGAATAGACTGATTCAATAATTATAAATAAGATGAGGGTCAACACATATCCAACGGTAATCCATTAAGCACTATCTCGTAGTAAAACCGACGTGTGTGTGAATAACTCTCAAACAACAGTGACGCAGACAGAATCACATTATATCGATAAAGATTTCAGGCAAAACATGTATCATGCACACATCCATAAGTTCACCATTAATCATCACCTACCAATGCATTAATGTGTCGTGTGATATATCTTTTGTGATAATGCATTTGAGAAAAGAATGAAGTTATAGCGACCCCACAACATTAGCTTATCAATGTCCACACTCGCTCCTCTTGTCTTCAGACTCATGCAAACAACATGAAACCTTATTTGGCCCGTGCGGACTTGGGGACCGAGTATTACTCTTAGGTCCTTGTTTGTTTTATTTTCATGCGAGGGTCGTGCCCTTTTTGCTACGAGTTCGCTTCCCTCACTGCCTTTATTATATATTATTTTTTTCTTTATTTTTTTCCTGCAATAGCCGTGCGTTTTACGCTCTATCGGCTTTGCTTGACAGATTTCTCACTTTTTATTTTCTCTTTTACTAGCAAGCCCGTTTTGTCCCGTTTTACCTTTTATGGCCTCATTGTTGCTACCATCATCCTACAACAATTGGTTAAAGTATATCCACCGACAAATATCGATTCGCGGTCTAAGATAATTCTTCATCTATCCAAATACTTCTCACTCAGATTGCGTGCTCAAAAATTGAATGCAACGGTAAAATAACAATCAGTAAGTCACTACTTCATGCAATATAACACATGCTCATTCTTCCATACTAAATTGAATAATGCGTCATCTATACTACATACTGTAGAAGTGAGTTGTACATGCTTAAAATGGTCGAGTCCAAAACAAGATAGATGATTAATAAACCACTACTTCAAATAGTTGACAAACCCATTATTCATCATTAATGAATTAAGTATGTAATTAAGCAATTTCAACGATTTAAGGTTTTTATTTCATTCAATTCATTGCATCAAAATTCACAAAAGTAAGCGTAAGTGTGTCTCAATTTTTTTCAAACTATGTGTTGTGCCTACCCCCACTTTAAAACTCAACATAGTCCCCAATGTGGAAAGTAAAGCAAAAAAAAGTAGGAAGAAGAAGAACACTTAGCTTTGGAAAATAGAAGAACTCGGCTAACTGTTTGAAGCGAATCATATCAGTGATTTGAATCTAAAGTTGTCTTATCCCAAGGACTAATCTGCACTAGGTCAGCTAATACAAAAAGTTCTTGCACAAAGTCAATTAGTACCACGAGATGCGAATAAGTAACAAAGATGATTATGTCATATGGCAGTAAATAGCACTACTAAAAATAGTTGCAATAAACAATTTAAGCCAATACATAACAACTTTATTACTTAAACACAATAAAACTATTATAAGACTCCAAATAAAAATAAAAAAGACTCAAGGCTCAAAATAATAACCGAATAATCATGCGAAGTAAAAAGAACTCCTGCACATCCTTTGCTCAACAGCCTTAGGAACATGGCGATGAACAAAAACCTTCACACTTTTATTCAATTATTGGGAAAAGAAAAAGAAAAAGAAAACTAACAAAAAAGGTTAACTATAAATTAATGGCTATGTCTAATAATTAAATAAATAGTCCCCGGCAACGGCGCCAAAAACTAGATCGCATGTAAGTCGCTTAATATTAGCAAGAGGACTTGGTCAATCGTAGTATAGCAAGGGCGAGTCAAGGTCGATCTCACAGAGACTATTATTTAATTATGTTCAACACAACCACAATTCATAGGTCAACCTGATAGTGTGGTGTTGACCAACATGAATAAACAGTAAATAAAAGAGATGCAAAATAAACTCATGGTCAATCATATATTGAAAAGACATTACCCAAACTATTCACAACTAATCTCCCCTTAATCCTTATCAGATCCGTGTGTGTAACTAAGCTACGGGTGCAGTCTCATAACCTTATCTACTTCCACTGTAAGGACAGTAGACGTCTATGTGCAACTAACCTCCTTCGTTGGTTGTATTAGCCCACATGCATTAAGTACTAGAAAGTGCCGGCTCAAGTCCGAGAACCTCCCTAAGCAGCTATCGACTATGACTAGCACGTTCCTAGTGATCGATCCAGACTATGTCCTAACTAACACTTCACTAACAGTCCTTCATGTTAATTTACGATGACATGCAATTAGGCGATCAGACTAAGAACATGTAAATTAGATCTGTCGATCAACGTAGCTGACGCCGAACCACAAAATTAGGATTTACTAGGTGTCCCGATTAGTCGATAAAGACCGTCGTCTAATCGAGAGAACGCAACCCATAATTCTGCGTATTATATCAACGAATCGAATAATAAAGATTAAGGTTCGTTTAATTAATTCATAGTTGATTATATGCAAGCATAATTTAGATCTATCACAAGAACAATCATGAATCTAAGAAAAGAAATTAAACATTGGAATAGATCTTACCCATGGGGAAGAATAAATCTACTCCTCAATTCTCTCTCTCTCTGGCGATTCGAATCGATCCATGATGATCGTAAAGCACAATTCAATAATGAAAGACTCATGATTTATTTGCAATAAAAGAAAAGAAGAAAAGAATATTTTATTCCCCAAAAGACTACATTGTATCAACTTGATGAATAACTAGAAGAAGAGATGAGGAATAATAATAGAATGGAAGATGAATACAAAATTCGCAGCTCTGATGGCTTTATATAGGTGTATAAACCGACTTAGGGGTAAACCCAATCCGTGGAGGATAAGAAAACGCGTTTTTGGAAGATTCTGGGGCTCGATTAGTCGGTGACTACTCTCGATTAATCGAGGGTATTTTTGTCCTTTTTCTTCTGCCGACTTAACTTGGAAGATTCTGGAATACCCTAGGCCCAATCCTTTAGCTTCGGTATATGGACCATAACTTGACCTACGTAACTCCGATTTAAGTGATTCAAAACTTGTTTCAAGCCCTAAAACTTTTATGTATAAGTGAAAGCCCAATTAGTCTTGTAAGGCATCGGAAACTGTGTTGCAAGATCACCAATCAGATTCTCGGTTCCAATCTCCGTTCGAAACAATTCAACCTTCAGCTCCGTTCAGTTCTTTATCGATTGACTCTTATATTCAGTCCAAATGATGCTCCATATACTCGTTCATCTGTCAATAAAATCATGTAAATGCACAAGATCAACTTGCCGACTGCCTTACCAAGTCTTTGCCTCGCCCCGCCTTTCATCGGCAACATACCATGTTTGTCCTACTGTCTTGGCCAACTTGAGGGGTGGTAATTGCCGATATATATATATCGGATGTTATAGATAATTTTATTTGTATTATATATTTTGTATTTTGTATTATATTTGTATTATATTTGTAATTGCCTCTCAATCCCGTGCCGAAGTCGTTCACATCCGGTCACAATTGGCCAATGTTCGTGAAGGTGGCCAATGTTCGTCATGGCAATCAAACATCTCACCGATGATTTGGCCCTTGCCGGTCAACCCTTGCAACCATATCAAAATAGTATACTTTAGTCAAGCAATAAATAATTAGTTTGAAAAAATTGAAAATAAAACATCAAGCCAATAAAATAGTATACTTTAGTCAAGCCAATAAAATATAGTTTGAAATAAAATAAAACAACAAGCGCAACTAGAGGATCGAACCGGTGTTATAAAATAACTAAAAGAAGTACAAAAGTTTAAGGAATAATACTATGTCAAGGAAAGAAAAACAGAGCAAAATAATCTGAAGTTTTCTTTTGTATATATCTTTTCATCTCACTGCTGAATTACACCCATTTAATATATATACACATTAGAAGAAGCAAGAATTGTTTGCTGCCTACGTACACCCATGTGATCCATTTGTATGTAACGCAAGGTCTTCACGTGATAGCAGCTGCTAGTTAATAATCCCGGATAATTAACACGGTACCGTTTAATAAAGATACGACATATTACACGTGGCTTTATGGTCTTAATACATCCGTTGATTATACCATATATTTACGTTGATACTTAGCCATTAAGTAACTAGCTGCGGGCTAGCATCTTATGGAGGAGTAGATATTATATCTAATGGACATCCACATATTACGGGTATATTTATAACACTCCCCCTTGGATGTCCATCCACAAAGAATCTGCCTCGTTAAAACCTTTATTATGAAAAAACCCTGTGGGAAAAAATCATAATGAAGGAAAAAGAGTACAGCCTTCATTTGTGTTATACTCCCCCTGATTTGAACATCTCTTCAGGTCTTCAAGTTGGTGCATCCCGATCTTCTGGATCAAACTCTCAAACATAGCGGTAGTTAATACTTTAGTGAATATATCTTCTGGATTGTCGCTTGATCTGATTTGCTTAACCACCATTTAATTGAGCAATACACATTGCACTGTCTTCGTATAATAGTATCTTTGTGTTTGGGTAAGCTACTGATGACCAAAATAGTAACGACCAACCTTAACCGGCAGAGTACCGGGTCGGAAGCACTATAGAGGTGAGCAAGGTCGTATCCCACGAGGAATCAATCGAATACCAAAGTCGTTTTTGGACTTAGTTTAAGTCAATCACGATGTTTCAAGTTCAATTACACTAGAAAGAAATATAAACTAAGGATACTAAAGAGAGAAAGAAACATAGCCAAATCATGATCCAACTGAATACTCTCACCCCTCTAATTGACTATCTCGGGAACGAGCTTTACCAATCAACCATCCTAAAACTTATATTGACTCATTCATGGGTGCAAACTCCTAAGAGAGTACTAGACGCCATGCAACAACCTAGCACCCTTTGCCCGGTTCAACAGTCCGCCTTTAAAGATTTAACTGACCGGAACAAGATAAACGCTCTAGAGCCGCTCGATTTACACCGACAAACCTCGTTACCCAATCAATCTAAACAACTAAGTCAATTGTAAATAACGATCTTAAAACCCCTTTTCCCACACCCCTTCGCAACATACATTTATAAAAGTGGTGTGTGAGTTCATGAACTAGGTGTACAAGCTAATTCAAGCATTAAGAACAAGTTTTAAGACATGAATTCGTCAATATAACAACAATTAAACACTACCCATTCCCAATTTCATCAATTAGAGGGTGATTTCTTCAATCTTCACATAATTTGGCTATGAAAAGTTTAGCTACTCATCACAAAACGAGAAATAACAAGCAAGGAAGATATTAAAGCCATAAAACAAGAAAAGAAACTAGCTTAGTTACCAAAATCGTAGCAAGAGTCGGATTATATCAAGCTTCATCCACACTCATGTCACTTGGGGAAGAAAAAGAACACAAAATGCAAAATCCAAGCGAGATAAGAAAGAATCTAAGCTAGATTATGTTTAATCTAAGAGAAATTAAAGTAAGAAAGAGTTTAGAGGAGCTAAAAGAGAAGGGGTCGAGCTATATACAAGTTAGGGTTCTAAGGGAGTGAAGAAGCCCCGAAAATTTGTGTAAAAATGAATATATAGGTGCCCAAAAATGTCCGAATGTGTACGCATTGCTTCCAATACGTACGCATTGCTCTAAGTTCAGCGAAATTCGACTTTCTGCTCCAGGAATGCGTAGGCATTCGAGTGAATGCGTGCGCATTGCCCTATCAGCATTGATGGCCTTCAGTAATTTGGTGATATCTTTGCGTGTAGAGCTCCGATTTGAGTAATTCAAAGTGAGTTGGAAAGATCATTCAATTGTATACAACTTTGATGAAGACCACAAGTCCATAAAATGGATCCAACATAGATCAAATTGCAGATAAAGTGAATGTAAGGCGAAAACACCCACTACTTTTGATCCGTTCCATTTCCGGGCTTCGGTTTCGTCACTCTAAGTCTCATGCCTCATCTTCCGGGCTCACGAGTCACCTATTTCCTGCATTTCCATAGCAACCAACATACCAAGCATAATTCCACAAGATAAATAGGGCTCGAAAAGGGTCAAAAACATCATAAAATGCCGAGGTTTTCCATCAATGTGACGGTTCACCTCAAAGTGATTGCTCAATGTGTTTTGCCCTATAAATGGTCTAAAACTACCCAATACAAGCCAAAAGTGTCATAAATGGGGGTTAAAACATGCACCGGAGCATAGTAAAGTTGACTCTCATCAACCACCCCCCACTTAGCGTTTGCTCGCCCTCGAGCAAAATGAGCGTTTTAAAAGAAACCAAAGAGTCAACGTTACAAGCGTAGGTCAAGCCAATCACATATCAAAGATAACCGACAAGTAAAAGAGTATATATATGCCACTTAACCCTACCTTATCAAGCAAACGGGATGTGTGTGTGTGTGTGAATAACTTCTCCTACATTTACCACGGTTTACCGGTTTGGATTATGGATGCTAGGTTATTGCGACTACACCATAGGCTCATACTTCATAAGCATCTCCACTAATCGGGGCCAAACCGAGGCTAAGCAAGGTCTAGTAGGACTTGAAAGGTTGTAACGTTAGGCTCGGGACGGGGCTAACCGAAGGGAATTTCTGGGGAATAAACAAGAAAGAAATAAGACGAGCAAGCTTAATCACGGGTGTACAATGTAAAACGTACCTAGCTCTACCCTTCTCTAGCTAGCTCAAAATGATCCTAGAAACATGATTCATTAATTAAAACGCCATATCGCACTATGTCTCAAGTGTAACGAGGCTCAAATGTAGATGAAATCATGTTTCTAAACCGGAGATGTCTCGGATTTTATCAACGGAAAAATAAACAAGTAATAAAAATAATCCGGTTTACCCCAAGTGCAGGGATCGTAGTATAGAGGTTAATACCGGGTCGATCTCACAGGGAATCGAGGTTGTTTATCTAGTTTATTAATCTTTCTAAAGATTTGTCACGAAAAACACAAAACAAAACTAAAACGAATACAATAAACTGGACAGAGGGTTGTCAATCCAAAGCCAGGAAATATGATTACGAACCTAAAATAACTAATTCTATTCTATAAACTAAAACGAAAATAAAATTCTAAGCTAGCAACGAAGAACAAGGCACAATGATTCTTTCAATTAAGTTAACGAGGAACAAGCAATGATCCACCTATCTCGCAACTCTCAATTTCTACCCTAGATCGTTTAGTGAAGATTTAATAAAGATGTGGTTCACCTATCAAAGGTATGAATTTCTACTCTCGTAGATAATTCGCCTATTAATCTTTCATCTCTCGATCTTAAAGATTAACGCTTCCATAACAAATGTGTAAGATTTCTCAATCTAGCAACCTAGAAATTTAACCTAGCAACTCTCATTATTTTTAGGTTAAAAATCCCATCTTTACTACGGTGATCTAGGTCTAACAACGATTTTCATCAAACGTTAAACATCACAAAGCAACCATCTCTCGATATAAATTGCAAAATCAATACAAAACGTAATAAAGAAACAACTTTAGATAAAAACTCACAAAACCAAATCCAAAGTCAAAATCAAAACATTGCATGATCGGCTTCACACGCTTGTTCGAATCGCTTAGTCTTTATTCATCGTTGGTATGCAAATAAAATAATTAAAAGTAGAAGAAATGATGTTTTTGGTAGGTAAAAACCGCAGCAGAGCCGCCCCCAAAGGGGCTGGGGCGGCCAGGGATGAAAAATATCGTGTCTAGGGTTGCAGAAAATGCGTGTATTTATAGATTTGTAGGTCGGTTTAGGCAATGGCGGTGGATGGACGCCCGTCCAGTGCCTCTGGACGCCAGTTCAGTCTGTGTAAACTTTTCGAGTCGGGCCGAATCTTCTCAAACGCCAGTCCTATGCAATTCTGGACGCCCGTCCAGGAAAAATCCATAAATCCTGAATCTAGTTGGCTCCAGTGGACGCCAGTTCACCTCTTTGGACGCCAGTCCACTCTTCTGGACGCCAGTCCAGGTTGACCGGCCACCAAACGTGCGTCCAGCATGCTCCATATCCAAGTTTAAATTAAATCTTCAATCCCAAGTTCATCTTGCAACTTCATCCTTCTATTTAATCTTCAACAGAACATCGTTTAAGCTCTTTCATTGCCATCCAAGCGTACCTACAAGATAATCAAAGCGTGCAAAATGTAGAACCGTATATATTGATGGAAAAATCATCGATAAAAACACGTAATAAGCTCGATTTTGCATTTAAACCAATTTCATATGCATTCTCTAAATAAATCCTTTAAACACTTACTTTTCTATAAAAAGTAATAAAACACGAAGGAAATTGCTACGAAATAATATCATATATATCGTAAAAATCACCGTTAACAACTCCCTCACACTTAGCTTTTGCTCGTCCCGAGCAAAACAAAACAAAAAAACCATGGACTTACTTGAACATTGAACCACATAAAATCCCACATATCAAATCACAACCGGTCGACTAGCATGAAAAACATACATCCCATGCAATAAACGATTACTCGACTGTGTAGTGTGTTCAAAGCCTTCTTCAACTTCCACCGATTCCACACTTGACAATTAAAATCAAGCTAACCAACCAATATCCATTAAATACAGATAATGAATCACCCTGACTATACATACACCCTACAAAACTACTCACGTCATGACTAGAGTAATACATGTGTTTTCGAAATCTTTTCAGTTGTACCCAGAGGATATACCCTACAACATATACCTTGGTCTATACTGGGGATAAGGTAGGCGATAACTAAGTCCTTCACTTATTCATACCAAATTCCTTATGTAAGTTGATTTAATTTATCTTTCACATTTATACACACATCAGAATGAGCTCTTGCCCGTCATAGCAGAATAGGACATTCGAGATATGACCTACCTTACTCAAATCATCAGGCAGCTTTTCCTGACTGTCGTGAGCTTTTGGTCATCATAGTGGTATAGGACATTCGAGATATGACCTACCTCACTCAAATCATCGACCAGCTTCCGACACACCCGATTTCAATTTTTTCTATTTTTTTTGTATTTTTATTAAATTTTTTTTAGAAAAACAACTTTTCCAAAGCACAGTTGTTACGTTTCACTTATCACATTCAGGCTTCGGTATATTCACGATACTTCCTACTTCAATTCCAACTACGCACATATTACAATTTCCATGACATGAGCACTAAGCGAACGGTCTGATAACTAGAATCAAACATCATCGGTTTAAATGGGTACAGTTTCCTAAGTTCAGCTCGTCATCGAAAAGGCTTACGTGAAAAGAATTCGAGTAAAGGCTTATTTATCAAAGGTCTATGCAAATATACTAGTCAGCTGAGCACAAGTATGGGAATATAACAAGTAAGTAAGCCAAAATAAACTCATGCTCGGGACGGATGTTTTTAAAAATTTGAAATTTTTTTGAATTTTTGGAGAATGGTGGTAAGCATAATAAATTAAGCACATTTTGTAGGTACAAACGATACAAACAACCAATCCCTCCCCCACACTTAAATAACAACATGTCCTCATGTTGTGTAGAATAAGAAAAACTTAGCTGATTGTAGTTTGAATTTGGCAATTCTAGAAGTGGTCGCGAGTCAGATCCAAAAATGCGTGAAGAAATCAGTAGACTGTGGACCATCCACCGGAAAACTGACATCGTTTAAAAGCTCACAATTGCTATCGAAAATATCCTGCACACTTGAAAAACAAAACAAAACGTACCTCGGGGGATAGGGAAATATAACATATTGCGCTGAAAAGTTTGATATAAGCACAGGATATAATTGCTCAGATGGAAAAATCACCACACAGGGAAAACACATGGCATCTAAGCGTTAAATATAACCACAGAGGTTTACAAAACAAATATGGTCCAACATGTGCATACAGAAATACCAAACTCCAACTGAAAGTGAAAATGCGCGTTAAGGCTTACAAGATTCATCAGAAAGTAATAGCAACGGAAAACCGACAGTAGCTTCAACTAATGTCCAGATGAATCAAAAAATGATAGTAGCTTCCGCTCATGCAAGTTACCTGGCTATAGAAACCGACTCCAAAAACCTAGACGACACAAGACAAAACTAGCCCCCCTTATTCAACAAAAAACAAAATAATCCAAAATAATTTAAAAAAACTATTCTTATTATTGGGTTGCCTCCCAACAAGCGCCTTTTCTTTAGTGTCTTTGGCTAGACACACTTACGTCACTATCCATTATCAAGGAGGACTAAACCAAAGAAGGGCCTCCCTCTGCTTTTTCCTTCACATATCAGGGATATTCGCACGGATTCTAAGATATAGCATTGGAATCCTACAACCATGTCTTCTTAGAAAGTGATTAAACATTTCAGCGCTCAGGAAAGAAGTGTCATTCAACAACTTGTTGATTTCTTTATCAATGCTCATGACAAATCTAAGAGAATTATGGACTATTAGAGGTGCAACATCTATGTACTCGGTATGATCAACATCAACATTGCTATTCAAGTACGGATAACTAACAGTATCAGATGACTTATGATCAAGAACATTAGCGTTACCTTCCTTTTCATCTTTTTCATGGCTCATTAATGTTGAATCTGGAATTATGACACCATTATCCTGTGAAGATGGTTCAGATTTCCATGTGGCTTCACTCTTGTGGATCTGGAGGCTTGAACCCTCAGCGGTCTTGGATAAATCATCACCAGAAACGTTCAGATCAAGACAATATGGGTTCTCAAAAGGATCACAGTTTACATCCCTACGACTCTCAACGTCGGCCTTCTGCTCAGGACTCGCCATCATCTCAGGACTCGCCATCATCTCAGGTTCCCTTTAATATTCAATAACTTGGCGATCATGTGCAACTAATTCTCCTGAAGTCAGTTCCCTTGCTTCTAGAGCAGGATGCACCAGGTGTGCCATTTCTCCAGAAACTTCCTTTCTGCTCTCTATATATTTCTCTAACAAAGCTGCCATTTAAGACTCGGGCTCTGAGTGAGGGAACACTTGTTGATAATTGATTTCTTCTTGATCCCACGGAGAATAAGGATAGTTACTCCTCCCACCATTGTATGTGGATGCATAGTTAGATTGAAGTGGATTCTCATAATTTGCATCATAATTGCTATTAGTATTCCATTGGTGGGGTGAATTACCTCTACTGCACTGAGCCTCATAATGGTTTCCACCACAATACGAACATCTCACTTGAACGTTATTAAATCCATGTCCATAAGAATTCTCATCAGTTGAGGGTATACGAGCATCGGATCCAAAGACAGATGAATCCGTTAAACTTGACACTTCTACTTTTGGGGGACCACTGAATTGAATGCCGGATCCTAAGTTCATGGCATTGTCCTCTTCGCTATCATAAGGAAATGTGGGAGCTAGGTCAATGCCTAGGTCTTGAGCCATTTCCCCGATTCGTCTCTCAATATTCTTAAGCCTATCATTACTCTCCTTCCGAAAGGAGTCCAATTCGGCTTCAAGATCGTCAGATTGAGTGGGGTCTTGATAGTTCTGAAAGTTCTGTGGGAAAGATTGGCTAGACTGACTTTGAAACATAGGATCGGGACTGTTCTGATTGAACCACTGATATTGATTGGAAAAATTGATATTTTGGTTCTGACTGAAGTTCGGGTTTTGATAGAAATTCGGATTCTGAGAATTGAAACCCTGATTTTGAAAACTGCTTTGGCCGGAAGAACTCGATTATTAAATCGACGTCGCTGGCGGCCACATGAAGCATTTACTTCGGCGTTCTGTCCACTCATAGGACAGAAATGAGCAGTGTGTCCCACATTGTCACAATTTTGACATGTGACTAGATTAAAATTTTCCTGATTATGGACAGTGTTAACTTGATACGCAGCAGGGGAAAGAAACTGACACTGGCCAACAACATGGCCAGGTCGACAACATCTTCCACAGAACAGAACTTGTGAGTTCTGTGGAAAAGACGGGGTCTGATTCATAGGATTAAGCGACATTTGAAGAGCTGTCATCTGCTGTTTCAGCATGGCGATCTGATCTTGCATAATCCTAGTTGATGACATTTTTTTTTGTTTTTTTTATAGAAAAGATAAAGAAACAGAAAAAGAAACGGAAACAGAAATCTACCTACGAAAAATTTAAAACAGAAAACAAGAAAACAATAAAAGGGAGAAAAACGTGTTGAAAGCTTCTGAGCCCAAAATGGAAGGGAAAACAACAGATTTTGACCTCGAAAACGGTGCCAAACGGCTGTTTGCCACGTTGTCAGCGTCGGAACGAGCTTTCCGAATTGGGGTCCTGCGCGCCAAACCGACACCGGAGCCGAAAGTTACGGCCAAAATACTACCATGTGCCCTAACGATCCCTTTTATCCCAACTTATAACAGAAAATCAGAAAAATTAATAAACTAGACAACAGTACCGATTCCCCGGCAACGGCGCCAAAAACTTGTCTCGGATTTTATCAACGGAAAAATAAACAAGTAATAAAAATAATCCGGTTTACCCCAAGTGCAGGGATCATAGTATAGAGGTTAATACCGGGTCGATCTCACAGGGAATCGAGGTTGTTTATCTAGTTTATTAATCTTTCTAAAGATTTGTCACGAAAAACACAAAACAAAACAAAAACGAATACAATAAACTGGACAGAGGGTTGTCAATCCAAAGCCTGGAAATATGATTACGAACCTAAAATAACTAATTCTATTCTATAAACTAAAACGAAAATAAAATTCTAAGCTAGCAACGAAGAACAAGGCACAATGATTCTTTCAATTAAGTTAACGAGGAACAAGCAATGATCCACCTATCTCGCAACTCTCAATTTCTACCCTAGATCGTTTAGTGAACATTTAATAAAGATGTGGTTCACCTATCAAAGGTATGAATTTCAACTCTCGTAGATAATTCGCCTATTAATCTTTCATCTCTCGATCTTAAAGATTAACGCTTCCATAACAAAGGTGTAAGATTTCTCAATCTAGCAACCTAGAAATTTAACCTAGCAACTCTCGTTATTTTTAGGTTAAAAATGTTGGATCGTATATGCGCAATAGTATATCCTAGAGGGGGGGGGGGGTGAATAGGATATATACCCTTTTTAAAATTTCACTTGACCTTTTTTAAACTTTAATTAGACAGTTAATTAATTACGGAGTTCCAACTACTTAGGAAGCTGTTAAACCAAATTAGGCGGAAGAACTAACCGGTTAACGTGTTGTTCCTAAGGTACTAGGTGACCAAGTTGTATATTACTTTTACTTAACTCTGATTGCACAAAAGAGTGTTGCACAGATCACAAAACAATACAGAATCTTTTTATATGACTTGATATCAAAAATGATTTGATCAAGATTACAACCCTTCTAAAAGGTTATACAAAATACAATATGTTTTGATATTCCCAACGTAGATATGCAGATTGATAATTTACAGAACAACTTCTAGGCTAAGGATGAGTTTATATAAACAAATGAGCACCTTCAAGGATGCTATACAATACTGCAAATAAATATGAAACAAATGCAGTGAGTTATATTAGGTTCCGAAATTGCGGGTATATACCAAAGCAACAAGTATGAAGATGTACTAGTATTTTTATCAATTTTTGGGATGTTCGAGTTGACTCGCAAGAATGACTTAGATGGATAGAGTCAATATTAATGTGACTTATTAGCCCAAGTAATTTTGCAATATCGAATTAAACACTTAATTCAAAGCAATGTCTCAAAAACAATTTTAATCACACAAAGATAGGTTTTATGTTGATTGCCTAGATCATACAATCATAGGTGTGTATCACAACAATCACCACATAGATTTTCCAATATAATTCGGTTTGTTACGAGTTACAATGATTTCCAAAATCGAACCGAAATGGTAAAGATACAAGGGATTAAACGGGTTCGACTTGTTAAATCTTTAGATCACACCGTAGTGATTGAAACTTAATCACAACCGTGACACACGGTAAGTTTCAATCACAGTTCTTTTTCTAAAGTTTAACACAATGAATAAAATACAACCTCGGTATTTATTCAATCAAATACTAAAAACAAAAGACACGGTTTGAAATTAGCACTTTGAAAGCAATAAATAAAACGTGAACTTACCGACAATGAATCACACAGATTCGATTGTGAGAGGAACGGTGCAACCGTCACCGGAAACGAACCAAGGAACAATCCAAGTCCTATCCAGTTCCGAAGCAATCCCACAATCAACGGCAAACAATTTACAAAATACAAGGATATTTTTAGTATTGAGAAAATGTTTGATCAGCTTAGTTGCTTGATCAATTTGTTGTCTTTGGGATTATATAGACATGAAATGCAGAGTGAAGTGGTTGTGTATTAAATGAGATGACTTGGAATACTAAATGAATGCATAGTAAGCAAGTGATGCATTTAAGTAAACATTCATGCTTGTGAAAATTGACAGATATATTTTCTTAGCAAGACTTCTCGAATTTTACGGCATTTAATGATTCAGTTTTCTAAACAGGTAGCTGACAATATACTAGGTTCATTTAATCAACAAATAAGCTTTTATAATTTTTATTCAATGGTTCAATTTTCAATTATACAGCTAACATTTTTCAAGATTCATTTAATTTCAGAAGATGACACTTATTAGCTTAATATGAAAATATGTTTTATTTAATAGTTTTCGAAATGCATAATAATTCGGGTAGCAACATTTTATCAATTATATATACATATCTACATGAATTCGGCTAAAAGGTGTGAATGGTCAATATAATCCCAAAGTAGTAAGTTGTAGTTTTGTACGAGTATGATATAGACATAGAGGTAGATCTATATCACACTCTCCGATGGCACATACAGTTAAGTTTCATTTATAATCGTAGATAGAAGACCGATTATATCAACTTTATATTGATTAATAAATCAAACACCTTATTTATTTTATCAAAAATTAGTGAGATATTTTCGTCATAAAATGATCTCGAAAATATCAAACAGCTTTGAATCATAAACCAAATAAGGATTTTGACTTCATCAATCGATGCATAGAATAAGTGGGTCATTAATTGAATTTATGGATTTCGATTTCATCACTTATTCGGACATGACTTGGGAATTAAAAGAAAAGAGTCAAACTTGTTTTACCTTTCAATAATCGGGTCAAAAAGTTAGAGGTCGGGTCAATAGAGCATTGAAGAAATGTTATTCGACTCGGATAGGATCATTGCAGAAAGCTCAGCATTCACTACAAAAAAACAGCAGTTTTGCGACGGAGTTTTTGCGACGGACATTATTTCCGTCGCAAATTTACGTTTGCGACGGATATTTTAACGTTTGCGACGGGACACTTGGCGGGACCGATTTTTCCACTTGGCGGGCAATTTTGCGACGGATTTTTTATTATTTTGCGACGGACTTCAATAAAATTTTATAGAATTATTTTATTATTCTGAATTTGGATAACATTTGCGACGGAAAACGTAAATTTGCGACGGAATGATTTAATGGGACGACATTGTCGTCCCAAAAAAGGCTTGTCGTCCCAAAAAAGATTAACCTAAATTAGATAACGGGAAGCCTCTCTCTTCTCCTTCTTCATTTCTTTTTCAGCCTGCCTCTTTCAACTACCCACCCCTCTCCTCCTCCGGCCGCCTCTTTCAACTACCCACCCCTCTCCTCCTCCGGTCACCACCACTACCACCACTCTTCCTCCGGTCACCACTTCTTCAACCACCCGCCCCCTCCTTCCTCCGGCGAGCAGCAACCACAACAACAACACACAGGGCCGCAACAACCAACCGCCTCCTCCTTCCTCCGCCACATCTCCGGTAAGTCTTTATTGTTTGTCAAATTAGTTGCTTTTAGTTTTATTTTGTTAGGATGAACACTTTGGAGTCGATTTGTGAGAGGATCAATCGAGTTTTTCTGCTGCACTCCAAGTTTAACACCAAACAGCCCCATATATAGCTATTTTTAGGGTTGCAGCCTCTTTTCTTGTAAAATACCTCTTGTGCCCCTATCAATCTTGAGTAGAACGTGTAATATATAGATAATAGCATTATTTCCAATCAATTCAAATTGATACAACCGGATTTATCTCAATTAATTAACCCAATCAAATCAATTATCTATTTTTGGAAACAGTTTAAATAAATACAAGTTTATCTTCAAATTTTCTATATGATCACGTGTCCAAATCAAGATGATCAAAGAATGAAATATTCTCATAATATTTTCAACTATAATCCCTCAAATTTTCAGCTAATTTGGAGTTGAACCCGTCACTCAAAAAGACACTACAAGTCAACTATCTCACAGACAGACAGTTTTACTGAAGCATTTTGTAGTCAACTTTTAGCTATGATAAAGACCTTAAATCACAAAAGTTTCTTGAGACAAAATATACCCCTATATGCAATATATAACATATAAAAAATTCAACTCATTCCAAGTAGTATAGGGTACTCAAAAGTGTGACACATCAGCACATCAGAAAGCTATAACACAGACTTTCACAATCTGATGCGTTTTTGTTCAGCATGGTGTGTGCTCTGTGTTGCATGAAAATGAGATATTATATATTCGTTTTGTAGCTTGAATTATGAGATTTCCAACCATATAAAGATCATGCAATTTGGTTCAATATTGAGCAAGTTATGGGGGTGTGAACATGGGTGAAAAACAGTCCAACACTTAGAAAAATTCAGCAGATTTTTATCACATGAACCCTAATTTTGACCTAATTCAATTTTGATCAAATTGAACAACTTAAAGCATGATTAGGGTCAATTCTAAGTGTATTAATATAATTAAACATGTTTCACATCATTCGGGTGAGTTTGGACCATTTCCCCCAAAATTCCCAATTTGCCCTTTTTGACCTACTTTCACCCGATTTGACCCTATGATGATTCTCATACCAACCTAATGTGTTTTGGATCAATTTTAGGTTGTTACAATGTAAGTTGAGGTCAAATGTCCATTTACCCTTAAGGTCAACTCTTTGGTCACCTTTCCCATTTTGCCCCTATCACATTCTCAATTTAAGCTCATGATTTGTGATCATGCATTTCAAGTGAGGCTTACCATTTCTAGCCTTATGTGATGTTTGAGTTGAAATCATGCCTTTTCACACATACACACAATTGATCCAATGTGATCATGTGTTGTTATCATCAAAACCAATATACTCACATATTTTTGTCAAATTAGTGCAATAAAAGTGGTATGTATTATGTAAACCATTAGGTAACACCACTATGAACTAGCAGGAAATTCATTAATTAAAAAAAAAACACGATCGAATGAACTAGCTTTGATATTGTAATGAGAAAAAGAAATATTATCCACTTACTTTCCGCACTTTTTTTTACGAGTTTCCGAAGAAGGTGTTGTAGTTACTCGGCTTAGCAAACAAAGAAATTGCTTGAGGTCGGTGCGAGTTAGAGGTGCTACCGTAAATCTCAATAGTTAGGGGATCTATTGCAAACCCCGTAGTTACGAGATCTACAGAAAATCTCGCTTTCCTTGCACATATTATTAATTAGTATAAACGCCTTTTTATTATAATTGCATTTAGATTAGTATAAACGTCATTTTTACGTGTCAAATAGATGTCGGGTAGAGGTAGAGGTAGAGGTAGACGCGGTAGGGGTAGTTCCGGATGTTGGTTGAAAATGATGATAAGTATGTGGTTGAATTGGTTTGTTGAAAAGGGTCTCGTTCTACCCGTTTGGAAAATGGTACCTGGGGGTACTTTGTTATCCGGCAAAGCCTCCGAATTATTTTGACGTCGAACCTTTGACCATGAATCGAAAATTTAGGTTATAGTGTTGTTAGTTTCATAGTAAGTTGAGTAAAACCCGAGTTTGCAAAAGTGTTGAGACAACCTTCAAAGACTATTGTTAGTCTCATATTTTGTATGATATGATGTGTAGGATTGAAAATGAAGAGAATAGAACGGAGTTGGATGTACGAGAGGTTGGATGCTAACAAGAAATTTAACCCGGTATTTGTGAATGGTGTGGAGGAATTCATAAAACATGCAAAGCGAGTTAGATTCGTTTCGGGCAAATAATGGAATGATGAAGTGTCCATGTAGTAAGTGTAAGAACACTAAATTTTCAATCGAACATGACGTGAGATTACATTTAACTAAATATGGGTTTTGCGCAAACTACTATGATTGGGTGTGTCATGGTGAAGAGTTTCCCATTCCGATCAACGTTCAAAGCAAGAACGGAATGTGAACCCTTATCGGGACATGGTTAATGACGCATTACGTGATAGGATTGATCACGTAAGAGAAGAATTTCTTAACCAAGAGGAGAACAATGAGACACCAAACCACGAAGTTGCATCGTTTTTTGAAATGCTTTGAAAAACGCGAGAGGAACCCGTATGTGATGGAAGTAGTGTCTCCGTCGCAAGCGGCTTCTAGGTTGCTCACTTTGAAATGTGATCACAACCTCTCTCACAAATGCGTTGACGGGGTTACCGGTTTGATAGGAGATATTCTTCCGAAGAATAACTTAATGACCTCGAACTTCTATCAAACCAAAAAGTTGTTAAAGGCATTAGAGCTACCCCATGAGAAAATACACGTGTGTCCCGCGGGGTGTATGTTATTTTGGGAGGAGGACGCGAATACGGACAAGTGTCGGAAGTGTGACCTTGATCGATATAAACCGAAAACGAACGCAAGAGGTCAACGTGTGCCTAACAAAGTGATGACTTATTTCCCGATTGGACCTAGACTCCAAAGGTTGTACGCCACGAAACATATAGGCAAGGAAATGAGGTGGCACGCGGAAAACCCCAGGACAAGCGGTATAATGGCCCACCCAAGTGACGCTGAAGCTTGGAAGCATTTTGACCAAATGCACCATGAGTTTGCTAAAGATTATAAGATAGTTGAAGTTCATCGTGGTAGGAAATATGGCGCTTATGATCCATTTGTTCTGGCTTATCAAGTCGAGCAAGTCTACTATGCTCCATATCCAAGTTTGAAAAAAGACAAAGATCAATGGTCGGTTGTTTTCAAAACAAAGGCAAGATCGACTATCGATGCTCCCGTCGAGGAAACCGTTTTCCAAGAACAAGTGATCAATGATGTTTCCCGATTATCGATCCTCTTAACATTGTCCACCAAGATCTTGATGTCGATGTTGACTCCGATGTTGGGGATAATGACTTGGATGATGATGAGATGGCGGATTTCATTCAACAAGAAGATGGAGAGGAAGAAGAATCGGTTGATGATCTAGATATGCGATGAAGAGGAGGAAGAACTCTTCCATTCTAGTAGTGATAGTGAATAATAATGTATTAAATATTTTATTTTGTCATGATAGTGAATAATAATGTATTAAACATTGTAATTTATTATTAATTAGTATAAACGCCTTTTTATTATAATTGCATTTATATTAGTATAAACGTCATTTTACGTGTCAAATAGATGTCGGGTAGAGGTAGAGGTAGAGGTAGACGCGGTAGGGGTAGTTCCCCCTCCCCGGAGCGTCTTCCTCCTCACACGTACGACGAGGTTTGGATGATGAGATACACCAGATGAGCGAGGAGGATTTTGGTGTCATTGTCAATGGTGACCTTGGATTGCCAGTTTTGGATCCCGAGGGGAGATGGTAAGTTAATACATATCTTGCTTTAATTTGTTTGTATTTTTATTTATATTTTGATTAACCAAATATATTAACAACTTATTGTTTTCAATATGACAGGTTTACCGACAACTATGTCAAGAAAATGGCCAAGAACGCCATAATCGCCGGCTTCAACACTTTTGCCACCACGTGGCATAATGCCGCCCGGGAGAGCGACGGGATAGGTGGTGGAACGCATTTAGGGTACGTCGTTCATATAAATATAACTATATATAAATATAACTATAATTATAACTATACATATAACATATATATAACTATGTTGCGGGGGTCATTTCGGCTTCGAGTTACGCCACGAGCGCCTGGTTAGGGAAGCTTTTGAGCGGTATGCTATCAACGGGGTCCGTGATTATATGTATCGGGCTCAAACAAACCCCCGTGCTCGGCTTTGGATGACCCCGGATATTCTCCGTCGTTCGAGGAGTGGATTGGGAGTCCCGTAAGCAATTATTCAATATTTAATTAACAATACTTGTTTTTTATATATATATATGTATGTACTAACTTGTTTATCTTATGTCGGAATAGGCGTTCCAGAAACATCGCGAAAAAGAAGCTAAACCGAGCTTCGGATCCGGTGAGGAAGGGAAGATCCCCGGGACACATGCTATGGGCGACGCGGCGTTATCGATTTCGCTCGGGCCATGGAGGACAATAGAGGAGCGCCCTATCGGTCGGTGATCCGGTGAGTAGTTCGAAGAAGAAGAAGTCGGGCAACTTCGTCTCGAGGAAGTTTGAGAAAATCATGGTACGTTATGTATTCTAAATATTATATATACATTATATATATATCATGTAATTATTGTTACTAACAAATTTATATCATACTTTGCAGGACGTCTTCACCTCGAAGAAGGCGAAAGCCCAGGAGACGCGACTCGACACCCCGCGTCGACGAGTCGCGTCTTTATTACGAAGCCGCCGGTGGTTACGACAAGAAGGGGAGAGTTTTTGGCATGGGGTCGACTGCCTCCATGTACTACGACAGGCCTGCTGCTGCTCGACACTCATCCGCTGAGACATACTCTCCGGGCATAATCACCCGTCTCACCCAGGAGATGGCGAGAGACAGACAGACTCATGCAGAAACCCAGGCGAGGTTGGAGGAGCTAGAGAGAGACGAAAGCGTCGGGATGACGGACTAGCGCGGATGGAGGCGTGGATTACCCGGCGGTTAGGCGGCATCCTCCGGAGGGATGCAACCCGGGTACGAGGCAAACACGAGAGATGACCATTCGATCATGGACCCTGGAGGAGGTGACGTGGGTTTAGGTAGTACACCGGGTCATTTGGGTGACATTGTTTTGATACCAAATCCGTCGCAAACTATTTGAAAATGGGTCCGTCGCAAAACTTGTTTTTTTGAGATTTGAAATGGGTTCGGAGATTCGGACCGTCATACCTTCACTCGTCGGAAGTTCGGTCCGCAACATAAATGAGCCTTGAATCTTTGGACCGAAAAGTCAAATCTTTCGCATCATCGGACACTGAAGAGCTTTATTGAAGACTGAGCAGTCAATAATCAACAGAGATAAAAAAAAAGTCGAGCCTTTCATCCATCAAAGCTTGAAGCTTAACATAGATGAAGAACGAGTCAGCAGCACATCCCCATCGGAATCATCATTTTCAATAAATTGAATCGAACTGATGAGGGTATAATACCTGCACAAAACATAATTTAGTTAAATAATTCATGTGTAGATTATTTAATAGAAACAACTCCATTTAGATCATAACAAAATATTGTTAAAAAAAAAAATTGTATCATATAATAAAGTGTGTGATAGTACCACATATAAAAGAATATACGTATGATACTTTATTGATGACATCTGTTATGTATTAAGGTACACAGTACATCACATATTATTAGATATCTTGATGCTTTGAAGTAATGAGCCGTGAGATTGTAACACGAGCATCATATCATAGTATTAAGATAGCATATTGTATGAGACAATGTAGTTATAGTGCCATTATCGAAAATATCATTTATCATGTAAGAACCAATATGTTAAAGTATGTTCATTGTGAAATGATACATTTAATATATTAAGATAGCACTTTAATAAAAGATACTTAAAAGATTTAATCAAATGAGATATGTGAAAATCAATCAACCATTTCACAACAAAAAATCTCATCTTTACTATGGTGATCTAGGTCTAACAACGATTTTAATCAAATGTTAAACATCACAAAGCAACCATCTCTCGATATAAATTGCAAAATCAATACAAAACGTAATAAAGAAACAACTTTAGATAAAAACTCACAAAACCAAATCCAAAGTCGAAATCAAAACATTGCATGATCGGCTTCACACGCTTGTTCGAATCGCTTAGCCTTTATTCATCGTTGGTATGCAAATAAAATAATTAAAAGTAGAAGAAACGATGTTTTTGGTAGGTAAAAACCGCAGCAGAACCGCAGCAGAGCCGCCCCAGGGATGAAAAATATCGTGTCTAGGGTTGCATAAACCGCGTGTATTTATAGATTTGTAGGTCGGTTTAGGCAATGGCGGTGGATGGACGCCTGTCCAGTGCCTCTGGACGCCAGTTCAGTCTGTGTAAACTTTCCGAGTCGGGCCGAATCTTCTCAAACGCCAGTCCTATGCAATTCTGGACGCCCGTCCAGGAAAAATCCATAAATCCTGAATCCAGTTGGCTCCAGTGGACGCCAGTTCACCTGTTTGGACGCCAGTCCACTCTTCTGGACGCCAGTCCAGGTGGACCGGACACCAAACGTGCGTCCAGCATGCTCCATATCCAAGTTTAAGTTAAATCTTCAATCCCAAGTTCATCTTGCAACTTCATCCTTCTATTTAATCTTCAATAGAACATCGTTTAAGCTCCTTCATTGCCATCCAAGCGTACCTACAAGATAATCAAAACGTGCAAAACGTAGAACCATATATATTGATGGAAAAATCATCGATAAAAACACGTAATAAGCTCGATTTTGCATTTAAACCAATTTCATATGCATTCTCTCAATAAATCCTTTAAACACTTACTTTTCTATAAAAAGTAATAAAACACGAAGGAAATTGCTACGAAATAATATCATATATATCGTAAAAATCACCGTTAACAGGAGACTCATCCCAACCACCAACATCACAAATCAAATCAAAACACAAGTCTTAAAACGCTTGGCCTTCTTTGACTCAACCTTTATTACACTTTTATTGACTTTATTGCAAGCTTTCTTTGATTGATTTCATTTTCTTTTCTCTTTTTTTTTTTTTTTTTTTTCTTTGAAAGCTGCATTATACAAATTAAACAGGTTTTGAGTCAAAGGCCATCATGTACATACTATATAAACATGAGCTCCTCCCCTCCACATCATGAAAATAGCTCGTAAAAACCAACTTCTCTATACATACGTACTCCTCTACCACCCCACATTTGCTTTAGCAAGTGTGCTCGAAATGAAAGGATTAAGCTCGACCCGTAGGGTGTCCAAGGGAACGTAGACCACAAATAAGGCTTGGGGGTCGGGAAATTACGGGCTACAAACGAATGGCTAAGTGTTTGATGGGGGTCTAACCATCCTACCAAGGCTTACAGGGGTTACTGTGGAATATGTCACGGGATGGCTATTTGGCTCTAGTTAGGTCAAAGAAATGCCATAACTATCGTCCCAAACTCTACCAAAGTCGGCCTTTCTATTTCATCTCGAAGTTAATGATATGAGTTCTAGGTAGCCGAATTGTGACTAAGTCTACCATAATCGGTCACTAGTTACCATGGTTCAAGAAGTCGAAGCTATACGTGCATAAAAATCCCGTCTCCAAGATAAGGTAGTAAGCCAAGTAACATGCATTTAAACATTCACTAAACCATTTATCCTATCGGTGTGGCGGCTCAAACTACGAATGCAACATCAATACCATGGAAAATTTTAAAAAGTGCTCAAATTTTTGCTAAAAAAGTGACCAAATGAAAAGCATACAACACAATGGCTAAAATATCAATGAATCACATATCAAAGCTAAGCCTACCACCCCCCACTTTAAATGCAACACTGTCCTCAGTGTGTGAATGATAAAGGAGAAAGAGTCTTAGCTTAACCCGGCAGAGAGGCGCAAACCATGTACGTGACATATCCATGAAATTTCCACTCGAATACCTGAAGCCATGAGACAAAAACACCAAGAAAACGCATGCACGGGGAACAGCCACCATGCCAAAAGCAAGCAACAAATATCAAGATATAATAAAAGAGCGCAAAGTCACATACACGATCATATGAAACCAAAAGGAGGGAACCGACTCAGGGCGCATGGGATGAAAAGACAATCAAACAAGTAAAACAACATCCATGCATAAAAATACGAGCCAACAACGGATCAAAGAAGAACCACTCAAAAACGGTACCAATATCCCCCAAAGTATCACCCTAGACCACTCCTAGCACCAAAAACTAAAGCAAAAACAGAGAAACAGTGGGTTGCCTCCCCCGAGCGCCTTTGTTTTACGTCATTGGCTTGACTTATTAAGAAACTAAAATAAAAGCAACGAAGCATGAGTGGAATGAAAGAAAAAAATTGCACATCTTTTGCTCAATAGCATCAAGAACATGACAATTAAAAAAAAAAATTTCATCTACTTTTATTTTTTAACAAAAATAAAAACATCTACCTAAAACATTCTAAGTTTAAAGTCCTTAGTTCGACTTTCTACCTGCGACAATGCTAAGGATAGTTATACCAAAGGAGAGCAAACCGTTGCGCCTCCCTACATAAATCAAAATAATTGAGCACACCCTTAAAATAGAGCAAGAAAAACAAGAGGCTCAATCCCCACCACCATGATTGGTTCAAGAATTTTACCATGCAACACAATGAATTCAACTTCCCTGAATGAGAGCATATGCCAAGTAACAAAGATTCAAACACCAAGTAATAACACTTTGGCTCAACCACAACATCAACATATTCAATGTGATCCACCACCACAATTTTTTCAATAAGGTTCAAAGAAGAAGGAATAAATGATTCACTAATAGCATGTTTCATACCTTCTTCATGACACTCATGATGGGTGATTACCTCAATAGTCGACGGTGGAACAAATGAAATTTCATCATTTTTAGCACTCATCTCAACCTTTCTCTTCTCAATCAACTGCTCTACCCAGTTCTCCAAACTCTTTATTTCCGATTGAAGAGTAGTAAATGTGTTGTTGGAACTAATCCGAAGATCCCTCAACTCACGGCCTTGCTTGTGCAAAGTCTTGTTGATTTGCTCCAATAACACTTCAGTCATACTCTTTTATGGAGGAGGAGGTATTTGTGAAGGTGGAGCATATTGCAAATAGGCATTGGTGTGTTGAAACTGAGAACTTGGAGGACTCTCCCACTCATTGTTGTATGGTGATGTGTATGGGTTGAACTGAAAATATGGTTGGAATCCAAAACCCATGCCACCGAAATTAAAGCCTCCAAATGAGTAGGGAGAAGATCCCTCATGGCAATACGGATCCATACACTACAATTCAAGGGAATAACAAGAACACAATCACGGTATCTAGTCACCACCACCACCGTAGTAAATGGTGTGACTTTTCAACAAAAATTCAACATCAAGAAAAAAACCAAGAAAAGAAAAGAAATAAAAAAAACAACCAAAGCCTAAGTCTTCAAACGACTTATGAGATATCGATTAACTCCCCGGCAACGGCGCCAGAAATTCTTGATGACCAAAATTGTAACGACCAACCTTAACCGGCAAAGTACCGGGTCGGAAGCACTATAGAGGTGAGAAAAGTCGTATCCCACGAGGAATCATCGAATACAAAAGTCATTTTTGGACTTAGTTTAAGTCAATCACGATGTTTCAAGTTCAATTACACTAAAACGAAATATAAACTAAGGATACTAAAGAGAGAAAGAAACATAGCCAAATCATGATCCAACTGAATACTCTCACCCCTCTAATTGACTATCCCGGGAACGAGCTTTACCAATCAACCATGCTAAAACTTATATTGACTCATTCATGGGTGTAAACTCCTAAGATAGTACTAGACGCCATGCAACAACCTAGCACCCTTTGCCCGGATCAACAGTCCGCCTTTAAGGATTTAACTGACCGGAACAAGATAAACGCTCTAGAGCCGCTCGATTTACACCGACAAACCTCGTTACCTAATCGATCTAAACAACTCAGTCAATTGTAAATAATGATCTTAAAACCCCTTTTCCCACACCCCTTCGCAACATACATTTATAAAAATGGTGTGTGAGTTCATGAACTAGGTGTACAAGCTAATTCAAGCATTAAGAACAAGTTTTAAGACATGAATTCGCCAATATAACAATAATTCAACACTACCCATTCCCAATTTCATCAATTAGAGGGTGATTTCTTCAATCTTCACATAATTTGGCTATGAAAAGTTTAGCTACTCATCACAAAACAAGAAATAACAAGCAAGGAAGATATTAAAGCCATAAAACAAGAAAAGAAACTAGCTTAGTTACCAAAATCGTAGCAAGAGTCGGATTACATCAAGCTTCATCCACACTCATGTCACTTGGGGAAGAAAAAGAACACAAAATGCAAAATTCAAGAGAGATAAGAAAGAATCTAAGCTAGATTATGTTTAATCTAAGAGAAATCAAAGTAAGAAAGAGTTTAGAGGAGCTAAAAGAGAAGGGGTCGAGCTATATACAAGTTAGGGTTCTAAGGGAGTGAAGAAGCCCTGAAAATCTGTGTAAAAATGAATATATAGGTGCCCAAAAATGTCCGAATGCGTACGAATTTGTTCCAATGCGTACGCATTGCTCTAAGTTCAGCAAAATTCGACTTTCTGCTCCAGGAATGCGTAGGCATTCGAGTGAATGCGTGCGCATTGCCCTGTCAGCATTGATGGCCTTCAGTAATTTGGTGATATCTTTGCGTGTAGAGCTCCGATTTGAGTAATTCAAAGTGCGTTGGAAAGATCATTCAATTTTCTACAGATTTAATGAAGACCACAAGTACATAAAATGGTTCCAACATAGATCAAATTGCAGATAAAGTGAATGTAAGGCGAAAACACCCACTACTTTTGATCCGTTCCATTTCCGGGCTTCGGTTTCGTCACTCTAAGTCTCATGCCTCATCTTCCGGGCTCACGAGTCACCTATTTTCTGCATTTCCATAGCAACCAACATACCAAGCATAATTCCACAAGATAAGTAGGGCTCGAAAAGGGTCAAAAACATCGTAAAATGCCGAGGTTTTCCATCAATGTGATGGTTCACCTGAAAGTGATTGCTCAATGTGTTTTGCCCTATAAATGGTCTAAAACTACCCAATACAAGCCAAAAGTGTCATAAATGGGGGTTAAAACATGCACCGGAGCATAGTAAAGTTGACTCTCATCAGCTACTATTCTCTCAAATGTAATATGTCAACGATCACTACCAAACACATTCTCGACTAGCTTCATGAATAGCTATTATCTTGCAGATTCGAAGATGTCGTGACCAAAATCTTGCTATGTTCAGCACCATGAAATCGATGTACTACCACTGATGAATGAACATCCAATTTGAGGCCTTGCTTTTAGGGGGGGGGCAGATAAATATCCATCATCTGCGTAACCAACAAGTCCTCGACTTCCTTTTCGTTTGATCTGATTTGTATAACATATATGGCATGTACCAAAAACCTTGCTTGGAAAAACCCAGTGGGAAAAAATCCAGCCAAGGGAAAAAGATTCATGACATATGTGCTCTCATGCACTGATCGCCTCGTTAAAAACCTTTAACTAAGAAAACCCAGTGGGAAAAACATGTTAAAGGGAAAAAGAGTACAATCATTGGTCTTCAGGGCCAAATGACATCTTGCATGTGCAAGTATTGGATCTTAATAGTATAAGTCAAATACTCATACTTTATCATCTTTGTAACTCTACCGGAGCTTAATTACAGATCCAAACTTTCTCAGATCAAAACTATCTATTCCCTTATGGGGTACCTTATGCAACATATATTGTGTATTGCATACACTTTGTATGCTTCAGGCATTTAATGCTTCCAGCGTCTTATATGCTTCTAGAATCTTATGTGCTTCAGGCACACTTCTAGCGTCTTATATGCTTCAGGCACTATATTCGCTTAAGGAGATTACGACATTTCGAAACATGCTTGCCTTACTATATTCGCTTCAGGCGGTTTCAACATTTCTAAACATGTTTGCCTATTTTATGAACCTTGTTCATAGACCAAGTGTTGTATTTATTATCGTATCTCATTATTTAAATGATGATAACATTAACTCATTATCTCAACACTATGAGATTTATATATGTTGGAACTAATATGTTTCTCACGCTCCAAGCGTTGAACATTACTAACAATATAACAATATGCAATTTCTGATTCTTCAGGAATCATTACATTTTCTTCGGGGGTTGTAAGATAACACGATGGAATGAAATTCAGGTTCGTTTTATCCCACCTCATGTATATATAACAAATGCATATTATTTGTTCCACACATATTATTTATCAACACTGGTTCACATTTTCTAGCCTTGACCTCTTCAAGGGTTTATGATTTCATTACTCATCTAGAGTACACCATTTCTCTTCCGGAGTTTCATAGACTATATTATTTTCTGCTCGAGCATTTTCTGACTGTCTAACTCTTTTAGAGTTCTCATAAATAATATAGCCATAACCTCTTTTGAGGAATTTTATTTATTAAGCCAATTGGTCTTTAACGCTTATAGTGTATATATTCATTAATTCAATACGTATCATCTCATGTCCTACCGGGACTTTTCCTTCTGGGACAAATATTATCCTTCTGGACAAACCTTTTTGTGACATTTAATCTAACCAGGGCATTTGCAGCTGCTCACTCTTCAAAAGTAATTAAATGCGTCCGGTGATAAAATGTGCATTAACATGTTTTCCCATGAGATTTATAAACTTCAAGTTTACTTTCCTCCCCCTAATCTCGGGAAAACATTTCATTACAAGCCATATCTACGTAAGTTTACAATAACCCTTTGTGGGATTCAGCATTTCGATGTGATATCCCTATATGGGATTCTACATGTCAATGTGTATCCATTTATATGAGTATCAACAAACATTACGAGATATCGACTTAATCGGGAAGAATTATATTATCTCTTCAAGATATTTATATCTTTTTAATTCTTCCAATGTCTCAATTTAATATCCACATCAGGGGATACCCGCATAACATATTGCACTTGAGACATTGAAAAAATGATAAACAAAATTTATCATATCTAGATCATCTTTAGGATGACCGTAACATATAGTATCTGTGTCATGACATTGCCTTTACTACGATTTTTGAAGCTTCATTATTCTCATCCGGATATTTCGCCGTACGACAAGTACGTGACTAGTGGCCTTTCCATGCCACTTCGTGAAAATCGATTTTCATTATTCTTCCAGAATTTAATATCGTTTTGTTCCACTTCTGGTGGACAATTCTTCCCCTCCAAGGAGACAAACGTTTGTGATATCCATCAGGGATATATAGATCGCGATCTAGTTTATGAACTTAGACACGTTTATGAAGTAAAACAAAGGTAAAACTATCACTTGTATGCTATCTATATCCTAGTATGAAAACTAATGCACAAGTAATTTATACTACTACTGATCAAAGTACTCTTTGATCCTTTTATATCACGAATCTAGTGACATTCACTTCAGGGAATGATCTAAACCAAATAGATCATGTTCCATGATGATTCTATGATAATCATCATGTTGAATATAAACCTCTTCTTTCAATATTGCTACTACAGGAGCATATTATCGCAACAATAAATACAATCCTTTTACGAGGATTAAAGAAGTGTCACGATGTTCTTACTGAATCTTCTTATCTTTAGACTTCAGGTCATTCGATGGAACATCATTTCATTTCATATGGACTTCGAGTCCGTATTTATTTCTATGAATTTCAGATTCACTTTTATGAGCATACAAGTGCTTCTAATGAGCTTCTGGTCCATCACTATATACCTTTAAATGAATGATCATCTTCGGGTGATCAAATCTTCTAATCAAATTTGTCTACAAGACAAAATGATCTTTTATGTTAGACTCAGTCTTCAGGACTCAATCTAGGTGATGTAAAAGTACATACATAAATAAATAAATGCATAAATAAATATATATGTATTTATAATATGAAGAGAGTTTGAGAATGTGATAAACACAAGAGTAAACTTCAACTTATTTTTATTCATTGAAATGAGAGGTGTATAAATAGATACAATTGAGAGAGAGACTAGCACTAGCTTGGGCGGCCACTCGAGTATGTAGATGTGGGCGGCAAGCATGCAAAAGTAAAAGTAAAAGCTATGTCTATGACATATTAATTGTGTCTATGACATAAAGTAAACTAGAGTTTGACATATTAATTGTTTATATGTATCACAATTAATATGTCTTTTACAATTAAATAAAGTGTACAAAATATCCTGTACGAATTCCTGAGGCTGCTGGGCACCCTGTCGAACTTCGACGGACTCGGCGATCTCTTCGAAGTAATCGTAATATTTCCACACCCCCCCTCAACCGGGATGTATATGTTGATGCAGCCAAGTTTGCTACTAAGTCTGCTGAACATAAGAGGTGGAATAGCCTTGGTAAGAATATCGCATTCGATCCGCCGAGGGAACATATTGGAGTTGAATAATCTTGGCATCAATCTTTTCCTTCGTAAAAGTGTCCGTCAATGTCCACATGCTTGGTTTTATCATGATGGACAGGATCTTCATCCATGCATAAGGTGAATTATTATCACAAACAGAGTGTGATAGGTTCGAGAGGTTGCTTTGAAGTTCGGTCGCCGCACTTTTTAGCCATAGAGCTTCACAAATGCCAAGTACAAGTGCCCTGAGTTCAGCTTCAGCACTGCTTCTTGACACAGTAGGTTGTTTCTTGCTTCTCCAAGTAACCAGGTTTCCCCATACATATGAGCAATAGCCTGTGGTAGATCGTCTGTCAATGTGACATCCAGCCCAATCAGCATCAGTGTAGACCTTGATTGATCTATCAGTAGACTTGGTGAAGTGCAGGCCTTGGCCAGGAGTGGACTTTAAATATCTCAGTATCCTATTCACAGCATCCCAATGTTGCTCAGTAGGGCAGTGCATGAACTGACTGACCAGACTAACCCCATATGCAATATCAGGCCTTGTGTGAGAAAGGTAGATGAGTTTACCTATAAGCCTTTGATATTGTTCTTTTCGACAAAGCAATGTCACCATGCGTAGGTGTTACCGGGGTCTACCTGGGGATACAAGCAGGTTTGCATCCCAAAGATGCCGTTTCCTTCGTAGATCCAATACATACTTCCTTTGGGAGACCGAAATGCCTTTGGTGTTTCTAGCCACTTCCATACCAAGAAAGTACTTGAGGTAGCCAAGATCTTTAACTTGGAACACCTTTGCCAGTAGATTCTTCAAGTTCTGGATCTCAGTAGAGTCATCCCCAGTAAGGATGATATCATCCACATATACAATTAGAATGGACCTCCTCTCGGTTGGTTGTCTTGACAAACATGGTGTGATCGAGTTGCATTGATGATATCCAAGCAGCCTTTAACCACGGTAGTGAGTTTTCCAAACCATGCCCTTGGTGATTGCTTCGAGGCCATATAGAGATTTCCTCCTTGCACACCTTGCCTTGAGTATGAGGATTGATAAAACCAGGGGGTACAGTCATATAAACCTCCTCAGTGAGGTCCCCATTTAGAAAGGCATTTTTGATGTCCAATTGGTGAAGGGGCCAGTCAAGTTGGACAGCTAGGGAAATCAGTACCCTGATAGTGTTGAGCTTTGCTACTGGTGCAAAAGTTTCCTTATAGTCAATGCCATATGTTTGAGTGAATCCCTTTGCTACCAATCTGGCTTTATACTTGTCAATTTTACCATCAGCATTGTATTTGATAGTGAATAACCATCTGCAGCTAACTGTTTTCTTGCCTTTGGGAAGAGTTGTGAGGTCCCAAGTATGATTATCCAGGAGAGCAGTCATCTCTGTTTTAACAGCAGCCTTCCACTTATCATTTTGAAGGGCCTCCTGAATATTTCTAGGGATAGAGTGAGAGTCCAGGTCCTGTGTAAACATGGCAAAGACAGGAGACAACTGATCATAAGATAAATAAGTATGAATAGAATGATCGTGCATGATCTTTTCCCTTTCCTTAGAGCAATAGGTCTGTCATCCACTTCGCAGACCGCCGAGAGTCAATAAGCCGAGGTCCGGCGGACTCGGTTCGCAGGTTGCCGAGGTTACGGTTCGACAGGCTCGGGTCGGCGGAGACTCGGGTCGCAGACCGCCGAGGGTCGTAATGTGAGTATCCACAGGATGCTGAAGGTTATGAGTCTGCTGAGGGTTAGGACTCTGCTGAGGGTAAATGGTTTGCTGAGGGAACGGACTTAGTTCAATCTCAATCGGGTTTCCATCGTTGATCGGCTCGTAGGTTTGTTTGTAATATGGAGTCCTTTCAAAGAATTTCACATCCATAGAATTGTAAAATTTCTTTTCGTAGGAGAGTAACACTTGTAACCTTTCTCGTCCCGTGCATATCCAAGGAAAATGCACTTATGAGCTTTAGGATCAAGTTTACTTCTGTGTTGAGCATGAATATAAACAAACACAGTACAACCAAAGATCTTTGGAGGCAATTGGGTAATAAGATGAGAGCATGAGTGTGTGTTCAGCAGGGTTTGGAGAGGAGTTTTGAAATCTAACACTCTGCTGGGAAGTCTGTTGATTAAATAAGTTGCAGTCAATATAGCTTCACCCCACATGTATTTAGGAACATGTGTAGTGAACATGATTGATCTGGCCATTTCCAGCAGATGCCTGTTCTTTCTTTCAGCAACCCCATTCTGTTGAGGTGTTTCCACACAACTACCGATATGAACAATTCCTCTCCGTTTGTCAAGAAGTTACCGAGGTTAGACTCATAGTATTCCGAGCATTATCGCCTTTAAGATCTTGATCTTAGTATCAAATTGGGTGGAGACCATGTGATAAAATTCTTGGAAGATAGGTCCAACTTCAGATTTGTCTTTCATTAAGAATAGCCAAGTGTTTCTGGTATGATCATCAATGAAGGTTACAAACCACCTTTTTCCTGTTATACTTTTCACTCTTGAGGGTCCCCATACATCACTGTGAATTAGGGTGAAAGGGGAAGAGGGCAAGTGAGGTAACTTAGCATACACAGATTTGGTGAGTTTAGCAAATTGACAAATATCACATTGAAGATCATTAAGATTACATCCTTTAAACAATTCAGGGATTAAAGACTTTAAATAACCAAAACTTGGATGTCCTAGTCTATAATGCCATAACATGATATTGTCTAGGTTTTGAGTGTGCCGCCGAGGCAGCATTCTCGTCTTCGCCTTCGTCTTCGGCAGGTTGATCACAAACGATCCGAGCGGTGGTTTAGCTTGCCCAATCACTTCCCGAGAAGAAAGATCCCGGAATGTGCACCGATTCTTATTAAAAACAACAAATTCAATTCAGATTTTTAGTGAGTTTACCGACGGATATAAGGTTACGATCTAACTTTGGAACAAACAGACATTCGTAGATATATCCGATTAGTAAGTTTAACCTTCCCAACACCTTTTGCATAAGAAACGAACCATCGCAGCCTTAATTCGTGAATTTGGTTGCATGGCATATATTGGGTAATAAGGTTTTTATTACCAATATCATATGGGAAGAAGCCCCGTAATCAATAATCCAAGTCTCATTACTAAGAGGTGAGTAAAATATACTGTTTTAGCATGAGTGGCCATTTCGTAGGGGAGCTACCTTCCCGATGCCGAGCAATAAAGGCTTTAAAGGCAAAACCGAGCATTCACCATCGTCATTCTCCTCTTCACCGACAAGTTTGCCTTGACTTTCCCCGGTTGGTTTTGAGGTTTTAGAGGGGGTAGGTTTGCCATGTAGCTTCCAACAATTGTCCTTGGTGTGATTTGTGCGTTTGCGGTGATCACGGAAACGCCTTTCCGGCTTTCTCGCAGGCTTCCCGTAAGTCTCATTAACCTTCGACAGGCGTACCTTCGTAGGGTTGTCGGCGGGGAGTTCGGCGCATCACTTTCCTCCTCGCTTTCCTCATGTTTGACCTCGGCAAACATGGATTTGAGATTTGGAAGAGGTTTAGTAGCAAGAATTCTACCTCGACATCATCAAGAGTAGGATTCGATCCGTAAGGAATTTGAATACTCTCTTTTTCTCGATAATGTCTTTAAAGAGTGCAAGCATCTTTAACATCATTCCGGGGGTGAGTTTCCAACATATCTAGGTGTTGCCATGCCTTAGATAGTTGATTAAAGTATTGAGTTACGTACATATCCCCTTGTCCGCAATTTTGAATCCGAGCTTCGAGTTCATAGACTTCGATGTATTGTCCTTTTTTGAGTAAAGGTCTCGGCATTGTCCCGCATTTCCTTAGCAGTGTCATACATCATGAAGTTCTCATCGATCTCTTTTGTCATAGACCTCGTGAGGATGGTCATGACTTGGTTATTTTCTCGTGTCCCATGCTTCAAACTTGGGGTCGGTTTCAAAGCAGGGCGGAGGTTTGGAACCGACGGATATCCCATCTTGCCCCGGCCGGAGATATACATTTTCATAGACCTTGACCATAGCAAGTAATTGTTACCATCAAGTTTATGATTTGTAAAAGAAGAGTGTTCGTTATCCCGTCCGCCGAGGCAAATTGTGAGTCTACCGAAGAAGATGAAACTTCGGATAATGTTGACATTTTTTCGAAAAAAAAACTGAGTTTTGCAGCGGATTTTAGAACTCAGTAAGGCTCTCTGATACCATGAAGAGAGTTTGAGAATGTGATAAACACAAGAGTAAACTTCAACTTATTTTTATTCATTGAAATGAGAGGTGTATAAATAGATACAATTGAGAGAGAGACTAGCACTAGCTTGGGCGGCCACTCGAGTATGTAGATGTGGGCGGCAAGCATGCAAAAGTAAAAGTAAAAGCTATGTCTATGACATATTAATTGTGTCTATGACATAAAGTAAACTAGAGTTTGACATATTAATTGTTTATATGTATCACAATTAATATGTCTTTTACAATTAAATAAAGTGTACAAAATATCCCGTACGAATTCCCGAGGGCCGCCGGGCACCCCGTCGAACTTCGACGGACTCGATCCATTTCGAAGTAATGCTGTAATATTTCCACATAATATATTATAAAACGGACTCATAGTATACCGGGTTGTATTGATGTATCATTTTCACACTAGTGTCATCAACTCACTTCTGGTGAGATTTATTCTGACGATTTTAAAATCACAGTCTCATATATGTCACGTTCACTATAGGGAACTCACTGACGTGATTCGATACATCTTTAAATAACAGTATACAATATCTAGATTCACGTTCACTTCAGGGAACTGACTTGTGTATCTCAACACATCTAGAATATTTAACTGTCCACGTCCACTTCTAGGAACGGACATGTATAATACGACATATCATAAATTTCGACTTAAGTCACATCCATTCCTGAGGATGGACATGTACAACCTGATACATCGTAAATTATATTTACTCAAATTCACTTCCGGGATTGAGCCAATATAATTCGATGTTTCTTTAATAATTATAATTTGGTCACGTTCACTTCTGTGAACTGACTCGTGTTATTTGATATATCTCAAATATATAATTTAGCCACATTCACTTCTGGGAATGAACATATAAAAGTTGGTGTAACTTGTATACTTTCATTAAGTGGTCATATCCACTTATGGGAATGGACTCGGGTAATTCGATACACCTCAAATATTTCATTTCGTCTCATTCACTTCTGGGAATGGGTTTGTGTCAACCAACACATCTTAAATATATAATTTAATCATGTTCACTTCTGGGAACAGATCTATATAATTTGATGCATTTAAACCGTTTATACGCATTCACTCCGAGGAATGGTATTGCATCATCGTTTTTACCAATAATTTATATATTACAATATATAATAATATCACCGTATGATATATTGATCATAATACATAAATTGAATAAAATAAACTTTTACCTCCATAGTTTATCTCAGGGATAGAATATATCATCATTATAAATTATTGACTCTGATCGGTCAATAATAGACATCCATATATATAAGATGGATCCATAAAATATCAAGATGTTTGTCAATATAGAAATCCCGAATACCAATAAAATGATAGATGAATACCGTAAGTATAACATCATAATATTAGAACACCAGAATACCCGATGATACCCGAATACATATATAGAGTAGAATATCAAAATACTGGATATTAAAATCATGGAGAGGACAAATAACACATAGTTGATGATTGACCAGAAGCACCCAAAGAGTGATCATGTCACGTGGAGCAAACCCCACAAGGCGTGACAAATACTATTTTTTCCCGAAAATAGGATGAATTGTTTAGAATATATCATCAACAAGAGCAATAAATATCCACAGCTTCAACCTCCGTTCTCGGTAGATAAGGGACGAAGGAGACCTTGACGGAGCTGCAAACGACAGCATCGACCCAAAACCACCAGGCGGCTCCGAATACAACTCCGGAGACCCCCGGTCCAAATATGACAAGCAACTCTCCGAGATCCATCTTATAACTCAACTCAAATATCAAAATTCTAGTTGTTATTTCCTTCTGGTTTGCTGATCATATTCGAATCGTCTTCTACTTCAACCCTTTATGTGTTTGTGAGTACTTACATATCAGAGAGGATTTTTCGACACGGCTCAATCGGTAGAGACTCGTGCCGATAACGTGTTATAAAATAACTAAAAGAAGTACAAAAGTTTAAGGAATAATACTATGCCAAGGAAAGAAAAACAGAGCAAAATACTCTGAAGTTTTCTTTTGTATATATCTTTTCATCTCACTGCTGAATTACACCCATTTAATATATATACACATTAGAAGAAGCAAGAATTGTCTGCAGCCTACGTACACCCATGTGATCCATTTGTATGTAACGCAAGGTCTTCACGTGATAGCAGCTGCTAGTTAATAATCCCGGATTATTATTTAACGCGGTACCGTTTAATAAAGATACGACATATTACACGTCGCTTTATGGTGTTAATACATCCGTTGATTACACAATATATTTACGTTGATACTTAGCCATTAAGTAAATATCTGCGGGCTAGCATCTTATGGAGGAGTAGATATAATATCTAATGGACATCAACATATTACGGGTATATTTATAACAACCGGAGACTTTTCAGTATCAAAACAAAGAGCACCGACGAAGTGACAAAATATATTTGCCAAATATTTATATTTGCCAGATATAATTAATATTTGTAAAGGGTATAGTAAATTCCTCAACCCCAAACCCCAAACCCTAGCACTTATTTATATTTGCCAAAAATTAATAAAACATAGTGTATAATAGTAAATTCCTACAAAAAAAGAATTGAGGGAGGCCCGGGCCCTTCTATAATAGATATGATAGATATGATTGCTATAGATAATGTTATAGTTTAAATAAATTAGTATAAAATAAAAAATTATCTTTAGTTTTAATTATTTTGAATTCAGTTTATTATTTTGAATTTAGTTTTATCTCATTTTATCTCCTATATAAAGGAGTAAGCATTGTAACATTTGATGAATCATTCAATAAAAACATCAGTGTTTCCTTCCGTCTGCGTATTTTGATTTTCTTTATCGTATCAAAGCCATGGACGGGGGTTCGGGTGCATTAACATTGATGAACCCTCGCCCGATCCTCTTTTTTTCGAAAAAAAAAACCAATCCTGCACAATATCTTTCTTGCAATCATAGTTATCCTTCTTGCAATCATCATATTTGATTAGCCGCATATTTATATTACGTTAGCCGTGTTTTTTTTGTTCGCATCTGTTTTATTAGGACTGCATATGTTCTTTTATGTGTTGTTATCTATGCAATTTGTCTTTGTGGGTCAAAAAATAAAAGAGAGAGAGAGAGATCTGGTTTTGAGCACTTCGTCTTATTCTCATTTTTTTTTCCATTTTCAATCATTAGTGTCATATTATTGGTGCTTCCCTTTGCTTTAAAAAAAAAAAAAAAAAAAAAAAAAACAGCTGCCTTGTGCGTCATATTTTTTTGGAGTCAAAAATATTTTATTAGCTGTTATGAAAAAAAAAAAATCTGGTCATAGCAACGGTATTTTTCTTTTGGCATCTACTTCATCTCTATTTTTTTAGTGTGATTAGAAATGAAGATCAAGTGCAGCAGTCCAATTTGAGGCCGAAATCATAATCAACCAATCAAATTTTCAATACAACAAACTAATGGACTCCGGAAGAGCCGAAAAGATGCTTCAGTATCACACTCAATCACTATCGCATGATCGCCCCATTGTTAGGGGAAACCTTAATAGTGTCAAAGCATGACAATCCACACCGTGATGCCATGTAAACTCCGGTCCTAAGGATAGTTACATAACCGTCATATAGTGCGACACTTAATGTAAGTGGGTCAGTCTAACGTACGCATTCTCTAATACACGTCCATGTATAGTCCAAGTGTCACTACCCTTCGATAGACGAGATCTATCCCTGCCCTTAAAGATAGAAGACATCTAATACGTGCTAGTATCTACGTACTATCAATGTCCTGTTTAATAGTACATCAGCCTAGAGACATTTAAGTATCAAACTTATTAAAGTGATTAGAGATCTCATCAACCATAATCGCCTATCATGGTTTCTCTATCACAGTTTAATACTAAGGACATTATCATATAACAATTCATAATTGGTTCTTTAAAAGAACAAATATATGACAACACAAAAGCCATTTATTATATATGTATAATCATAAAGAAATAGTAGAAATGATCCGACCCGGTCGGATCCGGTCCAACCCGATTGGGTTTAAGACACTATTTCAACAATCTCCCACTTGACCTAAAACCAATCACTCGTACACACAAGACCAAGTTGAAACACAAGAATCTCATGCAATACTCGCAACCAGCCCTAGCCGTGAACGGATCGCTATCCGTGGGGACTCAGACTATCTTTACATCATGCTCCAAATGACCAAGTCAAAGGGAACCGCCTCAACACACATGAATCTTTGATGAGACCCTGGTCCTTGCTCCAAGCAATGAATCCACAACTATATCAGCTACATAGAAAATGTGGAAGAACCGTACAAGGTTCAGGAATGAACCTTCTAGATCCATGTACTGCTTCCGCTGCACCTCCAAGGAACATACTATGTTTTGGCATAGCTGTAGGGTCCACAGTGATGTCCAGCTAAGAACATTTTCAGCTCACTGTATCACTTAATCAAAGTGACTGAAAACCCAGACTGTAGCTCCCACTCGCTTATAAGACTCAGGATACATGTCTGTATATCTAAGTTTATCCGATTCCAAGTTTCGATAAACTAGGAAGCCATCCTTAACTCGTTTAAGGATATTCTCGATATTCACCAGATTTACTTTCATGCTTGCTCATGACTCTTCATGGACTATGAACATCTGGCATCATCTTTCACCTTATCTTTAAGACTAACGTCCTAATATAGACAGATCTTGAGAACACTAGCTAGCAGTATCTCATGTCGCGATCTATGCTAAACTCTTTTAGCATCACATCTATAAGGGTAAACTATAATCTAACAGCAGTTAAATCTATCACTATAGATTCTTATTTCTAAGATAAGAACTGCTAATCGAAGTGCTTTCATAAAGACCTTGAACTACCAAGCATTAATTGACTGTGACATGGAGTGACGATTCCCAAGAGAGGTATCCAATACCTTACTCAAAAATCGTAACACACTCCCACTACATTGGGCATATCCCTTCTTTTGACTAAATCAAACTCCTTTGATTATCAAACAAACACTCCCACTACATTGGGAATCTCCCTTCTTTTGACTAAATCAAACTCCTTTGATTATCAAACAAAGAAATTGTCTAGAGAAACTTGTTTGAGTCCATTAATGGATCTCGTTGGCTCACATATCATGTTGTCGTCTATGAACATCAGGTTGTTTGCCCAACATCTTCAACACTATTATATAGCCATGATACGAAGTTATAACAATCATAGTCTGAATAGAACAGGGCTCAGCTGGCAGCATAAAGATAATTACAAGGTTTACACCTTGTACCCTTCAGTCGTCACTATAGCTTTATGGTAATCATATTACTATCCACGTCAGCCTTTCAGGGACATTCCCTCTAGGTAAGACAAACTAAGTTCACAACCTGGTTGTCACTGATGGAATCTAATTCAGATATTATGGCTCATGGCTATATCTCTCAATCTTGCCTCTCAAACATTCCTTTATAAGTCGTGAGATATTCATTATTCAGGATGAACATACCGCAGCCTTATCAGACTTGAGGTTATCCACAGACTTATAGAACTTTTGTGTGCACTGAGCAGTATTCTACACCTCATCTCTATGTGGCGCCTGCTCATGTTCCTATGGTTGAATCTCTTATTGTGTCTCTCAAACTCTTTTGAGATCTCACTTACTCCCACTATCTCTTTTGGAAGAAATACTTCCTCTAGAAGACAGCATGTTTGGAAACAAACATCTTTTACTCCGCGGGTAAGTAAATGATATTTAGTGTAGTTGCTAAGGTATTCCACAAAGTCGCATATGTCGTACTGGGCTCCAAGCCTTTCTGACTTTGCCTATGACAACTTCAAATCATCGGTTAAGATAGATTTGACATTATCCCCTTCCATATCTAATATGGAATTTATTCAACCTTTATTCATTGGAACTCGGTTAAGTATAAGGGCACTATCCCAAAACGGGTAAGGGATACTTCGCATGGCTTGCGTCACACCTTTATCATATAAAGTGTTGTTTCCACTTTAGAAACACAATCTAATTGTGTATCCAAGAATGGCATCCTTCAAGGGAAAACTTATTCCTTTCAAACAACTTTTGAAACACCCTTTAGGTATTAATTGCCTCAATCCAATTGAAGATTAATTCCTAAGTAGCTTATCAATCTCATATTCGTATTAGCTCAAACTTTTTGGGCTTACCGAATTATGCACTTCACTGAGTACATTCAATTATTTCTATAAATAGTCATAGAGATTAACAAACAATTATTTGTGGCATTAATTGTCATAAGCCAACAAACATCGGTATGTTTAGGCCTTAGACCATTTTTCTATATTTTATAACCTTTTCATAAAAGCGTATTTTAGTCATCTTTAGATAAGATACGTATCACCCACATGATTCATAATCACATGATTCAAACATCATCTGAATGAAATTTGATTATACGTTTCTCTTCCAGATAGTCAACATCTAGAACACTACAAATATCAAGGATAACAGCCATACAAATATTTAGTTGGGATTTTATCACATATATCAACTATATAGTGACATCAATCTAGTATGTTAGATTCAGTGACTGTTCAACCTTGTCGGAATAACATTTATTCTTTACAATTGAATATGTCTACTAAATCCTAACAAGTAACTGAAAGTATGTTCTTCATAAGAACCGGAACATAATAACGTTTATTTAGTTTCCTTATCAGTTTACTAGATTGAGAATATGGTAAGTGTTACAATGTTTGCTTCACCTTCCAAATCTACATTTAATCACACTCCGAGAGTTGACTTGAGTTTAGAAGATTAATCTCAACTTACTTTCTTAAGGTAAAGACTTCGATAAGTTCTCTTATTTAAGCACATGCCCTAACTTTCCATTTTAATCCTTCAAGCTCTTGTAGATATTTCTTGATTTAGTCTTCATAAGACTTAAGAAAAATCACAAGAGTTGTGTCTTCTATTTTCTTTCATAAAGAAAAATCCAACGTTTGTTAAATAGTCTATTTAACCTTTTGAATCATATTCAAAACATTAACTATTTAATTTACTTTCATGCAATGAATAAAGAATTAAGTCGATACTTAAATCTCATAATTTTGAAAACAACATTTCCAAAATTCGACGTGGTCATCCTTATCCAATCCATCTAATGTTTGAATAATCGTCATCGTATAACGGAGTGACCCATTGGATATCGTTATGTTCAATATGTGAGCTTCCGTTAATAATTAAAGTCTTAGAGGGCTTCATCAAATATGTAGCCTCCTTGTCTTCAACTACGAAAATGTGATTGCTCGTGTCATTGCTTATTTTAAAAGGATTTAAATTCCTTAACCAACTTGAGAACGTTTCTCAAAAGGTAACAGTCATAATTTGGTTTTTAATAATCGAGAATTAAAACATAAATATAATTTGCTAAAACCACAACATAAAATAAAGATAAAAGAGTGTTGTTGATTATACATGCAAAATCAAAGATGGTCTTTGGGATTATGATTTTGCTCCCACTAGTCAACTACTCTCAATTGACTTTCAAGAATTTTCCAAAATTCTTAGTGGCCAAGACCCCATCTAGTTACCTCGATTCCCGACGAGGGCTGATCAACCGGAATAATTAGAAGAGTAGGTAACGCTTTATCAATCACATATCTATGTGACTCTTGGTGCTTGACTAGTCAACTCTTTGACAATACACATCTTTATGTGGTAGTCAACCCATTGACTCTAGAATAAGACGGTCCTGACGAGGGCCAATCACCGCAATACTCTAGTCAAGTCATAACCCAATATTCGCGAGATCTCATACGATCATATCTCAATAAAGACGATATACCCGAGGTAGGTCAACTCCCGACGAGGGCCGATCAGTTGGATGCGAACAAGGGCTCTTCACCATCGCTATAATATTGGGAGACAATGTTTCGACTTGATTTTTGTCGTGGGAGTAATTTTAAATTAGTTCACTTAATTAATTTTATTTAGTTACGGTCTCATCTATTACGTGCATATTACTACAATATCATATAAAGTAAAACATACACAACATTCCGCGCCCAATATAACCGGTATGAACATTGACTTTTCCTAGGTGCGGTTTCGAATACAAACTGACGAAACCGCGGCCCACAACTAAGGGTAGCCGCAACCACCAATGGATCTTTGACATGCACCATCTCCATGGATCTTTTATTTTTCTCTCTTTCTTTGGATCTTCGTCTTTGTCTTCAATGCATCATTACATAAAATCTAACTATTAAATTTTACACCCGCCGCACACGGGGAGGAGCTAACGGGAGTGAGATAATGCAAAAATAAAACTAGGTCTCATTCTTTATAACGTCTTAGGACAACAATAAAATCCAACAGAAAAATAAATCATTCACATCTATCTTATTGGTCGAGTCCATGATCAATCGGGGTCTATATAATCGAATTATATCTACTATCTAATCCATACAATCAACATCTTATGAAAAAGATAAAATTAAATTTTAACTACTTGCATCTTTATAGTATCCAATCAATTAATTAATCCAACGTTTAATTAATTAATAGCTTCAATCGAAATAATATTAACCATTAATAATAAATCGATTTTTAATTTTCTAATTTAAAACTATTTCAAATAAAATTAAAATCAAGTGGATCTCTTTTGTTTCTTTACTTTAGATTCTTAATCAAAAGGATGCATTTGGTTTGGTCCAAATCAAATTTAAAAGCATCCTAGACATTTTCCAAAAATCAAATATTTTTGGAGAAGCCTAGGCACTTAGGCCTTTTCCAAAATCAAATATTTTGGAAGAGGCCTAGGCCTATTCCAAAAATTTGGAATGGCCTAGATTTGGTTAATAACCAAAATCTATTTCTTCCCAACAAATTGGGTGATGCCACATGGCTTCCCAATGGCTTGAGCCATTGGTTAGTCACATGGCATCAACTAAACAAAAGAGAAATTACCAACCATGGACCATATTGAAAATATAAGGATGCACAAAACAAAAATTAAAAGGGGAAATCGGAGGCTCGGCCGACAGCCGCCGGCAGACCGAAAGCCGGTGCCGCCGCCGGCGTTGCTATGGTGGTGATGCCGCCGTCACCCAATCATCTTCCCCTTTTTTTCTTTCTGTGCACTAATTACGAATCAATATCATACATGATTTAATCTATTGGATCTAATTTTACTACGCGAATAAAAGATGCTTATTGCTTAAGCTCGAAGACCTCTCTGATACCAATGTTAGGAAATCAATCGAGTAGCGCAACAGAATTTAAAATTGATTTCCCGATCCAGGATCGTCTCCGTTTGAACAATAAACATATATGAGAGGGGACGGTACTATTACCTTGGTTGATCTAAAAGATCGACGCTTTGACCGTTCGGTTGGAGTAGAAGTGCGCGAGCCGTCCAAGCGTCCGGCCTCTACCAGTAATACACACGAGCACCTCGCTGGAATCCCTCCAAGGATTGCTACTAGAAAAACTCGACTGCTAGGTCGAAGTTTTCTCTCTCTCAATACTCTCTCTAAGAAGCTCTCTTATTTTTCACAAGAACAATTAGCTCTTGGAATTATGGTATATAAAAGAGCTAGCCAACCCCTCTTTTATACAGAGTAGGTGGCGCCCCAAGTCATCTCAAAATCCTTAGGGAACAAGTCTTGAATAGAGTAAGGAGAAAGAAAACATTTTCCTAATAAAATAAGGAAATTATTTTTAACTGATTTATCTCATTAATACACAATATCTTATATTAAATAATTCCAATATTTTGTCAATATCTTATATTAAATAATTCCAATATTTTGTCAATATCTTATATTGACTATATTTATCTTATTACCATAAAATAATTTACACATGTCTATATATCACAAATATATATTCCAACGGTGGCACAAGAGAGTTGACGGAGATGGAGGTTTCTCCTCCGGTGAAGGGAAAACTCGAGGCAAAACGGAAATGTTGCTCAAATGAGCTGGGGAATGAACTGGGACATTGCTGTGAGGTAAGGGTGATGATACATGGTTTGTACCACCGGTGGACGGAGGGATGGTGGTGGTCCTCCTGCGGTATCCGCCATAACACCTACCAACAGAGAATTTAAGAATAGATATTGTATTGATCACACACACATAGTGTTGAGTACACAACATTAAATGCTATAGTTAGTTACACATCCTCATAATCTAACCCTTACACTTCAGCAAGATCTAACGGCGATCACTAAGCCACATGTAACAGTCTAGGCACATACACATACACGATATATAACTAACTATATCTTAACAGTTCCCACTGCTTTCTGTCTGCATCCTTTAATAATACAAGATATATACGGCAAGGAAGGATGACCCAAGGAAAATATGTCCCCAGAAGCCTAACATTTCCCACATGTATAAAGAACCTTCCACATGTCTGATGGGGGCAAGTAGTTCAATGTTGTTATCATTTCTGTATAAATTTAGTGGTGTTGACTTAGACTAATTACATATAATTAAGTGCAAATTAGTTATAAGGTCGTCGTTAGAGAATAATGATCATTTAGGACACTTCGAAATCTTATTTAGTTATAAGGACATTCTAATTTTAAGAAGGAAACTTATTTAGTTATAAGGGCATTCTAATTTCAAGTGGATAAAGAAGAAAACGGAAGGAAGGAAAAAAAAAACTGAAGCGCTGGAGGAAAAAAAAAATATGAAGCGCTGGAAAAAAAAACGCTGGTGACATTGATATTTTTTTATTTTATTTTAAAGATGCAGTGACATTGATGTCTGAAGCAGTGACATTGATGACTTATGCAGTGACATTGATGAATGATGCAGGGACATTAAGCTAAACATTCAAGATCGTGTTAAAGAATTGAGGGATTCCACAATGAATCCAATTATCAGGAGGGCACAAACAACATGTGGCCATTACAAGAGTCATAGTGAAGAGTCTTTGTAGTTTCACCAAACTTGTACTTCTATCCATATTAAAAGCTCCACATTTGGAGAAATGCAAAACAAGAGCAGAGCTGACTGATGCAGTTGTTAGGTTTTATGCAGTGACATTGACGACTTATGTAGTGACATTGATGTCTGATGCAAGGACATTGACGACTTTTGCAGTGACATTGATGTCTGAAGCAGTGACATTGATGACTTATGCAGTGACATTGATGTCCAAGCGATGACATTGATGATCGTATTTACAATTAGATAACCGATGCAATGATATTGATGTCACAGCATATACAACTTGATACACACATTTGATAACTTTGTAAAGTAACTTTATTTCTTTGTTATCTTTAAATATTTGATTGATGTTGATTTATTTGATTAGTGTTGGTTTAAATTTTCGATAACTTTGTAAAATAACTGTATTTCTTTTGTTTTTTTCTTGTTTAAATGCATATTTTTACAACCAAAGGTATACATAAATTGTTACAATAACAAGTCACTGCATAATTCGATACAATAAGACATCACTACATAGATCGCTACAATAAGAAGTCACTGCATAAATCGCTACAATGAGATGCCATTGCATAAATCGCTACAATGAGATGTCACTGATCAAGGTTGCCAATGGATCGCGGCGGTCAATACATCATGGTAGCCAATGAATCGCGGCGGTGAATGCATCGGGGTGGTTAATGGATCCCGGTGGCCAATGCATCCGGGTAGGTGGTCAATCCATGATGGTGATCAATACGTCACGTCGATTTTTATGAAGAAAAAAATTGATTTTATGAAATTTATTCGGAAAAATATCAAATTTGATTTTAGAATAAAGAAGACGAAAAAATATGAATTTTAGTGAAAAAATTATGATGATCCGAGTTTTAGATTAAAATATATGACATTTAGAATATGGTGAATTAAATTATAAAAATAAAAAAAAATATATAAAAAAAAACTGAGTGAACGTTGGGTTGAGTTGTTTTTTTTTATTTTTTATTTTTATTTTTTTATTTTTCCTTTTGAGCGCTTTTTTTTTTTTTTTCCTTTTTCCCTTGCTTCCTTTTTTTCCTTCTTTCTTTTTATCCACTTGAAATTAAAATGTCCTTATAACTAAATAAGATTTCGGAGTGTCCTATTACCCCTAATAAGTTGAAAATCAGTCTTTTTAAATAATTGGCCCTATAATTAATTACGTGAAAGGGTGTGGCATCGATCACCGCTTGCTATCCCAAACTAGCAATTCCTGCTCAATCTTAAAATAGAAGTAGTATACAATAGAATATGTATAAATGATAAAATGAAGGTGCACTGCATAAATTGATAATATACATTACATTGATGACATAATTGAGATACGGGCAGATCGATAACTAGAGGCTGCAGGGATCGAATCGAGCATGGAGGATATACGAGTTGTTCATATGAATGGAGGAACCGGGGAAGAAAGCTATGCTAAAAACTCATCACTTCAGGTATTACATTCAATTTGCACAGTTTTACATGCCTGAAATATATATATATATATATATATATATATATATATATATATTCTTTAGGGCCCAAGTGTATGTTTTACCTTTTTCTTTGCTTGGCTTCACAGTGTAAGGCTATAACGATTGCAAAACCGATAATAGAAGAAGCCATTCAAGATGTTTACCGCGGACTATTTCCAAAAACTTTATGCATTTCAGATATGGGTTGTTCAAGTGGACCCAATACCTTCTATGCGATTTCACAGATCATGGAAGCTGTTGACGGCATACGTCGAAGTTTAGGCTGTGAATGTCCAGAGTTTCACATACACTTGAATGATCTTCCAGATATTGATTTTAACGCCATTTTTAGATCCATGACCCAGTTTCAAAAAGATCTAGGTTGTAGGGTTGGACCCTCTTTCTTTACTGGAGTTCCTGGTTCGTTTTATGGGAGACTTTTTCCTTCCAAAGTTCTGCATTTCGTGCACTCATCTCAGTCACTCCATTGGTTATCTCGTGTATGTAGCCTTCTAAAGATTTTTGTGTGTGTGTGTGTGGGGGGGGGGGGGGGGGGGGTTGTGATATATACATATTTGCAAGTGTGTGTGTGTATGTATATATATATAAATTGTTTTAATTTATGATGTGTCCAAAAATCATTTCAGGCTCCTGAGGAAGCAAACGATAACAAATGTAATATATACATATCAAACACAAGCCCTTCAAATGTGGTGAATGCGTACCTGAAGCAATTCACTAATGATTTTTCAACAATTTTGAGATGCCGTGCCATAGAATTGGTAAATGGCGGATGCATGGTACTTACTCTTGTAGGGAGGAGACTAGAAGACCCAGGTGCTTGGGAGAGCCAAAACGTATGGGGACCTTTATCTAAGACTTTTTTAAAGATATGGCCAACGAGGTTATATAGGTAATTCTACCTTAACTTGGATTTCCCCCATTTTTATTCAAGATCAAACATATTACTGTCGTCTTTGCTTTTCTTGTTTTTCAGGGCTTAATTGAGAAAGAAAAACTAGATTCGTTCAATGCACCTATCTACTTCCCTTCGGGTCCCGAGCTAAGAGGTATAATTGAAGAGGAAGGATCTTTCACAATCAACCGTATGAATATAGTTGATGTTCCGTGAGGATGTGGAAGACCGTGAGCTTTCTACAGATGATGTACTAAAGAATGCTGGACAGGATCTTGCAAAGACTCTCCGAGCAGCATATGAACCCTTGTTTGCTAGTCATTTTGGTGAACATATAATTGATAAGGTGTTCAAGAGACTTGCAAAGAATCTAAGTGATTGCATGTCAAAGGGGAAGACTAATTTCTGTAATGTTATTCTTTATCTATCGGGACTTGGATCCTCTCAAGTTAGATTAATGAAATTATCTCTTAGAGCTTTTTGTTAAAGTTGTCCCACATTGGACACTTGCTGTTGTATCACCCAACATATTAAGAGGTGGACTTGGGTCTTAAATGAGGTGGACATTGGCATTACCTAACAACCTATGTTTTGGGGATGATGTCCCTCCTCTTATATGGAATTAGGCCTAGATTTTCTACACTTCTCCAATGGAAGGTTTTTTTCTTTATAGCTTTAGCATCGGTTATCCACCATCGAAAGAAAGTGATTGGGCAAAGCTTTTTGAAAAGCTTCATCTGCACCAACCGCTTTATTGAGTGCTAGCTAGATAAAACCTTTTTTTCATACACTTCTTGAATTGCAGATTTTGCTTTACCTATCAATTTTATTTAGTTATTCATTAGAATAATTATGATCTTGAAGTTAGTCCATATGACATATCCATGAGACGTTCAACGGACCTTATTCGATCTTTTTATTTTTGCCTTTTCGCATAGCCACTGGCATATATATCATTTAATTTGTACCATTTTCCCCCATTTCTTTCGATAGTTGTTTGTACTTTGAAATGTTTTTTTTTCCTCTTTTCATCAAAGAGAAAAGAGATTCATATTCATGAATTTGGGAATAAATTGAAGTCATGCATCAGAGAACAAGATGGTTTTTATATGTAAAGGAGAATGCAATTACAATCTTTAGAATGCACAATTAATAATAGGAAATAGAAAAATATTACACGTAACAACTAGTTCAACAAATTGACAGGTACAACAGTTGGTGGGAACAACACTGCAAGATCTTTGTATATCTGATCCTTAAGGATTTTAGCAATTTCAGTTTTTTTGTCAATATACCTATATAAGTTTCAGAATGGTATGAACTGTCTTGAGTAATGCAAAGCAATTAGGTAAAAAATAAAGTGGTATGTGTAGACATTATTTATTGCATTTTTATTACCTTTCATCAATTGTGGCAATCCCACGAATTCACTTGTCTCGGGGTATGCATGTTGCTAGCCCTTTTACATCAGTCAAAACATTTATTAGACACAAGCAGATAAATATGTATTTAAGGGGCTGTAAATTTTTAACGAAAAGAAGGGAGCAGCTTATTAAGTCCATTCTCGATGTCAGCATAATTGAAGAATACATCAAAATTACAAACCGGGTATGAAAATGGTATTGGAGGTATGGCAGTTTTATCAATTAGTTCTGCAGGTGTATTGTTTTCTAGAACCCATGTAAACTCATAAGATCCCAACTTTAAAAACGGCACGACGGGAATTAACTTTGCATTGGAAACGAGGTAGCATTTGAGAAGTAGCGAATGACATTATCATAAACAACTCGATAAACCTTCATACCCTACATTACAAACAAATGGAAAGACAATATGTCGGAAGTTTAATATGCTGAATCCTATTACAAATACATAAAGCACACAAATCTAAGCTCCATGCATTGTGAACTATGATCGTGCCTTCTCCAAGAATCCAAGAATGCATGTACATAGCAGCTATGTATCCATTCCATAGCTAACAAAATCAACTCCAACACAATTTTCTCCGGGTGAACCTACTAAGAAAAGAAGAATTTCACAACCTGAGAGGAAACGGAATATCATTTGATGTGATATATTCATATCTAATATCTAATAGTACCGGTAAAAAAGAGTGATGTTCTTGACCTGGCGTTATAATTCATATCAGGGCTAACAATAGATGCATAATTTCACGAGTCTTAAAGAAAATTGTGAATGTATAGCTATCTAAAAAGCAGATAGATATGCCAGCGGACAGCACGGGAGCATGTGAGGGAAGATGGGGTTGTGGGGAAGAGAAATACCGACGCTTTCCATCTCTCGCTTGATTTGAAGGTTGTTATACGTCCTTAAACTTACTGATCCACTTGTGACTTTCGATGTGAAAGAGCTTGATGATCCTGATGAAAATGCAACAGTAGCCGTCATATTGTCCTTCAATCAATTTCTTCCGGCGCGTATGTATACATTTTTCAAGGATGCCAACGATGACATGTACCTGGAAAATTTTCCGGGTCCGCCACCGCCTTCAATTTCTTCCGGCGCGACTCTTCAAGGATGCCAACGATGACATGTATATAGAGCACAATCAACAATAAGGTCGTATAAGATACAAAACACCTGATATGAAATGCAGGTTACAAAATATATTCGCAAACATCTAGGAAGACCACCCCTAAGATTTTCAACAAAATAAGCAGAAAACTGACCTACAATGGAAGCAATCATCGCTGCAAGCACATGAAAGATGCATTAGGTGATGAGAGACATTAAATAGCACATTCCAACACAAAATAGACGTTCTGATACCATCAGAAACTCCATATGGCAACATTTGATGCTCTTATAAGTTTTACAAGATCTGCAGACCAATACACAATGTGGAATCAATTTCTTCCACACCTGAAGTACAAAAAATTAAATGTAAAGGCCTAAAGCTATAGAATTCCCCAGTGAACCTGCAAAACCTTTCGTGACTGGAGATGGAGTCCCGTTGCACATAATCATACAATTAGATCAACATACAAATTTTCACCTCAAAATCACAAGAATAAAATATACTACCTGGAATAAGATCGACCCCGAAGCCTAAGAAGTCCAGACGGCTGGTAAATTGTTCATACGAACATGACTACAAATCCTATCCTGAAATTCAATAAACAGTACCAAAAACCACCATTAATAAGGTCGTGCAGTATGATTTCTTTAACGAAAAAGTAAAATCATCTCAGTTCCTCGATAGAGCAAACATCTTACCGCCACAGTTCACTTCAGCAATCACACATCTTTCATGAAATTGCACTTAGCTACTACCTGTTGAAGGGAAAGGATTTCAATGATCTTTAGAGAAGAGAACTGATATCCAGTTATGATTCATAAAAACATTGTACGTACATTGATTTTTTTTCTTATTAATTTCAAGAACCTTTCCTAAAGAACTAAGTCAGAAACAAAAACTCAATCCCACGTCTACAGTAAAATTAACAATTAAAATATTCATAGAATTAACTGTAGGCACCTCTTGATTCACATTTACAGAGATTCATTCACCCCATGAGTGGTTAAAAAACAAATATCAGGCCTCATAGATATCATCCTCCAACTGAAAATCCTTAATTAAAAATTCTTCAATGGATTGGGTCACATGGATAGAAACCACAGAGTTACAGGAGTGCAGAAGGATGCAAATTTCTTGAAATGTGAAAATGCATAAACAAAAAGAATTCCACCTTTTTGCTATGGAATCCACCCTGTTGAACCTGTAAATAGATTTTGCCGAAAATATAAAGGAAAGAAAATGGTACCGATTTCGGGGTGACATTGTACTGCTCCGGTAGTCACCAGCAATCATCTGCAATGGTCTTCACCATGGAAAAACATAAAAGCGATGCTCTTCAAAACCCTTGTATCGTGCATCGTCCCTGAGAAGTTGTAAAGTCGGGGCCTTTTTGTCAAACCCTACTCAATACATACATACATACTGATTCAACCTAAACTAAATGGAAGTGGAATTAGAGGGGCTTTTTTGCTGGACCAATTTTATTTTGCTGGGCTATCTAAAGAAAAAGCCCAAACGGAAATTAAGTCTAAAAAACAGTCGACGTGTACACTATAGTTGAAGAATTTGGATCCTTTTATATAAATAAGGAGATATATATTTCCAAATATATATCCTTATTTATATAAAAGGATCCAAATTTCTCAACAAGGGTGTACACGTCGTCAGGTTTCTTCAATTAATTCGCTCTGGGCTTTTAATTCATAAGCCCAGTAAGATTAAAAAAAAAAACTGTCTAGCAAAAAGGGTTTGTTAGTTCTATTTCCATTTAATTCAGGTTGCATTAATTATGTAGGGTTTCATTTCCAAATGGTTGAGTTCTATCTCACTGCACCGCCTTCTTCTTTGAATCGCTATCCACCATCTTTGCCGTCTAAACCTGTCGTCGTCCGTGAGGTATAGCTACTTAAGTTAAACTTTTCCCTCAGCCAACTGCGACGCCGCATTGTTTCTTGTGGTAAAGCTGACCACCTTCCGGCATAACTTTGCTTGAATCGATGCTTCCAAATTGGATCGACGCCTCAAAGCCTCAATATCTCTATAGCCAAACCCTAAAAGCAGACACCGTCGAAGTTCGCTGCCGCCACCGGAAAATCACCAGAAAATGGCCTTCATCGTTCTCCTTAAAACGAAAAAACCAATAAGCATGGTGATGAATTGTTTGAGTCCTTGCCAACTGAATTGTTAAGTTTTATATATATCAAAGTGATAGGTTAATTGTGTTTATTTGAGTCTTTGGCATTATGAGTTGGTGGACTTGAACATTTGAGAAGCTAATCTTTTACATTCTGGAACTTTGGTGTATCAACTGAAATATGTGCAGTGCTTGAGTTGTTGTATCTTTTATGTTTTGAGAACTAATTGACTTCAGCTCCTTAATTAATTTGAGTTCTTACATAATCAATTTGGAAGTTTGATAGATCATTCTGAATATTTATATAAAGCAAGCGAAGTTGCTCTTTTACCATGGTCAAGTCGGCATTTTTCTTTGAATTATTTCTGTTTGGGTCCATTAATTCTAATTCCATTTAGTTCAGGTTGTATCATGTTCTCACTTGATTACCGACTTTAAACAGAGGACATAAAATGATCGACTTTGCTTTGGAAAATCGGGAATTCATGGATTGGGTCTTTTTGCTCGTAGAAGTATCCCAGAAGGGGAGATGGTATTATTTTTTCGCGGTATAAGATGATCTTTGATATGTTTAGTAGTACTTAGTTTTATTTATATCTTTTATTTAAGTTACTAAAAACGCGATGCCTCTCATTTTTCTCTAGGTTATTGAATATCAAGGTGAACAAATGAGGTGCAGTGTTGCAGATCTCAGGGAAGCTCGGTATCGTATAAAACACAAAGGACTGCTACGTGGTTACTCTTTCATTATTTTCTCCCCACTTTTTTGTTAATATAATTTTGGATTGAATTGACGTTCCTTTCTTGTGTTTAATACCCCATCTCACAGCTGTTTAAGATCAGTGAAGAAGTCGTGGTGAATGCCACAGATAAGGGAAACATTGCTTGTTTAATTAACCATTCGGTATGCTATATTTGAATTTGATCCGTTCTTTATACACTAGTGCCTCTTTCTGAGAAAGTTATGGTACCCTTTCTATGTGAAAGAGAATTTAAAACAATTATATCATGTCCGTCCATACACTTGATAGAACAGTTGTACCTTAAAATATTATTTCCTATGTTTTTCAACCTATGGCACCTATGACTCGACATTGTAGATGACTCTGGTTCTCAATACTATGTCTTAAGTATTCATTGTTTTGATTTTTAGACAGTGCATGCCTAAATTCTATGCTAGGATCATGAGTGTAGGAGACTAGGAGCTGAAGAAAGCCGGATTGTACTAATTCGGCAAGTTATCAGTCTTTCAAACCAATGGCCTGCACAATGGACCTATACATTTTTCTTGAGTTATAACCAATTCTTTTTTTTCTTTTCCAGCGTGTTCTGTATGTAGATAATGATATACATCATGGTGATGGTGTTGAGGAGGCGTTTTATACTACAAACGGGGTCGTGACTATTTCTTTCCACAAGTTTGTAGATCACTTCACAGGCATTGGGGATATTCGTGATATTGGATACGGGAAGGGAAAGTATTATTCCCTCAATGTTTCATTAGATGACGGAATCGACGATGAAAGCTATCACTCTTTATTTAAGCCCATAATGGCCAAGGTGATGGAGATTTATAGGCCAGATGCAGTGGTCTTGCAATGTGGTGCAGACTCTTTATAAGGGGGGATAGGTTAGGCTGCTTCAATCATACACTTAAAGATCATGCAGAGTGTGTTAAGTATATGAAACCGTTTAATGTCCCACTACTGTTACTTGGTGGTGGTGGTTATACAATACGCAACGTTGCTCGTTGTTGGTACTATGAGGTAATGTTAGGTGCCTGTTGTGGGTTATATTCACCGTATAATATCCCGACTTTTCGAAAAAGGACAGACGTGTCTTTTTACGAAAAATGGAATATTATGATTTACGGATTAAAGTATTTTATGTGTGTATATATATATATATATATATATGGGGAAAATATGATTTTAAGTAAAAAAGACAATTAAGGAAAATAAGGGATTAGGTTAATTATTGGGATTTTTCCTATTTAAGGAAAAATAAATCCCATTAGTTTTCTCTAACCTTTTGAATCAGAATTTCCTTCTTCCAATATCCCTCTTCTGCGTGTGAGAGTTGAAAAGAAGGGTTGAGAGATTTCTTCCGTTTTCTAAGTCGAATCTCAACGGTCATCAGACCAGAGTGGAGCAGCGGAATCGTCGTGAAGAGAGCGTCGATTCAACACCCGAAAGTTAGGACTTTGTCAAGGTTTGGTGGGAATAGCTTACTAAAAGGTAAGAGACTCTTCCTACAAATTGATTATGGTTTAGAGATGTTAGATCGTGTTTTTGATTCGTTTAGTAAGAGGGTTTTTGAATTGATTAATTTTGATAATTTTTTTATGTTGTGTAAATTTCCAGATCGATGTGGTCTATTTGCAAAAGAAAAACAAATAACTTAATTTCTTATTGAAACACGTTGGCAGGCATAGCTTGCATTTCATTTTTATTTCTTTTCTTTTGTTTTTTTTTAGGTATTTTATTACTTATTAATTTTTTTGTTGCTTCCCTGATGCTTTTTATTGAGTTATTTACTATTTGGTTAGTCATGGGTCCATACCTGATCCCCATTTGTTGTGTCAACGTCGAGGAAAAAGAAAATAATTACGTATGTGTCTTACAAAAAAATGTTAATAAAAGAAATATGCAAAGTCACGATGTCAATTACGATTTATTTCCGGAAATTAACAGTGTAATGTGTAGTATGTATAATATATAGTTGTGTTGATTTGTATCTTCTGTTTTTCAAAAAAATATGACTATATGATTTGATAGACAATGAATTTTGTGGCTATTGTAATTTTGATGCTTAGCTTGAATTGTAATTTTGTTAATAAGCTTAAATAAGATGAAATAATGTAAACAAGCCCCGATTGAGTTCTGATACGTTTGGTTCCGGCACCGGACGTACTCTTAAAGAGAGTTCAAGTCCATGACCGTCGGAAAGGCATGAAAGGGCTTGTGTGCTTTGGTGATCTAGAGTTCATCAATGTCTATGTAATTGCTAGGCCTTGTCCGTGTCTAGAAGTCTAGGAAAGAGAGTTGAGTTGTGAGGGAGCTTACTTGAAAACAATTATGTGGCTAGTTAACAACTAATATAATACATACTTGTGTAGCTAAAAGACTAAACATCATGTTATTTTTGGTAAGGCACAAGTTTATATCGCAATGTGTAGGCTTTCAGATAAAACGAGTAAACTTGATGGCCTTTTAGAGGCACCAGGATTAGAGGGTACTCGTGGATGGATAACTTTGTTGGCCATTAGAGGGCACCAGGAGTAGAGGGACTTCATCGAAAGCGTATACTATCGGGACTAGCCCGTGGCTATTGGTGTGATCCACCAATAGGTTGCACCTAGATGTCTCGTGGTGGGTAGCACCATGCGTAGTGCCCTTGAATGCGGATGTAACAAATATAAGCAAAGTTAGAAATAGTTAGTCACGACATGTTGATGGACATGAAGTGAACCTTAGATTGATGTCAGTCTCATAAAGATAATAATTTAACTTAAAACATGTTAAGGAGCCTTAGTTAATTTGTAGCTTCTACCTCTTATTGAGTACTTTCTACTTACCTCAAATTCATTGTTTTTCTATGTGTTTGGGGGAGGGAAGACGAACAGGTAGGTCCGGAGTTCAAGGCAGACTTTGATGACGACGTTTGAGGACGCCGGAGTTGAAGCGTTTATTTATTCTGTTTTTTCTTTTATATACATTAGATACGTTGTTCTTTGTGAAATGTTGTATTTCTCTTTTAGTGTTCTTTTGAAGGTTTCGTACGTTTGGTTTCTTGGTTTCTTCAATGTAATGAGTTACACTTCTACCCTTTAGTTATTCTTTCTATTCTTGGTTGTATGGAGAATTTTACCCGAGTCTTTTGCTTCCATTTGCTTTATTTGATACGACGTAGTAGAGGCTTACGTGTAATATTAGATTTATTTAATATTATGTGTGCCGAAGGTTTCTTTTCCGGATAAGGACTCGGTATCCGGGACTTGGGCGTTACAGTTGGTATTAGAGCGAAGCGTCCTTGTTGATCTAGGCTTTCTTTCCTTTAAGATAATATTTCCGTAGGCCTTGTTGAACCTTTCTGACCTCTTTTGATCTTGGTGGTAAATCCTCGTAAGACTAAGAATCCTTAGCCATGGTTAAGTTGCACTAGGACCAAGTGAAGAGTCACCTTAAGCTAAGGTGAGGTTGATTTCTAAGCACACATCACTTACGTGTTTTCCCTCGAGTTCGTTCCTCTAGGATCCTTAATAGAATCCCTCTCTTCTTTTGGAACTTTTAGACTTCCCTCACATGTTCTTTCTCTTGGTGGATTCAAATATCTTTTTTTATTTGCTACGTTTGGTCCTAATCACTTCTTTTTGTAAATTGGTGTTATGCAAAACGAGTAAACGATTTTGTTCACATTTCTATATGCCTTGTGTTATCATTTTTGAAATACCAAAAAATTCTATAAATTTTCAGCCACTTTGAAAGTTGTCTTATCTAAAACTTATTTCTTTACATCAACTCGGTTTTCAAATTGGATTGTTCATAAATTTCTTGACAAGGATGAGCACTCTGTTCAGAAAATTCTGCAGCGGTACTCTTATTTATCAATCTGTTTTGCATAAGCTAAACACCTTAAAATGACTTGGATTTTTGATATGTTGTAGAAAACATCCTGTACTAAAATTTTTGTTTTAGAACCAAGTGCAAATTCTTCTTGGTTTGAGCACAATCTGCAACAAAAGTCAGTTTGTGAAGTCCTGAAAATGTTTGACAGCTTATAGCAGTTGATGAAAAGAATTATTTTGACCAACCTATGGCTTCCCAAAAAAAATTGATTTTTGAGCATCATATGTAAAACTTATATACTTACAGATTTTATCTTTGCCTCTTGTTCAAAATCAGTTCAGTTTGTTTTGTGCAAATCAATTAGTTCATGGCTTATGTATGCACCTGAATTTCTCAAAACCATTTAAGTCCTTTGATCAAGAAAGAATAGATGTCTTTCTTTCACCTTAGACGTTTGGTAGTTAGAGACTAGGTGTTGTTGTTCTAGGGCTCAATAAGAAGCGAGTGGTTTGGTTCAAGACATGGGTCAGACAGTTGTGAGTCAGTTGGAACGAGTTGATCGGTTTCAGAATCAGGTACCCCACCTCAGTGTTCATAAGAACAACCTCAAGGATCTCTTGGTTGTAACAACACCTTCTGGATAGAGTAATCAAGGTTGCTAGGGTGTTACTACAAGTTGCTGGTTGTGTAGGAATCTACCATGGCAAGAGTAAAGTTACAGTTTTGAATTCTACGGACCATAAAGGTGATTCTTGGTATAAGTCGGCTATCCAAGAATTTGTCTACTTGGATTATAGACATAAGAAAGTATCTTCCGGTGATGGTTGCACCGAGTTGAATAGTGGCTAGTGTAGTTTCAGTAGTTCAAGTTGTGGTTGGTCAGTTTTGGGTTGAGTGTACGAGGTTTGAGCGTTTTGGGAACCAAGAGCGTGTTGGTTCAGTGGTTAGAAAGATCGGAATCGGTTGTTGTTGTCAGTGGGAAACAAGTGAAGCTTCGGTTTGGTTTGTGTTGAAGAGAGAGTTCTACGGAAGGTCAACGGTTTGAGCACGCTCGAGTTTCATGGACGAAACTCCTTTTAAGGGGGAAGGAATGTAATATCCCGACTTTTCGAATAAAGGCGACGTGTCTTTTTGTTAATTGATGATAAAAGAGATAATGAAGGAATGACTTAGAGAAAAAAGAGATGAAGATCAAGAAATCAGAATTCGATCAAGTCGGACGAGCGTCCAGGTCCCGTCCAGAGTGGACGGGCGTTTGATAGAGCAGACGGGCGTCCTGAGGAGTGATTTTGATACAGAGAGTTTGGACGCCGTCTGAACGGGCGTCTGAAGCATTCTAGGGTTATCTGGACGGGCGTTCACGAGAGCGGACGAGCGTCCGTCGGCCGACTTAATGAAACCGACTTCAAAATCTATTTATAGCGGCTGTTTTCTCCACCTAAAGGATACCATACACTCATTATTCAAAACCCTAAACCTAGGGGCGGCTTTAGGCTGCGTTTTTCTCTCTTTTATTCCAGTTTTTATGCACTTTAGATTTAGATTAAACTAGTTACTTTTTATGCACTGTTTCTGCGAATTTGAGTTGCTGAGGATGTTCAGAAGCTAAAAGCTTCATCAAACGAGTATTGTGAAGCCATCCAACAATTGTTGATTTCATTTTCATCGATTATACTGTGAGTTTTTATTAAAGGTTGTTTCTTATTCATGTTTATTATATTTTAATTGCTTTTACATCGGAAGCTTTGCATGTGTTGATTGTTTATTGTTGATGGAAATCTTAATAAACCTTAGATCACCATGAATAAGAATAGTAATTTGAATCTATCATAACGGAAGTTAATAGGTTTAATTGCTAGATTATAAACGTAAAGTTTACACCTTTGGTTAGAAAACGCGTTAATCTTGCATTGGAAGATAATAGATGAATAGATGAACTTTCTAAGGAATTAGGGTTCATGTTTAGATAAGGTGAATCACAACCTAGATAAAAACCACAACATAATCGAGATAGGAAATCAATGCTTGTTGGATAGGTGGATCAATCCTCGTTTGCTCGTTATACACTTGATTTAAATCCTTAAAACTTGAATTTGTTTAGTTAGTTTACTTTTATTTGCATCTTAGATTAGTTTAGTTTAAATAGGTTCGCAACCCGTATTCTTTCTAGCTTTGGATTATATCCTCTGCCTAGTTTTATTTTCTGTTTTGTTTTATTCGTTGTTTAGATTAATTTCGTGACATAGTTTAGGTTAGACAAAAACTAGAATCACAATTGTTTAGTTCCCCGTAAGATCGACCCGGCATTAACCACTATTACTACGATCCTTATACTTGAGGTTAACCGGATTATTACTTGTTTGCTTTGTTAGATAAATCCGTGACAAGTTTTTGGCGCCGTTGCCGGGGAACCGGACGGTTGTCTAGTTTTTGTTTTTCGTTTTTCGGCTTGTTTTTGTTTTTCCTGTTTTTATTTCGTTTTAATTTCCTGTTTTTAGTTGATAAACGTTTAGGTAATTAGTTAATTAGGGTTTTAGTTTAGGGTTTAAGGTTCTCTTGTGATTCGTTCCCCCCTCTATCTCTTCTCTCTATTTCTGTTTCTATTCTTTCTATTCTTTCATTCCCCTTCTTTTCTGTTATTTTCTGCAAATTTCCTGCTTCTGTTCTAATTTTTCCGCTACCAAACGGGCGCATGGGATATTGGACACCCGTCCGCTGGAAAATTTCCAATACTGTTCTGTTTTCTTTCACTTAGACGAGCGTCCATAAAATTTGGACGCCCGTTCAATTTTTCTGAAGACCAGACGAGCGTTTGGGCAACCGAACGCCCGTCCAGTCCAAAAAGTTGAGCAGACGCCCGTCAAAGACTTTGGACGCCCGTCTGTTTTATCTTTTCCTTACTAATCTTATTTCCCTTCTTTTCTTTTCTTTTCTTTTCTTTTCTTTAGGTTTTTAATTTTTAGTTTAGGCTTTTAATTTCTTAGTTTTTAGGCTTCTTTTCACTTGTTTTTGGTCCGGTTTATGCAAACTCGGAGTCAAAAGGGACCGTTATTCTACACCCCTGACCCCGAGCGAACCGTAGTCCGGCCAAACAGGCGGATTTTCCGTTCTGCGGTTCTGGCAGACAGAGCCGAGCAATATCTTGAAGATGAACTAGCCAAGGAAATCACTGATTTTGTGATAATGGCCGCTAACAATAGACGTACGTTGGCAGACTACGCCATGCCAGGCGAAGTCAAAGTCAACCCGGCTATTGTTATTCCAGCCATTACCGCACAAACCTTTGAGCTAAAGCCAGGACTTATCCAGATGATGCAGCATGCATCAATTTTTATGGCTATCAATCAGAGAATCCGCATACCCACTTACATACGTTCTTAGAGATATGCGGTACTACACGCATCCAAGGAGTAAGTGAGGATGCGATCAAGCTTAAACTATTTCCATTTTCTTTGAAAGGAGAGGCTAAAGAGTGGTACACCTCTCTCCCTTCTGAATCTATCACCACCTAGGCAGAACTCGAAAAGGAGTTCTTGAGTCAATATTTTCCACCTTCAAAGACGGCCCAGTGTTTAAATGAAATATTCACTTTCTATCAGAAAGAGAATGAATCTTTCTTCGAATGTTGGAAGAGATTCAAGTCTCTTCTTAGAAAGTGCCCCCACCATGGCTTGCCACTGGAAAGGCAAGTCAATACATTCTTCAGTGGATTGACCGAGCTCACCAAGGGCATGGTCAATAGTTCTTCTGGTGGGGCATTTCTGAAGAAAACACCTGAAGAGGGATGGGCATTGTTTGAGGACATTGCAAAGTACAACTACGCCCCCTCTTATCAAGCAATTCAAGCACCTCCTCCTCCTAAGGTTGAGGAAGTCAATTTGCAAAGTTTGATCGCCATGTTGCAGAAGCAGATGGCAACACCTCAGGTTTCAAATCCGATAAATCAAACTTCTTCTTTTCCACAAAACTCTCAAGTTCTGTACTGTGAAAATTGCTGTCAGACTGGCCATATGAATGGCCAGTGTCAATTTAATTCCCCTGTACCTTATCAAGTTAATGCTGTTCATGATTATGGACAGTACAATCAAGTCACATGTCAGAATTGTGACGAGGTGGGGCACACTTCTAGATTCTGTCCTATGAACGGACAAAATGCTGAAGTGAATGCATTCTATGCCAGAACAATCAAAGGTTCAATCAGTTTTCTGGCCAGAATAATTTTCAAAACCAAGGGTTTAGTCAACCTTCAAGTTTTAATCCTAATTCGAATTTTAATTCGAATCAGAATTTCAATAGAAACCCTGGTTTTAATCAGAACCAAAATTCAAAATTTTCCAATCCTACTCAAAGGTTCAATCAGAATTGGCCCGCCAATTCTAATTCTGGATTCCAAGGTCGGCCCAGCCAGCCCTATTCTCCAAATTTCCAAAACTCTCAAGGCCCCTCCCAATCTACCAATCTTGAAGCTAAATTGGAGGAGCAAAGTAGATCAATGAAGAATCTTGAGAGACAAATTGGGCAACCGGTGAACAGTTAGCTTCTAGACCCCGGGCGGCCGCCCGCCACCGGGAAGAATCCAAAGGGTGGTCAAGTTGCTCGGCCGACTTGAACAAAGGCCCATGTACCGACCTCGTGCCATCAATTCAATACGGTAAAGAGGAGGCCAGTGCAATGAATCTGAGAAGCGGTACTCAAGTTAGTGGTCCTTCCCATCAGGGAAACCACTAGCCCCTCCTGCCATTGATAAGGCAGGAGGGGAAGCTGAGCACCTACACTCCCCTCAATTGCATGCGAAAACTCAGGTGGCTGATCCCCTGAGAGGTGAAGAAGTTGGTGGTCCTCAAGTGGCTGATACCTTGAGGACTGAAGAAACAAGTGGAAGTCAGGAGGCTGATCCCCTGACTACAAAAAAAATCTGAAAAAGCTGTTCGATGGAAAGATCTGGAAGATAAAGCTGTAAGTGCATCCTCAAAGAAAGTCTTTTCTGAGAGTGACCTTAAGAAGCTTCCATTTCCACCGAGAAAGAGCAACATCCCCTTGAGTGAGGACAAAAAGTACGAGAAGGTCTTCGAACCTTTTGAAAAATACTCAGGTAAATCTTCCACTATCGGATGTCTTGGTCGAGATGCCTAAGTATACAAAATTCATCAAGGATGTTGTGTCTTCGAAAAAGAAGTTAGCAGGCATGGAAAGGAAAATTGGTGAGGATTGCTCCATGATTAATTATGAAGACTTACCAATTAAAAAAGGTGACCCTGGCAAGTTCGTAATTACAGTATTAATGGGATGTCTAGTCTTCCCTAATTCTTTGTGTGATCTAGGTGCCTCTATAAGTCTTATGCCAATGTCTGTATGCAAACAGCTCGGTTTACAAAGCCTTCTAGAACCCACTACTATGAGTCTACAATTCGCTGGTAGATCTTCTAAGAAAGCTTCAGGGATCCTGAAAGACGTTTTGGTTCAGATTGATAGATTTACCTTTCCAGTCGATTGGTATGTTTTAGATATGGAGAAAGATGAAAACGTCCCCCTGATTCTTGGAAGACCTTTCTTATCTACAGCTAGAGCCCTCATTGATTGCAATGGTGGGCAAGTGACTATCCGAGTTGGTGATCAAGAGGTGAGTTACAATGTCTTAAAATCCATTCAAGTACCTCTCGGCCCTCCAACCGGCTTTTCCATTGATTATATGACGGACGATTTCACCGATTATATGGATAAGCAAGTCATGGCTGTAGAAGCGGAATATGAGCGACTGGTTGATAATCTAAATACTCATGGTGTGGTCAATCTAGATCAATTAGCAGCTGATTTTGAGGAAGAATTGTTGGAAGGAGAAGTTTTGGCAGTGGGACCACAGAGTAAACTCAGTGATATTGAGTTGAAAAGTGAAGATCTCAAGTCGAGTTTAGAAGACCCCCCTGCAGATCTGGTGTTGAAGCCGTTGCCTAAACATCTTAAGTATGTGTTTTTAAGAGAAGGTGACAAGCTTCCATTGATTATATCTGCCAAGCTTTCTCGTATAGAGGAGATGAAATTGATCAACGTCTTGAAACGTAATGAAAAAGCATTTGGTTGGCAAGTAGGAGATATCCGAGGAATATCTCCGGACATCTGCATGCATAAGATCAAGACGAATGAGGGTGCAAAATGTGTACGACATCCTCAGAGGAGGCTCAACCCTCACATGCAATAGGTGGTTAAGAAAGAAATCATCAAACTTCTGGACATGGGAATTATTTATGCCATCGCTGATAGCGAATGGGTTTCCCCGACTCAGGTAGTCCCCAAGAAAGGTGGAATTACGATTGAGAAGAATGAGAAGGGAGAGGAAATAGCATTGAGACTTGTCACTGGTTACAGAGTCTGCATCGATTATCGAAAGCTCAATGAGGTAACCATGAAAGATCATTTTCCCCTTCCATTCATTGATCAGATGCTTGAGCGTCTGGCGGGACACGCATTCTACTGCTTCCTAGATGGCTATTCAGGATACTTCCAGATACTCATTGATCCAGCTGACCAAGAAAAGACCACTTTTACCGCTTCTTATGGTACATTCGCTTACTGTGCGAATGCCATTTGGTCTCTCGCAATGCCCCAAAGCTACATTTCAACGGTGTATGCTAGCTATCTTTGACGGGCTTGTAGAGAAGTGTATGGAGATTTTTATGGACGATTTTTCGGTTTTTGGTCAGTCTTTTGATGATTGCCTTGACAATCTTGATCAAGTGTTATCCAGATGTGTGGAAAAGAACTTAGTACTTAATTGGGAAAAATGCCATTTCATGGTAGACGAGGGAATAGTTCTTGGCCACAAAATCTCCGCCAAAGGTATAGAAGTTGACAGGGCAAAAGTGGAAGCTATCGAGAAGATGAGCTATCCCAAGAATGTGCGAGAAGTGAGAGGCTTTCTTGGACATGTCGGTTTTTACAGAAGATTCATTCAAGACTTCTCCAAGATAGCCAAGCCCCGTCTACTTTACTAAAGGACGACGTTGAGTTCAATTTTGATGAGAGCTGCAAGCAAGCGTTTGAGGAGCTTAAGGATCGTCTAATCTCTGCTCCAATTCTTATATCGCCTGACTGGAACCTACCTTTTGAGCTTATGTGCGACGCATCAAACTATGATGTTGGTGCTGTTCTAGGACAAAAGATCAAGGGGAAGTTCCAACCCATCTATTACGCCAGTCACACATTGAACCCCTCTCAAGTTAACTATACTACTACTGAAAAGGAACTATTGGCCGTAGTTTTTGCTATGGACAAGTTCCGTAGTTACTTGTTAGGAGCTCAAGTGATTGTGTGGACTGATCACGCTGCTTTGCGGTATCTGATGACTAAGAAAAAAGCTAAACCGCGTCTACTGCGTTGGATATTGACCCTACAAGAGTTTGACGTTCAAATTAAGGACAAAAAGGGCAGTGAAAACGTTGTGGCTGATCACGTTTCTAGAATGTTAAGTGAGGAAAAGGATGCTCCAGATGATATAGATCTCTACTTTCCTCTAGAGAACATCATGTTGATAGACGGTTGTCCTCCTGATGTTCCATGGTATTCTTCCATTGTAAACTACCTTCATGCCCGTTATCTCGATCCAGAATTGTCTTATCAGGAGAAGAAAAAGTTCTTCTCTGATTTGAAATCTTTCGTTTGGGATGAACCTTATCTTTTTAAGATCTGTAAAGATAGATGTGTTCCAGAATCTGAGCAGCGCGATATTATTGAGCAGTGCCATAGTGGACCCACTGGAGGTCACTTTGGTCCATGGAAAACCGTTGCTAAGATCTTCCAATCCGGTTTCTATTGGCCAACGATCTTTAAGGATACAGAAGCTTTCTGTAAAGCTTGTGATAGGTGCCAAAGAACCGGTACTCTGACAAGGCGTTTTGACATGCCTTTGAAACCCATCCTAGAATGCGAGGTCTTTGATGTATGGGGTATCAATTTTATAGGACCATTCCCATCATCATGCGGTAACAAATACATCTTAGTCTGCGTAGACTACGTGTCTAAATGGGTGGAGGCTCAGGCCACTCCTCACAATGATCATAAGACGGTCATGAAATTTCTAAAGAAGAATATCATCGTGAGGTTTGGATGTCCACGTGCCTTGATCAGTGATGAAGGGACGCATTTCTGCAACCGACCCCTAGAGAAAGTTCTTGAAAAGTATGGTGTCCGTCATAAGACAGGCACACCATATCATCCGATGACTAGTGGTCAGGTTGAAAGGAGCAACCAAAGCATCAAGAAAATCCTGGAGAAGACGGTAAACAGTCATAGAAAAGACTGGAGTTTGAAATTGGATGATGTACTTTGGGCATACAGAACTGCCTATAAAACCCCTATGGGTACATCTCCATATCAAATGGTTTATGGGAAGCCATGTCATCTGCCTGTCGAGTTAGAGCATAGAGCTTTTTGGGCTACAAAGTTTCTGAACTTTGATTCCCAATCTTGTGGAAAACATCGACTGCAGCAGTTACTTGAGTTAGAAGAATTCAGACTCCAGGCCTATGAAAGCGCCAGGATTAGTAAAGATAAGATGAAGCTACTCCATGATGCTAAGATTAAGAAGAGGGAATTTCAAGTCGGAGAACAAGTTCTTCTATACAATTCTAGGTTACATTTGTTTCCTGGAAAGTTGAGAACATGTTGGTCCGGCCCCTTTGAGATTTTCCAAATCATTCCTGGAGGCGTTCTAGAACTTCACGGTTATAGCGGTAAACCGTTTCGAGTGAACGGTCAGAGGTGCAAGCACTATATTGGTGAACCTAAAGAAAAGCCTTTGACTGTTCGTTGCCTCGATATCCTCGGGTGTGGTGCTACGCAAGTCGATGAATTTGACGTGTTTTCACCCAACTTATTTTCAGAGGATGACGGTAATGGTCAAGCTGAAGAAGTTCTAGCAGGTAGTTGGGATATGGAAGAATATTGGAGGGAGCGTCAACTTAAACATCATCAGAAGAATCAGACGAGGAAGAAATCACCCATGGGGAAATTCAAGCGTATTTGGAAAGCTATTAAAGATTTCACCCCATGTGTGAGATGCTGTTTCTGCAGCCACACTACTGATCAGAGCTCACACGAGGTAGTGGCTGGCAGAAAAGTCAAATGGCCTGATCCAGGCTGAGCTTTAAACGGTGTCGAGCTAACAACATTAACCAAAAGCGCCACTAGGGGGCAACCTAGATATCGTTCTTTTAGTTATTTTTGTTTTTATGCTTTGGTAGTTTTAGTATTTAAGTTTAGTTTATTAAGTTTTAGCCTTACTAAGTTTTGCTGTTGTTTACATCTGTCAGTTAGTGTGCTTTCTAGATATGGATTTCGGTGTTCAACCGGAGGAGTTACCTTTCCTTAGGAAGATCCCACTAATAACTGTAGATGACGGACCGGGAGGAACCATCGTTTTGCACGTAGATTTTGACATTAGTACCCGCGTCAAGACTGTCACCTATGTTCTTATCGTTCCCCGCTGTTCGGGAGGTGGAGACTTTACTACTGAGGAGTTACAGGGAGCTCTAGGACGTCCGTACACGATCCTCAATGATCCGATGCTGACAAATTTAGCGCTAGTGCTGCAAGCTGAACATTTTCGAGGTGTTGATGTAGCTGGTGAGGATTGGGGTTTGCAGGATGAATATGACTTCCCTCCGGCGATTGACATGCTCCGCCGTCTTATTCGAGTGATAGATTGGTCGGCCGTTTACGATGACTAGCGTTCTTAAGTTGTTTCGTCGAGCAAACGACGTAAAACAAAAGCGCTTGGTGGGAGGCAACCCACTCGTTTTCTATTTGTTTTTATTTATTTTCTAGTAATTTTATGTACTCTGTTTAATTTGAATTTGTATTTTTGAAGTTGTATTTAAGTTTAATAAGAAAGTGCACTTTTGAATTTGAGTTGTATTGAAATTTTATAATTTTTGCACTTTTTTCTCGCTTTTGGACGCCCGTCCGAACTCGGACGCCCGTCCGCCCCGGACCAATTTTAGGACGAGCGTCCGCTTAGCCTGGACGCCCGTCGGATTTATTCCCTCCAATCCTGTATGTGATTTAAACTCTTGGACGAGCGTCTACTAAACTGGACGCCCGTCCAGTTCATCTGATTTCCCAGTGGACGCCCGTCCGCTGAGTTGGACGAGCATCCAACATCTGTCTATATATACTCCCTCCTTCGATGAACACTCACTTTCTAGAATTTCAAACGCGAAAAACCATTCCCTCTCCCTCCTTTTGCCCTAAAATCCTCGATTCTAAACCATTTCAGGCGATTCCAAGTGCTACAGACCGCTCTTGATCCCATCTCTTTGATTTTCATAACCAAATTTCCCAACACACAATATTTTTGGAGAATCAGGCCCCATTGAAGTCCGACTTTTTAGAGAAAAAAATCGATTTTGGAGCCCATTTTGGTGTTGTTTGGACTGATTTTCACCTCGATCAACATCTACTCACCTTGCTTGGTAAGTTAGTAACACCTTTTCTAGTTTTTATTCACGTTTTTGCGAGTTCGATCTTTGGGTCGGCTCGTTCACTTGAATATCATCGTAATTCGTTTTTTCTCTCGGTTTTGTGTTTCTTTTCGCTTTCTGTTTTGGTCTTTGTGGTGTTGTGATGGGTGATGAATGGGTTGTTTGGTGATGGTTATGGTTGTGGTTGTGGTTTGGTTGTTTTGAAATCCCGCTTTGGATGTTAAACGGGTATCTTTTGTGCGAATTGGGATTGTTTGGTGTAGACTAGGCTTGAAAATGGTTCATAAGAAAGCAGTCGTGAAGAGGCATGGTAAGGAAGTGGCTCGGGAGGCGGGGAAGAAGCGCAAAGAGATTGACCCAACCTTAGTTGATCCTAACCGTGGTGTGAGCATTCGGGAGCAACCCCCTAGAGCCACCTAAACTAGGGCAACCTTAAGAGATGAGCCAACCTCGGACTCTGAGACGGATGAGGATGTGCCTTTGGCATGGATGCATAGGGTTCCCCGAGGTGGAGGATCATCTAGGGCTGAGGAAACTGTAGAAGCTACCCGGGAAGAGGATACGGTTGTACCTAGGGCTGCCCAACCTAGGAAGAAATCTAAAACCGTCGCTCCCATGCCATTGCCTCGTAGATTCGTGAACCCTAGAGCCCATGAGGTTTATACTAAACATTACTTCTCGAGGAACATGTTGGTTGAGAGGGCTATTTTGGAGGCGAAGGTCGATCCGGGGTTCGTTAAGTTTCTTAAGGATAGGAAATGGGAAGCCTTGATGACAATCCCGACTACCCCGGTGAATAGCTCCCTAGTTAAGGAATTTTATGCAAACTGTTCGGAAACCAACTTGGGGACAAAGGTAGTCGTGGTTCGAGGGGTGGAAGTTCCATTTACACCGGAAGTGATTAATCAGAAATACAACTTGGCGGCCTTTGAGGGAAGGGATTATAAGGAGGAGATTGTGCATAGACAGAGTTTGGGACAGGATCCTTTGGAGGAGTTGAGATTGAGAGTTTTCCCGGATGTGGCCTGGACATTGAGACCGGGAGGAGACCGGAAGGAGTTGGTTACCACGACCTCGGACGGAGGACCGGAAGGTCCAAAGTGTCGATTTATTCGAGTCGGTTGTTGCCTAAGAACAACTTGACATATTTTCATATTGGTGACCTAGGCATGTTGTATGCGTTGACGTTTGGCTTGAATGTGGATGTGGGACAAGCTTTATATGACGAGATCTCTATTAACCAGAAGGTTTACACACGGAGCTTGATCGTCCCTCACCTGATCCACAGTTTGTGTCTCGATGCCGGTGTGCCTGAGTTTGGGGCCGATCATAAGCCGAAGAACCCTAGGCCTTTACAGCGAGGAAAGAGTAAGTCCTCGGGACATTCTGAGCCGGAGGCACCTCAGGAGCCTGGTTCTTCATCAGCACCGCCTCGACCCTCTTCCCTTCCTACTTTATCTCCCGCTGTCAGGCTGCGGTTAAGCATGGCAAATAGTTTCCGGGAATGGCTGGGTGATATTCGGGATACGCAGAACAACATTTTGTCGATTCTTCAATGTATCTGTGAGGGACGGCAGCCGAGGGACGACAGAACCTTCAATCCGAGCTCCGTTGATTATCTCTTTGCTGATGAGATTGAACAGGTCATTGCGGATGTTCTACACGACTCTGAGTCATCTTCAGATAAGGAGCAGCCTGACTCGGCAGATAGGACTACGGCACCACCTTCTGGACCCTCCTCTGATCCTCCGGCTGATGATTCTGCGGCACCGAGCCAACCTTGATCTTATTTGATTCTCGATTTTGGGGTTTTGTATTATTGATCTTATATGATTCGTTGTAGTTTTGCTACTGCTACTATTTATTTTCGATGGATCATGTAAGCCATAAGGCACCCGTACTTTTCTTATTTTGGTGGTTTTGTATTATTTTGGTTGTATTGGATACTTTATCTCTTGTTAATACTTGATTTTGCTATCTCTCTTCATTCTGGTATAATCCCCCGTTTTCCTCGAGATGTTTCCATGTTTGTCAAGTCGTGCAGGTATAATTTTAGCGGTTTTGTCGAGCTGCACTGTCTGGTTACGAGTTCTAAGTGTAACTATATAGGCTCCGGCCTGACTAACGTTCGAGTAACGCTTGAAATCAGCTAAGTCTTTTGTCTTTTCCTTAATTCTGCACAACATGAGGACATGTTGATCTTTAAGTGTGGGGGAGGGGAATGAATGACGTGTATCTACACATTTGCTTATATCAATGTTGAGCTAGAATTTTGAAAATTTTCCGACATTTTTGTTTTTGTTTTGTCCCGAGTGAGCAAATGCATATTATTTGTTCGTTATTTTTATAGTCATCCGAGCTATATATCATATGTTTGATAAGTTAGTTGTTTCACCTGATCTATTTTTCACGAGCCATAGTGAATGATGAGCTAATTTATAAAGTTATACCCCTTTTGGATTAGTGATTTCTGATGTTCTTATAAGTAATGTGCTTAGTGCTACGTATGTATTCTGAGATTTATGATAGTTTGTATTTAGATCCGAAGTATGTTATACTGTGAATATCTAAGGTTTGAATGTGATAAGTACCACGTAACTTAATGTCAAATGAAAAAGTTGAAAGTAAATGAAGTAATTGGGTGTGTCGAAAGCTAGTCGATGATTTGAGTGCGATAGGGTATACCACGTATGTCCTATACCACTATGATGACTAAAAGCTCACGACAGTCAGAAGAAGCTGCCTTATGATTGGAGTATGGTAGGGTATATCACGAATATCCTATTCTGCTATGACAGGGCAATAGCTCATTCTGATGTGTGTTTAAAAGTGAAGTAATTAAATCAACTTATATAAAGAATTGGTATGAAATGAATAAGAGACTGAGTTATCGTCTATCTTATCCCCAGTATAAACTGATAGATATGCTGTAGGGATTATCCTCTGAGTATTTCGGAAAGGCCCTAGATATACTCGATCATCCTTTTCGGGATATGTTACGTCTGTAGGGTACACCTTACGAGTGTCATTTATCGCTAGTCTACGAGGGGGTATTAGCTAGTTTTGCTTTGAGTTTCTCAAGTTTGGATCTAGTGGAAGTTTTCTATGGCTTTGCACACACACTGGTGAACCTCTGATTTATTGATCTATGCTATATTGTCTTAGATGTCTGTTTTCGTTTCGAGCTTTAATTTTCGTTTTGGTTTGCTCGGGACGAGCAAAAGTTTAAGTGTGGGGGAGTTGTTAAGGGTGAATTTATACGATTTATAACGTTATATTTTATGATAATTTCCCCCGTATTTTTATGAATTTGCATAAGAAACGATTGTTTAATGGAAATATTGAGCAAATGATGTTTTAAATAAGTTGTTCGCAATATTGGTTGATTTTGGTGCTTTTAATATGATTTTATGATTATTTGGACATTATTACATTTTGTGATGTTTTTATGTGTTATAGATACATGTTTGAGGCTCAGGAGATGATCAAAAGTTGATTAAGTTCGAGTTAATTGATGATAAAAGAGATAATGAAGGAATGACTTAGAGAAAAAAGAGATGAAGATCAAGAAATCAGAATTCGATCAAGTCGGATGAGCGTCCAGGTCCCGTCCAGAGTGGACGGGCGTTTGATAGAGCATACGGGTGTCCTGAGGAGCGATTTTGATACAGAGAGTTTGGACGCCGTCTGAACGGGCGTCTGAAGCAGTCTAGGGTTATCTGGACGGGCGTTCACGAGAGCGGACGAGCGTCCGTCGGCCGACTTAATGAAACCGACTTCAAAATCTATTTATAGCGGTTGTTTTCTCCACCTAAAGGATACCATACACTCATTATTCAAAACCCTAAACCTAGGGGCGGCTTTAGGCTGCGTTTTTCTCTCTTTTATTCCAGTTTTTATGCACTTTAGATTTAGATTAAACTAGTTACTTTTTATGCACTGTTTCTGCGAATTTGAGTTGCTGAGGATGTTCAGAAGCTAAAAGCTTCATCAAACGAGTATTGTGAAGCCATCCAACAATTGTTGATTTCGTTTTCATCGATTATACTGTGATTTTTTATTAAAGGTTGTTTCTTATTCATGTTTATTATGTTTTAATTGCTTTTACATCGGAAGATATGCATGTGTTGATTGTTTATTGTTGATGGAAATCTTAATAAACCTTAGATCACCATGAATAAGAATAGTAATTTGAATCTATCATAACGGAAGTTAATAGGTTTAATTGCTAGATTATAAACGTAAAGTTTACACCTTTGGTTAGAAAACGCGTTAATCTTGCATTGGAAGATAATAGATTAATAGATGAACTTTCTAAGGAATTAGGGTTCATGTTTAGATAAGGTGAATCACAACCTAGATAAAAACCACAACATAATCGAGATAGGAAATCAATGCTTGTTGGATAGGTGGATCAATCCTCGTTTGCTCGTTATACACTTGATTTAAATCCTTAAAACTTGAATTTGTTTAGTTAGTTTACTTTTATTTGCATCTTAGATTAGTTTAGTTTAAATAGGTTCGCAACCCGTATTCTTCCTAGCTTTGGATTATATCCTCTGTCTAGTTTTATTTTCTGTTTTGTTTTATTCGCTGTTTAGATTAATTTCGTGACATAGTTTAGGTTAGACAAAAACTAGAATCACAATTGTTTAGTTCCCCGTAAGATCGACCCGGCATTAACCACTATTACTACGATCCTTATACTTGAGGTTAACCGGATTATTACTTGTTTGCTTTGTTAGATAAATCCGTGACACTTTTTGCGAAAAATAGAATATTATGATTTACGGATTAAAGTATTTTATATGTATATATATCTGTGTGTGTATTTGGGAAAAATCTGATTTTAAGTAAAAAGGGCAATTAAGGAAAATAAGGGATTAGGTTAATTATTGGGATTTTTCCTATTTAAGGAAAAATAAATCCCATTAGTTTTCCCTAACCTTTTGAAATAGAATTTCCTTCGTCCAATATCCCCCTTCTGCGTGTGAGAGTTGAAAAGAAGGGTTGAGAGATTTCTTCCGTTTTCTAAGTCGAATCGCAACGGTCTTCATATCAGAGTGGAGCAGCAGAATCGTCGTGAAGAGAGCGTCGATTCAACACCCGAAAGTTAGGACTTTGTCAAGGTTTGGTGGGAATAGCTTGCTAAAAGGTAAGAGGCTCTTCCTATAAATTAATTATGGTTTAGAGAGTTAGATCGTGTTTTTGATTCGTTTAGTAAGAGGGTTTTTGAATTGATTAATTTTGATTATGTTTTTATGCTGTGTAATGACGATACGGGATTCCACCCCTCCACGTATTATCTATCGGTTGGTCCTCACGCTATGAATAAGTGTCAAGGTACGCGTGTCGAGACACGAAGTAGTGTACGACGATCGACATGCGAGCAGTGTAGGTCGATGGTCTAGAGTCGGTCTAGCGCAAGTCGATTAGGTCGACCTCGAGGACAGAGTCCACACCAACTACTAAGGCACATTATCAGTATGATAACTTGGGCAAGGGGCAAGGCCCATTAAGGGTAAATTCGACAATAGCATAGACCAACCTAATATTAGGGTTAGGGCATGCATTATCATTATAAATACGACGATCCAGGAACTACGTTAGGCTTGATTCCTGGACATTGACAGGATACGTAGGCAATCTAAGATAAGCTCTTAGACTCAGCCGCAAATAACACAAACAACCACCACGTTTATAGTGCATTAGGGTCTTGGACATTCAACACTAGATACATATAAGCCCGGAGTAATTAGGTGACATAATTTGTCATCGTCATTGGTGGTAGAAGGAGGGTCTTCTACTGTTGAACACACCAGGATCACGATGCCTCATAAGGATAAAACTGCCAGGAAAGCTAACTCCAAGGCCACAGATCAACAAGGTTCGCAACTCCATGAACAAGTGGATCTGGATCCACAAGGAACAAAGGATCCGGCAATGGGTCCTATCCATGAGGATCCCCAAACGAAGACGCAAGGTCTCACTGTGGAACACCAAGTTATTGTGGATCAACTAGCAGGGACTGATCGCGAATTAATGTCATGGATTATAGCAGAGGCGTTCATGGCACAGCAGTAAGCAGACGGCGGTAAGAAAGATGCTGTAGAAAAGCCCAAGCGAGCTCATGGGGATGGAGTCAGTGCGTCTTCTAGCTCCGTGGAGAGAAAGAGACGTGAGATCCAACAGAAACATCAAAGGATGGATGAGGACAGCGTTAGGCAAGACCTGGATGTTATTCTGGGAAAAATCTGGTCTCGCTGTGGTTGGAATCACCTTTCACGAAGGAGATTGAAGAGTTTCCAAAACCCTAGGGGTTTAAAATACCAAAGATAGAACCCTATGATGGCACCACTGACCCCGAGGATCATCTACATAGGTATCTATCTCAGATGAGGTTGGACGGCGCACCCGTTGTGATGCGATGTCGGGATTTCGAGACGCTGCTCGTTGGTCGAGCCAGAGAATGGTTCACTAAGCTACAACCCGGGTCAATCTCTAGTTTTACCATGTTAGCTCACAAGTTTCGAGATGCGTTTATTGTAAACAAGAAATTTCACTTAAGCGATATACACCTCATGAATATGAAGCAACAAAAAGATGAAACAGTGCTAGAATATCTGAAGAGGTTCAATATCGAGGCCATGCAAGTCAAGGACGTAGATGACTGACTTCTGATCACGTCGTTTGTGGGAGGGCTGCATAATACAAAGTTGTATATGAAGTTGAGTAGGGATGTCCCTCGTACCATGGACGAGTGTATTAATGTGGTGCACAGATTCTGTCAAGGGGAAGAGGCAGTGCGTAGACACACCCAATCCGACTGGATGGATTCGAAAAAGGACAATCGAGGTCCGAATAAGAATCATTCCAAAAGACAGAACACCGAGAGCAAGCCGACAGTCTGGGACCGCATTACAGCGCCTATCTCAGACCGTCTGGGAAAGAAAGGAGCTCTGCACGATAAAGATCTCATCCCACTCAATCGGTCGCTTGGAGAAGTTTTGGCCATTATGATCTCGAAGGGCATAGCAAAGAAATCGAGTCCACTAAAAAAACCTCGAGAAAAGAGAAATCCCAGAAAATATTGCGATTTTCATGGGGATATAGGTCACGAAACGCAGGAATGCTCTGACGTGAAGAGAGACATCGACGCATGTATTCAAGAAGGCAAGCTAGATGAGGTGGTTGACAGATCTCAGTGCAACGAGCCCAAGGGGCGCAGAGAATACAAGAGGAAGAATTTTGATCAAGGTCGAGATCAAGGTCGTGACACTCAGAGGCGTAGGGATCGATCACCACGTCGGGATCGATCTCCAGGTCGAGAAAAAGACAACAGGGGCGACCACGATCGAGATAGGTACGACGATAATCGACCTAACAATTACGTCAATACGATCTTTGGGCCAGCTGAGAGTGAGAAAGACCGAGCCAGTCGAGAGCCAACTGACAGCTCGAGGGAAAATAAGAGACTGAGATTTACAACGAAAGTCGGGTATGGACCCAAAGATGACATTCCTAAGTCTCGGAGTCATAATGAGGGGTTGGTAATTGAAGCGGTGATTAGCCGAGCTCGGGTATCGAGAGTCTGCATCGATAATGGTAGCGAGGTAAACATCTTGTATTACTCGGCTTTTCAGGCGATGAAACTGAAATATAAGGACATAGTGTTAGGAAATCACTAGTTTAACGCAACGGAATTTAAAATTTGATTTCCTTTTCTAGATCGTTCTTCGTTTAATGCAATAAACACGTTAAGTAGTTTGACGGTTATACCTTGATGATCTACTAGATCGTCGCTTTGACCGTCAACGGAGAGTAGTTCAATGCGCAAGCCGTCCACGCGTCCGGCCTCTATCGCTAATCCACACGAACCCCTCGCCGGAATCCTTCTTGGATTGCTACCAGAAAAACTCCGGCTGCTAGACCGGACCTTTTCTTCCCTCACAAACTCACTATGGAGAGCTCTCTATTTTACACAAGAATTATGAATTCTTGCAATTGTGTTGTACAAAGGATCTTGACACCCACTTCCCTTTTATAGAGGAGGTGGCGCCCCAATAGTAGTGTGGAGGAGAAGAAAACCTTTTTCTAATAAAATAAGGAAAATCAACTAGATTGATTTATCTCTTTAATTATAATTTATTTTGTCAATATCATATATTGATTATAATTATCTTATTACCATAAATCTATTTTTCAAAATCAATTAATATCTTATATTAATATCATGACAATCTTTATTAATTAAAGTGCACAATCCAAGTGTATCTTATACACACAAAAGTGGTGCCCCATTAGTCAACAAATTGACTTCCGGAATATTCTTTAATTAATCTAATTTGTATATAAATAATATCTTGTATTTTATTTATTCATAATAAATAAATACCACCATATTAATTTACCACTATAACTTTTATAGTCTAGAGATAAACTTTCCTTATTTTGTTATCAACTATAACCGCATTTTAATCCGACTCGATGTTCATATGTGTGTGACCCGATAGGCTTCCGAATATGTTGGCCGTAGACACAAAGTGCAATTTACTAAAATGCCCTTCATACCTAACGATCACGGGATAGCGTCTAGCAACACACCGTGACCCCCAATTATCGGAAGAGTCAAAAGCAATGGCTACTACCTTTCATGTGAAGCGCTTACCGTGTAACTTACAATCCTATCGCTATAATAATATCCATACGATCGTATCTCGAGTGTCAATACATTGACGATCGTATCTTATAATCCGGATATCATGCTCCCTCGGAATAACACATTTACTCCCACTTTGCAAAGATTCTCGAGAGCTAGACATTCCTTATAAGAAGGCCATTTCGGATATTCAATCCCAATCATAGGATACGCGATTCCCGGACGACCAATCATGTATACTCCGCATGCTTCAATATCATACCCAATCACTACCGCATGATCGCCCCGTGGTTAGGAGAAATCTCAATAGTGTCAAAGCATGACAATCCACACCGTGATGCCATGAAGACTCCGGTCAAAAGGATAATTACACAACCGCCACATAGTGTGACACTTAATGTAAGTGGGTCAGTCTAACGTACGCATTCTCTAATACACGTCCACGTACAGTCCAAGTGTCTCTACACTTCGATAGACGAGATCTATCCCTACCTTCTAAAAGATAGAAGACATCCAATACGTGCTAGTCTTATTATACTATCAATGTCCCATTTGATAATATATAAGACTAGAGACATTTAAGTACCAACCTTGTTATAGTGATTAGAGATCTCATCAACCATAATCACTATCATGGTTTCTCTATCACAGATTGATACTAGGGACGTTACTATATATGTATACAACAAATAATATGAAGACAAACAATATATAATAACATAAGTGCTTTTATTAATCATAATAAAGTTATTACATGAACTAAATAGACTGTAAATGACCCGACCCGGTCGGATCCGGTCCAACCCGATTGGGTTTAGGACACCTTTCCAACAATCTCCCACTTGGCCTAAAGCCAATCACCCATATGCCTAAGCCCGTGCAAGTGAACATGTTTCTCATGCTTAGCTTGAGACAATGCCTTGGTTAACGGATCGCCTATGTTATCATCCGTGTGGACTTTTTCGTATCTTTACATCTCCTCTATCTACTATCTCTCTAATCAAGTGATAGCGCCGTAGCACATGTTTGGACTTCGATGAGACCTTGGCTCCTTTGATCGAGATATCGCTCCATTATTATCACAAGATGAGGCACCGGACCTTCAATGGAGGGAACCACACCAAGTTCGTAATGAACTTCTTCATCCAAATCGCTTCCTTTGCCGCCTCCGAGGTCGCTATGTATTCGGCTTCCGTTGTTGAGTCCGTAGTAGTCTCCGCTTGGAACTCTTCCACCACCGCTCCGCCGTTAAGCGTAAAAACAAATCCAGATTGTGACTTAAAGTCATCCTTGTCGGTTGGAACCGGCATCCGTGTAACCTCGTAATACTAAATCATCATTCCCGAAAACCGGGAACATATCCCTAGTACGTCTCAAGTACTTAAGGATATTCTTGACAAGAATCTAGTGACCATCACCGGATTGACCGGTACCTACTAGTCATACTAAGAGGGTACGAGACATCTGGTCTTGTGCATAACAAGGCATACATGATAGACCCGATTGCCGAAGCATAAGGGACTTTACTCATTTGTGCCCTTTCCTCCTCTCGTCTTAGGACTCATTCCCTTCGACATGTGTAGACCCCATGTGACATGGGCGGCAATCCTTTCTTGGGATCGCTCCATGCTGAATCTCTTCAGCATTTTGTCTATTGTAGGTGGATTGCGACGGACCAAGCAACCTCTTAGATCTATCTCTATAGATCTTTATTCCTAGAATATAGGCTGCCTCACCCAAGTCCTTCATTGAGAAGTTCTTGGATAACCAAGCTTTGACTGATTGTAACATAGGCACATCATTCCCTATGAGCAATATGTCATCCACATAAAGCACTAGGAACACAATGGCACTCCCACTAACCTTCTTGTAAACACAGGGCTCATCTTCGTTCTTGATGAAATCAAACTATTTGATAATCTCATCAAAGCGAAGATTCCAACTCCGAGAAGCTTGCTTTAATCCATAAATGGATCTTTGCAGTTTACACACCATCCTGGCGTCATTGGTTGTGAAACCCTCGAAAGCCGTGTCATATACACTTCCTCGACAGTTCCCGTTAAGGAAAGCTGTTTTCACATCCATCTGCCAGATTTCGTAATCATGGTATGCTGCAATAGCGAGCAAAATTCTAATGGATTTTAACATGGCAATAGGCGAGAAGGTTTCATCATAGTCAACTCCTTGTCTTTGCTTATAACCTTTTGCCACTAACCTAGCCTTGTAGGTAGTCACGTTACCGTCCATGTCGGTCTTTCTCTTAAAGACCCATTTACACCCTATGGGAACTATTCCCTCAGGCGGATCAACTAAGTTCCAAACTTGGTTGTCCTTCATTGATTCCATTTCAGAATTCATGGCTTCTAGCCATTTCTCTTTGTCATGCCTTAATAGCACTTCCTCATAAGTTCTAGGGTCCTCATCTTCCATGAGATACACGCCAGTGTACCTCTCGGTTTCACGGCGTTCCCTCGTGGATCTTCGAGGTGCTATTGTGTCTACGGTAGAGGGTGGCGCCACATTTGTATGTGGTGTCTCCTCTACTTCCATCAACGGACTGTTATCCGTAAGTGGTTCTCGAATTTCTTCAAGATCAATCTTACTCCCACTGACCCTATCCAGAATAAACTCTTTCTCCAGAAAGTGGCCAGTCCTGGCAACAAACACCTTTTGTTCCTCAGGATGGTAAAATTGGTATCCTCTAGTTTCTCTAGGATATCCCACAAACAGACATTTGTCGGGTCTGGCCTCTAATTTGTCAGGCATCATCCGCTTCACATAAGTTAGACAACCCCAAGGTTTAAGATATGCCAGATTTGGTTTCTTCTTTGCCCATACCTCGTATGGTGTAGAATCAACCGTCTTTGATGGAACTCGGTTCAGTGTGTAGGATGCGGTTTCTAGAGCATACCCCCAAAATGATTTTGGGAGAACTGCATAGCTCATCATGGATCGCACCATGTCTAACAGGGTGCGGTTCCTCCTCTCAGATACACCATTCATCTGTGGCGTCCCGGGGGGGTCCATTCAGGCAGAATCCCATTCTCCTTCAAATAATCTTGAAACTCTCCGTCTAGGTATTCTCCACCTCGATCGGATCGAAGTGTTTTGATTTCTTTACCCAGTTGTTTCTCCACTTCACTTCTGAATTCCTTGAACTTTTCGAAGGCTTCAGATTTAAACTTCATTAAGTATATATAACCATAGCGTGAATGGTCATCAGTGAAAGTGATAAAATAAGAGTATCCTCCTTTGGCTTGAATTGACATTGGGCCACATACATCAGTATGTATGAGCTCAAGCAATTCATTGGATCTTATCCCTTTGCCACTAAAAGGTGACTTTGTCATCTTGCCAAGTAAACAAGCTTCGCATGTGTCAAACGATTCGTAATCGAATTGATCCAACATTCCATCTTTATGGAGTTTGGAAATGCGATTCTTATTTATATGGCCAAGTCTACAATGCCATAAGTAGGATTCATTCAAGTCATTTGTTTTGGCTTTCTTGTTATTTATATTAAGTACGTCAACATTCATATCTAATATGTAGAGACCATTGCTAAGTATGCCAGTACCATAAAAGATTCCATCACGTGAAAAAGAACAACATTTATTCTCAAACGTAAAAGAAAATCCATCAACATCTAATGCAGAAATAGAAATAATACTCTTCATAAGAGCGGGGACAAAATAACAGTTATTGAGTTCTAGTACTAGCCCACTGGGCAATGAAAGAAAATAAACTCCTACGGCCGGCGCAAAGAACACTTGCTCCATTTCCAACGCGTAGGTCCACCTCTCCTTTCCTCGGATCTCTAGTTCTTCTTAGTGCCTCGCATATTCGTACAAATATGAGAACCACAACCAAGTATCTAATACCCAAAGTGGTTAGACTTAGAAGAAGTAATGTTGATCTCAATCATAAATATACCCGAAGTCGAAGCATCGAATGCTTCTTCTTGGTACTCAAGAAGCCCTTGCGAGTTTCTCCTCCAATGTCCGGTCTCACCGCAATGGAAGCAAGCATCCTTGGATTTGTCTTTCGCTATTTTAGGCGTTGGCTTAGGTGCAGCCTTTGCCTTCTTGGACTTTTTCTGGGCTTTTGGCTTGCCCTTGCTTGAAGTGACCAGCAACACTTTCTTTCCCTTCCCCACAGTGCCCTCAGCAATCTTCAACATGTTCAATAACTCCGCAAGGGAGCAATTTATTTTGTTCATGTGATAGCTCATCACAAACTGCGAGAATGAGTCAGGTAGAGATTGCAGAATCAAGTCAGTACTCAACTCTCGTTCCAACTTGTTGCCCAGCTTCCCAAGCCTCTCTATGAACCCGATCATTTTAAGCACGTGTGACCCCACAGCAGTTCCGGATGCCATCTTACGGCTAAACGGGGCCTTCGAGACCTCGTACCTCTCGGTGCGAGGCGAGAAGCGTAAAGTTCCTTCGGGTGGACCATGATAGAGTAGGCGTCCATAGACTCATGTCGTTTTCGCGGTTCGGGTGTCATAGAAGCAAGCATGATACATGTAGCATCGATCTTGTCGAACGGTGCTTGTTGTACTTCTCGACAACATCGCGGCCGAACCCTCGGCGGGCTTTTCCGGTAGGGCCTCGTCCAAGACATAGCCAATCTTCTCGTGCCTCAAAACGATTTTGAGGTTTCTTTCCCAATCGAGAAAATTAGTTTCGTCAAGCTTGTTTTCGATGATAAAACGAAGGTTCAATTTGTTCGACATTTTCTACAACAATAAATAAAGATAGAATAAGTAAAAGCTCATGTATAAAAAAACTTTAATTTGCACTAAGAAATTTATAAGGTTTTACTCCCACTAGCCAACTATTCCCTATTGGCTTTCAAGAATTTAATTAATTCTTTAGTGGATGGAATCCTATCTAGTTGACTCGATCCCCGACGTGGGCCGATCGACCGGGTCAATTTCGAAGGTGGGTACTATTTACCGATCGAATCTTATTCGATTTCCATTGGTTGACTAGTCAACTCTTTGACAATTCACATCTCTATGTGATAGCCACCCCTTGTCTCTAAAATCAGACGGTCCTGACGTGGGCCAATCACCGCAAGATTCTTAGTCGAGTCGTAACCCAAATATTCATGAGATCTCATAACGATCATATCTCGATAATGACGATATACCCGTGGTAGGTCAACTCCCGACGTGGGCCGATCAGTTGGATCCGAACAAAGGCTCTTCACCGTCATTATAATATTGGGAGACAATTTTGGCTCGATTTTTGGCGTGGGAATAATTTTAAATTAATTCACTTAATTAATTTTGTTTAATTATGGTCTCATCTACTATGTGCATATTACTACGATATCATATAAAGTAAAACATACACAACATTCCGCGCATAAAATAACCGGTATGATCATGGACTTTTCCTAGGTGCGGTTTCGAATACAACCGACGAAACCGCGGGTCACAAACTAAGGGTATCCGCAACCGCCAATAGGATCTTTATTGCCGTACGCCAATGGGTTCTTTATCTCTCCTTGGTCTTGAACTTCTTGCTCCATTCTTGTTACATAATAAATAATTACACCCGCCGCACACGGGGGGGAGCTCAGGGAATGGGATAAATGCAAAAAGTAAACTAGGTCACGTTCTTCATAACGGCCTAAGACAATTTTTCAAAAACCAACATAAAGAAAACATTCCCATCTATCCTATTGGTCGAGTCCATGATCAATCGGGGTCCATATAATCACATTATATCTACACATCTAATCCATATAATTTTATCTTATGAAAAAGATTAAATTCTAATTTTAACTACTACTACTCATGCGTCTTTATTTTATCACGTCAAATAATTAAATAACTTTTAATTAATTATATGACTTAATCGAAAATTAAAATTAACATTTTTTAAATCGATTTCAATTTTAATTAAATTTGAACTATTCAAAACATAAAATTAAAATTATAAAGTCTCCTATTTGTTTCCTTTCCAAAACTATATTTAGCTTAGGCCTGGCCACTTTCCAAAATCAAAATTTTGGAAGTGGCCTAGGCCTAGGCCTTTTACAAATCAAATATTTGAAAAGGGCCTAGGCCTATTCCAAATCAAATATTTGGAAAGGCCAAATTATTTTAGTCTAGGCACGGCCACTTTCCAAAATCAAAATTTTGGAAGTGGCCTAGCCTAGGCCTTTACAAATCAAATATTTGAAAAAGGGCCTAGGCCTATTCCAAATCAAAATTTGGAAAGGCCAAATAATTTTGGTTTAGGCCTGGCCACTTTCCAAAATCAAAATTTTGGAAGTGGCCTAGGCCTAGGCCTTTTACAAATCAAATATTTGAAAAGGGCCTAGGCCTATTCCAAATCAAAATTTGGAAAGGCCAACATGCCATATGGTTTCCCAATGGTCCAAACTATTTGAACCATTGGTTGGCCATATGACACAACTAAACAAACGAGATATCTATGCACAATAAAATATCACAAAACGAAAAGGGTTGATCTCCCCTATTGGAAGAGGAGAGCCGACGGACGGCAACCCTAGGGTTACCGCCGCCGCCGCAGAGGGAGGGGGGCGCCGCCAGTCGGCCGACCCCCCAATGAACCCTATTTTTTTTTTTTTAACGTTTCGTGATTTAAATCTTGCATCTATTGATTAAATACTACGCAATTAAAATAAGCTTATTGCTTAAGCACGAAGTCCGTCTCGATACCTTTGTTAGGAAATCACTAGTTTAACGCGGCGGAATTTAAAATTTGATTTCCTTTTCTAGATCGTTCTTCGTTTAATGCAATAAACACGTTAAGTAGTTTGACGGTTATACCTTGATGATCTACTAGATCGTCGCTTTGACCGTCAACGGAGAGTAGTTCAATGCGCAAGCCGTCCACGCGTCCGGCCTCTATCGCTAATCCACACGAACCCCTCGCCGGAATCCTCCTTGGATTGCTACGAGAAAAACTCCGGTCGCTAGACCGGACCTTTTCTTCCCTCACAAACTCACTATGGAGAGCTCTCTATTTTACACAAGAATTATGAATTCTTGCAATTGTGTTGTACAAAGGAGCTTGACACCCACTTCCCTTTTATAGAAGAGGTGGCGCCCCAATAGTAGTGTGGAGGAGAAGAAAACCTTTTTCTAATAAAATAAGGAAAATCAACTAGATTGATTTATCTCTTTAATTATAATTTATTTTGTCAATATCATATATTGATTATAATTATCTTATTACCATAAATCTATTTTTCAAAATCAATTAATATCTTATATTAATATCATGGCAATCTTTATTAATTAAAGTGCACAATCCAAGTGTATCTTATACACACAAAAGTGGCACCCCATTAGTCAACAAATTGACTTCCGGAATATTCTTTAATTAATCTAATTTGTATATAATTAATATCTTGTATTTTATTTATTCATAATAAATAAATACCACCATATTAATTTACCACTATAACCTTTATAGTCTAGAGATAAACTTTCCTTATTTGGTTATCAACTATAACCGCATTTTAATCCGACTCGATGTTCATATGTGTGTGACCCGATAGGCTTCCGAATATGTTGGCCGTAGACACAAAGTGCAATTTACTAAAATGCCCTTCATACCTAACGATCACGGGATAGCGTCTAGCAACACACCGTGACCCCCAATTATCGGAAGAGTCAAAAGCAATGACTACTACCTTTCATGTGAAGCAGTTACCGTGTAACTTACAATCCTATCGCTATAATAATATCCATACGATCGTATCTCGAGTGTCAATACATTGACGATCGTATCTTATAATCCGGATATCATGCTCCCTCGGAATAACACATTTACTCCCACTTTGCAAAGATTCTCGAGAGCTAGACATTCCTTATAAGAAGGCCATTTCGGATATTCAATCCCAATCATAGGATACGCGATTCCCGGACGACCAATCATGTATACTCCGCATGCTTCAATATCATACCCAATCACTACCGCATGATCGCCCCGTGGTTAGGAGAAATCTCAATAGTGTCAAAGCATGACAATCCACACCGTGATGCCATGAAGACTCCGGTCAAAAGGATAATTACACAACCGCCACATAGTGTGACACTTAATGTAAGTGGGTCGATCTAACGTACGCATTCTCTAATACACATCCACGTACGGTCCAAGTGTCTCTACACTTCGATAGACGAGATCTATCCCTACCTTCTAAAAGATAGAAGACATCCAATACGTGCTAGTCGATTATACTATCAATGTCCCATTTGATAATATATAAGACTAGAGACATTTAAGTACCAACCTTGTTATAGTGATTAGAGATCTCATCAACCATAATCACTATCATGGTTTCTCTATCACAGATTGATACTAGGGACGTTACTATATATGTATACAACAAATAATATGAAGACAAACAATATATAATAACATAAGTGCTTTTATTAATCATAATAAAGTTATTACATGAACTAAATAGACTGTAAATGACCCGACCTGGTCGGATCCGGTCCAACCCGATTGGGTTTAGGACACCTTTCCAACACATAGCTCCTCTAGCATCTCCTTTGTTTGGGTTCACAGGACAGGCGGTCCATCCCATGGGATCGATAAAGTTGCTAACGACAGTCGGGGATGGCGAAAAAGGAAGGACCCTTGAATTAAACTATGTGGTAGTTAAGGCTCCTTCGGCATACAATGTCATCTTGGGACGATCTGCTCTCTTCGACTTGTGCGCCATCATCTCCACTTTCCACAACAATATGAAGTTTCCTACCAAGAACGGCTCTCATGAAGTAAGAGGAGATGTTGATGCCGCACGGAGCTGCAACTCCATTGTCATGGACGAGAAAATGGCCGTACAACAAGTCCTGGTCGAGGAGCTGATTCCGGAAGAAGAAGAGGAGAAGAGTTGGATCTCAGTTGATCCAGTCGAAAATGTTCGACTATGGGAAGATGAAGATGATCATTGTGTGCAAGTCGGGATCTGGATCCCGGCCAAAGAAAAACAATCACTGGTCGAGCTGCTAATCGAGTTCAGCGATGTTTTTGCTTGGAGGGCTGATGACATGCCGGGACTATCCATGGATATAGTGGTCCATAAACTCGAGATTGATCAAGCCAAGACGCCAGTTAGACAGAAAAAGAGGAACTTTGTGCATGATCAAGTTGAAGCCATAGAGAAAGAAGTCGGGAAGCTATTAACCGCAAGGATAGTAAGAGAAGTGTTCTATCCCGAATGGCTAGCCAACCCGGTGCCAGTCAAAAAACCTGACGGCTGCTGGCGTATGTGCGTGGACTTCACCGAACTTAATAAAGCATGTCCCAAGGACTCATATCCCTTGCCAAATATCGACAGGTTAGTAGACTCTACTATCGACTTCGAAGTGTTTGGATTTTTAGATGCATACAAGGGATATCATCAGATCCTAATCGATCCTCGAGATACGGAGAAAACGGCTTTCATTACGGAATTCGGCATTTTCTGCTATGTAACCATGCTGTTCGGGTTGAAAAATGCCGGGGCTACATATCAGAGAGCAGTCAACAAAATTTTTGCCAAACAGATTGGTAGGTGTATGGAAGTGTACGTAGATGACTTACTCATCAAGAGTCGATCAATGAAGCAATATTTAGAAGATGCTCGAGAAGTATTCGAAGTGTTGAGGGACACGAAGATGAGGTTAAATCCAAAGAAGTACACCTTTGGGGTCAGGTCGGGGAAATTTTTGGGATATATGATCTCGAAGGACAGGATTCGAGTGAACCCGGACAAGATCGACACGTTAAAAAACATGCATGCACCTCGAAACATAAAGGAAGTACAGAGGCTTACCGGTCGAATGGCAGCCCTCAACAGGTTTTTATCGAGATTTGCGCAGCGCGCACTTCCATTTTTTAAGATTCTCCGCAAGGCCAGTCCTTTTCACTGGTGTGAAGAATGTCAGACAGCCTTCGAGGATTTGAAAGCCTATTTATAAGAATTGCCCACTCTCACTTCACCTCGAGAAGGAGAGAAATTGTTGGTTTATTTGGCAGTATGTGAAGAAGCAGTGTGTGCGGTTCTAATTCGGGAAGGGGTCCACGGCCAAGTGCCAATCTATTTTGTTAGTAAAGCATTGCATGGGCCCGAGATCCGATACTCACCAGTAGAGAAGTTGGCGTTATGTCTAGTACACGCCTCGAGAAAACTGAGGCCGTATTTCCAAGCCCATCCCATCACGGTGGTTACTGACCAATCACTGAAGCAGATCTTGGCAAGGCCTGACACCTCGGGTCGGTTAGCAAAATAGGTAGTGGAAATGGCTCAGTATGATATCGAGTTCGTTCCTCGAACTGCGGTTAAGGCCCAGGCCCTGGCAGATTTCTTAGCTGAAGGAATTCCATCCAACTCGAGCAAGAGAGGCAAAGTACAAAAGAACAGTGGACTCTCCAAGTCGATGGGGTGTCAAGTAAATAGGGGGCAGGAGCCGGAATCCTGCTAATCAGCCCAAAAGGTAAAGAATTCCCATACGCCCTTCGGTTCGACTTCAAAGCAACAAACAATGAGGCTGAATATGAAGCTATGATCACAGGTCTGAAACTTGCTTTGAGATTATGAGTCGATAATCTGTTGGTATACAGCGACTCGCAGTTGGTGGTAAATCATATCAGGGGGGAGTATGAAGCCAAGGAAGAAACCATGAAGAGCTACTTAACAGTGGTACAAGGCCTTATACCTAAGTTCAAATTGGTTCAGATCGAGCAGGTCCCCCGAAGTCAAAACAAGAGAGCGGATGCGTTGTCTAAGCTAGCTCCGATCTTAGACACGAAAAAGACAACATCGAGGAGGGAAGAGAGATCACTTCAGCTCGGATGGCTAGATACAAGCAAAAGATTTCACAGTACTATAACTCAAGGGTCAAGTATAAATATTTTAAAGTTGGGAACTTAGTCCTCAGAAAGAATGAAGCGAGTCGACAAGAACCAACTGGAAAATTGGAACTGAATTGGGAAGGCCCGTACCAGATTCTGAAGGTTCACCCCAAAGGGTCCTACCAACTTGGACGAGCTGATGGAACCACGGTTCCTCGACAGTGGCACGCCAACAACTTGAGGAAGTATTTACGTTTAAGCTAAGCTTTATATCGATTAATTTCTGTCTTTACATTTTTATGCCTTGTAATAAGTCCATGTGACAATTTCATAAATATTCTAATAAACATGTCTTTCCTTGAGATGCTTTTGTGTTTGTTAGGATTTACAGCCTTAACATTGCAAGTCTAACACGATACAAAATGTCAAAGGCAACACAGTCGACAACGAGAAGGGAAAGTCCGCAAGTCGGATCCCTCAATATAGCCCAAAGCAAAATGAGCCTACAAGGCAAAAAATGCTAAGGCAAAAAATTCGACCAGCCTAAAAGCAAAACGAGCCTAACGGGCAAAAAATGCTAAGGCAGAGGGACGGTTCGCAAAGTCGGACCACACGTCCAGAGAACGATACATCTATGGCAGAACTAGTCCGTGTGACAAAAACTGCTAAGGTGATCAAGTCGATCTCAAACAAAATAAACTAGCAAGTGCAATAAGAACCAAAGGTTCATAATACACTTGAGGGGCAACACGACGTCGATAAAGCAAAATGGAAAACAGAGCCAAAGGATCGACAAGAGAAGAGCTAAAAGACATCAAAACGTGAAAGATAGACAACAACAAAGAAAAGGAAATAAAATACTGCAAAGTCGAAGCAAATTTGAAGCAAAATTAATATAAAATAAGGCCAGGTCGAAAAGACCAGCCATGACACGGCAAAGTATGTTATTACAGATCAAAAGAACCAAGTTCAGAAGGTCGAATAAAAGTTTAAAAAGAATTGAAATTAAGAAGAAGCATCATGGGTTGGCTCGACGTTAGCAGAGGTCGACTCAATAACAGCGGCGGAAGTCGGAGCACCATACGTTTGGGTTAAAGATTCATCTTGTTGGAACTCCTCACTATACTGGTCGTACAACGCCTCCGACTCAGTATTATAGAACTGCGGTGTTGCGAGAGTCGATACGTCGAATCCCGGATAAGCTTGTCCGCCGCCAGAGTAAAGCCGCCCATCATAGCCGCGCGCATCAACATTGAAGCCGCCCATCATAGCCGCGCGCATCAACATTGAAGCCGCCCATCATAGCCGCGCCCATCATACTCTAGGACCGCAGCTGCCTTGGCCGTCTCGATCTATGCAGGAACTTGGTCTAGCTCGGCCCTCAAGGCATCTCTCTTTTTCTCCAGATCGACCCTCAGGGTATCCCTCTCCTGTCGGGCCAGTGCTGCGTCGGCCAGTGAAGCCTTGTGCTCCCACTGCACTTTCTTGAAGTCCACGGCCAGATCGGCTAACCTTTTACCCTGGTCCTGCCGCTCGTTTTGTGCTTGGGTCAAGTCATCGGCGGTAGCTGTCAGTGCGTCCTGCAGCTTCTTGACCTCGACATTCGCCTCGCACGTAAGAGTCTCAAATTGAGACTCTAGACCGGCTATGACAGCGCTCTTCTTGACGTTATCTTCAATCAGCTTGCGGATCTGCCTTCTCAGATCCTCTTCTGACTCGACTGGCTTAGCGGATCGTCTGGCGGAAGCCTCTCTGCCAAGGAGGTTATTCCGTCGAAAGAAAAAAAAGGCGTCAAATAATAAAGACAAGGCACATTCCTCGAGAGAAATCATCAAAAATGAAAAAAAAAAAAAATACAATTGACTTACGATGCGGCTTGACTTCCGAAGCGTAGAAGATAGAGCTTTGTCCTCCATGGTCGCGCAATCGTCAGCAACCAGGTTCATATCGACCTCGGCCTCGGTAGAGGCCTCACCAACCTTGGCCATCTTGGCCCTTCTCTGTTGATCCTTCACCAGTTCGGGAAGTGTTGGCCTTTTCTTGGGTTGCGCCGTCGTTTCCTCGACGCGCCCTCCGACTTGTGGAGTTATGTCGACCAGATCCTCTTCGTCCTCGTCCTACAGCGAACCATGGCGGACTAGTAAGCCGCTGGTGGCTGAAAGTCGGGTGGGTGAACGAGCTGGAGCTGTCGACTCGACACCAGCAGGAGTTCTCTCGGGCTGAGCAGGACTCCTTTCTCCGGCAGTGGAAGGGGCCCTGGCCTCGGAAACTTGTGCAGGAGGGGCCGGTTGAGCTCCGAGAGGCGGAGCAGCCCCACCCATCGACGGGGGGATGTGTTTCGGGTCGGTGATAAGAGAGAACTTTCCCACTGCGAATGAAGAAGATAAAGTTAGTATTAACAAAAATATCAAGTTACAGACTTCAAAAAAGAGAAACATATACAATAAACAGAGAAATATCCTACGGTTCTCCTGGTCGAGGGCATGAAGATTCCCGTAGGGTATCGGTCCTGCCTCTTCCAGATGTGTCAGACCGTAAAGAAGGCTCAGATCTCGGGTGGCCACCTCAAAGCCAAAGCCGTCCATCGTACGGGCCTCGTGAGGGAATGGAACCTTCTCCAGTTTATCGTTTCTTTTCCCCCTTGACCTCCACTGTCCAATGTAGGGGTTGTCCAAGCCATGGCGGAGAAAGTAGAATCGAGGCTTCCAGTCCCCGTGTGATGAAGGTCCTTTGGACACAAACTCGTGTCGATTCATCCTTCACTGGAATGTGTACCACATCTTGTCCGGCATGCCTGCCATCTTATAGTAGTATCGAAAGAGGGGAATCGAGAAGCATACCCCGGCCAATCGACATGCTATCACGAACCCCATCAAAATCCTAATGGCATTGGGACCTAATTGGGATACACTTATCTCGTAATGATGTAGGACGGCTATGACGGCCGGACATAGTGGAAATCTCAATCCACTAGAAAGCTGGGCCTCGTAGACCGAGCAAAACCCTCCGGAGGCTCATCGGTGTATTGGTGTTGGCCGGAATGTAGTTGGATTTCAAATTGGGGGCTGGTAAGGCAAAAATTTTGCCGGATTTTAACAATGTCATCAGAGGAAATGGTGGAAAGACAACCCTGAGGACCCTTCCCATCCATCCTAGTCACTAATTTCTTCGGTTCCCTAAGAATACCTTTGGGGTCGTCTGAAACTGACTGGGGAAGATGATCAGAGGCAGTGTCCAGCGGAGTTTGGGTGTGAGAAGGTGATTCGCTACTCCTATCAGACTCAGTAGCACTTCTAGACATGAATATTCAGGGGAAAGAAGAAGAAGAGGTAAAAATAAGAAGGATGCTTACTTTGATAGTTGGAGAATATGCAGCAGAAAGGATGAAATGCCTTTGCCCCGGTTCTTTCCTCTCCCATTTATGCTTGCCAAAATCTTCAAATGATGTGAAAGGACGTGATTGAGGGAGTTATAAGGAGTTATAACCCCCCGCAAATCACGAGAATCAAGGCAGGACGTTACGGTTGACGGAAGACGAAGCGTTAGTGCGCCATGACGTCACGATGCAGTGCCACGATTGGCCAGGGTTACAGGTGGCAGGCGAGGCGTTAGTGCTTTTTCCCGCCCAAACGATGGTCCAACTCGAAGATGATTTCAAAATGGCAGATTTGACCTCGGACAACGGGAGTCGCTCTCTCAAGTCTGGGGGGCTTATGACGATACGGGATTCCACCCCTCCACGTGTCGTCTATCAGTTGGTCCTCACGCTATGAATAAGTGCCAAGGTACGCGTGTCGAGACATGAAGTAGTCTACGATGATCGACATTCGAGCAGTGTAGGTCGATGGTCCAGAGTCGGTCTAGCGCAAGTCGATTAGGTCGACCTCGAGGACAGAGTCCGCACCAGCTACAAAGGCCCATTATCAGTATGATAACTTGGGCAAGGGTTAAGGCCGATTAAGGGTAAATGCGACAATAGCATAGACCGACCTAATATTAGGGTTAGGGCATGCATTATCAATATAAATACGACGATCCAGGAACAACGTAAGGCTTGATTCCTGGACATTGACAGGATACGTTGGCAATCTAAGACAAGCTCTTAGACTCAGCCGCAAATAACACAAACAACCACCGCGTTTATAGTGCATTAGGGTCTTGGACATTCAACACTAGATACATATAAGCCCGGAGTAATTAAGTGACATAATTTGTCATCGTCATGTAAATTTCCAGATCGATGTGGTCGATTTGCCAAAGAAAAACAAATAACTTAATTTCTTATTGAAACACGTTGGCAGGCATAGCTTGCATTTCATTTTTATTTCTTTTCTTTTGTTTTTTTGTAGGTATTTTATTACTTATTAATTTTTTGTTGCTTCCCTGATGCTTTTTATTGAGTTATTTACTATTTGGTTAGTCATGGGTCCATACCAGAGGGTAAGTCTTCTATGGTCACTCCATTTACACCGTGAGCTTACGTGGCTCATTCTGGACCACATAGTTTGAATCTAGGCTCACTCCTCAAATATCCTCCTCATATAAGACTAACCCCATACCTGATCCCCATTGTTGTGTCAACGTCGAGGAAAAAGAAAATAATTACGTATGTGTCTTGCAAAAAAATGTTAATAAAAGAAATATGCAAAGTCACGATGTCAATTTCGATTTATTTCCGGAAATTAACAGTGTATTGTGTAGTACGTATAATATATAGTTGTGTTGTTTAATTTGTATCTTCTCTTTTTCGAAAAATATGACTATATGATTTGGTAGACAATGGATTTTGTGGCTATTGTAATTTTGATGCTTAGCTTGAATTGTAATTTTGTTAATAAGCTTAAATAGATGAAATAATGTAAACAAGCCCCGATTGAGTTCTGATGCGTTTGGTTCCGGCACCGGACGTACTCGTAAAGGGAGTTGAAGTCCAAGACCGTCGGAAAGGCATGAAAGGGCTTGTGCTTTGGTGATCTAGAGTTCACCAATGTCTGTGTAATTGCTAGGCCTTGTCCATGTCTAGAGGTCTAGGAAAGACAGTTGAGTTGTGAGGGAGCTTACTTGAAAACAACTAGGTGGCTAGTTAACAACTAATGATAATAATACATACTTGTGTAGCTAAAAGACTAAACATCATGTCATTCTTGGTAAGGCACAAGTTTAGAGCGCAATGTGTAGGCTTTCGGATAAAACAAGTAAACTTGCGGCTTTTCTAGAGGCACGGCTTTTCTAGAGGCACCGGAGGAGTAGAGGGTACTCTTGGATGGATAACTGCCCTTGAATGCGGATGTGGCCATTGAGAGAGCACCGGGAGTAGAGGGACTTCACCGAAAGCGTATACTACCGGGACTAGCCCTTGTGTTTATCACATTCTAGCTATTGGTGTGATCCACCAATAGTTTGCACCCAGATGTCTCGTGGTGGGCAACACCATGCATAGTGCCCTTGAATGCGGATGTGACAAAGATAAGGTAAGTTAGAAACAGTTAGTCACGATATGTTGATGGACATGAAGTGAACCTTAGATTGAGTCGGTCTCATAAAGATAATAATTTAACTTATAACATGTTAAGGAGCCTTAGTTAATTTGTTGCTGTGGAAATATTATCACATTCTCGGCGGGGTGCTCTTATGCCTCCGCTCGAGTAACGCTTCTCTATTTCGTGTATTATATTAGTTGTACACTTTATTTATTTGTAAAAGACATATTAATTGTGATACATATAAACTTTGTACTTACCTCAAATGCATTGTTTTTCTATGTGTTTGGGGGAGAGAAGACGAACAGGTAGGTCCGGAGTTCGAGGCAGACTTTGATGACGATGTTTGAGGACGCCGGAGTTGAAGCATTTATTTATTCTGTTTTATCTTTTACATACATTAGATACGTTGTTCTTTGTGAAACATTGAATTTCTCTTTTAGTGTTCTTTTGAAGGTTTCGTACGTTTGGTTTCGTTTGGTTTCTTCAATGTAATGAGTTACAAATCTACCCTTTAGTTATTCTTTCTATTCTTGGTTGTATGGAGAATTTTACCAAAGTCTTTTGCTTCCGTTTGCTTTATTTGATACGACGTAGTAGAGGCTTACGTGTAATATTAGATTTATTTAATATTATGCGTGCCGAACGTTTTTTTTTTCCGGATAAGGACTCGGTATCCGGGAACGGGGCGTTACACACTGCCATCTTGTTATTTATATTTCTTGGTTCTGCATAAATTTTAAAAACTGCATTTGCTTTGCAGACATGTTATGCCCTTGGGATTCAGCTTGAATATAGGATGCCGCAATATGAATATTATGAATATTTTCCTCTGTAATATACTCACAATGTCTCTCTAAGCAACATGGAAAACAAGAATTCTTGCCAAAATCTGGATGAGACACGAAGCAACATACTTGCCATTCTCTCAAAATTACATCATGCACCAAGTGTGCCGTTTCAGGAGCGACCACCTGATACTGAATTTCCTGAGGTTTGTTCTCTACATGTGATCATTTGTTGATGTCTTGTTTATGATTGTCTTGAACTTTTTCATACAAAGTTAAAAATGAATGATTAGAAATGTTAGATCTTCAACATCGAAAGGCGTTTAAACAATTTTATATTTGCTATAATCTGGTGTGAGGATTCTTGAACCGACATATGTAGTTATATTTATCTTCAGGCATATGGTGCTTTAGTCAACAACGACAATAGTAAAAAGGTGTGATCTACTAAATTTGTTCCTCACACACTAAGTTGGATCACTTGGAGCAACCAACAAACTTCTCTCTTGCATCATCAATTCAAAATAAAATTCTTGGAAGATTAATAAAAACCATTAATTATTATGGTGAAAAAGTAGATTTAACAGTGAATGTGGGCTAAATGTTAGGTAGTTTGTTAGTATGAATAGATCCAGTTGCATTTTTAATTATTTTGGGAATAATGTCATTCCAAGGTACTCCAGGCTGTTAAGATACTGAACCATTAAATGATTATTTACATGATCCCTTTTCAAGAACTACATAAGTCGTCCTACTTTTAAGGAATCTGTTGGCTTATTTTTCCATGGGTGTTTGATTTCCTTTTGATCTTTCACGGAACCCGTTGGTTTATTTTTCCTTGGGTGTTTGATTTCCTTTTGATCTTTGGGTCTCAGGCTAATGAAGATCAAGAAGATGTAGATGAATGGTGGGATGATAATTCTATTGTTAATATGAAGCCTGCTAATCGGTATAATTCCTTTTTTTTCGTTTAAACAGTTTGTTCTTTGTCTTCACATTTTACAAACAAAGCTTCCGCTGTTTCTTGCAGCAGTTCTTTGACTGGTAAAAGTTAAGATGGACTTTAGGGAGGCTGATCCAATGGATTGGTATGTTTGAAATCTTTGAGACTTGAGCTATCCCTATAGTGTAATCCATTTGCAATATTAACGGTTTATTCAAAATTTTAATTTTATCCGGTTACATAACTGTTCCACGAGCACTTGGGTAGCCTCGGTGGTCCAGGCCTTCGATACACTGTTGTAAAGACATATACTGTAGATGCTATCAAGCCAGCTCCTATTGTGCCCGCTTTTTTAATCTGGTGTACCAGAAGAAGCCACATCTGCTGATGATGCCCAATTCTTCAGCACAAATACCAAGAAACAATTGACTGAGATTGAAGATGTAATTGAAAGCAACAACACTGATCAATTAACTCCACCAGCCGTTTCAATGTCCGGCGAGGTCATTATACCAGTAACATTTTTAGCACTTGCTCTCCTAATGCTTCACCGCAAATACCTGTAACATTTTTCCATTTCAAACTGTGAATTGTGTATTCAATTTCTGTAGGAAACTAGGCTCAAACCCATATAAGAGGATGAACATCTTCCCCAAAATCTAGGGTATGAGGTGAAGGAAGTTAATCTCTTAATATGATGGGTGATACAACAGCAAGTTCCCAAAGTGGATACTTTAACACGCCCTCTCAAGTGTGGGCCTATACACTCTCAAGGCCAACAAAGAGGCCCAACGCTTGCACAATAAATGGGTGGCTCTGATACCATGTAGGAAACTAGGCTCAAACCCATATAAGAGGATGAGCATCATCACCAAAACCAAGGTTATGATGTGAGGGAAATTCATCTCTTACTATGGTGGATGATACAATAGAAAATTCCCAATGTGGGATGCTTTAACAATTCTTTGTCATGATGTATTTCATCACCCTAAAATCAAGAGTATCAATCTCTTCCAGAGCCGATCATCGCCGTGCCTTGCACGGCAAACCCCACTAGTATATATATATATATATATATATATATATATATATATATATATATATATATATATATATATATATAATGATGAGGAAATTGAAAAACGACAAATAAAGTGCTTTTCTTAGAAAATGGAGTAAGAAAAATATTCATCAATTTCATACTGTATCTGACAATTCAGTCATCCGACATCATCATTCCCTTTTACTTTGTTGTGCAATAGTGATGGAAACAAGTCATTGTTGAGAGACACATTTGATTTGTAAATTTGATTCGTTGACAACACTTGTTCATGAAAATTGAAATTGGATTTTCTCTCAGACCAACCGTTGGATCATGGTGATTTCAAGTGCCTCTGCACGCAAGACCAAGCGACGTTAGTGCAAGCGACTAAGGTCTTGCAATTACCCCCCATTTGGAATGAATGAACCGGACGGATCTTCGGTCGGAGGTCGGAATCAAAATGTTGACTTGGTCAACGGTGAATAGTTAAGGAAAATACACAGACAGGAAAATGGTAAATAATTTTTATAAATTAATTTACAATGAATTAGCCTTAACTTTCAACTACAAACATTCTTAGAATTCTTCACTGAACAACATATCAAAAGTTTTTTTTTTTTGAAAAAATTAAATATTTGAATTAAAATTGGGGATTAACAGTGAAGAAGAGGAAGAAGAAGGGTCATGAGCGGCTACGTCACGCCTACGGCCTACCCCCTTCGCCTCATGACACGTGGCGGGCAAAACCTGTAATATTATTTGGTTTTTCCACGTGTAAGACTGAGATTAAAAGTCAGATATAGAGGGCACTATACAAGTCCATCTGTCCCTCCGCAAAACTAAGTAGTAAAGAAGTTGAGAAATACTATTCATTATTTTTGTGTTTTTAACTGGATAGCCCAGATGAACGGTTGCTCTACTTGCAGGTGGGGCAGATGATGAAATATACCCTGTACACTCCCCCTGAAGCCTTAATGTTAAGTTAGTCATTAACACATGAACCTTAATGTTAAGTTAGTCATTAACCCATGACCATTAAGGTTAAGATAGACATTAATCATTACAGGTTAGAGAGATGAAAAATGGTCAAACTGTTCTAGTGCATCTGTCATATATTCATTAATCAATAATTAATTTAACACAATTATCCCTGAAAATTATCATCTGGGTATATGGGTGATTGACAGTACTCCAACACTGGCCCGGCGGCTGCAGTTATAGATTGTATAATAAAAGCCCCCCGCTTTTTAAGTTAATCATATACGCAGATCAGAGCAGGTGGGGGAGACTAATCATTGCTCGTGGAGAAGATGATGAATAGTTCATATCCTGTGAAGAAAATAATGATGAGGAAATTGAAAAACGACAAATAAAGTGCTTTTCTCAGAAAATGGAGTAAGAAAAATATTCATCAATTTCATACTGTATCTGACAATTCAGTCATCCGACATCATCATTCCCTTTTACTGTTGTGCAATAGTGATGGAAATAGTCATTGTTGAGAGACACATTTGACTGTAAATTTGACTGTTGACAACACACTGTTCATGAAAATTGAAATTGGATTTTCTCTCAGACCAACCGTTGGATCATGGTGATTTCAAGTGCCTCTGCACGCAAGACCAAGCCACGTTAGTGCAAGCGACTAAGGTCTTGCAATTACCCCCCATTTGGAATGAATGAACCGGACGGATCTTCGATCGGAGGTCGGAATCAAAATGTTGACTTGGTCAACGGTGAATAGTTAAGGAAAATACACAGACAGGAAAATGGTAAATAATTTTTATAAATTAATTTACAATGATTTAGCCTTAACTTTCAACTACAAACATTCTTAGAATTCTTCACTGAACAACATATCAAAAGTTTTTTTTTTTTTTTTTGAAAAAATTAAATATTTGAATTAAAATTGGGGATTAACAGTGAAGAAGAGGAAGAAGAAGGGTCATGAGCGGCTACGTCACGCCTACGGCCTACCCCCTTCGCCTCATGACACGTGGCGGGCAAAACCTGTAATATTATTTGGTTTTGCCACGTGTAACACTGAGATTAAAAGTCAGATATAGAGGGCACTATACAAGTCCCTCTGTCCCTCCGCAAAACTAAGTAGTAAAGAAGTTGAAAAATACTATTCATTATTTTTGCGTTTTTAACTGGATAGCCCAGATGAACGGTTGCTCTACCTGTAGGTGGGGCAGATGATGAAATATACCCTGTACACTCCCCCTGAAGCCTTAATGTTAAGTTAGTCATTAACACATGAACCTTAATGTTAAGTTAGTCATTAACCCATGACCATTAAGGTTAAGATAGACATTAATCATTACAGGTTAGAGAGATGAAAAATGGTCAAAGTGTTCTTGTGCATCTGTCATATATTCATTAATCAATAATTAATTTAACACAATTATCCCTGAAAATTATCATCTGGGTATATGGGTGATTGACAGTACTCCAACACTGGCCCGGACCACCTGTATTTTATAAAAATAAAACATTTTTTTAGGCAGAAAAGACTTTCTGAGAGGAGATTGTTAACAATTCATGACAAACTTACAATTGAAAACTCAGGTGATTGTAAGCTTTTGAATAATATAAGTCAAGGGACTAGTTTTGACCAGAGGCTTGGTCATGATATTAATTTGTATGGAATTAATATTAAGGGGAAGGTTCATCTTCAGGTGTGTGAGCCATTAACTGGTCTTCATGTTATATGGTTTTTAATTGTTGATAAAAAACCTAAAGCTACTTCATCGAAAATTTGAAGATGCGGGATGTTTTCGACATTTATCTTTGATGAACCCTCTATCGCTATGATTAAAGAGGAGATGACCGACGGATTCGGTGGTTTTAAGAAGGGGTGTTTTTTGGCTATCAAAGGAAGGATCCACTTCCGGTGGTCGAAAGAGCAATTTGTAAAAGAATATTGCAACAAAAAAATATTTGTTAAATATGGAGGTGCAACCACTGGCACTATTGATAACATTCATGAGAATGCTTTGTATTTATGTCGTTCGCCGATTCGTGAAAACTACATTAGCGTAATGATGAGAAATACGTCGAATGTATTTTTACAGTTAATAAATAATTTTTGTATATCAACCCCAATGACAAAGAAAAATCGTGAATCAAAGAAGTGTTATACAATCTATAACTGCAGCCGCTGGCCTATTGGGTTTAATATAATGGTTCTTTTATTTCTAATTGTATTACATTTCCTTGGGCCCATTCAGTGAATCTACTATTGTCCCTTTCTATTGCTATTTTATAACTCTGATCTGGGTTACACAATACAATACATGGTATACCCCCTGGTACTTTTTTTTTCAATACTTATCGTTTACAAGTAAAGTCTTTTGAGCACCTAACAATTCTTTTTTGTAAGAAAAAAATTAAAGGGTATATCGTCAACAATATTATATAGGGCGTCTACATCATAACAAGAAAAATCTATACTACCACAAAAGTAATTATGGCGGCACAAACTTCTAGCCCAAGTCGTTTTTCTGTTCTTGTTGGGCCTTCAATTATCATCGACAGGGGCGGTCCGGTTTGTTCTCCGGGTCCTGCGCAGGTGGGGGAGAAGAACGATTAGTATTTAATATATCCCTAATATGATGATAATGTTCATTAAGGTCCATTAGGGTTATTTCATGTGCCCACTCGACGTTTCCTTGAGTTGCTTGTTCCCTACAGAAGTTTGTAGGTTTTCAACGCTTACCAAGAATAAATTCTGTTCAACCCAGTCTTTTAATTCCTGGGGGATATTTAAAAAGTTTGTAAATCTTTCTAAAGCTATCAACAGTGAAGAGGCCCAATGAATTAGCATTTTCCAAAACATAAGTAATTGACCAAGGACATTCCTTGTCGTTTAAACTGGCATAAGCATTACCAAAATAGGTCATATTTAAACAACATGATACTGGGAACACGAACTCAGCCTGTTTGCAATCAGGTTCGCATAATCTGTTGTCAAAAACCCTAACCCTAACACAACCTTCAGAATTCATTGGGCACTGAGGTATGTACATCAACAGACAACTATCTATCATTACCGACAGATTCTTCATCTTGTTGAATGCCCTGTCAATAAAACTAGGGTATTTTAACTTCACAGATACAACAGAGGATCCTGACTTGATATCAGTACAATCAGTCTCGTAATCACCAGAAACGGATTCGGCTATTGGAATTTCCATACTGTTGTAGATGCTTTTCCAAGAAATTCAACAGAAAACCAATCAATCGGGAAAAAACTCAGTTTTTCTTCGTTCCGATCAATTGCTACAGTAAAAAGTCGATTTATGAATAGTAATCTAGGGTTTTATTCAAAGATGTAATGATTGTCTGAAAGACAATAGTTGCTAGAGCAGAAAGGTTAAAAAAAAGCGTTTTCACTATTGCTCAGCAGGAAAAAAGTACCGACAAGCACTATTGTACAACAGTAAAAGAAAAAGAGTTGGCCGACAATCACATACTGAGTCCACGTGTGTGGGGACAGCTGTATAACAACAAAGCCCAATCTATGGCCGACACGTGGGCAAAACCTGTAATATTATTTGGTTTTGCCACGTGAACGGACAGGATTAAAAGTCAGAAATAGAGGGCACTATAAAAGTCCCTCTGTCCCTCCGCAAAACCATTGTAAGAAAAGAGTTCAAAAACACTATTACACAATTTCTATCCCTATCTATTATTCTATCTCTAAAAAAACTAACAATGCCTCGCAGACCTGCTCAATACAGACTGCAGGGGAAATCTTTATTTTTAACATACCCACGTTGCCCCATCATCCCCCTTTTCTGCCTAGATTTTTTATTTAACTTACTACAAGACCTAGACATTTTTTATGCTAGAGTCTGTAGTGAAAATCATGCTGATGGGGAGCCTCATTTGCATTGCCTAGTACAATTAAATAAAAATTGGATACTAGGGACAATAGGTTCTTTGACATCAAAGACCCAAACGGGATACACTCATATCACCCCAACACTCAAATAGCAAAAAATGATGCGGACGTTGCAAAGATACATCGCTAAAGGGGGACATTTGAGGAAAGGGGGAATATCAAGAAAATAGAAAGACAAAGACAAAGAAGTCTAGGGATGAAATATGGACATCAATAATAAATGAGTCCACATCCAAAAGTGACTTCCTTACTAGGGTGCAGGCTGAGCAACCGTTCATCTGGGCTACTCAGCTAAGGAACTGTTAACAATCTCCTCTCAGAAAGTCTTTTCTGCCTAAAAAAAGGTTTTTTTTATAAAATACGTGTGGTCTCCTAAGTGGAGCCCAAGAAGAAAACCTAGGAGCCGTTCCAAAACGATTCCTCTTTAAACTTGGATACGCATTCCTCCCGGTGCTTGCTAGATACTCCCTCATTTTTTTGTTGGATGTTGACATAACTCAGACTTTGTACATCTACCTCTGCTTTCTGCTTCTTAATAAAATACTTACACTTCTGCCTGTTATCTAGGCAGAAAATCATGCTGATGGGGAGCCTCATTTGCATTGCCTAGTACAATTAAATAAAAAATTGGATACTAGGGACAATAGGTTCTTTGACATCAAAGACCCAAATGGGATACACTCATATCACCCCAACACTCAAATAGCAAAAAAATGATGCGGACGTTGCAGCATACATCGCTAAAGGGGGGACATTTGAGGAAAGAGGGGAATATCAAGAAAATATAAAGACAGCAAAGAAGTCTAGGGATGAAATATGGACATCAATAATAAATGAGTCCACATCCAAAAGTGACTTCCTTACTAGGGTGCAGGCTGAGCAACCGTTCATCTGGGCTACTCAGCTAAGGAATTCCTCTTTAAACTTGGATACGCATTCCTCCTGGTGCTTGCTAGATACTCCCTCATTTTTTTGTTGGATGTTGACCTAACTCAGACTTTGTACGTCTACCTCTGCAACTCAGGTGATTGTAAGCTTTTGAATAATATAAGTCAAGGGACTAGTTCTGACCAGAGGCTTGGTCATGATATTAATTTGTATGGAATTAATATTAAGGGGAAGGTTCATCTTCGGGTGTGTGAGCCATTAACATGTGTCTTCATGTTATATGGTTTTTAATTGTTGATAAAAAACCTAAAGCTACTTCATCAGAAAATTTGAAGATGCAGGATGTTTTCGACATTTATGCTGATGAACCCTCTACTGCTATGATTAAAGAGGAGATGACTGACAGATTCAGGGTTTTAAGAAGGGGTGTTTTTTGGCTATCAAAGGAAGGATCCACTTCCGGTGGTCAGAAAGAGCAAGTTGTAAAAGAATATTGCAACAAAAAAATATTTGTTAAATATGGAGGTGCAACCACTGGCACTATTGATAACATTCATGAGAATGCTTTGTATTTATGTGCTGCCAGTTCTGTGAAAAGTACATTAGCAGTAATGACAGTATCTGTCAGAATGTATTTTTACAGTTAATAAATAATTTTTGTATATCAACCCCAATGACAAAGAAAAATCGTGAATCAAAGAAGTGTTATACAATCTATAACTGCAGCCGCTGGCCCATTGGGTTTAATATAATGGTTCTTTTATTTCTAATTGTATTACATTTCCTTGGGCCCATTCGGTGAATCTACTATTGTCCCTTTCTATTGCTATTTTATAACTCTGATCTGGGTTACACAATACAATACATGGTATACCCCCTGGTACTTTTTTTTTACAATACTTATCGTTTACAGTAAAGTCTTTTTGAGCACCTAACAATTCTTTTTTGTAAGAAAAAAAATTAAAGGGTATATCGTCTACAATATTATATAGGGCGTCTACATCATAACAAGAAAAATCTATACTACCACAAAAGTAATTATGGCGGCCCAAACTTCTAGCCCAAGCTGTTTTTCCTGTTCTTGTTGGGCCTTCAATTATCATCGACAGGGGGCGGTCCGGTTTGTTCTCCGGGTCCTGCAGGTGGGGGAGAAGAACGATTAGTATTTAATATATCCCTAATATGATGATAATGTTCATTAAGGTCCATTAGGGTTATTTCATGTGCCCATTCGCCTCATGACACGTGGCATGCAAAACCTGCAATATTATATGGTTTTGCCACGTGTAAGACTGAGATTAAAAGTCAGAAATAGAGGGCACTATATAAGTCCCTCTGTCCCTCCGCAAAACCTAAGTAGTAAAGAAGTTGGAAACTACTATTCAGACTTTCGTCTTATATGCCTTACTACTATTCCTTTTTTACTATTGTACAACAGTAAAAATGTTTGTTCTCTGGGTCCTGCAGGTGGGGTAGATGACTGCAGGTGGGGGTCCAGCTAAAGTATACCCTGTACACACCCCCCTAAAACCCCCTGAAGCCTTAATGTTAAGTAGTCATTAACCCATGACCATTAATGTTAAATTAAACGACAAGGAATGTCCTTGGTCAATTACTTATGTTTTGGAAAATGCTAATATTAAGGCCGATGTGAATTACTGCAAGATGAAAGCTTTTCTAAAGCTATCAACAGTGAAGAGGCCCAATGAATTAGCATTTAGAGGTCCAGTAATTGACATAAAGTCTAAAATCTTCAGCAGGGATAATGTTGATGTTTGGCATTGTGGTTTTAAAAAGCCCACTCTGAGTCGTTGTCTTAGTGCTAGAGCTGACCACATTGGAAAGCCCAAGGCTATAATGTGTGGACCTGGAGATGCATTTTCAGATAGCAGATCATCGTTTAGTCATTTGGAGAGGCCCATTATTTTTGACAACCCAAACAAGCCCACAACTTCTATTAATGTTTTATACGAAATAGTTGGCCCTAAACACGGTGTTGGGCTTATCGGCGATGCGAGATCCGGTCCATCTTTCGAAGAAGCCGTGAAACGAGAATCTTTTGGAGGTTGAAAAAAATTAAATTAAATTTGGGATTGCGTGCACCGCAAGCAAGCACCGTGTATAAGTATACTTTCTTTGATTTGTTTAGTCTTTCAATCATTGCATGGAAGAAATCGTGTAAGTTATAATTTGTGGTTTATTATCTGTTTATTCACAACGTTATTAAATTTAATAACAGTTTTAAATGGGTTTACGTATATACGATGTGGACGAATATCCCACGAATTGGGAAGGGTTAAGAGCAATGTGCGTAGATCTTTGGATTTCGTCACAATTGGCACACTTAAGGGCCTGTCAAGGGACAGAGGAGAAATTTGTCTGTCAAGGCCCTTTGTTCATGGATCAGAAGAATCCGTTTCTGTTAATGCAAAGGTTGGCTAAATTTCGTGCTATTAATCGCAGATTTAACAGGCAGAAGTGTAAGTATTTTATTAAGAAGCAGAAAGCAGAGGTAGATGTACAAAGTCTGAGTTATGTCAACATCCAACAAAAAAATGAGGGAGTATCTAGCAAGCACCAGGAGGAATGCGTATCCAAGTTTAAAGAGGAATCGTTTGGAACAGCTCCTAGGTTTTCTTACAGTGCTCCATTTAGGAGACCACCTGTATTTTATAAAAAAAAAACCTCTTTTTAGGCAGAAAAGACTTTCTGAGAGGAGATTGTTAACAATTCATGACAAACTTACAATTGAAAACTCAGGTGATTGTAAGCTTTTGAATAATATAAGTCAAGGGACTAGTTCTGACCAGAGGCTTGGTCATGATATTAATTTGTATGGAATTAATATTAAGGGGAAGGTTCATCTTCAGGTGTGTGAGCCATTAACAGGTCTTCATGTTATATGGTTTTTAATTGTTGATAAAAAACCTAAAGCTACTTCATCAGAAAATTTGAAGATGCAGGATGTTTTCGACATTTATGCTGATGAACCCTCTACTGCTATGATTAAAGAGGAGATGACTGACAGATTCAGGGTTTTAAGAAGGGGTGTTTTTTTGCTATCAAAGGAAGGATCCACTTCCGGTGGTCAGAAAGAGCAAGTTGTAAAAGAATATTGCAACAAAAAAATATTTGTTAAATATGGAGGTGCAACCACTGGCACTATTGATAACATTCATGAGAATGCTTTGTATTTATGTCCTTGCCGTTCTGTGAAAAGTACATTAGCAGTAATGACAGTATCTGTCAGAATGTATTTTTACAGTTAATAAATAAATTTTGTATATCAACCCCAATGACAAAGAAAAATCGTGAATCAAAGAAGTGTTATACAATCTATAACTGCAGCCGCTGGCCCATTGGGTTTAATATAAATATTTTTTTGATGCAATATTCTTTTACAACTTGCTCTTTCTGACCACCGGAAGTGGATCCTTCCTTTGATAGCCAAAAAACACCCCTTCTTAAAACCCTGAATCTGTCAGTCATCTCCTCTTTAATCATAGCAGTAGAGGGTTCATCAGCATAAATGTCGAAAACATCCTGCATCTTCAAATTTTCTGATGAATTAGCTTTAGGTTTTTTATCAACAATTAAAAACCATATAACATGAAGTCGTTAATGGCTCACACACCGAAGATGAACCTTCCCCTTAATATTAATTCCATACAAATTAATATCATGACCAAGCCTCGGTCGAACTAGTCCCTTGACTTATATTATTCAAAAGCTTACAATCACCGAGTTTTCAATTGTAAGTTTGTCATGAATTGTTAACAATCTCCTCTCGAAAGTCTTTTACGCCTAAAAAAAGGTTTTTTTTTACAAAATACAAAAGGTGGTCTCCTAAATGGAGCCCCGTAAGAAAACCTAGAATTTGTTCCAAACGATTCCTCTTTAAACTTGGATACGCATTCCTCCCGGTGCTTGCTAGATACTCCCTCATTTTTTTGTTGGATGTTGACATAACTCGGACTTTGTACATCTACCTCTCGCTTTCTGCTTCTTAATAAAATACTTACACTTCGCTCGTTAAATCTGCGATTAATAGCACGAAATTTAGCCAACCTTTGCATTAACAGAAACGGATTCTTCTGATCCATGAACAAAGGGCCTTGACAGACAAATTTCTCCTCTGTCCCTTGACAGGGTTAGGGTTTTTGACAACAGATTATGCGAACCTGCTTGCAAACAGGCTGAGTTCGTGTTCCCAGTATCATGTTGTTTAAATATGACCTATTTTGGTAATGCCTATGCCAGTTTAAACGACAAGGAATGTCCTTGGTCAATTACTTATGTTTTGGAAAATGCTAATATTAAGGCCGATGTGAATTACTGCAAGATGAAAGCTTTTCTAAAGCTATCAACAGTGAAGAGGCCCAATGAATTAGCATTTAGAGGTCCAGTAATTGACATAAAGTCTAAAATCTTCAGCAGGGATAATGTTGATGTTTGGCATTGTGGTTTTAAAATGCCCAATCTGAGTCGTTGTCTTAGTGCTAGAGCTGACCACATTGGAAAGCCCAAGGCTATAACGTGTGGACCTGGAGATGCATTTTCAGATAGCAGATCATCGTTTAGTCATTTGGAGAGGCCCATTATTTGTGACAACCCAAACAAGCCCACAACTTCTATTAATGTTTTATCTGAAATAGTTGGCCCTAAGCACAGTGTTGGGCTTATCAGCAGTGCAGATCTAGTCCATCTTTTAGAAGAAGCCGTGAAACAGAATCTTTTGGAGGCTGAAAAAAATTCCATACAAATTAATATCATGACCAAGCCTCTGGTCAGAACTAGTCCCTTGACTTATATTATTCAAAAGCTTACAATCACATGAGTTTTCAATTGTAAGTTTGTCATGAATTGTTAACAATCTCCTCTCAGAAAGTCTTTTCTGCCTAAAAAAAGGTTTTTTTTTATAAAACACAGGTGGTCTTCTAAATGGAGCCCTGTAAGAAAACCTAGGAGAGCCGTTCCAAACAATGCATTCCTCTTTAAACTTGGATACGCATTCCTCCTGGTGCTTGCTAGATACTCCCTCATTTTTTTGTTGGATGTTGACATAACTCAGACTTTGTACATTTACCTCTGCTTTCTGCTTCTTAATAAAATACTTACACTTCTACACAGACAGGAAAATGGTAAATAATTTTTATAAATTAATTTACAATGAATTAGCCTTAACTTTCAACTACAAACATTCTTAGAATTCTTCACTGAACAACATATCAAAAGTTTTTTTTTTTAAAAAATTAAATATTTGAATTAAAATTGGGGATTAACAGTGAAGAAGAGGAAGAAGAAGGGTCATGAGCGGCTACGTCACGCCTACGGCCTACCCCCTTCGCCTCATGACACGTGGCGGGCAAAACATATATATATATATATATATATATATATATATATATATATATATATATTGATAGAAGCGGAATTTAATTGTCATATGTGGTTTGATAGTAATTAAGCGTTGTTGTGTGTGTGTGTGTGTATATATATATATATTGATAGAAGCGGAATTTAATTGTCATATGTGGTTTGATAGTAATTAAGCTGTTGTGTGTGTGTGTATATATATATATATATATATATATATATATATATATATATATATATATTTGAAAGAGTGATTTAACCCGATTACCCGTAATTTTGACCCAAAACCACGCTTTCGACCCGTTCCAAACCCGTAAAACTCTCTCACGCTCATCGCAAGTTTTTTATTTTTTATTTTTTTTGTCAAATTTATTTATTTTAAGAGGCGTAAGCAGGATGAATTCTTCGTTCCAAAATTCTGAAGCAAGATATCATGCGTTGAATCTCTACCAGATTTCCGTTCACCATCTCCGTATATGCCGGATTACAAACTTAATTTCCCAACGCTCTCACAAATTTCGCAAAGGTCTAACCTATTCTATCCATTATAAACCCAATCGTTTCTGCTTTTGTAAAAAAAAAAAAATCTAACAATCATTTCAATCTCATCAGGTAAATAACCGCAATTATCCATAGCTATTTTCATTATTCTTAATTTATTGTTCTATTCCGGTGAAAAGAGTGTCACATTGGTTACTCGGGGATGTTGAAGCCGGTGATATGATCTATCCGCCTTCAAATCATTTGAGAATCGTATTTGGCGATAATCCGTAAGTCCGGAAAGCCGCAGTTAGATTCAGTGTATGTACAAGTAGAAAAAGAATGACCAACGTTCATGCTCAGGTTAGTTCCGTATTGATTTTTGGTTTGGAAAAACAGAGACATGTATCCACCGGATAGAGTGTGCAGAATCAACTTATCTAATCTTATGTGACATTTATTTTGTATCTTTTGATTTTTTTTTTGGGGTAGATAACATGATAAGGCGATTTTTGTTAATTGTTTTCAGTGAACCACGTCTGAGTGGCGTTGATTTTTCTTATTACAGTTTTCATCCATCAATTATGTGTGAAACATGAACATTTTCGGCTTTGTTGGTGCGAGATAACAAGGTTTATATTGGATTTGGTTTTCGAGTTGAATGCGGGAGGGGTGTTTTTATAACAATGTTTATATTCGATTTGGTTTTGTGTTAATTTTTTCCGCTAATAGTCAAATCAGAATGTTATGTTAATTGTTCCTCCTATATAACTCTCTGTTTTTTGTATTGCCTAACAAAGGAAAATAGTATGATCTTCAAAATTGCTCAGATATGGATGATTTTTCAATATAGATACAAGGATAATCTTCAAAATTGCTTCTGATTCATGAATAAGTTGTGATCGGCTTCAGATATGGAGGTATTGTTTCTATTCATTAAGATAATTTCAATCTGATTGTTTGCTATGAGTTATTTTGCAGGGAATGACTATATATGGATCTTTGCGGTATAGGTAGTTTCAATTTACAATGGCTAATTTATTTTACATGAAAACTGGTTGTGTCTGCCTCCAATTCTCAAATATACTTGGACCGCTGAATGAAATTGGTTTTAAATACAATTCTTCCTATTTTTCCGCCTTCTCCTTTTTCCTCCCCCCGATCTTATTTCTTCTTATGCTTTGCACATTTTTGGTTATAGCTCATTTCTTCTGGAGGTAACTCTGATATATGAAGTTAATATATTCTTGAAAGTGTTTTACAAAAAAAATTATATATATTCTTGAAAGGGAACTCATTACGGTTGTTATACAATTTGACATTTTCAGAGTCCCAGGTGCTTTGTTATACTCGATAATATTAATCGTATATTTACACATTGTGATCCACTCACATACAATTGTTGTGTGGTTTCTTTTATAGCCCGGAGATAGAATCGACATCTAATATTTACGCAAAAGATCAATAACTAAACTTTACAAGATTTTTTCCCCCTTCTCCGAGTCCTCGTGAATCGCTTCCCGGTCGATATCTCCTCGGTGTAGAATTTATTCATAAGGGCGTAATTGTTGAAAATTTAAACGAGCGAAATCGGATATCATGTATTTGCGAAGGATTGGCGGTTCGCAAGACTATGGAATGCTATAATATATAAGATATGGTGAGGAGCCAATTTAAACCATTTAGGGTGCAATGGGTTATGATTGACCCGCTCATCATACCCGACCCAAACCCATAAAATTTGAAAAAAAAAAAAATCAAACATACCATAACTAGAAAATTCGGCTACCATAATTAGAAAAATCAATTAAAATTTGATTTCCTTAATAAATACCCTATCTTTTCCAATCTTTTTCTAGCTAATATTCATTTCATTTCACATTCACCTATTCCTCATTTCCATTGGCATTCTAAGCTATTACATTACATTGTCTAATATCATCTATACATCTCACTTGATTCATCCATTTGTGCAGACATTTAGCTTCATGCAACGCATGAATTGATTCATCCCTTTGTGCAGACATCTAGTTCCGAGAAAGGTATGCCATTTTGAATTTGAGTTTTAATTTTATTTGTGCATATTTTTGTTACTTTTTTAGGGTTTAATCTGAAATTCATAATTTTATGGTTTAGGCTAATATTTAAAGGGTTTAGGCTGCTGATATTCATATTTTGTTATTTTTTTCAAATAAAAAATGGCGGATTTTTTTAATATTTTTTTCTTATGTCATTATTTATATGTAGTTGATTTGTACGGACATCTAGCCCCGTGAAAGGTACGGATTTTTGAATTTGTGTTTTATTTTTATTTGTGCATATTTTTGTTACTTTTTTAGGGTTTAATATGAAATTCATAATTTTAGGGTTTAGGCTAACTCCTAAAGGGTTTAGACTAATATTCATATTTTGTTATTTTTTCAAATAAAAAATGGTGGATTTTTTAATATTTTTTCTTTTGTCATTTGATTTGTGCAGACATCTAGCTCCGTGCAAGGTATGAATTTTTGGATTTGGGTTTTAATTTTATTTGTATATATTTTTGTTATTCTTTTAAGGTTTAAGCTGAAAATCATATTGTTAGGTTTTAGGCTAATTTTTTAAGGGTTTAGGTTGATATTCATTATTTGTTATTTTTTTCAAAAAAATGGCGTATTTCTTTTAATTCTTTTCTTTTGTTATTCTTTATATGTATTTGATTTGTGCGGACATCTAGCTCCGTGCAAGGTACGGATTTTTTAAATTGTGTTTTAATTTTATTTGTGCATATTTTTGTTATTTTTTTTAGGGTTTTAGGGAAAATAGTATACTGAGGCAATTAGTGTTATTTGTTTTAATTTTTTTAAATTAATGAAGAATATAGTATATAATAATTGATTAAAATAACAATCAATCATAATTATTAGACAAATATAGAAAAATGTAAAAATATATTACCTCAAAATAACTACTTACAATTCACACTAATTACAAAATATACAATAACAAATTAATACTTACACTTCATAATAATTACAAAATTTTAGGGTGTAATACAATAGTTGATTAAAATCAGAATGCATCATAATAAATAGAAAAATGAAAAAAATTTACCAACCAAACATGATACAATAATTGTTCAACGAAAAATTGGAATAATTCGAAAATACAGAATTGAATATGCCATTTAATACAAAATATTCTCATATTAAATACATCCTTATAATTTAGTCATCCTAATTAATACAAAATATTCTTAAATTCATGGCACTTAATGCGAAATATCACATTAAGTTTTTTTTTTGAATGTCACATTAGGTTATAATATTAACTAAATGATAAATTTTAATTTTACCAATCAATATAAAATTTTCTATCGTTAAATAAAATTTTGATAAATATATAAACTCAAATATGTCATTTAATACAAATGAGACATTAAACATCCCTTATAAATTATTTATCCCAAAATAATGTCAAATATTCTTAAATTTATGACACTTAATGTGAAATATTTTTTCATTAAAGTATAATATTTAAAAAGTAATATACGAATTTAATTTTCTACTAAATATCATCTCACTCCAATCACACTACTTACACTTCACAATAATTTTAAATTTTGACTTTTTAAAATTTGATTTTCCTAATAAATAACCTCTCTCTCAAATGACACTATTTAATGACAATATTTACAATTCGCACTTATAACAAAATTTGACTTTATCAAAATTGATTTTTCGAATAAATAACCCCCTCTCTCCAATCACACTAATTAGAGTTCACACTAATTAAAAAATTTAAATTTTTATAATTTGATTTTTATAATAAATAACCTCTCTCTCCAATCACACTAATTATGGTTCACACGAATTAAAAAAAAATTGACTTTCTAAAATTTGATTTTTAAATTATATAGAACCATTAATAGACAAATACGACAATAATGATATTTATAGTATACAATATTTGATTGAAATAAGAATGAATCATAATTAATAGAAAAATACGAAAAAATAAATATAAAAAAAAAATCAAACAAGCCCTAATTACAAAATTTGATTTTCTACTAAATAACCTCTCACGCTAATCACCCTACTTACACTTCACAATAATTACAAACTTTGACTTTTATTGGAATAATTTAAAAATATATACCGAATATGTCATTTAATACAAAATATTCTCATATTAAATACATCCCTATAAAATAGTATAAGTTTTTTTTGAATGTCACATTAGGTTATAATATTTACTAAATGATACATTTAATTTTAATAAAAAAATATTATAACATTAAATAACATTTTGATAAATATATAAACTCAAATATGTCATTGAATACAAAATATTACGACATTAAATACATCCCTTATAAATTATCCATCCCAGAATAATGACAAATATTCTTAAATTTATGTCCCTTAATGAGAAATATTTTTTCATTAAATTATAATATTTAAAAAGTAATATTTTTTCATTAAATTATAATATTTGAAAAAAGTAATATACGTAATTTGATTTTCAAAATTAATTTTTCTAATAAATAACCTATCTCTCCAATCACAAAATAACCTCTCCTCTCCAATCACACTAAATACATTTTTAATGATAAGTAAATTCAATACTTTCAAAAAAAAATTCTTCGAAATACAATAATTACAAAATTTGAATTTTTTAAAATTTGATTAATTTTTCAACTTTTCCTAATGCCAAATATTCTTACATTCAATTATATTTTCAACAATAACTAAATTCAATCTCTCAAATGGGAAATATTTCAACATTAAACAAAAACGTTCGGTCAAACTTATTACGAAATTTGACTTTATCAAAATTAATTTTTTCTAATAAATAACCTATCTCCATTAATACCAAATTTTATTAAATTAAATCATTTTGAAATATAAAAATAACCTCTCTCATACCTTCATTCTCCAAGTCACATTTTAAATTACATTTTTAATGATAAGTAAATTCAAATGGTCACCACATTAATTTCGGGTTTCTTACATTAAATTACATTTTCAAAATAACTTTATTCAAATTTATCAATTAATACGAAATATTTTACATTAAAGTCATTCCTTGCAAATAAGTCATCCCATTTAATGCCAAATATTCTTACATTAAATTACATTTTTAAAAATAAATTTATTCAAATTTACCAACCAATTAATTAATGTCATATATTCTTATAGTAAATTACGTTTCTATAGACAACTATATTAAATTTTGTCAATAATTAAAGAATATTCTTACATTAATGTCATACCCCACAAATTAGCCTTCCCATTTAATACTAAATATTCTTACATTAAATTCTTTTTTTAATATTGCAACGATTTTTTTTATATTTTTTGAATTACTTTTTTCCGGTTTTCTTTTTGCGGATTTATGTTATTTAATGGGAAATATTTTTACATTAAATACATCTCATATAAATTAGACATCACAATTAATACCAACTAATATTACATTAAATTAAAATTTCAAAAATACCTAAATTCAAAAATGGAATTTAATGCGACAATTTTTTACATTAAATTATAATTTGTGAAAAATGATAAATTCAATTATACCAATTAATGCAATATAATTCTAACATTAAATTACAATGTCAAATATTTTTATATTAAATTATTTTTTAAAAATAACTATATTGAAGTTTGCCAATTAATTCGAAATATTCTTACATTAAAGTTATTCCCTGCAAAATAGCCAGTCCATTTAATGCCAAATATTCATACAATCAATTATATTTTCAAGAATAACTTACTTCAAATGTTTGCGGTGTAATGAGAATGTTTTTAGATTAAATAAATATGTCATTCAACGTGAAATATTCTTACATTAAATTACATTTTGAAAAAAAAATCAATTTCAAATATGTCAAAAGATAATAATCCTCTAAAACTATTTTAAATTAATTATATTGATCATAAATAAAATCAAATATGTTAAGAAAAAAATCATTCTATACAAATTAGAGTCCTCCATTGATACAAAATATTCAGAAATTAAATTACATTTTGAAAATAACTAAATTCAAATATGCCAATTAATACGAGATATTCTTAAATTAGGTCATCCGGTACGCATAAGCCACCTCATTTTATGTTGTGGTGGGTATGGTAGGTAGGAAGCGTATTTGAATAAGGTGGAGTGGTGGGTAAGGTGGGGTATGATGAGGTTGTGGGTAGGGTATGGTAGGGTAGGGTAGGGTGGTGGGTGGGTAAGGGTGGTGGTGGGTAGGGTAGGGTAAGGGTGGTAGTGGGTAAAGTATGGTAGGGTCGGTAAGGTGAAGTGGTGGGAAATGTAGTGTTGCTAGGGTATGGTAGGGTAGAGTAGGGTAGGTTGGGGTAGTGGGTAAGGTAAGGTAGGGTGGTATGGTGGGTAAGATAGGGTAGAGTGGAATGTTGGGTAGAGTAGGGAAGAGTAAGGTAAGGTGAAGTGGTTGGTAGTGTAGGGTTGGTAGGGTAGGGTAGGGTAGAGTATGGTGGGATAGGTTGGGGTAGTAGGTAAGGTAAGGTAGGGTGGTAGGTAAGGTAAGGTAGGGTGGTGTGGTGGGTAAGATAGGGTAGAGTGGAATGGTGGATATGTTAGGGTAAGGTTGGGGTGGTGGGTAAGGTAGGGTGGTATGATGGGTAAGGTAGGGTAGGGTAAGGTAGGGGTGGGTGATATATAATGGAGTAGAGTATGTAATGGGTAAGGTAGGTATGATGTCGAGGGTATGATATGATGATATTGGTTAGGGTAGGATACGGTGGTGGGTAGGGTATGGCAGCGGTGGGTAGGGTTGGGTGAGAAGAGATGTAGGGTATGGTAGGGTAGAGTATGATATGATAGGTTGTGGTAGTATGTAAGGTAAGGTAGAGGTATGGTGGGTAAGATAGGGTAGAGTGTAATGGTGAATATGGTATAATAATGTGTGGGATGGTGGGTAGGGTAGGGTAGAGAAGGTTGGGGTGGTGGGTAAAGTAGGGTGGTATGATGGGTAAGGTAGGGGTGGGTGATAGCGGAGTAGAGTAGGTAATGGGTAAGGTAGGTATGATGTCGATGGTAAGATATAGTGATATTGGGTAGGGCAGGATAGGGTGGTGGGTAGGGTATGGTAGCGGTGGGTAGGGTTAGGTGAGAAGAGAGGTATGGTTCAATGGGGTATGGCGTAGGGCTACCCACCCCTTCGTCTATATCCTAACTTATGAACCATACCATGCCCTACTCCAGCCAACCTTAATTCACTACCCTGCTCTATTCATCACTCAATTAGTCATCTTTTGTATAATTTAATTCATTTCAATTTTGCATACTCCAAATACAGTAAGAGAATTAATTTATTCTATTACATTCCATTTCGTTCTTATTATTTTATTCTCATTCAATTTCATTCCTGCGTAACAAACATGCCAATAAAATCTACTTTTCATCCTTCAAAAAAATTATTCTTTTAAAATATATGTTCTCCCGTACAATGCTAAAAGCAGAAATATAACGACAATTATTGATATCAGTATAATTTTTGGACATTTTGTGTTGTCTGTTTTTTATTCTATCTAACGCCGGAAATGAATACTAATCTTATATAAAATAATTTTAATAGCTAGCATTACAATAAGTTGAAGGGTCTTTGTTTTGTAGTACATGTTATGCATATTAATTGAATGTAATCACATTATTATACGTCCCCGCGCAACGCACGGTTATTATTAATATATATATATATATATATATATATATATATATATATATATATATATATATTGATAGAAGCGGAATTTAATTGTCATATGTGGTTTGATAGTAATTAAGCTGTTGTGTAATGAGTGCATTTAAAAACTAATGTGGCGCCTTAAGTTGAAAACATGTATAAGTGTTGTGCCCTTTCATTTGGGTGCTTAAATAAAAAAAAGTGAGTTGCCCTTAAAGATCCTTTCGGTTATGACCAACATGTAAACCTTGAGGTTTTTGGTTTTAGTATTAGTACAATTCCACAAAGCTGTTGTGTAATGAGTGCATTTAAAAAATAAAATAAAAAATAAAAAATAATTGATTTCATTGAGTTGTAATACAGTACAAGAGGGTATATATATGTACAACAAATGTAGTATGAGAATTGAATTTAGCCTAGGAGTAAGTGTCATTGCAGTTTCTTCTGGCATGAATCAGAGTTCGATTATAATCATCATTTCTAATATAATAAAATATCTCATTTTCTGTTTTCAAATTTAAAAGAAAAAATGTACAATATATGTAGTAAAAGACATATTTGACCCACTATTAATACATGTACACCACATCTAAATTATTCTAAAGTCTTAATACACACTTCAACACGGACATAGTTTCTAATCAATGACGTAAAATTTTTCGAGTAAAGATTTGTTTATCAAAGATATGGAAAAGAAAAAGAAACATGATCTTTCAGAATCAATTAAGATCTTAAGATCAAAAATTTGGAGTTCGCTAGATGAAGGTGACTCATAACTAACCTTAATGATTGTGATATCACTTCATGAAAAAGCAAAAAAGTCCTTTAACTCTTTCCCCTTTTGACAAAAAAATACATGGGCTTCAAGATGAAAACTAATACTGGTTTTTCTTTTAGCAATTAATAGCATGTGTAATCTGTGAAAAATGTGTTTGTTTTTGGCTTTCCTCTAATGTAAAAGTTACTTGTAGCTAGCAACCATTTTATAAACTTATGGAAATTAGGAAAGAGTCATATCATACACACTTTATTAATTCATAAGGATCGACAAGCAGATCTCTACTAAATAAATAAAGGGTTTGATATGCAATTTTTTAGAATATGGTACCTGAAGTTAGTTCAATCCAATCTAGTACCTAGTGGACATCATAGATATTGTTCGATAGGTGAGACTCTATTCCACATGTTTCTTACGGTTAAACCCTAATCACAATAGTTCTCACTCTCCCTGTCCTACAGGATGTGTGAAGATGTAAAACATGTAATCTAGAATGAGTGCATGAGCTTGCTATTATACCAAAGAACTGAAAGAAATATCCCATTTAGCAAGCCCGTAAATGGGATCAATTTAACCGTAAAAATTGCACAAAAATTGGTCATGTTATGTGTTAGGATTTTGCCGGGTACTTGTAAGACCAGAAACTGAGTTTAATACTGAAGCCTAGGCCGTTGCCCGTGGCCTTCACCTAGGTCAGCGCCAAGACTGATCCCCATACTTTGCTTCTGGGCGTTCTTGGTGCTGCAACTGAGTCTGAGGCTGAAGCCTGGGCCGCTGTCCCTGGCCTCCACTCGGGATAGCACACAAACTAATCCAATACTTAGTTTATGGGTGACCTGTGTTGATACCAAAGTTTTTTAGAAAGTTATTTTTATGTTTTAGCTTTGTTTTTGGGTTTTGATTTCATGATAGTGGTGGAAATAGGATGGTAGTTCGGTATTGTTATGGCTTTGGTATGTTCGCGTAGGTAAGTATGGACTTTAACTAGCTTGGATTTTTGTATTTTATGTCTTCTTAGTGTCTTGAGATGTACTGAGCAGAGTACCATGGATTTTAAGTCATGTTTCGAAGGTATGACTAGTTGTGCTCACCATGTCGGTCTCAAGACGAAGGTTTTAAGTCTCGTGAGTTTTAAGTCTCATTATTGAAGGTATGGTTAGTCATGTTGGCCGTGTTGCAACAGGCTCTTATGACAAGTCATGTGAAGTCCCATGGATTTTAAGTCCTATGATTGGAACATGACAGACAATATACGAACATGATATGGTTAATAGACAAGTAAAGTATAAATTAGTAGATGGCTTACGTAAATTTGATCAGCAGGCTAGACATAGTAAGTAAGTGTTTAATGAAACGAACAAGTACGTGCTAGATGAACTAAACATAATTAATGCATCTTGTTTTCTATGCATGGTTTAAAGTTGATTTTTACTGTGGAGTCTTATGTTTCAAGACATGTTTTCAAAGATGTTTTATGTATTCTTCAACTTATGAATTAAAAGCTTTTTTTCCCACATGTTCCAAGTTATGCTTTTAAATTGTCTGCGAACTGGATGAAGTAGATTCATGTTATGTCTTCCGGCATTCAGCATACATGAATCTCTCTTTTTCAGCATACATGAATCTCTCTTTTGATCTTCTTTCTCCATACTAAGCTTAGCGCATGATATTATCCTTTTTATTTTGAATAAGAAGAAATGCAGGTTGGAGACGAGTCGGATTATTGAGCATGGAAAGCAAGCTTATGAATGTAGCTATGAAGTTTTTTATGTGTCAACAATTTATTTGTTAGTCATGTTGGGTTGTAATTAATGTTAGTTGTTAATTATGATTTGGTTTGACAGCAGTTGTAATCCCTTGAGTTTGTTAATGAAATATATTTTTTCGAGTCTATTTCTTGTTTCTTTTCTTCCACGGTTTCTGATACGATATGAGACTTAAATGAGATTTAGGGTTTACTTTAAATGTCACATGCCGAACATCTTATTTTCAGATAAAGACTTAATATCCGGAACATAAACGTTACAATAGATCATTACTAAAGTGTCTCATTTGACATTTATGATTTGGAGACTTGTGGAAAAAGATAAGTAGTGCTTTATATTTCTGAATGTAAATTTTTGTCTCAAAGTGGAAATGTTTTGAACTAGGTTTGACTCAATCCCACATTGTTAATTTATTTTTGTGTTCACCTTTGTTTTTCATATAAATTTGATGTTAGGCATTTATTTTAGATACACCATTGAGATATACCACTTTAGAGAAACTTTATTGTCAATAACCCGTTTGGGCTATTATTATTTTTTTTTTGGTCATCGGGCTATTAATATTTAGATTTTAGAAAAGTTTTTGAAATTTCTACCATAATGATATTCATTTTCGGCCATGGATGTAGGCTAGTTTCACCGAACCATGCACAATTTGCTACCTCATCTCGATTACAATTTCTCCTCTTTTTACTATTTAATATTATTGTCGTTTAGAGGTATAGCTCGGATTTCGATCCCAAATAGAATAAATAGTCATTTCTAAATCAATTAAAGTAAGAATCATAAACTAAGTAGCTTGTTTTAAGTGGTAAGTGACTTGAGAATGTTTAGGGAGGTCACCGGATCGATTCTTTCATTGAGGCTCCATGTTGAAAGTGCTCTTGGCCAGAACTTACCCCTGAGTAAGAGTCAGACTCTGCAGGCACGATCGATTCAGACAGAACTCCGAATTAATCGGATCAGTGGGCAGAGCCGGCCCTATAGTGAGGCCGGCGAGACCCGGGTCTTAAGCCCAACGGTGTCGGAGGGCCCAACGGTACATGTTTCGCTAAAAAAAAAAAAAAAATCGTGTAGATTTAATCCGATCCTACCTAATAAAATATGTTAATTTTTCTTTTGATAAATGCCCAATTTTTTTACTCCAATCGATAAAGGTCCCAATAAAAAAAATTACTTGGCCCAAAAAAAAAATTAGACAGACAAACAAGTTTTATTAATTTTTTGCATTTACGGATGTTAAAAACGCGATAAGTGTTGGAAAAAATGTAGTACTTAGGATTTGACAGAGAATTAAAAACTCCAAAGCACGTTAATAACGTTGTCTTTTAAGTGATGTTTCGTCCCACACAATTTGTCACTAAGGGATCAAATAAAAATCTCTTTCAGGATACAATGGGGGTGTTTGATTCAAACAGTGACTTGTTTGAATGAAACCCGAGGATACTCAAAGTTTTTCTGATGATGTTGTCAAACTTATGAATTTTCGTCTGCATACTTATGCGCTTTTATAGGTTGCAAGTACCCCATAAACGAATGGTGGTACTCGCACGAAAGGGTAGGGTTGTCACTATTCACCGGATGAAAGCATGCAACCCTTACACGAATGGGTAAGTACATATCAGTTTGAAAATGCATGTATCTGAAAATGCGTATCCCTGAAAATGCATGAACCCCGTTTCGTTGCGATAACATTAATTCGTACGGCAACTCATATGCAAACGATAACAAAAATATTTATTTATTAAAAAATATCTAACAATAAGTATGTTTTTAAAAAAAAACAATTTCAACTAAAAGGTCCAATTCAGGGACTTGGTTTTAATCCAAAAAAAAAAAACGAGGGCCGGCCCTGTCAGTGGGTTCCGGATAACAGAGGCTTTAAGTAAAAAACGTAAGAAAATTGTATCACTTCGTTGTCGCATGAGATTTTATATATTTATCATAATATTGTTTTTATGTGATTAATATTGCCTTTCAACATCTTGTACAATGCCACGTTTTGGACCAAGGTTTACCAAGATAAGGTACCCTTTCTATCCATTGTCCAGAAAGTTAGGACCGCGCGGGGAACATTGTTGGACTTTAATTTGGCTAATCAACTGACCAACCTAGAATTAATTTGAGTTAGTTGCAATTATGTCGTACACTTTTTAATTAAGATAATGATACGTGCACAACCGTTCAGACAAAATAAATGACACATGTATTTTTTAAATCATTGATTATGATGAATATATATCATGATCAATGAATCCCAATTAGATACACGTTGCGTCACTCGTTGTGCATGAAGTTGTGTCTGTATCATTAATTTTCTACTTAAATTCGGGTTAGTGAAAACATCAATACACGTGCATTTTCTGATACAAATCTTGTTCGAACCCTCGTGCCCTTCCCATTCTCGCTAAATCAAACAGAAACAAGATTAAACATGATTGAGGTTGAATAGGTTTTAATTTGAGTCGGTGAAAAATATAGTTGAGACACTCAAAGATCTCTAAAACATGTTTGTTGTATTTGTCGAAGATTTTGTACGATTGTGAAAAATATGGGTGATCTTTTGTATGAAACCATAGATATGATAAATAATATATATTCTGAAAAACAAAAGGTGGAATGTTGGCTTAGGTCTTAAGACCTCATGATGAAACGCTATCTTCGTAAAAACATTGCCCATCAAATCTTACTTAGATACAAGTTAAACACTCAAGCTTTCAATAAGACATTTGAAAAATGTGAAATCAACTCTCTCACCACCTTAATGCAAAGATAATATAACTCCAAATTCATACGGGTGCTAACCGGCTTCACTACAAGGAAAACAATATTTTTCTACACTAACTTTTGTCACACACACTAAAAAGTGTTTGGCTGATATATATACTTAATTAGACTCTTTGCCATGCTACTGTAGCTAAAAGTAATTATATAGCAATACCTTTTTTTTTTGTGTGACAAAATATAACGACTCATTCCCGGATAGCAGCGGCGGGCAGCTAAGTTGGTATGGAAGAACAGCTGCGCTGCGGGAAATCCTTCTTTATACAAGTTCTCGAATGAGGTTTTTGAACCCGAGTCCTTATCTGTAAAAGAACGTTCGGCAAGTATAACATTAAGTACGTTTAACATTATACGTAAGTCTTACATCATCATATCATAAGTAAAGCATCAAGAAAGATAAAAAGACTCGGGTAAAACAATACAAGAATCTGAAGAGTTACATTGTCATCCAACTAAAAGGCAGAAACAATATCTTACAACAACAATAATCAAAAGCTTACAACATACGAAGTATCTTACACACCAAAGGTACATATCTTACAACATATGTCTTAACAAAAGTCAAATAAAAAAAACATGTCTCCAGATAAAATACGAAGTCATTACAATACATAAATAGAATTAAAAGCATGATATAAAACTCCAATCAAAGCATAGCCCAAACATCTTCGTCATCATCATATATAAGGTCATCCTGCATATCTTCCCGGGAAAGGAAAACATACAAACATGCAAAGGGGTAAGTACATAGCGTATTTTGCAAAAGGTAGAAGCTATTGAACATCATTCTTTATAATGAAAGGAAAGCAAACATTATTAATTAAGTTACCTTTATGTACTTGACACATACTCTGAGGTTCATTTCATGCTCATAACATGTGCGATTTCTACTTTGTTTCTAACTTAGCTTATCTTTGTTACATCAATTATTCAAGGGCATTACGCTTAGTCATACACTAAGAACACTGGGGTGCAACCTACTAGAGATCTACACTAGTAGCCACGGGCTGATCTCGATAGTGTGTGTGTTCGGCGGAGTCCCTCCACTTTTACTGACTGTCTCTGTGATCGGCAAAGCTATCCACTTTTCCCGGCCACACCACACATCGTGACTTGTGCCTTACCAAAGATAGTATTGACGTTTAAACTTTTATCAAGGCACATATGTAAATTATTAACCATTAACTAGTCGCCTAATTTTTTTCAAAGAAAGGATCACTTACAACTCTACTCCCTCGTCTTAGACAACTAGACTCTAACCAAGCCTAGCATATACACAGTCATTGAGGAATACAAATTCATCAAAGCACAAGGCTATTTGTACTCTTCCGATGGTCCCGAATTTCAACTCTTCAAAAAATCCATTCGGTGCCGGAACTAAATGCATCAGAAGCTTATTCATGGCCTTTTCATGTTACTTTAAGGTTATTATATCACACAGACATTAACCCAACTCAAAACTAGGTCTTAAAACCCAAAGCTGCTCAACCGGGTCTTTAGCCAGCGCCAAAGCCCTTTGGCGCGCGCTAAAGCACAACAGGAACTCTGGAAATCATTATGTTCAGTCTTGGTATGCACTGAAACATCCTGTCGGGCACTAAAACTTATAGCCTGGACACTGATCAACTTTGGCAAGCGCTAAAACCTATTGGCGTGCGCCAAAACTGTAGCACTATTTTGTTTAGTCTATGTCATCACAGGCGTGCGCTAAAGCCTTTCGGCGGTCGCTAAAACTCTCTAAATCCTTCTGTTTGCTCACTGTTCACCTTTGGTGCACGCCAAACCTATTTTGGTAGCCGCTAAAGTGTCGAACAACCCTAAAACTACAGATTTTTCTGCACAACCAGATCCATGCCAAAACTAAGTCATACTAGCAGATTCAACATAAAAAAGCACCAAAACACAACCAAACATCTCACCAAACATTATAAAACAACTGAGATCAACAGGAAGACCGTATTACTTGAATTTCCAAGCAAAAAACACTTCAAAACTTCAAAATCAAAACACCAAACTCTTGATTCTTCAAGCAAAACCTATATGATCACAATCTGAACTTAAATTAACTATGATCACATGTTTCTAAAGGTTCTATACTATGAATTGGTCAACCTTAAACATCAGAATTTGATCAAAACTAGAAGATTCAAAAACTAGGGCATATTGATACCATTTGAGAACTTCAAAAAGTTGATACCAAAACGAAGCTCTCTTCACAAGGATTCAGGTGCTCTACTTGAATCTGAAATCCATTGAACAACTAGTGAGATAGGGTGAAGATTCTATTTGTCTCCTTTTTATTTTTCTCTGAAGCCAAAAGTTCGAACTTTTATGATTCTGAACTTTTCTGACAACTTCCATATTAGTGGGAAGTTTGATTTCCCATTAATAGCTTCTCCTCTTTTCTTTCATTTTTTTAACTTTTCCTTAAAATTAAATATAATATTCCGAATTTTCCGGAAAAAAAACAATTTTGCCTTTTTCGAATATTCGTAATATTACACAAAAGCTAGTGTAGCGAAAAAGTGTTTTCTTGTAATACTTGAAATCCTCTATCCCAAAATTCTTAAGAACTTCCTTGGCATATCCTTTTGAGAAATAAAAATAGCATCATCTCGTTGTTTCAATATAATGATATGATTGCAGGATCTCAATCTAGTGATCGTTTTCTAAATAGTGAGACAAGTGAATATAGTCCCTACATGTGCGATTGTATTTATTTCTATGTATGGTGAGATGAGAAAAGAGTATTTTTCTTGTAGTACTTGCAATCCTCTACCCCAACTTCTTTGGCATATCCTTTTGAGAAATAAAAATAACATCATCTCGTTGTTTCACTTTAATGCTATGATGGCAGGACCTAAATCCAGTGATTGTTGTCTGAATAGTGAGACAAGTGAATATTGTCCCTACATGTGCGATTGTAAGTCTTTTTATGTATGGTGAGATGAGTGTACATGTGGCATTGTTGTTAAAGATGTGCATTAGTTTGTTATGCCACCTAGGATAGTATGTCTTTAGATTCTCTATTAGATTGTGCGGTACTCATTATAAGCTAGGTAGCTTTAATGTAATCGATGAATTCAACCAATAAGAATATGATCCATCCTATTTTACTGATGAAAGCAACTTGATATCAAAGCTACGAAAGCTGAGCTCCATGGCGACGACACCACCACCAGAATCCACTATTTGTGGTAGTCAATGAAGCTAAGTAGGAAATGCAACTCTTGTGACTAACATTGGTGCTTCTTTGAATCAAGGAGTTGAGGTTGTTACTGAGATTCCTTTGAACTCAATTTCTAGCTCTATTCTTCCTCATTTGCCACTCAGTTCTATGTTCAATGCCTCAAAACATCAGTCTCTTGGCCTTCAATTTCCATCGCACACTATCTCCCTGGTAGGAAGATCAAATCATTTCCCCTCTTTGTTAAGACTAGGTTGATCTACTTCTTTATTGAATCTTTTGGGATCATCTCATTTCCATGGCCACCTGAATCAAACAAACACGGTTGAGCTCACGATGGACAACTTTGCCATACAGTTATCCTTGTGGTTAAAGACCACAAACTGGTTGGTTACCTTCTTGGGACTAAACCTAATCCACCAGAGATTTCAGGACGCCAGTTCAATCATGCTCTCGGAGAATGTGAGTCCATATATCAATTCTTGATGGGCTGGTTGCTCCATGACTGAGCAACCCCTAGTTGAGGTCATTGGTTGACCTACTTCTGTTGAGATTTGATCTACTTTTGAAGTTCTTTTAATAGTCAATCTGATGTGACTAAACCTAATCCACCAGAGATTCCAGGACGGCTGCTCAATGACTGAGCAACCCCTAGTTGAGGTCATTGATTAAACTACTTCTGCTGAGATTTGGTCTACTTTTGAAGTTCTTTTAATAGTCAACCCGAATCTAGAATGCTCGAATACAAAAGTGCTGATCAACCCTAGTTGAGGTCATTGGTTGACCTACTTCTGTTGAGATTTGGTCTACTTTTGAAGTTCAATCTATGGCTGATTATCTTGCCATATAGCAATCACTATGTTCTTATCATATCAATAGACCATAGATAACTTAACATTAGATCTCTAATGCCCCCAGACCCCGAACTGAATCATAAATGATCCGGTCAACTGCTTAGACCGTCGTGGTCTAAAAAGGCTAACACGAGTTTACAAGACATTTATGTCTCACACTTATAAGGTGGTAATGTGCTTCCTCCACAACCAACGTGGGAAATCACATGATCATACCTACTATTACAAATCAGATCCTAAAAGCACCTGCTGATAGCCGAGCGTCATAACCTCTTTTATTATACGCATTCATATTATATTGAAAAGAAGATAAAATAAATGATATTACGTATGCGACTTGATACAAAATTCTTTCTAATAGTAAGTGGTATATATACACTTTCAAGAAAACGAAGCATGTCGTGCTAATGTGAAACCATGCATGTGCTGATTAGTTATAACAAAAATGACTAAGAAATCAAAAACATTATCATATGTATATATCACAATATTAATCATCTCCACCACTCATAATGTCGTGGATAAATTGCATGTCAAGCGTCACCATATATGCATGCCTTTTTATCCTAAAACTCCAGCCCCAATAGCATTTCAACAGCTAATTATGTGTGCAAATGCTATCTTTTCGACTGATATTTCTTGTTGTTGTCCTAAAGAGTTTTTTGCTTTTTTCTTTGTTTTTTTTGGCTGTCTGGAAGCTCCGAAGTCCCAGGCACATAATAAAGAAACTCAAACAACCGACAGGGTTCTCTTTTTTCCAGCAAATTGTTTATTTCTGATGTCACTTACACTTTATGTATAAAACACTATATAAAATGAATGTATCAATTATTACCTTTTTTTTTCTCTCTAAAATGCACTCATTATTTCTTCATTAATTATCCATAATATTTTCTTCTACCTTCCAAAAATAAAAATGTTCTCCCTCCGTTCCAAAAATACTCTCGTTTCAATTTATTTGATGTAGTTATCAAATAACACATATTAAATATGTGAGTTAATGCATTAACTTATACAATGAAATAACTAGAAGTTCATTAGATATAAATCATGTAACATTCTTTTTCATATCTCATATTGTAATAAATAAGGATAAAACAATTAAAAAATACAATAAATATTCCAATGAAAATGATACCGCAACACATAAAAATGGAACAAAATATTTTAGTAGTTGCATTATATATTTTGGAACGGAGGGAGTAATCGGTTGAGTTGACAAAACCGCACTTTTTTGGAAATTAGTTAATGCTTAAATTTTAGCACCAAAATGACTAACAACAACCTTACTATAATTAAAAAAAATTGATTAAGGCACATAAAAACTCCACAACTCATCCACACAAAAGTGAATTGCGTGGTGTATTTGAAAATTTTTTTTTTCTAATTTTCTTTTAAAGTTTTGTTCGGTTAAAAAGTGTTTTATGTCATCACTCTTGATAATTAATGCAGTGTTTTAGTTGTTTATTCTCTCATTAGCTAATAAATAAGAGTATATAGATGTACCAAAAACACAATAAATGTTGTTTTGAAAATAAATCGGAGGGAGTATTAAATAAAGGATATGTATGTCGATGTAAAACCAAAACAAAATACGTTTATTGGTTTTCTTAGTAAGTGTGAAAGTAAAATAGTGACACTTTAAAAACATGGACGGTTGCAAGAATTTTGATATGAAAGTCAGAAATTTGTCAATTTATTTTTCGTATCATACATATATTTCGATATTCAATTCTGCACATATAATTATTAGACAATAGATGAAAACATGGGATCAATATATAAAAATAAAGATGTCAATTTCTCTCTCTTGCACACAGGGAGTTGTCAACAATATTTTTTTTATACATCTAAAACATTACATATTCTAAAGTTGTGTTATTTGTAAATTTTCCTCAAATACCTTTATTTATTGCTATATGAGAGTTCAAGAAGGTAGGAGTGATACATGCACAATCAAATTACACAACAATTTGACACAATATTGATCTTAACCATTGATTATTATGGATTTAGATCAATCAATATAGATCTCACAATAATCAATGGTTTAGATTAATGTTGTGTCAAATTGTTATGTAATTTGATTGTGATTGTATCATTTCTCTCAAGAATAAGACTAGAAGAATTGTATAAATCTAAAGATTTTTTAGTCTGTCATATTTTTAAAGTCAAAGTACCAAACTAATGATTTTGATAATTGCCTTACTTTTCCTCCCAAAAAAAAGAAGAAGAAGATAATTGCCTCACTTTAATACGTACGGTGAGATTCTTATTTTTTTATGTCAAATTATCCACACAAAAAAATGAACAAAACAGAAATTTACTACAATTTAATTATAAAAATTTAAGGATAGAATAATATATATTTTTTTTAGACAAATAATATTTTCTTTTAAATGAATGTTATTATTATATTCTTAAATAACATCTTATATCTTTTTGGAATAACTTTGGACATAACATACTATTATTCAAGTACATTTTTTATTTTATTTTTATGAATCAATTCGAGTCCGATTTTAAGTATTTTTTTTCAGAAGTTTCAACATCGTATATTGATGATCGATGTGTTAGAAAACGATAGATTCATATTACCTCAATATGCGGAAGCGGAAGAAATCATCGGGATCGTTCATATATCCATTGTTATTCGATTTCTGCTCCGTTTTGCCTCAACGATCTAAACCCTGAAATAGAACAAAGAGAAAACTACATATGCACATTTGGAGACGGCATGCGGCAGCACATTTGGAGACGGCATACGGTACTTTTAGGTCTTCTGGTTTATGCATATTTTCTGAATGATCACCTACCGATGGTACACATGCGGTCAATATATAGGCAAGACTAGGGACCTAAAGCATTATGAAATATTCCGGAATGAAAACCCTAACCATCATAGGATTTCCTATAATACCCTTAGTAAATAATAAACCAATAATATATTTACCAACATAATATTTAAATAACTTAAGGGCCACATATAATTATCTTTTAACTAAATGATAATTTTTACATTCTCCCACTTGGCCCGAAAAATTATGTCGGCACAACATTAATGAGCGACATTAAAATTTGCATGCACAAAATGTCACTCTCTGGTTTATTAACACAACTTCAAGTGATCAATACTAACACAAGAACTATGGCGGTTATGCTCGATAAAAACAAACATTCCCTTCCAAAATTACAATGTGCAATATCAACCAGCCAGGTAAACATTTTATAAATGAACTAATCAAAATTTCATTCGGGGTCCCATAATCCAAATGGATTCACTCTTACATGAACCTGGAGCACTTTCATGTAATAGCTACATCCATATGATGTCTATTTTGACAATTTTCAGAGAATTCAGACGAAACGTCTTTATGTGTCAATAAGTCAAATATGAGTACAATATGACTGTGAGATAACATAAGCCGGCAAAATACACAATCTATAATCTCATATTATTCTACTTACTAGGCACTCGTCTTATAGCTAGCTTACCTCTGACAAAATGTCTCATAAATGTCGATTTGCTAATTCAACACACAAAAGTCATTCCTTATACGAAGGACAATGCAGTCTATCTGCAATTTGGCCAAAAGCAACATCAACTAACAACCATAGGCCAAAACTCATAAAGCCCGTGACTTAACTACACAAAATTTTCGGCCATTCCATAATGTGCCACTCCAATCAATGCACAAGTTCACCGCTAAAGGCAGTTGTTGCACGCATAACGAGATCCTTACATAGATGATCTCATTGAACCTCTTTTATCGTTATGAGATTCACAAATATCATACAACATAGCCTTTTACGGAAACTCATTTTTCATAAGTATAGCTCTAGGAAAATGCAAGTATATCCTTATGAACTATAGTCAATACTCCCACTGGCTGGAAACATCATTACAATGTAAACCAGTATAACAAAATTAAAAGCTTACAAAATCCATATAAATACTTGCAAACCGATAACAAATGTTTAGCACTTTTATTCTTCAGCACATGTTATGTACATTTCCATGGCTCATCTCACAAACGACAACCATTATAATGGTCAAATAAACCATAATTCTAGCATGAGTTACAATCAACAAAATGGGCACAAAACTCTTCAGCAACTATGAAGAAGAATTAATTATCTTAAGTGCCTCCTAGAGAAAATTCTCAACAACAAAGCTAGCCTTATTTTGCTCATCATAACAAGAATAAGTTCCCAAGTGATTTGGTAGATCATCAATATGGGACTTTATAATGGACAACAAAGGACTAGTACGAACATGAATTTTCTCAGAATGTAACAATGCAACTCATGCTCACAACGTTCAAAAGAACTAATTCATCCAACCAATTGTCAGCTATATTAATGCACACAGCTCAAAATAGAACCAGGAGAAACGCACTCCCATTGTTTTCATATTAGTGGTTTAGACATGCGTAAATACCATATGTGATTGTTTCAACATGCGATCAACCTATAATTGACTCTCTTAATATGAAATACAACATATTCCATTTAGAATCAACTAAGTTTTTTCAATGAAATGCAGAACGATGCAATTCACCTTATGATTAATCACATAGAACAATCACTTTACTTAATTAGCATTTCCCAAAATGCTTATGGTTTCTAGCTTCACATTATGTTAAAACAAGTGATCATCCTCTTGGAATTCCAATGAATAAATAAAAATATCCACTTACACATGAACATTTCAATTGACCAAAATTGTACATCAAGAGTCATAAGCTCTAGGCAAACTAAGGTCAAACCCGGAGGTATAATATTTCAACATGATTCTTTTCTCAACACAATGTTGTCAAAATGACAACCTTGAAGAGACTTAAAATATTAAACAATGTTCAAATAGATTCTAACTCCTTAGGATACTAATTGTTGTCAAAATGACAACCTTGAAGAGAATCTTACAATATTACACAATGTTCAAACTAATTCTAAATTTATAGGATACCAACAAGTGTCATTTTTTACGGAATTCTCCCACTCAATCACACAATAGAACATACATGTGTGATTGCAATATTTAAGGAGAAAATGACATACTTTCCCACCATAAATGTCTTTCATTCTGCATTATCATAAATAGCATACTTTATCCTCAAGTATAAAGGCTTTGTGAACAATATAAGCTTTTATAAGGATAAGAAGCAGGGACCCAATGTAGAAAGGGGGGGTGCATGGCCCCCACTCAACTTTCGTGCGAAGTTACTAAAATATCCCTCTAATAATATTAAAGATCGTGCATGTATATTATTTCAGACAAACTCTAGTGTAATTGCTTATTTAGTTCAATTGGTTAAAAGTATTACTGTTATACTTGTGTTCATTGGTTCAAAACCCGGCTGTTACATTTTTTAACATTTTTTTTGAATTTGGCCTCTACTGGAAAAAAATTCTCGGGTCCGTCACTGATATGAAGCCACAATAATGAATGATATCAAAATATGAGATAAATTCTCAAACCATTCAAAATATTGAACAGAAGACACAATCAATATCATGATCTCAACGAAAATTCGACATGATGATTAAACTTAATGGTCTATCATGAACATTATACATACCCCACAAACTCAAGTGATGGAAAACATTACTGGGTCCGTCATTGATAAGAACCCACAATAATGAATGATATCAAAATATGAGATAAATTCTCAAACCATCCACAATATTGAACAGAAGACACAATCAATATCACGATCTCAACAAAAATTCGACATGATAATTAAACTTAATGGTCTGTCATGAACATTATACATACCCCACAAACTCAAGTCATGGTGATAAATAAAGCTATTAAGCCTTACAACCAACCATAATTTTAGTTTATGTTAAAGAAGTATATCGTAACTTCATATGTCGAAATAATGATATATTCATTGATGTCAACTGAATGTAGGTTAGATATAACTTAACAGGCTATCGTGCTCTACAGAATAAAGATTTGAAATCTTAAGTTGAGCACAAGAGATTCACTATCCAAAAGATGATTGCCTCAAATTTTCATCTAATGATGAAAATTTTACCTACATGCAATTGACAATGTGAAGTAAATATCTAAAACACTTCACCTTATATCACAACTAAATATGAGATCTAACACATAGCAATTTCCGTACCAATGAGGTAACATACTTTAATGTCCCTAACCAAATTAAGATGGCATTTAACTAATAGGAACAATATTACCTCCAAGTGTAATTTCTTAAAATGAGACAATACGATAATCTTTATATGTCTCACAAAATTCACTTATCATGCTAGAATACAAATGATCAAATACTATATAGACCGCATGTTTCTCTATGTTCATAAAATTATGAACACTTTGAACATGAAAAGTGTATTTAATTACACTATCACAAATAGAAATCACCCAAGACCATAGGAAATTCATAATATTAGTAAGCAAAAATGATCTACAAACCAACACTAATAACCCAATTTCTATTATGAGAAGTACATACTGAACAATTTTATTATATGTCAATGAGGACAACTGTAACATTAGGGTGGTCAAAATAAACTTTATCCTTAATGGAAATGCATATCTAAAATGGTTTAATTTTATTTTAAGAGCACCAACATAAGCGATTGATTCGCTAAAATGCTCATAAATCAACCCATCTGCTGATAAATGTGTTTCCGTAGTGAGTGGTGGAGCACCCATATGAATTACAAGATCCTAACCATTGCATTCCAAAATTAATCATATGAGTTGCCTTTGATAGAATCAACCAATGTTAATTATTTTAAAAATAAATTCACAGCCTTCATGTGGGTAGAGGCTATAAAAAAATACATAGAATTTACTATCATAAATAATAAGACTGGAGAATTAACTGTATAGAGTGAGACCATCTGTACCTGTGGGCATAAGATAAATCTCCTCATCTTTATGCTAATTTACACCTTATTTCAATTAGTCTCATAAAGATATTGCCTCCCTGTGGGGCCGGGAATTATCTAAATGAACTAATTGGTCAAAAATGTATATGTCACTCATGTGATCACTAAACATTACGTGATTAATAGTTGCGTTACTTGTCATGCATTCCGGATGCTGTGGCTACTCCAAGTGATGCAAGATGAGCAATATCTTAATGTGACACATAATGTTAGATTATATAGTCTCTCCATTTAATACAAACAATCTAATTATGTATATCAATAACGATATGGAAATACTACAACATTAATTAATCAAACTAGTTAATTATTAGATTCCTCCAAATGCACAAAAAAGATATGGTTCACTCATATATGTCAATCGACCCTTTAATTGCAGCTAAAATATACATTAAATTGATCCCTAAACATGATGCAATCAATTACATCATCTTAATCCCCAACAATATGTGATTAAGTCTTTTGTCAATCATTAAGCTGCTGTGGCTACACTCAAAATCAACCGTATCACATGGCATATTGTAAAAGTTACTAAATAAGTGTAAATACAAATGTATTTTTTATGTCGACACACCATTTAATTGAACCTTTTGTCAATGCAACTGAATATCGATGAATTTTCAATCACTCCACATAATGTGATCAAAACTTTCATGCATCATCATGTCAGGGTGATGTCGCTACACCCAACATTTGACACCATTGACATTCAAAATATTGACAGTAATATAAAGGCCAACTAAATTTTATGTTGACATAAACATGTAAAATTTAATACTTAATTTTGGTTCAAATATGCATGCATATTGCCTTCACTTTAATAACAACATAAGTATGTCACAATCTAATCACCAAGCATAATGCGACTAGTCTAAATATGTCAAGAATTTGAGCTATTGAGGCACAAATTTAAACTTGACACAACTCTAAGACATATTCCTTAATGTTGTAAATGATCAATAGTCTAATACAAATACTGAATGACATGTTAATCTTTATGTGAACCAATAAATATCACTTCGATGATATTTTATGACAATGTCTGTATGTGATTAAATTATTTTTTTAATATGTCACTGCACAATCACTAACAAAATGTGATTAATCCCATCATATGACACGCAAGTCTCTCCAATAAATATATGTACAAACACAAGTTTACTGAATAAGCGGAAGCGGAAAGAGATCACAAGATCAACATGATCGTTTCCCTATATCCATTGTTATTCGATTTCTGCTCTGTTTTGCCTCAACAATCTAAACCCTGAAATAGAACAAAGAGAAAACTTCATATGCACATTTGGAGACAGCATGCGGTAGCACATTTTGAGACGGCATACTGTACTTTTAGAAATTCTGGTCGTCTATGCCTATTTTTCTGAATGATGATAGACCAATGGTACACAGACAGTCAATATATAAGAAAGACTAAGGACCTAAAGAATTATGGAATATTCCGGAATGAAAACCCTAACCATCATAAGATTTCCCATAATACCCTTAGTTAAATAATAAACCAATAATATATTTACCAACATAATATTTAAATAACTTAAAGGTCATATATAATAACTATATGATAATTCTTACACGATGATCGTATTTTTTTTGAGGAAAATAACATCGTATGTTGGAAACCTAAAAATCTGATGTTCAGACACAATACATGTGATCTTGACATGTGATCTTCTTCGATTTCCACAATGTTCCGTCTATGGACTTCCATATCAGAAATTGGAAAATCAGGTCGTGTCAGGCCCGTGACTTGCAAATCAGGTCATGCCTTTTCTGACATGGAAAATAAGGTAAACGTAAGGATCATTACATTTAAATGTAGGGAACCCTTACGTTTAAACGTATGGAACCTACGTCCAAACGTAGAGAAATTCAAACGTAGTAGTTAAATTAGGAAGTTAGTAGATTCAATTAAAGTGCATTCTTTACGTTTAAACGTAGATTCAAACGTAGTGTATCTACGTTTATAATGCATTTCTGTACGTTTGGAAGTGGTAGATGGCAATTAAGGTTGTTGTACAGGTACTTGTTCAATATACACCACATGAACGAGCTATTTCTCTCATTCCTTCAAAGTCTTTCAAGTTAATCTCAATTTTCTAACCACTTCTTCATCTTTCAAGTCCATTTCTTCATCATTCAAGTGCTCAAATGGGTATGCTATTGCTATGTAATTTGTCTTAATTCAAGTGCTCAATGTGATTATGTTATTTATATTGTAGTAATGATATGTATTTAACCGAAATGTGTGTTTTAAGTAGGTTGCTTATGAATGTTTATACATATAAGTAGTGTGTTTAAGTGTTTTCTTAGTGTTATTCTTTAGGGTTTAGTAGGGCTTAGTGTAAGTATGTTTTGTTTCTATTTGTGATAAATTTGTTTATGTAGGGTTTTGAATTACTATATTGAATGTCTATAATGCATTTTAAGTTGTTATCTAAGTTGATATTGAATGAGTTAATAAGGACTTGAATTTGATATTTTTTTAAAACAGATAATCGCAACACTATGATTGTTGTCTCGTTCAACGAAAAATTTATGTACGATCCTATCTATAACCGGTGGAATCATGTAAATGGATCGATGTTCTCATTATTTGAGCCAAAGAACATAATATTGAATGCATTATTGGATAAATGCATGTGAGGCTTGGTATTGATCGGTCTAATTCAAAGCTCGGCATAAAAACTTTGTTTTTCTTATGGTAGTGTGGGGAATATACCACCTGATGATATCTTAGACGACGAGACACTAAATGGTTACATTGAAGCGGCCTGCGACGGTAAAAATGTAACTTTTTGCATGAATGCCACACCAGTAAATGCAAACAATGAACCGATATGAACGTTTGAAAGGGATAGAAGAGAGAGATAGTGTTATTCAAGACTTTATTGATTCCTTACATCTAAACGTAGCATCCGTACGTTTAGACGTAAGGTCCCTACGTTTAGTGCGTTTTTTCGTATCAGATGGCTTGTTGAATTTCCTTACATTTAAACGTAAGGATCCTTATATACGTTTGGACGTAAGGATCCTTACGTTTACCTTATTTTCCATGTCAGAAAAGGGATGACCTGATTTGCAAGTCAAAAGTCTGACACGACCTGATTTTCCAATTTCTACTTCCATCCACAAGGGATTGTCATTATTTTCTTTTATTTCATTCATTCTTTTCATCTTGTTTTAGGCGATTTAATTGACCAGTTAATAATAAAAAATGACTTTTGATGAATTTTCTAATCATTCCTGCTTTTTTTTTTTTTGTTGTTGTTGATAAAAGATCACTTTATTAGCAAGCCTTCCAAAGGGCAAAAACCAAGTTTACAATCATTTTTGGAACAAAATAAAGTTTAATCTATGCTCCAAGCGAGCCTTATGTTTCTTGCTCTTTCAACTATGCTAGCAATGAAAATGTACGCCGGGGGCCTATTGCCCTCATGTCCGTGGTATAGTCTATTTCGCCACATCCAAATCCCAATAATGCCTCTCCCCACGTATAGTTCCATTTCGTTGTCCCAAGAGTGCTCCCTCTACCGGCGGTCATGTTTAGTCGCACCAAAGAAATCTCCTTCGCCCAGTTGCAATCACGAAGTGCATGAAGTATGGACTCATCTGTCTCCTCACAAATATTACAAAATGGGTCATCAGAAATGTGCCTAGAGTATAGCATGAGATTAACCGGGAGAGCTCCATGCATTATACTCCACACAATATAGCTTCCTCTTGTTGGACCTTTTAGAACCCAAATCTTCCTCTAAAGATCACCCAAGTTAGCAGAATCAGGACTGGGTCACAACAAGGAATAACCCGACGCCACTGTATACTTGCCCTTTGGGTCCCCTTTCCATTTAAAAACACTCTGTTGTTGTCCAAGGCCTTCCTAAAGATGGGAATACGCCTTACAGATTCCTCTCCATGTCGAAGAGCTTCCAACCTTGGATGTAGTCGTTAACTCCTTATACTTGTGAGATAAAGCCTTAACCCACAACGTATCTTTTTGTATGACAAGATCCCACACCAGCTTCCCCAAAAATGCTATATTCATCTCGTATAATTGCTTAAAACCCAATCCTCCAATTTGTTTTGGCTACAGTGTGCATTTTACGACCCTTGTCATCATCTCCCCAAAAGAATTGTCTGCAAATTCATTCTAATCTTTCCAGTGTGGTACTAGGCATCAGAGTAGTTTTCATATGGTAAAACGATTGCGTTGCAAGTGAGCTTTGTATGAGTACTCGTTTCCCTGCTTTTGAGAGGCATTTCGACTTCCAACTTTGCAATTTACTTCTCATCTTATCTTCCACATATGAAAAGTGAGCAACCTTTTTTCGCCCGTGGAGTATCGGCACTCCAAGATATTTGCCTAAATCCCCTGTATGAGTCATCTGCAAACAACGAGATAATGCCATAATCTTCTGATATCCCACATTGCTTGAAGTATAAAACTTGGATTTCGAGGTGCTGATTTTCTGTCCCGAACACTGACAGAAGTCTAAGAGCACTTCTTGTATGACTTTGGCTTGGGCTTCAGATGCTTCTCCAAATAACAACAAATCGTCCGCAAAAAACATATGAGAGATAGGTGGGCTTTGTCGCGAGAGCTTCAAGGGTTTCCATCTTTGCTGATTAACTGCCTCATAAATTTTAGTACTAAGTACCTGCATACATAGCACAAAAAGGTATGGTGCAATGGGATCTCCTTGACGGAGGCCTCTGCTTGGGGTAAAAGCTTCAAGTTTTTCTCCATTACACAAAACAGAAAGCTTTTCCGTCGTTATGCACTCCATTAAAAGCTTTTGCAGGTGATCCGAGAAGCCCACTTTCTGAATGATGTTTTTTAAGAATTGCCATCTAACTCGGTCATAAGCCTTTTCTAAGTCCACCTTGATCACCATAAACCCTTTCTTGCCATGTTTCTTTGTGTGAAGAGTATGCATCACTTCCTGAGCTAAAATAATATTGCCCTAGCTCCCTCTGCCAAGTATACACGCACTTTGCGTAGTGTACACTAGTTGTCCAATAACACCTTGCAAACGATTGGCCATGATCTTGGTTATAAGTTTAGTTATCACGTTTGCCAAGGCTATTGGCCGAAATTTCGATGGGGATTCTGGATGGTCCACTTTAGGAATCAAAGTAATTAACAGCTCATTCAAATCTGGCGGGACTATAGCTATTTCAAAAGCATTTTTAATGAATCGAACAACCGAGTCACATATAATACCCCAACAGTTCTTGAAGAAGATTGGGGGCAGTCCATCCGGGCCTGCCACCTTATATATGCCCATGTTGAAAACAGCATCTTCAATTTCTTTTTCACAAACATGTCTCTAAGATGGTTTTTATCAGCTTCATTACGAGCAGGTAAATGCAGTGTGCATCCACAGTTATGCTGATCATCCTCGTGTGCATACAGAGAGACAAAATAGTTACGTATCATTGACTGGATTTCCCTTTCCTCTACACTCCAATTCCTATCCGGCCTTTTAAGTGATGTGATTCTCGTTCTTTGTTTCCGTTTGACGGCAGTCATGTGATAATAGTGCGTATTTCTTTCTCCCTCGATTAGCCAGTGTAAGTGTGACCGCTGGTGCCAAAACTTCTCTTATTGATCTAAAATAATGTTATATTCTCCCATGAGCTGTTTTTCCAACTGAGCCAAGTACGCTGACGGATATTTAGATAAGGATTCTTGTGTACCCTTCAGCCTTCTTAAACATTTTTCTTTACGGAAAAAGATATTCCCAAACTGAGTTTTATTCCAGTGGAGAGCTTGTGCCATAATTTTTTTTGTCACCATCCCGAAATCCGGATTAGAGGTATCCCAATTGTTTACGACAAAATCATTGAAGTCCGGGTGATCAAACTAAGCATTCAAAAAATAGACCAGAGGAGGGCCCCTTCTTTTCGTTCTATTATGCTCCAACTGAAGAAGAAGAGGACTATGATCGGAGTGCGTTTTAGGCAAATGAGTGAGGGAAGCTTCGGGAAATAATGTTAACCCAGAGGGCATGCACCAAGTTTGGTCCAACCTTTCCAAGATAGGCGTACCTTTATACAGTGGTCCAGTCCAGGTGTATCTCGGTCCGTTAAATTGAAGTCCCACCATATCGCAGGTTTGAAGCATATGCCTCATGGTATTGGAATTTGCTTCACGCAAAGGACGGCCCCCTCTTTTATCATCTTGATCAACAACCTGATTAAAATCCCCTATTAAGCACCAATGATATTTCAAGATAGCGGACAGCCGTTCAAGGTAAGTCCAACATTCACTGCGAATAACCGGAGTCGGAGAAGCGTAGACAACGGATAAAATCCACATGATCTCATTATTTTGCATAATTTCCACATTAAGGCATTGATTCATACTGGGTAAAAGTTTCAATTTGACCGAAGTGTCCCTCCAAAATCACCAAATACCCCCTGTGTAACCCCTAGCTTCAACACAAATTACCTGAGTGAAGGTTGACAGTTGCAAAATTCTCCATGCTTTATGGCTGCTGGCTCTAGTTTCAAGAAAACACAAGATGTCCGGTTGTTGGCCTGAAAGGAGGTCTTTCAGATTTGTCAGGAACACATCTAATCCCACCCCTCTACAGTTCCATACCAAGACCTTCATAAAAACCAAATAGATTTAGGATTGGACAGTAGAGTCCATGATAATTGCATCATCTGGAGGCTCATCTCTCAACCTCCACATCGCGTCATTTCTCTCAAAATCTTTTTCTTGTTGTATACCCACATTTGGGACATTAAGTTTATCTGGTGGCTTGGATTTTAGGTTATGCATATGAGCGGCTCCTGAGCCATTTACTTGTGCATTTGTTTCACGAGATGGATCAACAGTTACTTGTCCCTCCCTTGGAGCCTAGTGTTGCTCCCGGACATTAGAAATGTCGTAAAGTGGTGTTACTTCTATCCTAGTACGTCCGGATGCCGTGGCTGGTCGTTTGGGTGACGTTGGTTGGGGCTTCTCATTTGCAACATGTCCCTTTCGTTTCCTAGGTCTCTTGGGTAGATGGTCGGGGAGGGTGAGAATCCCTGGCTGATGAAGTGCTCTGTCTTTTATCCTTTTGTGCATTAAGCTGGTCTTTCGATAACATAGAAATGGTTGGCGCGTTAAGACTCTGTGCTGCTGCTTCCATTTGGACTTACAAATCACTAAGTGGTGCATTTCCATTTTCTTGCTCCCGATGAACTTCCATGGGTTCATCTTCAAAAAGGACACTATATCTTGATCCTGTACCTGCTATTTCCTATTCATTCTCATAAGAAGGTGCCCCCTGATTTCGTAACAAATCATGTTGTTCAGGATGATGTCCATTTCCTGCTATATCCCCTCTACCCTTTTGTCCTTGAGTAGGTCTTCTTCTCCTATTCGTATCCAAGGTCCGAATGGTTTTTCAGGTGTCGGGCCATCTGGTTTCTTGGGTTGTTCTACAGCCGCTGCAGTTCGTCCTTAACTCGGTCTATCGGCCTGCTGCTTGTCCGGACACATTTGGGTCTTATGTCCAATTTTTCCACACTCAAAGCATATATTGTGCAACCCTTCATACTCTACTGCAAACCAATTCCCATTTAGCACAACTTTAGTTCTGAGAACTTGGTTTATGTTCATCTCAACACAAATCCTTACGTATTTGGCTCTAGTTGATTTTGAAGTAACTACATCAACTTTACCCGGTTTACCAACCCTTTTTGCCAATTGATACAAAAAATCTTCTTTTTCGAATAACTCTAGCGGCATACCTGGGAAATGAACCCACACATGTGTTGATAAAATTTTCTGTTTCGAAGGTTGAAAAAAAGGACGCCACTTCATAACCGTCAGATAATGCCCCTGCACTGTCCACGGCCCCATAGACAAAGCATGATCGTAGTCTTCTTGGCAAGCAAATCGGACTACATAGTAGTCTGATTCCAAATCCACAATGTCTAATTCTCCAACCGTACACCATAGATTGTGAAGTCTCTGATGTAGGATTCGGTAAGCTACACTTCGGCCCAGAACCTTCACAATAATTGCTCGTCTCCATGGTCTCCATAGCTCGACACAATCCAGAACTGGGAGCTCAATTGGATCATCATCAACCTTGGTACTTCTCCAATCCTCAGCTATCCTGATGAAGTCGGCAATATCTCCCTCATCTTCTCCCTCTCCGGTGTAAAAATCGGAATGGCGTTTTGGTTCCTTAAGCAGATCAGCCCCACCGCGAAAGGACCAAGGAGATTGCGTTTCGGGTGGTGGAGGTGCGGGAACTTTCCACTTATCAGCGCTTCTCCGTAGGATGTCTGATTCCTCGGAGGTTTGACCGGTATCATCTGTTTCCATGGCTGCATACGGCTCCATGGTGGAGGAAGAGGACGACGGAAGCAGGAATTTTAGCACGGCGGCGGAGAATTTTGAATTATTTTAATCTTTCCTATTTAAGTAAGAAGCTTCCCTGGTAACTAGTTGGTAAATACTATCATTATTTATTTAATTTTACTATCTTTTATAAAGGTTAAAGGTTGTAAATGACGTGTTTTAATCTAAATTGGTTGAGAAAGACAAACATGTAGTAACACATGTACATACATGTAGTAACACATATAGTGATTGTCCTTCTCAACCATTTAAGTTTAAAACATGTCCTTATGGACTCTGACCCCTTAATAATTATGTTGCATTTGTGTCGTTCTTTACCATGAAAAGAATGCGTACAATAATTTTTTTAAAACACATATCTATGATTTAATCATTTCTTTAGTCATAAACACCTTGTAACATAATTATGGGGAAGGGGCCAGAAGGATGTGAAATGTCAAAAATAAGGATTCAAGGACATCTCTCATTTTGGATGATTAAAAAGGATATAATGAAAATAGATGTACCGAAATACCCATTGTTTTTTTTGTTTTGTGAAAATTGGCGTAATTGCACCAATAAATGTGAGAATCATTATTTGATTATTTGGATTTATTGCAGTTATAAATATTTTTCACTAATTAAATTCAAAATCTAAAATACGAAAAACAATTAGTGATAAAAAAGATGTAATCACATAAAAAAAATGTAATTGCACATAAAAATATAATTACACATAAAAAGTGTACTCACTGCCAATAAAATGAAGTAACATATAGAGAAATAATAACAATGAATAATATATAGTTACAATAAAAAATATAGTTACACATTAAATATGTAGTAACACTAGAAAAAATGTAATAACATATACAAAAAAATAGTTACAACCAATATACAAAAACGTAGTCACTCGTAATTGTTACTGTAGATTGGAAATGATCATTCTTATTACATTGTTAATTACTTCACGTGTTATTGTTACTTCAATCGTAATTTTACTATATGTTGGAAATTACCATTCTTATTGCATTGTTACTTAACGTGTTACGGTTAATGCACTTTTAATTTTAACTATATGTTGGAAATTATCATTCTTATTGTATTGTTACTTCACGTATTACTGTTACTTCACGTAATATATATTGTTACTCGTAATATTACTGTTACTTCACTCGTAATATATATTATATATAGTTGTAACCGAAGTGTACTCATGATTGTGTTTTTTTTTAATAAAAAAATTTGAAAATTGGATAAAAGAATATTTGGGAAGATTCAATTTCCTATAATTACTCCTCCTTTAATAGCCATAATTTACTTCCCTTTATTTACTCCTCCTTCTATAATTATAAAATAGGGATATTATTGGAACAATAAATTAATTTATTTTTTCTTATTAATCATGTGTGTGTTTTTAGCCTGATTTATTAGTGAATATGTCATTCTTGGGAAAAATCTATAATATCATGTATGTACCTATATTCAAAACGAAAAAAATTGTGTATGTACCTACTTGATTAAGTCAACCACTCACTATACAACACTTTTCATAAGATATTTTATTTCCCAAATGACAAATCTTTTAAGCTCCTCATACATCAAACCCAAAAAAGAGCCCGTGGTTTCTAATTGGGTCTGTAAGTAGACCCAAGAAGAATAGGGTCCTCGACCCATATAGCCTGCACCTTCATCACTCGGATTGGGCCGGGTAATAATCCAGCTCGCCTTACGCCGTATTGATATTTGTCATGACAAGGCAATGAGCGTTGATCAGCAAAGCCTTCAACCCGTCTGTTACAGGTCGGCGAGAAGCACTAGAGGCCGACCAGCTCGTCCCCTAGCTCACAGTCCGACCCGACTCGGGCCAAGCCCGCTAAATCAGGCAATAAGAGTTAAAGCTCGACGGTTACAAACAAGAAGTGCGCGTCGGTAACCATGAAGCCCGACCAATCAGAGTGTGCCACTCCAACCACGTTTACTATCATGTTTATCACTCTTTTAGTAACTGTTGTTTCTTAGCCCTGTAAATAAATGCATTGTACCCTGTAAAGGACGCATTCCATTTAGATCAGCTCTCCATTCACAACTTTCTTCTCTTTGCATTATCTTCATATCGTTCTTAATCACCACCGATAAACCGCCGTACAAATCATCACTTTTTCTAGATATCCTCCGCATTGATCACCGAAAATATGATTGTGATAATTTCTACATTATCAGCTCTAAAATGAAAAAGAAGATAATCCATTTGATTGACATTATCTGTCACATTACAATCATCGGACCTCCATTGGATTCTTTCTCCCTCCATTGGCCTCAAACTCACTCTTTGGAAACACTTGAATGCTATGATGCACTTGAAAGACCTCAACCTTATCAACCCTCTCATGTTTACCCCAATCATCATATGGATGATCTACATGCTCATAAACCTTGATGGTAGCGCTCTCATTTTGAACTCTCAAAGTGATCTCTCTTGTTTTCATATCAAGAAAGGCTCTCCCCATAGCCAAAAGGATTTCCCAAGTAAAACATACATCCTAGAATCTTTTTTCATCTCTATAACAACAAATTCAGCTGGGAAAACAAACTTATCGACTTGAACCAAAACATTCTCAATGATGCCTCTAGGATACTTAATGGACCTATCTACCATAGAAAGGACCATAAAGGTTGATCGAATCCCATCTAGACCAAGGTCTTTATAAGTGTTATAAGACATAAGGTTCACACTAGCTCCTAGATCACACAAGGCATTGGGAATCTTGGTATTACCTATCATGCATGGGATAGAAAAATTTCTGAGATCACAAAGTTTAGGTGGGAGTTTCTCTTGACATAACGCATATCATTCTTCTTTAAAATAAACCATATTTTGCATTTTAGGTCTCTTTGACAAAACATCTTTAAGAAACTTAGCATACAAAGGCATATTCATTAAAGCGTCAACTAAAGGAATGTTTATCGTCACTTTACGCAAGATGTCAAGAAAACGATTTTGCGTTTTACTTACAACACTCGCCTTCTTATCATGAGATGAGGGAAAGGGAAGGGAACTCAAATCAAAATGAATTCTAGATTGAGATATACCTGAGTTTCCTTTGCCCTCTGAAGTGTTGTTCACATGCTTACCTAAGAGATTTCCTTCGAGTTTCTTGTCTTGCTCAGCTGCTTCATCAAAAACCAACACTTCTTTTGTATTCTCTACCAACCCTACAACTCTAACTGCCTCACAAATTTCTGTAACCACATCATCATCCTCACCATCATGATACACCACAAAGACAGCATTTACCTCATTCAGGTTTGTCAAGGTATTGTTTGGTAGGCCTTGAACCGGTGCGGTATTCAAGTAATCGGTCAAGTGCCTCATTTGGTTTTCAAGACTTTTCAATGAATCTTCCATGCTTACCAAACGAGTATCTATAATGGTGTTGTATTGCTCCACATTCTTCACAAATGCATCAATAACCATTGCCATGTTTTCTATCATCGCTTCCCATTGAGGATTCCTCTGTTGATGTTGTGGTTGATGAGACAATCCCGGGGGTGCACAAGGAACTTATGGAAATGGTTGATGATCTTGATTCAAATGGTGAGAAAAACCTTGTTGTTGTAGCCTTTGACCCATTTCATGATCCATGGTTGCCTTCTCCATAGATTCCATCTGGCTATCATCAATTTTTGTTGATCTATTTCTATGGTCTCAACTATCTTCTTTTGAGTCTTGCCGTTATCCCATTGCCTATTGTTAGCAGTAATCCTCTCAACAGTGGCATACACAAGCTCATGAATGATCCTTCACTTGCCAAGTCCAAGACATTTCTTGCATCATCTCTTAATCCGTAATAAAAGATTAGCATTTGTGACCATATCTCATACCCATGATGTGGATATTTTCTTAGCAAAGCCTTCATTCGGTCCCATGCTTCATAAAGTCGTTCACCCGGCTGTTGGGAATCGAGATCTCAGCCCGGATCTCCATTGTTTTATGGAGTGGAAAATAGTACGATAAGAAAGCCGAAGGCAAGTCTTCTCACGTATGCAATGAATCATGAGCTTGAGAGTCTAACCAATCAACATCACTATCTCTGAATGCAAAAGGGAATATCCTCAATCGGATTGCATCATCACTTGCCCCATTTATCTTCATTGTCCCGCAAACATTTGTGAACCACATCAAAAACTGATATGGAACCTCTGTCTCAGTTCCATAGAAGAGTGCATGCTCTTTTTATCAAATTCCACACATGTGGTTTGATCTCAAAGTCACTTGCATCAATAAGAGGTAAGCGAATGGCATTATGTGTAAATCTTGCACGTGGCATGAAATAATCTCTAAGTACTCGGCCTTGGCCTTGAATTGGAGCTTGTTGAATTGGGACTTGTGATACTTGGGAGATTGGCATGGGGTTAATGTTGTGGAATTGGATGAAAATTGGTTGATGTACTTGAGCTTGGAACATAGGTTGCTCATTAGTAAATTCCATGATGAGTTTATATCATAAACTGCACAAACTCAAACAACAAGAAAACAATAAAATAAAAACAACCTAAGTCTAAGTCTTCCAATGACTTAAGAGATATCGATTAATTCCCCGGCAACGGCACCAGAAAACTTGATGGCCAAAATAGTGACGGTCCAACTTTAACCGGCAGTGTACTGAATCGGATGCACTATAGTAGCAAGCAAGGTCGATCCCATGAGGAATCAATTGAGTACCAAATTCATTTTCATACTTAGTTTAGGCCAACCAAAAGAGTGGAACAAGTGATAATTAACACTAAGATGTAATATAAACTAAAGATAATAAGAAGAATGCGTAGCCAAACCATGATCCAATTGATTTGTTTCACCCCTCTAATTGACTCATTGGGAACAAGTACAACTGACCTACCAACCAATCATACTCTTGATGTGTTTATGCGTGCAATCTCCAATAGTGGTGTGTAGACGCCAATGCAACAATCTACCACCCTTTGCCCGGTTCAACAGTCTGTTTTTAAGGATTTAACTAACCAAAGCATGATTACCGCTCTAGAGACGCTCAACTCACGTTGAAAACCTCACTCAAGAAACCGAATCTAAACAACTCAGTCAATTTTACTTGGCGATTCCAAAACCCTTTTCCCACATCATCTAACAAAATACATATATAAAGACAATGTGTGAAATCATGAATCAAGTGATCAAATCAATTCAAGCATTAAGCACAAGTTTTAAAACACAAACCCATCAAAAGATTCAACTTTAGCAACTACTCATTCCTAATTCCATCAATTAGAGGAGGATTTCATCAATTTTCACATGATTTAGCTATGTAAGAATTTAGCTACTCATTATAATGAAAGAAACAAGAATCAAACACGAAATTAAAGCCATAAAACTGAAAAGGAGCTTGAATTAAGTACCAAAATGCAGGAAATCTGAAGTTGCATCAATCTTCATCAAAACCCATTGTCACTTGGGGAAAAAGACCTCAAAACACCAACAAGAAAGAGAGAATCTATGCTAAATTGTGTTTTACCTAAAAGAAAGAGTGAAAGATGAACTAATCTAAGGTAGAAAAGAGATGAAAATCGGCCTAAGATGAGTGGATATAAAAATGGGGGTGAAAAATCTGACTTTTACATCCAAAACGCGCTGTTATAATTGTTAGGAACATTTTATTATGTTTTGATGATGGTCATACTAGCTGTTATAGCAAGCCTGAAATAAGTTAGAATTCTCTGTATAAGTCTCTACTTAGAGTCTGACATATTGTATAAGTTAAGTCAGACAAGTATTGTACTAGTTGGTAGGACGGCAAAGTAAAACAGACATTCGGCAGAGTGAAGCCAGCCAAATACATGCAGAGAAGCAATGAAGACTTAATGGTATGACTTATAACCAAGGAAGTCTGTGATGACCTTGGATAAGTCTAAGTTATGGTTCAAGTGATGAAACTTAATGTTCAAATATGGTGTACATTGATCTCACCCAAATCCATGATCAGTGAAGTACAAAGATTCTCCTTAAAACTTAAGTGATGAAGGAAACCGTGAATCGGCAGAGTAAACTGACTTTTGGCGAAGTGAACGCAAAAACAGTGAAGGAAGATCTAAACGGCAAAGTCAGATAGATCACTCGACCGTTCGGAGAACGGCGAAGTAATCCTTATCAGAACAGAATTGAAATATGATGAAGATTCAGAGGATCATGCATTTAATGCACAATCAATAGAGGATCAATCAAGGACGGATTTTCTGCTATACATTTGAAGAAAAATCAGATCACTGAAATCAAGGAGAATGTAATTAAGAGGGAATCAAGAATAAAATCAAGGATTATTCCCCTCATTAATATAGCCAACGGACGGAATTTCAAATCAAGGATACTCAAGGCTATAAATAGAAGGCATTGATAGACAGATAAAAATAACGATAAGAAAAAGAACACCAAGCAGAAATTCTGTCAATTTGAAAAGCCTTCTCTCTGAACTTACTAGGATTCATCTAGAGATCAACTCAGACATCAGAACTACAATTTTATATTTAGCACTGAGATTGATCAATCAAGTTTGTGAATCTCATTCACAATAAACTGAAGCAACTGAATCAGAAGTCATTTGAGAAGGATTTGTGTTTGTGATAGCTGCTGAAGGATTTGATCTCAAGGAGCAATAAAAGAGACTGAATCACTGAAGCTGTTGCAGCCAAGGAGTGATAGCCTTGTAGATTGTGAAGCTTGGGAAGTCAAGGACAATCTTACTATTGTATCTTTGAAAACAATAGTGAATTCCTCCAATCATCACAGGAGAAGAGTGGATTAAGGGATTACACCACCCTGAACCACTATAAGCCTTGTGTCAATTTACTTTCAGCAATTTACTTTACTGCACTCATTTAATTACCTATGTTATACCTTATATCTGTGAATGTATAAACTGCTTTGAAACAATCTAGTAAGAAGGACTTATCCGCTGCCCAAAAGCTTTTAATCACAAGAAAAGTTTTTGAAACTCCACTATAGTCATTCACCCCCCCCTCTGACTATAGTTTTACCCTTCTCTGGGACCAACAATAATCTCTCAGGACTGTCAATGCATGCGCATTACGCTCAATGCGCGCATTGAGCAGACAGGATACTCAGCATCGACAGATCTTCAGTAATTTGATGATTGCTTTGTGTGTACAGCTCCGATTTGAGTGATTCAAGTTGCGTTAGAAAAATCATTCAATTATCTACAACTTTTATGAAGACCACAAGTCCAGAAAATTCCTCCAACATTGCTAAAATGGAAGATAAAGTGAATAAAAGGCAAAAATACCAACTATATTTGATCCTTTTTCATTCCCGGGCTTCGGTTATGCCTCTCTAAGCCTCATGACTTGTCTCTACGGCTCATAAGCCACCTATATACTGCATCACAACATCCAACCACATACTGAGCATAACTCCGCAAGAAAGATAGGGCTCAAATAGGGTCTAAAACACTATAAAATACCAAGGTTTCCCATCTTTGTGATGCTTCACCTCTAAGTGACCGTGCAATGTGATTTTACCCTAAAATAGGTCTAAAACTACCCAAAAATTAGCCAAAAATCTCGTAAACGGGGGGTCAAAACATGCACTAAAGCATAGTAAAGTTGACTCTCATCATCGATACATTAGCTCTCCATTCACACTTCCTTCTCTTTGCATTATCTTCATATCGTTCTTAATCACCACCGATAAACCGCCGTAAAAATCATCAATTTTGCTAGATATCCACCGCATTAATCACCGAAAATATGATTGTGATAATTCCTACATTATCAGCTCCAAAATGAAAAAGAAGATAATCCATTTGATTGACATTATCTGTCACATTACAATCACCGGACCTCGAGCAGAGCATTAAAGGTTATCTCAGCAAATGAGGCGACATGAGCTCAGCTAATATTGGGCCTTATATCAATAGACCTCATCACAAGGCTCATCTCGGTATAGCGCATGGCACTCTTTGTAGGATGTAATATCGCCGGATCAATCGTAGATTGACCCGATTACACAGCGGAAAGTACAAGATCTAGATCTAAACAATCAATACATAAATATAATAGATCTAAACCTACGAGGGGGTTTAGATTACCAACCTTTTTATGGTGCAATTACTCCAAGAACAAAGGTCAATCCAAGAGCCAAGCTAGATGAGAAGCCACAGTCTTCCAACGTGTGTCTCCAAGCAACACCAGGTGGATGGTGTTTCTCGCCGCCGGACCTCCTCGATATGCTACCTTAGAAAACCCGAAGTTTTCTAAAACTCAAACCCAAGTACTTAGGCCGAAAATTGAAAGCCAAGTACTTCTCAATATTTTCGAAATTATGTGATGATTTGAGGATTGGGAAAACTCTCTTTATATAAGAGAGCAATCATTGTCCTCCAAGGATTTATTTAATTAATACAAAATCAATCAAATTAATCCTTTTCCTTAAAAAGATAAATCTAGAATATTCCCAAATTAATAAGGATATATAAAAATTTTATTTTCCTTAAATTATTTAATAAATAAATAATTTAATCACATGTCATATAATTTATCAAGAAAACTAATTTCCCAAAAAATAATAATATAGAAATTTCGGCCAAAACCCTAGGTCAAATAGGCCACACGAAATTTCCAATAAATTGGGCCGAGTCCATGAAAAAAAATTCTTTTCCATGTATTTAATTATCTAGTCCAACTAAACAATTAATCCACATATCAATTAAATAGTCCAATCCAACTATTTAATATTAATTGAGGTGAAACGACGAGAAAACGTATATGCTATATTAGGAGCCACGTCGGGGACCAAGGACCCATATTCAGTAGCTACAATAAATTAAATAATATTATCCGTCAGACCGAACAATAATATTCAATCTATTAATTCCGGGATTACACCACCATAAACCCGAAACTGAACTCTGCCGAATATAGATAACTTACACTCAACTATGAGTCGAAAAACGTCCACTGATATAATCATTACATACGGATTAATCCTCCATAGACTGTTCGTTACGATTCGGGATATCTCCGTAAACCCTTCTCGAAACCTCTTATCCTTATTTACCATTAACCCTCTAGTGACCAAATAGTTCATAACTAATATAATATGAACTGCATGCATCGGTCAGTTTCTAGGATTAACAAATAAGGGAACTGTCTATCTACTTCCCGAGGGAAGGAATGGATTCCATATCTATGATAGCACAGATTACTCACTCATTCCAGAATAGAGTCAACGAGAAGTGTCGGATCACATACTACGAAGTGATCCTTACTAACACATCAAACTCTACCCTAGTCTAAGAAGTTGTCTGTGATCACGTCAGGATTGAGATTAATCCATATATGATCATCTTGTGATTCGATAAGACTTCTCGATCACGGAATTATATCAAGAACTTAAATTAAATCGGTCCAGCCCTATATGATTATCATCATATATAAATGCCCCACTAGGTACCCTATTACCGACAGTCCGGATAAGACTGTCACACCTAAAGTGTTATGGGCGCATTATTAGAAAATTAATCTTGAGACCTGTACTCAGATTAATAAACGCTACGGACTAAGTTAATTTTAAGTACATCTCACTAACTCAATCCTCTTGTGTATAACCATACACTGAGTTTTGTGATTACATAATCGAGGTACTTAGGGTTTTCAGTAGTGTCTTAATTATAAGCATACATGCACATAATAAGATGAATTATTTAATTCTGTCATAAAAACAATTAGATAATTGTCTTTCGGGCACTACACCTAACAATCTCCCACTTGCACGAAAGGCTAGTGGATTAATTGTTTTAGAGCACACCCTTTATATCTATATCTACAATATTGTCCCACTTGCTCAAAACAAGTGAGACATATCCCCAAGATTCGTACCCTCCAAGCGCATCTTAGTAATTCATCCTTTCAAGCACGACCGGAGTGTGCCGCCACAGGGTAGGTCAGTGACCCGGCGCGTACTTAGAATCCGAATACCATGTGACTTGGTACACTGATCAGGTAGGTTGGCGGCTTGAGTCAATCTTTGGGATCGAAACGTCGCCCTTCCATCTAATCCGGTGGTACGATTTCAGTATGATTATGACCTCTAGTGATTTCAAAATCCTTATGAGCTACCTCTCCAATGTTTTCACAATGAAGTGGCATCGGCTTACTGGATAATACTTTATCACATGAGTAAACACAGACCGAGATCGATTTAACGATCATCCTCAATCTGACCTAAAGCCAGAATCAGTGTTATAACTTGCACTGAATATACCAACATATTATTCCTCATTCTCCCGAAGAGACTTGAGGATTCACTAAAAATCCCATTTAGTATTCATCCGCAGGTTTAGATAATCATTCCTGAGAGGTAAGGTAGACTACATCATTGAATGTTGCATTCCTCTATGCAAGAACATCTTAACCATCGAGATGGATGAATAGGATTGCCAATTGCTGATTTTCAAGAATTCGAGTGAGACAAATTTTTTAGACAATAGCCCGATGGCTCCTACTAGTTCATCAGTTCCAAATACCGTCTAACCAGCAAACGCCTTATGTATGATTTTCCAATTTTTCAATTACAATTTTTTTTTTGCCGTGTAAATACACCTTTTAAAATTCACTAAATGAATTTATCTGATAGTCCTATATCATCTTTTGTAAACTAAGTATGGTCGTCTCTCGTTCAACACAAGTGACATCCGTGACATATCTATACTATGTCACTTAAGTTTTTAAAGGCTCAAGAGAATATTTTCCGAAAATTAACTGCATTTATTGTTAATTACAACGTACTTATTACTTTCCACATTTTTAATGAAGTTTTATCACTAACAGTTTAGTAGCCTAGAGATTAAAGTTGTAAATAAACATGACAGAAAGTTAAATTCAAAATTAAAATTTCACTACTAGATTTTTGTTTTAGGAATAATAAACTTGTTAAAAGTCTATCCTACCATTCCAAGGATTTAACCTCGCACCTCAGTGCCGCCGTAGGATAGGTCAAAGAGGTGATGGTTAAACTGAGACAATCTCTCTCAATGATTAATCTTCGAGAATCGAACATCTCACTGGAATCAGACATCCTGGACTTTAATCATTGATTACTTTCTTTTTTCTAGCCTAGATATTTCAAAAATATCCATAAAGAGTGTGACATACTATATCAGATCTCAAGTACGCCCCGAGTATGCCGCCGTAGGGTCGGTCAGTGACTGAACGAGTACCCAAAATCCTATCCTTTCGGAGACCAAGCCTTGAATTTTGATAGGGGTGAACACCATCCGTAGGGGGGCCGAAATCAAAGCGGCTCGAGACGTCACTCTTCTCTCACGTGCTTGCATCTATAGTAGAGGCCGTGGGGTTAGCTGTCGCCTTCCCCGCTCCCACTCAATAATTTGACAAAGTGGTGGGTTTACTAATTACGGTTTCGGTCTTGACAATAAGAAACAATAAATCAAAGTACTCCGAACAGGGTCGGTTAAGTAGGCAAGCCTACGCCGTCTTATTCGTTGGAACATATGTGACTGTCGGTCGGATCTGGCAAGAGAAGCCTCGTTTAGCCCGAAAGCTTATCGGATATGCTAAGTCTTGTCGAACCCCCGTGCAAACGTCACACGTGGAGGGGAGTCAATCGAGCCGTAGCTCAGTTGAACTCGCCCAACCATGGTTAGACCATTTCCAAACTCATGTACTAAGATTTTCCGATTTCTATATTGTCAACCAAAGCGTAATCTCGTTTCTGTTTAAGGTAGGTTCACCGAAAACTCAACGATTTATCTAAGTGGGATTCACCGAAAATCCATCACTAAAATCGTAACGATTGACCAAACCCGGTTCCTTGGTTTTAATAATTAGTTACTTAATTAATTAACTACCACATATTAATTAAATAAGCTTTTAATTAATTATACGAGTTATACATGCCTAATTTATTCGAAATAAACTAGCAACATGTATGCATTGGAGTGGATTAATGATATGATGCATGTAATGGCAATTTTCCGGATTCTATCACATAATTTCGATCATACACGAAAAAGATACGGAAAAATAAATACCGAGATGGACAGTTGGTACCCCCGACTAACCTATTTTCTAAGGAAAAGTAAAAAAACTTAAACTATGTCTTCGAGTCTTGATCTTCGAATCTTGAACTCGAACCGCCGGATCACGAACCACGAACACCCGAGAGGAGAAAGGCTTTTAAATTAAATAAATCCAATTTATTATAATTAAAACCTTTTTAATTAAATTTTTTTTTGATATGCGGCTGTATTATTAATTATTTTCTAGAAAAATAAATTTTTTTCTTTTTTTTGTTTGTTTTCTGCCAAAACGGCATATTTTATATAAAAAAACAGATTTAAAAAAAATTTATATGCAGCCGCTGGAAAAATTAAACCCTAGCCGTGGGTTATAAAAAAAAAAAAAAACAGACTTATAGTGACGCTTTTCAACGTCGCAGAAAGTCCTGTAAGCAGATTTTAATAATAAAAAAAAAACAGGTTTTTAACCTTTTCTCCTCGTTCATACCTTGGGTTTCGCCATGATCGTCATCTTTTCTTCAAGATCTTCATATTTCGAGCCCGGAATATAAAAAAAACGACAAAGATGCTATTTTTTACATAAAATTCGATTGACATTAAATTAAAATACAAATCATATGCTTAATTGTTTCTAAACAAGAGAGCTACAAAGTAGATCTGCGGGTAATACCAACCCCAAATCCATCTCTTCAACCACAACAATCACAAAGGCAACATTCATGATATTTTCGAAATAATAAAATTAAAAATGAAAATAGAGCAATCTACACATGCTTATTCCACTCCTTAGATCTAAAATTCACATACTTTGATTGATAGATCAAAGGCTCCGATACCACTATCGCCGGATCAATCATAGATTGACCCGATTACGCAGCGGAAAGTACAAGATCTAGATCTAAACAATCAAAATACATAAATATAATAGATCTAAACCTACGAGGGGGTTTAGATTACCAACCTTTTTATGGTGCAATTACTCCAAGATCCAAGCTAGATGAGAAGCCACAGTCTTCCAACGTGTGTCTCCAAGCAACACCAGGTGGATGGTGTTTCTCGCCGCCGGACCTCCTCGATATGCTACCTTAGAAAACCCGAAGTTTTCTAAAACTCAAACCCAAGTACTTAGGCCGAAAATTCAAAGCCAAGTACTTCTCAATCTTTTCGAAATTATGTGATGATTTGAGGCTTGGAAGAACTCTCTTTATATAGGAGAGCAATCCTTGTCCTCCAAGGATTTATTTAATTAATACAAATTCAATCAAATTAATCCTTTTCCTTAAAAAGATAAATCTAGAATATTCCCAAATTAATAAGGATGTATAAAATATTTTCTTTTCCTTAAATTATTTAACAAATAAATAATTTAATCACATGTCTTATTATTTTTCAAAAAAACTAATTTCCTTATCAAATAATAATATAGAAATTTCGGCCAAAACCCTGGGTCAAATAGGCCACACGAAATTTCCAATAAATTAGGCTGAGTCCACGAAAAAAAATTCTTTTCCGTGTATTTAATTATCTAGTCCAACTAAACAATTAATAAACATATCAATTAAACAGTCCAATCCAACTATTTAATATTAATTGAGGTGAAACGATGAGAAAATGTATATGCTATATTAGGAGCCACGTCGGGGACCATGGACCCATATTCAGTAGCTACAATAAATTAAATAATATTATCCGTCAAACCGAACAATAATATTCAATCTATTAATTCCGGGATTACACCACCATAATCCCGAAACTGAACTCTGTCGAATATAGATAACTTACACACAACTATGAGTCGAAAAATGTCCACTGATATAATCATTACATACGGATAAATCCTCCATAGATTGTTAGTTACGATTCGGGATATCTCCGTAAACCCTTCTCGAAACCTCTTATCCTTATTTACCATTAACCCTCTTGTGACCAAATAGTTCATAACTAATATAATATGAACTGCACGCATCGGTCAGTTTCTAGGATTAACAAATAAGGGAACAGTCTGTCTACTTCCCGAGGGAAGGAATGGATTCCATATATGTGATAGCACAGACTACTCACTCATTCCAGAATAGATCCAACGAGAAGTGTTGGACCACATACTACGAAGTGATCCTTACTAACACATCAAACTCTACCCTAGTCTAAGCAGTTGTCTATGATCACGTCAGGATTGAGATTAATCCATATATGATCATCTTGTGATTCGATAAGACTTCTCGATCACGGAATTATATCGAGAACTCAAATCAAATCGGTCCAGCCCTATATGATTATCATCATATATAAATGCCCCACTAGGTACCCTATTACCGACAGTCCGGATAAGACTGTCACACCTAAAGTGTTCTGGGCACATTATTAACAAATTCATCTTGAGACCCATACTCAGATTAATAAACACTACGGATTAAGTTAATTTTAAGAACATCTCACTAACTCAATCCTCTTGTGTATAGCCATACACTGAGTTATGTGATTACATAAATGAGGTACTTAGGGTTTTCAGTAGTGTCTTAGTTATAAGCATACATGCATATAATAAGATGAATTATTTAATTCTGTCATAAAAACAATTAGATAATTGTCTTTCGGGCACTACACCTAACACTCTTATGACCAATCAACCAATATGACACATGTCATCTTATGTCCGACATTGCACATGTCGTTTCTGTCTTTCATAGCCGGCATGACGCAAAGCATCTACGGTCGCTTATTGTCAACATCGTGCATGTCACGTTGATTATTTATATTCACATACGATGCATGTTGTCTCCGATCTTAGATCACTGTTACACTCCATCAAATGAGCATTATCCTACGTTCTGCGACTGATCCGTGATATTCACCCCTTTAGTCATGACTCATGTCTGATCCAGGATAGCCTCATAACGGCTCCATACAATTGACCAAGATTTCAATGTTACTTCAAAAAAAAAATGTTAATAATAGAGAAAATATGCTTCAAAATATTACATAAAAAAATTTAGTTGTGAGTCTGCAGCGATTTCGTGGCTATTTAGTTGCAAGCAAATTTTATGATACTCATTGACCAACAAACCCAATCTTGATTTACACATAATTGATCTACTTACACACAATTGATTTGGATGGTTGAGAATTGAAAATTGATCTACTTACGCACTTTTTTGGAGATGAGTGTAATGGTAATTGAGTTTGGTTGAGTAACAAATTCGTAACAATTGCTTTTAAACCGTGTTATCACTGTTATCTTTCGAAGCATCTTTTTATTAATATTAGCCTTATTTTTTTTTTGACATTGTTTTTTTTGTTTTGAAATAGACAATTCTATTAATTAACGTCCGCAAAACATGCGGCTAGAACATCCCCAGGTGGCAAAGTGCCCCAAGAAGTCATAGTAAGTAAAGACAAAGCATGTCGCGCTAGTATGAGTGCGGGTACATTGCCAATACGGCGAACAAAAGAGAAGTAATAGAATCAAAACAAGGAAGTAGAGCTAAGCAGTCCTCAAAAGACAGCCCTGAGCTGTAATATCCTCCATAGGGTGCCTAAGCCGCTGCACACAAGCCAGACAGTCGCTTTCCATCTCCACGCACCGCAAATGCAAGCGTTGCGCCTCTACCAGTGCCAAATAAATACCTCGAAGCTCCATATACTCTGGACGGCCTCCCCCATCAAAGGGGTAACATGCGGAGTGCGAGACTGCCCCTACCGACTCACGAAAGACAAGCCCAATACCTGCTCGATCCGCCCTCACAGCCGCATCAATGTTGCATTTCACTACCCCCTCAGCCAGCCGAGCCCAAGAATCTGCTAAATGCTGGGGCGTCCCTTACACTCGGTAGGATGCTAGAGCCTTAGTATACTCGGCCGTCACAGCCAATGAACGCGCATACACCGCCGAAAAATAAACAGCCTATCCATCAAACACCGCAGAACATCGCGCTTTCCATATCCCCCATATTAGTCCCACCGCTCGCACTGTATCCGGCACCCGTCGTTCCGCTAGGAGACGCATAAAGAAATCTGCAAAAGAGGACGATTGGAGATACTCCAAAACTCCATAGAAAGGAGAGGCCCGCCAGATCCTGTTCGCCATCTCGCACTCGAACAAGACATGCCTCAGGGTCTCAATTGTCTCCCTACACGCCAAGCATGTACCTGTCCCCATATTACGCCGCATAAGGCCATGGCCGATTGCTAAGCAGTCAAGAAGAAAATGTTGAATACGTGGCTGACAGGGAGCTGGCAACATCGCCGCCAGACCTGATCGGCCCTGGCCGAAGTCCCTGGCCCAGAAATCAATGATGGCCGGTATAGCGAGAGTGCCAGGAAGTACCCAGACTTGACCGAATAAATGCCGGTGCGATCATAGTCCCAAACTCGCCGATCCGGATGAGTCCCCGCGGCAATAGTAGTATCCAAAATAGCAACGGACTTCTAGGGAGGAATACCTCCCGGATTCGAGAAGCATCCCAAGTACGTGTATGCAGCACGAACAAAGACGACACCTTAGCATCAGTCGGGAGTGAGCGACCTGCATAAGGTATGCGAAATGATGGCCGCCGTGCCGTCCATGCGTCATAAAACACAAAGACGGAATTCCCGTCCCCAAAAGAAAATTATTTGATTATCCTCCTTCAAAGGATTTCCACGATACACCAGAACAATCATTTATCGGATTTCATGATTGCTAAGAAAGGATTCATTCCTTGCACTACTTTCTTTGATTTGGTGCAGTCATTTGATTTAATAATAAAAAGAGAAATGTCTAGAAAAGAATAGAATGACTTGGGTCGTGGCTCTACGTCCAATCATAGGGTAGAGTAGAAGGTTCCATCGGAGCAATTCGTAGACCCGGTCGACTGATTCGGTTTAAATTGAAAAGGTTTCTATAGGGCTTTTTTCGAGTCCTTCGGTGTCTCAGTGTTAAAACCTGCCTTCGGCACCCCCCCTTGCGGTTAAGGTAACGACTTCGGGCATGGCCAGCTCCCATAGTGTGACGGGCGGTGTGTACAAGGCCCGGGAACGGATTCACCGCCGTATGGGCGACCGGCGATTACTAGCGATTCCGGCTTCATGCGGGCGAGTTGCGCACCGCAATCCGAACCGAGGACGGGTTTTTGGGGTTAGCTCACCCTCGCGAGATCGCGGCCCTTTGTCCCGGCCATTGTAGCACGTGTGTCGCCCGGGGCATAAGGGGCATGATGACTTGACGTCATCCTCACCTTCCTCCGGTTTATCACCGGCAGTCTGTTCAGGGTTCCAAACTCAACGATGGCAACTAAACAACCCACAAAATAACAAATCACTGCCGTCCAGTTTCCTATATACAAAATTTTGTCGATCTCTTTTAAATAAAGGCGGATAAGTGCAATTGAAAAAGAAGAATACAAAAATACTTCTTTTGTTTAGAATCGAATACAAAAATACTTTTTGGAATCGGGAAAAGTGGTTTTCATGTTCCCCGTAATAGCAATCTAGAACTTTAGACTTAATCGACTATATTTTTAGCAATTTTATATGGTTACATTACCTGCCTTTATTTATTTTTCCCGTTGATAAAAATTTATAGGCATAAAAACAAAAATAAAACTCTTTTACATAAAGATGAAACTATATAAATAACCGTAAAGAAACAATTCACCCATCAATCTTTTTCCATTTTTAATTTTTTTTCATTATATATAATCTTGACACAGTTACACAATTTTTTTAATTTAAAATGTGTGAAGTATTTCGGTAAACAAATGATTTATGTACACTGGTGTCTTTATTTTTGCGTTTGCGGACGCCTTTGGGAATGGTGATGTTGTTGATGCCGAATCGCAGGCCCTTTTGCGCTGTATCTCACTCTGCATTGAGATGGACATTGAGGATTTGGAAATCGAAACTGATTCTCAGCTTCTCTATCACATGGTGCACAATCGGGACAAAGTACGATGCCACTCATCTACTCTTGAAAAAAAATGTTAAGAAAGTGTATCATGTGTGATGATGCCCAAAATTGAATCTACCCACGCGTCGCCTCCACATCAGCACAATAATAAATAAAGATAGAAAAGCCTTCATCAAGGGCCAGAACCCCCAGTACCCGAGCTGCATGAGCTCGGTCACCATCCTCCGACCCCTTCGGGTCGGCCTGTACTTGAAATCAAACCTGACCCTGCCCGATCCTTTTGGTCGGCTCAAGTCCCTCTCGGACCAAACCGCTTATGCACAGCTCGGCTATCTTCCCCGACCTCTATAGGTCGGCCAAAACACAGAAGGGTTCAGCCAGTTCAGCTCGGGCCATCTAAGTCGGTCAGAGTCCATCCTCAATCGATAAAATGCGATAAACAGATAAATATGGGAAGAATCCATCATATTTAATACTCTGATTCTGACAGTCAAATATATCCATAATTATCTCCTAAAATTAAGGAGATTAAATTGTAGCTATCTTTTCCTTAGGGAACACGAAATCCAGGCCCAACAAGGACACACGCCGCCTTAGGGCATAACACTCCTCTATATAAACCATCCCTAAGGAAATACGAAGACCGGATTCCAATACATGCATCGGATACGTAGGCAGCCTGAGATACAGTTTCTCAAGTCCAGTCTAAACTACCACCAAAACAGCCCCTCTTTTTATCGTGTCCTTAAGGCTTTTTGTAGATTGTCTTTAGGAGAACAGCCCTGGATTATCATTGATGATTTTTGGAATCGTCAAATGGCGCTAAAAGGAGGGTCTCCTACTGACAAATTCGTTCAAAATCGAATAGAAAAAAATGCAGTCAGATCTACGGCCAATTCCCAGAGGTTGAGCCGTCAAACCGAAATTTCACCGTTCAAATTGAAGGAGAAGGTGGGAGGAACGAGCCCTCCAAATTTCATGCTGATTGGAGTCCATTTCGATGCCTGATCGTCGACGTAAAGTTACTGCTACTGCTGTATCTCCAAAAAATGCAGCAGTCACATCGGCGGCTAATTTCCAGTGATTGAGCCGTTGAAAAATGATTTCTACCGTTCATATTGAAAAAGAAGGAGGGACAAACAAGCCCTCCAAATTTCATGTCGATCGGAGTCCGTTTCGAAGCCAGATCATCGCCGGAGAGTTGCTGATGTAACACCAAAATAAGCTGCGAGTTTTCTTCCTTATTCTTCAAGATCCGAGCCGAGCTCCCTAGCTCTCCAAGTTCCAAGCCAAGCTCCCCAGATCTCCAGATCCGAGCTCTCAAGATACAAGCTCTCATCGGGTTTATTTTTACAACTTTATTATGAGCACACTTCTTATTCGTTTTAGGAACTCTCCGGACTTAAAGAGTCGGGACGAGCTTTCTTGTATTTGGAACTCGCCTTCGCGCGAGCCTTCTATAAGTCCGATATAGTTTGGCATCATATTTGGAACTTGCCTTCGGGCAAGCCTTCTAAATGTCCGATTTAGTTCGGCATCATATTTGGAACTCGCCTTCAGGCAAGCCTTCTATAAGTCTGACTCCAGGTCGGCATCATATTTGGAACTCGCCTTCAGGCGAGCCTTCTGTAAGTCCGGCTTCAGGTCGGCATCATATTTTGAACTCTCCTTCGGGCGAGCCTTCTGTAAGTCTGGCTTCAGGTCGGCATCATATTTGGAACTCGCCTACGGGCAAGCCTTCTGTAAGTCCGGCTTCAGGTCGGCACCATATTTAGAACTCGCCTTCGGGCGAGCCTTCTATAAGTCCGGCTTCAGGTCGGCATCATATCTGGAATTCACCTTCGAGCGAGTCTTCTGTAAGATCGACTTCAGTTGGTCACCAACAGATTACACCACTTAGCAAACGGTATGTTGATTTACTATTAATTTATTTTACATTACGCATGGTTTTATTGATTTTACAGGACAAAAACATGTGCAACACTTTCACGCGAGAAGTTAGTCCAACCTGGCCCTACTTTCCGTGCTTTTAAACGAGAAGTCAGCACTAGCCTGGCCCTGCTCGTCCTAAAATTTCACGCGAGAAGTCAGTCCAACCTGGCCCTACTTGCCGTGCTTTTAAATGAGAAGTCAGCACTAGCCTGGCCCTGCTCGTCCTAAACTTTCACGTGAGAAGTCAGTCCAACCTGGCCCTGCTCGCCGTGCTTTTAAACGAGAAATCAGCATTAGCCTAGCCCTGCTCGTCCTAAACTTTCACACGAGAAGTCAGTCAAACCTAGCCCTGCTCGCTATGCTTTTAAACGAGAAGTCAGCACTAGCCTGGCCCTGTTCGTCCTAAACTTTCATGCGAGAAGTCAGTCCAACCTGGCCCTGCTCGCCGTGGTTTTAAACAAGAAGTGAACACTAGCCTGTCCCTGCTCGTCCTAAACATTTCACGCGAGAAGTCAGTCCAACCTGGCCCTGCTCACCGTGCTTCTAAACGAGAAGTCAGCACTAGCCTAGCCCTGCTCGTTCAATACTTTTATGGAAGTCCGTCCGAACTAGCCCAGCTCGTCCAACAATATATGGAGCAGTCATCCGCCCTGAATGCCACAATTCTACGCGCCATCTCACATCGGTACGATCGACAACACCTCTGGTGCACCAAGCGGTCAAGCCTGCGATAAGGACATCGTCCCATCAGGTTCTCCTTAACGCTATTTTAATGTAATATTGACTCGTTCTATTATGTATTTTATCAAAAGCTCAAACTCACTGAAATAGTCAGAAATACTTCTGACCCCCTTAAAATAAGATACCTGAGCCCCACCAAGTCTGGCTCAGTAAAATACACACGAGGTCTGACAAATCCGACCCAGCTCACAGAAATTTAATATGCGAGGCCAGCAAAACTTCTGACTCAGTTCGCCAAAAAATGACATCCGCGCCTCCCGCGTCGGATCAAACGAACATGCCCGCTAAACTGTCTGTAGGCTAGACAAGCCGAGCTCCGCAGGGCGGACTTCACTCCAAACGCTATAAATGACACTAGAAAGTCGGACTCAACCTAATCAGCAAAGACCAAACTAATAAAGTCTGCGTTACATACTCAAATAATTAAGTCTATAGGCCAGACTCGAGATTAGACAAACAAACAACAAAGTATGTCATCCAGAAATTATAAGTTAGTGAATGGAATACTGATGACGGTCAAATTATACCCATAAAAGTCATCAACGTTATCCTTAAATCGAGCATAATAATATATTTTTATATTAAATAACATGTTTATAATGTTTATTTAATGTTATGTGATTTATAGAATATAATTTGGTATTTATCTATATTTATTATTTAAATACGATTTACTGTGTGATAATTATTGTTTTTATAGATTACGGTGAATCGGAGGATATCTACCAACGAAGGAAGCAAATCTCAAGATAAATCGGAGCGGAATCGGGTTGCATTAAAGATAACTATCGAAGCAGCACGAAAAGTGGAGTGTGGAACAAGAAAAGCCAGCGAGCCAATCAGAAACTGATGGACTCGCTGGCAGCGAAGTGGAGGCTCGCTGGGAGCGAGGCGAAATCGAGCGGATCGGCTCGGAGTTATCTCGACGCGTTTTAGACTCCTTTAGGGTTTAGGAAACGTAAATTAGGTCGGCTGGAGTTTATCCTAAGTCGGTTTTCAAGCCTATATATACTTATTTCATTGTAACACTTTACATCACTTCTCATAACACAAATCTCTGAGAGCAGTTTTAGTACAAATTTCCAGCAGTAATAATGTGAGTTATTTGTATTCACTTGTTCTTTCTTCTATGTTGTAATTAATCCCCCCCAATTATTTTTTATCGTTTGAGGTTGTTCGTTCTTCACCGAGCGATGTAGAACTAAGGATACGATATGAGGCAGTGAGGATTCCTTGTTTATAAGGATCCACACGCCCAGATATGTTATCCGGTGATCTATAGATGACTTTGGTATGATCGACAATCGTATTTTTAGTAGATCTATATAATTGCTTTATGAATCTCTATTTTATCCGTTACGTATGTAGATCGAAACGCTAAGATTTAGGTTTTCGCCGCGTCAATCTAGCCACGTCTTTATGGAGTGATTGTCCACCTAAAATTTCTTATCTTAGTAGGTATGGCTATGGCTATGTTGCTCGTCTGTTTTAATTAGCGTATTATTAGGAAATACCAATATAGTACTCCTAGGTCGGCTCATGAATTGATCTTCCCGGACTTTCAGCGAGATCTAGATTTGTGTTATATTTGGGAATTGCTAGCACCTAGTTATACGTACATCGTAGATTAACATGATACCTAAAAAGTTAGTGTTAATGGGACGGAGACTGATGCGATCGCCTAGGAAGTACACCTAACCACAGGAATGTTGCCTAGGTGAGGAATACGGTTAATATCGGCATCCCTAGTTTTGTAAGCGTGCGAGTTATATGAGATGAAGGCCTATGAAGCGAAGTCACGTAATGTAGCACAGTGATCTAGATGGCCTACCCGGAGCTAGATCTAGTTTAAGGGATGACTCCCGTAGCCAATATAAAAGAAATACGAATCGGATTAATAGTTGTCGAGTCTTGCTTAATTATATAGAAGCTCTAGATCCAAACGATAACATAATAATTGGGGAGGTTAATTACGTTGTTTGTGTCGTGTCCTTTATCTTTCTTGTCTCTTGTTGGTCGGAGACCGCCTTTGTGTCCTTGATATGAATGATTAATTGTTTGTATATAAATGACCCACAATTGGTTCCTTATGGGATCGACCTTGATTTGCTATAGCTATACTACGATGGACCTAGTCCTCTTGCTAGTATTGATTTATGGTGGTCAAGTATTTTATTATCACTTGATCTACGTCATCAAGTTTTTGGCGCCGTTGACGGGGAACCAACGGTCAATTTTATATATAAATAATTTTTTATTCATGTTAAGTTTTCTGTTTTAGAGTTTGTTTTTACGTTTTTGAGTCCCTCTGGTTGTCTGTAAGTTGTGAAAATTCCAGATTCTGGAGAGCCCGTTTCTCTCCCAGCGAGGGTATCACTCACTGCCAGCTAGCCAGTCACTTTCTCTGGGATTTCGTGTGTCTGTTTATCTCCATATGTTTAATCCGTAGGTCTGATAGCAGCATGGGAAACCATCTTAAAGTCAGTCTACAGTCTTTTTTTTTTGTTTTTATTCTGTTTGCAGAAACCAGGGAAACAATAATCCGAGTTAGTACTTTTTCACGGGAGCTGAGAAAATAACCCATCAACATGTGGAGCTACGAATCTACGATGGGAAAAGCAATAGAAGCAACACCTTTAAAGCACCAAGATGGCTCCGAGAAAATAAATATTAAAAGGTTCGAATTATTCGTGGTACAATGTTGAAGGCAAGGTACTACCTTTTTTTTGCTTCTGTTTTACTATCTTTTGTTTTTTTGAACATAAGTTAGCTTATACATGAACCTGAGTATGAATCTTAGCCCGGAGTTGGTTTGTAAGATTAATTTTATTAGTGTGGAAGGTTCTGCCCCAAATCTGTCTCATCTAGAGGGTGTAGGGAAACATGTAGTCGTTGAAAGGAAGCAGTGAATAAAGAGTTCCTCGTAGTTCTGTTAAAATCTCTTTGTCCTTTGCATGAGATTGCTTCTACTGGCCATGGGAGCAAACATTTGTGTAGTTTTAAGAATTCGCAATCTAAAGAAGACGTTGAGTTTTGAGAGAGCATAATGAAGCAGCATAATAGAGGATGTGATTAAAATAGGTCCCTAGGACTAAATCTCCCTAGAATTCACTAGTTCCTAAAACGAGAGCCGAGGTAAGAGCTTTGTATAAATGGTATGGATAGATGTCGTTTCCTAGGTCTCACAACCAAGGGAAGAGTATTAATCCACAAAAGCGATGAGCCCACCTCTTATAGTGCTCAAAGGCTCAAAGTCTAGCGAGCTATGAAGGATGACTGACAAGGATACTTTTTTTGGAAAGTCGAGCTGAGGACTATAAACTCAGAACTACTTTTTTAAAACCCTTAGGATTTCTTTTTAGTTATTTTTTAAGTTTTTTTTTCTTTGAGTCAAATAAGAAGTAACGTGACATGTGTTGAGGTTTTTTATTTGCCGTGTTTCGATGGCCATTAGGCTAAGGATGTGCAAAACTTTTTTACTCAATATAGGCCACGTGAAATAGAGTTTCTTAGGAGAGTCGAGAAATTGCTAAAGAAAAGGAAATTTAGCAATCAACCTTAAGATGGAAGCATTAAGAGAACTTGAGAATTACTGAAAATGTAACAGAGAATGATTGGTGCGAACAAAAACGCTTTTTGGTCAACTCCGAGTGAAAATCCAAAGTTGTGTGCAATTCGTTCTGCAACTACCCTTATCCTTTCCTTTATACCTTTTCACCCTTCAACCTTTTCTATTCTCTCACCAATCTGCCTCACAATTCACATTTCTAACCATTGTTTCATCCCCTCTCTTTCTTTCCATCTATTTCACTCTCCCACCCTAGCCCAATCCCTTAAACACTACCTACCCAACAAATTTCCTTAACCAATTTTCAACCCACCTATAATCACAATGTCTTACCCACCCTTTATCTTTTCTTACCATCATTCACTATCTTTTTCTAAACCCATCATACTCTCCACCTCCATTTTCTTTACAAGATACCCTTGTGTTGCGGAATTAGAAATATTGCTAAGTTTTAATGATTATCTTTTATCATTTTGGTTTTCATGATCCTAGCTGGGGTAAGTGTAGCTTTGTACCTAGCTAGGATTTATAAGTTTTTGGTTCGATCGAAATACATCTTCTCTTTCTACCGGAAGATTTCAATTTCACAATTTTTTTTTGACCCTTCCGGCACATATAGATGATGAGTTTTGTTCTAAAATATCACACCGATCCGACCTTGTTGATGACGTTGAGACCTTCTATGTGATAAATTGGGTGATTAGTAATTTCGAGGAGAAGTTACATCTCCCTAAGTTGTTGATATCCAATCTAAACGTGAAGCGTCGGCGCTCAGTATCTGATTTTATCTTTAGCCAATAGGTCACACCCAATCTGTTATTCCTTAACAAGTTTCTCTTTCATACCGGTTTGAATACCCTGTCAATCCAATCCACCTCGTGTTTTTCCACATGGGGTAATGCTTTTTGCTCTTTGTCTTCTCCACCCGGTTTCAAGAATATTTATGTGGTGGAGGATATCGATGAAGACTATTGTTTAGGGTGATTTTCTATGATTTATATCATTCTAATTCTTGACAATTTTCCTCTATACTCCAATGTTTTGCATAGAAAGTGAGCGTTTATTTGATTTATTAAGCAAGTGATGTTTGGAATGGTTTAATCGCAAAGTTGGTTGAGTTGTGAGATTTTATTGTTGATTTTCTATCAATTTGAATGATTTTACACTTTGCAATGTTTTGATGTCTTGTAGATACACGAATTTGGCTTAAAAGAGGTTTAAAAGATGTTCAAGTGAGGATATACATAGAAGGAAAGAGATAAAGTTGAGATTGGATTGAAGATTTAAAGTAAATTTGGAATGAAGTTGATCCAGACGCGCGTCTGAAGTTCCGTCCAGCTGGACGGGCGTTTGAAGAACTGAACGGGCGTCCAGGAAGGAACATTGGATTCAGAGTTTTAAGATTTTTGCTGAACGAGCGTCCAAATTTACATAGGACGGGCGTCTGACATGACTCGGCCCGACTCAAAGATTTTATGCGTACTGGACGGGCGTTCAACCCCTTGGACGGGCGCCCAGCCGCCGACTTAGCAAAAACCGACTTAAACTCTTATAAATAACCACGTTTTCCATCCATAATATACCCTAATTACACAGGGCGGCCACAAGAACCCTAAGGGGCGATTTTTATGTGTTCTCCACCTTTCATAAACAACTTTTATGCTTTTTATTTCCTAGATAAATTCCTCCAATTATATGTACTTTCTAGTAGCTATTTCGAGTGATCAAACGATGAATAGAGGCTAGAGCTCATTGGAACAAGCGTTGTGAAGCCGTTCTATCAACACGTTGATTTCTCTTTGGATTAACTTGTGAGTTTTCATTAAAAGTTGTATCTTTTCTATGTTTAATTCATTGTTATTATGCAATTTTATTGATGGATGTTTTGCATGGTTGATGTTTAATAGTTGATGAAAGTTTACTGTTAAACCTAGATCACCATAGTCAAGATTAGATTTTAACCTAAAGATAACGAGAGTTGTTAGGTTAACTTCTAGATTGGAAATTGAGAAATTTCACACCTCGGATATAAAAGCATTAATCTTTAAGATCGAAAGATAAGAGATTAGTAAACGAATAATCTAAGAGATTAGAAATTCATACCTACGATAGGTGAATCACGACTTTTGTTAAATCATCACTAGGTAATCTAAAGGAGAAATTGAATGTTGTAGAATTGGTGGATCAATTGCTTGTTCGTTGTTTAAATTATTGATAAATCGTTTGTGCTCGGTTTGCTTAGCAAAGCTATAATTTTTATTGCATGTTTAGGTTTTAGAATAGACACTTTAGTTAATTTTGTTCGCAAATCTATTTTCTGGCTTTAGATTTCTAATCTTCTATCCAGTTTACTTTTGTTATTCTTGTTCTAGTTTATCACGTGTTAATTGTTTTTGTTTTCTTATAATTCTAGTAATAGTAGCTGTGACATCTTTAGGTTAGTTAGATAAAAACTAGGTAAACAACCCCGATTCCCTATGGACTCGACTCCGGTATTAACCTCTATACTACGATCCCTGCACTTGGGGTAAACCGGATTTATTTTATTACTTGTTTTTTTTTCATTAGATAAAATCCGAGACAAGTTTTTGGCTCCGTTGCCGGGGACTCGGTACGGTTGTCCAGTTTTTACTAGGTTTTCGTTTTCTGTTTTCCCAGCTGGTTTCCAAACGAGCGTCCGGAGTAGTGCACGCCCGTCCATCTAAAAAGGACCAACTCTGAACCGTTTGGAGGAAATCAGACGAGCGTCTGGCTTGCCCCAAACGGCCGTCTAGTTCTTCAGGCAGACGCCCGTCCGGATTAAGTGGATGCCCGTCTCTCCTCCTGTTTTTTATTATTTTATTTTCTTTTCATAGGTTTTAACTTTTAGTTTTTAGTTTTTAGTTTAGACAACTTGATTTTGGTTTCGGTTTATGCAAACTCGAAGTCAAAAGGGGCCACTACTCTATACCCCCGACCTCGAGCGAACCATAGTCCGACCAAACGGGAAGAAAATCCGTCCCGCGTTTCTTGCCGATAAGGCCGATCCAGACCTGGAGGAACGTTTAGCTGAAGAGATCGAAGACATAGTCATTATGGCTGCAGAAGATAGACGTACGTTGGCTGATTACGCCATGCCTGGTGAAGTCAAAGTCAACCCGGCCATCGTTCTAGCTGCCATAAATGCACCAACCTTCGAACTAAAACCTAGGCTCATCCAAATGATGCAACATGCATCAATCTTCCATGGTTTTCAATCTGAAAACCCTCATACTCACGTACACACATTTTTGGAGATATGTGGTACGACTCGCATTCAAGGTGTAAGTGAGGATGCGATAAAGTTGAAGTTATTCCCGTTTTCCTTGAAAGGGGAGGCAAAAGAGTGGTACAACTCTCTGCCTGCCGAATCAATCACCACATGTGGAATTTGGACTCGAAAAAGAGTTCCTAAGTCAATATTTCCCACCATCCAAGACAGCCCAATGCTTAAATGAAATTTTCACCTTTTATCAAAAGGAAAACGAATCGTTCTTTGATGCATGGAAGAGATTCAAAGCTCTTCTTCGTAAATGCCCTCACCACGGTCTGGACTTGCAGAGGAAAGTCAACACATTTTTCAGTGGATTGACCGAGCTCACTAAGGGTATGGTCAATAGTTCTTCTGGTGGGGCATTCCTGAGGAAAACACCTGCAGAAGGGTGGGCATTATTCGAGGATATTGCCAAATATAATTATGCCCCCTCCTCTCAAGCTATTCAGGCACCTCCTCCTCCTCCTAGGACCGAGGAAGTGAATATGCAAAATCTGATCGCCATGCTGCAACAGCAGGTGGCCGCTCTTTCAATGTCCCCAAGTCCAACGAATCAGAACTCATCATTCCCGCAGAATTCTCAAGTTCGTTTTGCGAAAATTGTTGTCAACCGGCCATATGGTTGGCCGGTGTCAATTTATTTCCCCTTCAACCTATCAAGTCAATGCGTCCGAATCGGGGACAGTATAATTCAGTCACATGCCAGGCATGTGATAATGTGGGGCACACCTCTCCTTTCTGTCCTATGAATGGACAGAATGCTGAAGTTAATGCTTTCTTTGGCCAGCAAAATCAGAGATTTAACAATCAGTTCTCTGGCCAAAGCAATCTCAATCAAAACCAGGGTTTTAATCAGAATCAAAATCTCAATCAAAATTCGAATTTCAACTAGAATCAGAACTTCAATCGAAACCCAAGATTCAATCAGAACCTGAACACTAATTTTTCCGGTACAAATCAAAGGTTCAATCAAAATTGGCCAAACAATTCAAATCCTACGTTTCAGAATCGTCCCAGCCAAACCATCCCACAGAATTTTCAGAACTCTCAAGGCCCCTCTCACTCTAATAATCTTGAAGCTAAACTAGAGGAGCAGAATAATAATATCCAATCCCTCCAGAGCACAATAAAGAGTCTCGAGAGGCAGATCGGGCAAATGGCTGGCCAACTAGCTTCCAGACCCTCAGGGCAGTTGCCCAGCTTTACGGAGAAAAATCCTAAGGGTGGTCAGGTAGCTCAGACCGATTTGAATCATAGCCAGTGCACTGACCTAGTTCCTTCAATTCCCTATGGTAAAGAAGAGGCCAGTGCAATGAATCTCAGATCTGGTACTCAACTTAGTGGTCCCCCGAACCAGGGAAACCACTAACCCCTCCCGCCAGTGATAAGGCAGGAGGGGAAATCGAGCACCCATGTTCCCATTTTCTGCAAGAGAGTACTCGGGTGGTCGATCCCCTGAGAATTGAAAAATCAAGTGAGAGTCAGGTGGCGGATCCCCTGACTCGTAAAAGAAGTGAGAAAGTGGTAAGGTGGAAAGATTTGAAAGATAAAGCTATCGGTTCATCCTCGAAGAAAGTCTTTTCTGAGAGTGATTTAAAGAAACTACCATTTCCACCTAGGAAAAGCAACATCTCCTTGCATGAGGACAAGAAATATGAAAAAGTGCATAATCTTCTGAAAAATGCTCAGGTTAATCTTCCATTATCTGATGTTTTGGTTGAGATGCCTAAGTACACTAAGTTCATCAAGGATGTTGTTTCTTCTAAGAACAAGTTAGAAGGCATGGATCGGTTGATTGGTGAGGATTGCTCTATGGTAAGTTATAAAGATCTACCAATCAAGAGGGGTGACCCTGGGAAATTTGTGCTCACATTGCTGATGGGAGGCCTAGTCTTCCCAAACTCTTTATGTGACCTGGGTGCATCCATAAGTCTGATGCCACTGTCGGTATGTAAACAGCTTGGATTGAATGATCTTTTAGAACCCACGACCATGAACCTACAATTCGCTGATAGATCTTCCAAGAAAGCTGTGGGGATACTAAAGGACGTATTAGTTCAAATTGATAGATTTACTTTTCCGGTTGACTGGTACGTCCTAGACATAGAAAAGGATGAGAATGTCCCCTTGATACTTGGAAGACCTTTTCTTTCTACAGCCAGAGCCCTCATTGACTGTGATGGTGGCCAAGTGACCATACGAGTCGGTGATCAGGAGGTGAGCTACAGTGTCTCCAAAGCTATTCAAAGACCCTCTGATTATCCAACCGGCTTCTCCATAGAAGATATGTCAGATGAATTTAATGATTACATGGAAAAGCAAGTCATGGATGCTGAGACTGAATATGAGCGATTAGTTGAAAATCTGAATAATCATGGTTGGGTGAATCTAGAACAACTAGCAGCTGAGTTTGATGAAGATTCGATGAAAGGTGAAGCTTTGGCAGTGGGACCACTCAGAAGACTCAGTGATTTTGAGTTGAAAAGTGGGTAGCTTAAATCGAGTTTAGAAGAACCACCTGCAGATCTGGTATTGAAGCCGTTACCTAAGCACTTGAAATATGTCTTCCTGAGAGAAGGTGACAAACTTCCGTTAATTATTTCTGCCATGCTATCCCGATTGGAAGAAATGAAATTGTTAAACGTTTTGAGAAAGAATGAGAAAGCCTTTGGTTGGCAAGTAGGAGACATCAGAGGGATATCTCCTGACATTTGTATGCATAAGATTAAGACTGAAGAGGGTGCAAAGTGTGTTAGACAGACCCAGAGGAGGCTCAACCCTCATATGCAAGAAGTGGTCAAAAAGGAGATTATCAAACTTTTAGACATGGGTATTATTTACGCAATTGCTGACAGTGAATGGGTGTCCCCTACTCAAGTAGTTCCTAAGAAAGGAGGGATTACTATCGAGAAGAATGAGAAGGGCGAAGAAATAGCATTGAGGCTAGTAACGGGTTATAGAGTCTGTATAGACTACAGAAAACTCAATGAGGTTACGATGAAAGATCATTTCCCCTTCCTTTCATTGACCAGATGCTTGAGTGTCTGGCAGGACATGCATTCTACTGTTTCCTGGAAGGATATTTCCAGATACCCATAGATCCAGTCGACCAAGAAAAGACAACTTTCACCTGCCCCTATGGTACATTCGCTTACAGGCGAATGCCATTTGGTCTCTGCAATGCCCCAGCTACATTCCAAAGATGTATGCTGGCTATCTTTGATGGGCTTGTTGAAAAGTGTATGGAGATATTCATGGACGATTTCTCAGTCTTTGGTCAATCCTTTGATCATTGTCTTGACAATCTTGATCAAGTATTATCCCGCTGTGTGGAAAAGAACTTAGTCCTAAACTGGGAAAAGTGCCATTTTATGGTAGATGAAGGAATAGTTCTTGGCCACAAGATCTCAGCCAAAGGAATGGAAGTAGATAGGGCAAAAGTGGAAGCTATAGAGAAGATGAGTTTGCCTAGAAATGTGCGCGAAGTGAGAGGTTTTCTTGGACACGTCGGTTTTTATAGGAGATTCATTAAAGACTTTTCCAAGATAGCCAAGCCCCTATCTACCCTACTCAAAGAAGATGTTGTTTTTAACTTTGATGATAGTTGCAAGCAAGCGTTTGAGGAGCTTAAAAGACAGTTGATTTCTGCACCGATTCTTATCTCTCCTGATTGGAATCTACCCTTCGAGCTTATATGTGATGCATCCAACTACGCTGTTGGTGCAGTCTTAGGCCAACGAATAAAGGGAAAGTTCCAGCCGATATCTTACGCCAGTCACACACTAAAACCTACTCAAGTAAACTATACCACAACTGAAAAGGAATTATTGGCCGTAGTCTTCACTATGGACAAATTTCGTAGTTACTTGTTGGGGGCTGCAGTTACTGTGTGGACTGATCACGCTGCTTTGCGATACCTAATGACAAAGAAAGATGCTAAACTGCGCTTACTACATTGGATACTAATCCTGCAAGAGTTTGACGTTCAGATTAAGGACAAAAAGGGCAGTGAAAACGTAGTAGCTAATCATGTTTCAAGGATGTTGAATGAGGAAGAGCAAGAACCTAACGATATAGACCTTTACTTTCCTCTTGAAAATGTTATGCTTATAGACGATTGCGCCCCAGATGTTCCATGGTATTCTGCCATCGTCAACTACCTTCATTCCCAATATCTAAATCCGGAATTTTCATATCAGGAGAAGAAGAAATTCTTCTCTGACTTGAAAACCTTTGTGTGGGATGAAACTTACCTCTTCAAAATTTGTAAAGATGGATTGCTAAGGAGATGTGTTCCTGAATCTGAGCAACGTGATATCATTGAACAATGCCACAGTGGTCCTACTGGTGGCCACTTTGGTCCTTGGAAAACCATTGCCAAGATCTTTTAGTCTGGCTTCTATTGGCCCACGATCTTCAAGGATTCAGAAGCTTTCTGTAAAGCTTGTGATAGGTGCCAACGAACCGGAGCTTTAACAAGGCGTTTTGACATGCCGTTGAAACCCATTCTAGAATGTGAAGTCTTCGATGTATGGGGGATTGATTTTATGGGCCCGTTCCCATCTTCCTGTGGAAATAAATACATCTTAGTCTGTGTCGATTATGTATCGAAATGGGTGGAGGCCCAAGCCACTTTTCGGAATGATCATAAAACGGTCATGAATTTTCTAAAGAAAAATATTTTCGTGAGATTTGGATGTCCCCGCACCTTAATCAGTGATGAGGGAACGCACTTCTGCAACCGGCCATTAGAAAAAGTCCTTGAGAAATATGGTGTCCGGCACAAAATTGGCACACCATATCATCCTATGACTAGTGGCCAGGTTGAGAGAAGTAATCAAAGTTTGAAGAAGATCCTGGAAAAAGTTGTGAAGAGTCATAGAAAGGACTGTAGTCTCAAACTGGATGATGTACTATGGGCGTACCGTACTGCCTACAAAACCCCCATGGGTACATCACCCTATCAGATGGTATATGGAAAACCATGCCACCTGCCAGTTGAGTTGGAGCATAGAGCGTATTGGGCCACTAAGTTCTTGAACTTCGATACCCAATCATGTGGTGAACACCGACTGCAGCAGTTGCATGAGTTAGATGAGTTTAGACTCCAAGCCTACGAGAGTGCCAGGATAAGTAAAGATAAGATGAAACTCCTTCATGATGCCAAAATCAAGAAGCGAGAATTTCAAGTTGGGGAGCAAGTGCTATTGTACAACTCCAGGTTACATTTTTTCCCTGGAAAGTTGAGGACACGTTGGTCCGGCCCTTTTGAAATTCTGCAAATCATTCCTGGAGGCGTTTTAGAACTAAGAGGTCATGGTGACCAGCCATTCAGAGTGAATGGTCAAAGGTGCAAACATTATATCGGTCAAACCAAAGACAAACCTTTGATTGTTCATTTCCTCGACATCCTCGGGTGTGGTATACCTGAAGTCAATAAGTTTGATGAATTTTCACCCGACTTGTTTTCTGAGGATGACGGCAGTGGTCCATTAGCGGAAGTCATGGCTGGTAGTTGGGATATGGAAGAGTTTCACAGGGAGCAACAGCTCAAGAGACTTCTGAGGAAGAAGAAGTCTACAATGGGGAGGATTAGAAGTGTTTGGAAAGCTATCAAAAGCTTGACCCCATGTGTTAGATGATGTTTTTGCAGCCACACTACTAATCAGAGCTTACACGATGTATTGGCTGGCAGGAAGGTTAAATGGCCTGATCCAGGCTAAATTGAAAGATTGTCGAGCTAACGACATAAACCAAAAGCGCCACTTGGGGGCATCCTAGATATCCTTTTGTATTAGTTACTTTTGTTTTACTCTTTTCTTTGTTTTGTTTGTTTAGTTTAAGCCTAATTAGGGTAATTGTTGGCTCTGCTTTAGTTCATCTTTGTGTATTTTAAAGAAAAAATGGATTACGGAGTCTTGCCGCATGAGTTCCCTTTCATTAGTAGGATCCACCTTATCACCTTAGATGACGGACCTGGAGGGACAATCATTCTGGACGTAGATTATGATATTATCACTCGCCTCAGGACTGTTACCTACGTTATCATTGTACCCCAAGCTTTAGGAGGTGGAGAGTTTAATACCGAGGACCTGCAGTGTGCTTTAGGACGACCGTATACAATCCTCAATGATCCGATGCTGACTGACTTGTTGCTAGTGCTGCGTGCTGAACATTTTCGAGGAGGGATGTTGCTGGAGAGGACTGGGCCCTACAGGATGAATACGATTTTCCTCCCGCGATTGACATGCTCCGTCGTCTGATCCGGATTGTGGATTGGGCTGATATTTATGATGACTAGCTTCGTTAGGTGTTTCGTCGAGCCAGCGACGTTAAACAAAAGCGCTCGGTGGGTGGCAACCCACTATCGTCTAGTTTTTATGTATTTGAGGTTTTTGTTCGATTTATATGACACAATAAGAGTTTGAATGAAAATGTATGAAAAATTCTAAGTTTTTACTTAATTTGATCTTGGACGCCCGTCCACCATATGGGACGCCCGTCTGCTTGTGTTTCATTGAACGTGCGTCCATCTTTTCTGGACGCCCGTCCAGAAAGTTCCCTCCAACGCTGTATTAGTTTGAAAAGTGGGACGGGCGTCTGTTTCATCTAACGCCCGTCCAGTTCATCAATTTTCTAGGTGGACGCTCGTCTGCTTCACTGGACGCCCGTCCACCCTGCGTCTATATATACCCCCTGCTTCCCAAATTTCATTCTAACCTGAATTTTCAAAGTTTAGAAACCGACTCTTCAACCCCTTTGCTCTAAAATCCTTGTTTCTAAACCGTTTCAGGCGATTCAAAGCTCTACAAACACCTTTCAAACCCCTCTCATCGATTATTCAAACCAAATCCAACAACAAACGGCCATTAATCCGATTCATTGACCTAGCTTTTGCGGTTTCTTTTGGAGAAAAATCCAAACTTTGGGGTCGAATTTGCATTGTTAGGGCTTCCAATTATCATTTTCATCACCCTCTCATTACACCTGGTAAAACTTAATCACCTTTTCTTATTTTGATTCATGTCTTTTTTAGTTCAATTTCGGAGTAGTTTTTCTTGTGAATACTAGCTTATTAGTTTCTTTTCTTTTTCCTGTTTTGTTGGTGATCTTGGGTGGTGATGATTGATGGTGGATGGTTGCATTATGGTGTGCTTTGGTGTTGGTTGTTGAATTTTTGGAAAATCCCGTTTGGACGATAAACGGGTGGTTTTGTTTTGCATTGTGGTTTTGTGTTGTTGTCTAGATTGTATAGAAATGGTTCAGAAACGACATGGTAAAGGGGTAGCAAAGGAGCCCAGTAAGAAGAAAAAGGTTGTGGATCCAACCTTAGTACCTCCCACACGGGGTGTTGAGATTAGAGAACGTCTTCCTAGGGCTGCTCAAGGTCAATCTAGGGTGCCGTTGAGAGATGAATCTGAGTCTGATACTGATGACGAGGTACCCCTAGTGAGATTACCTACGGTTGAAAGGATTGCGGAAACACGCCTACGACTGAGGAGGCAACTGAGAGCAGGGAGCCTATTAGACAGAATGTTCAACCCCTATCCCTATTCCATTTGCTCGGAGGTTCATTAACCCCAAGGCCCTAGACGTGTACAACAAGCATTATCTGATGAGAACTATGTTGATTGAGAGAGCCGTTCTTGAGTCTCAAGTAGATCCATCTTTTGTTAAGATGTTGACGGATAGAAAGTGGGGTGCACTGATGCGAACCCCTAGAACCCCTGTTAATGCTACCCTAGTTCGTGAGTTTTATGCGAACTGTTCTGAGACGGATCTCGAAACTGGGGTAGTTATGGTTCGAGGAGTTAAGGTGCCGTTTACACCGAAGGTTATCAACGAGAAATACCAGTTAGAGCCTTTTGAGGGCTTGCATTATAAGGAGGCGATTAAAGCCAAGCAGGATGCGGGTGAGGATCCTTTGGAGGAGCTGAGACTGAAAGTGTGCCCGGAGGTGCCGTGGACACTTAGACCGAGAGGAGATAGGAAAGAATTGGTTACTACCTCGTGGACGGAGGATTGGAAAGTCCAATGTCGGTTTATACAGAACAGGTTGTTGCCTAAGAACAACCTGACACATTTTCACATTGGCGATCTTGGGATACTCTATGCCTTGAACTTTCAGCTAAATGTTGATGTTGGACAAGCGATTTTTGATGAGATAGCATTGAATCAGAAAATCTATGCTCGATGTCTGATTTGCCCCCATTTGATCCATAGTCTCTGTCAAGATGCTGGGGTTCCCGAATACAAAACTGATCACAAACCTAAGAATCCGAGGTTCTTGCAGCGAGAGAAAGTGAAACCTTCAAGGCCAGGCTGAGACTGAGGCTGGGCAGCACAGGAGCCCGGATCATCTTCCGTACTGTTCACGGATTTATCTAATGCAAAATAAACAAGTAAAAATATTTATAAATCCGGCTTACCTCAAGTGCAAGGATCGTAGTAAAGAGGTTGATACCGGGTCGATCTTACGGGGAACTAACGATTGGTAATCCTAGTCTTTGTTTAACTAACTATGTCACGAAAACTAACCTAAACAGTAAATAAAACTAAACGAGACTGAAAGTAAAGATAACATGAATGTAAAACTAGACAGAAGAATGAATCTAAAGCCAGGGAAAATACGGGTTGCGAACAATTTAAACTACAACTAAACCTAAGATGCAATAAGAAGATTTGATTAAACTAAACAATTCAAGTTTTAAGGGATTATTCAAATTATAACGAGCAAACGAGCAATTGATCCACCTATCCTATCAACATTCAATTCCTAATCAGATTAATTCGTGACTTCTAACCAAGTTGTGATTCACCTCATCTAAAGTACGAACCCTAATTTCTTAGATAGTCCATCTATTAATCTCTATCTTTCGATCTAAGATTAACGCTTTTTCTAACTGTTAAGGGTGATTTTATACGTTTTATAAGCATATATTTTATGTCAATTTTCCCCATATGTGGATGTTTTTCATAGAAATCGAGCTTTATATTGAAATATTGAGCAAATGAGTTTTAGAAGTATTAAAGTGCAAAATCGAGCTAATTATGTGATTTTATTGGATAAATATCTTTAGATGTAAGATGTTACATTTTGCATGTTTTTATCGTGATGTAGGTACGCTTGCATGAGGTGAAAGGAGCTTAAAAGATGTTCAAGTGATGATTTGCATGGAAGGAAAGAGATAGAGATGAAGTTGGAATGAAGATCAAGATGAATTTGGAAGAAAAAGGGACTGGACTAGCGTCCAGCCTGGACTGGCGTCCATCAAAGTGAACTGGCGTCCAGGAGAAGAAAGTTGAACAGAGAGTTTGGACGCTGAGTGAACGAGCGTCTGCCCTAGCGTCCAAAGCATCTGGACGGGCGTCCAAGCTTCTGGACGAGCGTCCGTCCACCGCCATTGCGCAGCCGCCTCAAAAGTCTATAAATACAGCGCGATTTCTACCCTAATGGATATATAATTCGATCCCTCTTGACACACAAACATTAGAGAGGAGCCCTAGGCGCCCCAGCCCCCTTTTGGGAGGCTGGGGTGGCGGTTAGATTAGGTTTTATTTTCGTTTTTTTTTCTGTTCTTGTTCGTCCATGCTGATGGCCTTCAAGCTGTGAACTGGAGCATCCATGGTTACTTTTCAGCAGCGTTTTTGATTTCTCTCTTGGATAATCTTGTGAGTGATTTTATTTAGAGTTTGTATCTTTCCTTTGTTTATTTGTTTATGCAATCGATATCGGAAGATGAATTGCTATTTGATGTTTACCGTATGATGAAAATCGGTGTAAACCTTAGATCACCATAGGAAAGATTAAACTTTTAACCTTGACATAACGGAAGTTGATAGGTTAGATCTCTAGGTTGTTAGATCTAATAAATCTTGCACCTTGTTTTGAGAGCGTTAATCTCTATAGATCGGAAGATGATGAGATTGATAGATGGATTACTTACGGAAGTAGGAATTCATACCTTTGATTAGGTGAACCACAACTTTGATTGAATCATCATAAGATAATCTAGGGAAGAATTAAGGGTTGCGGGATGGTGGATAATGTTTGTTCTATGTTGATTTGCTTCAGTCATTATCATGATAGTTAGTTTTATTGTTTTCTTAGTTGTAGTTTTATTTTATTTGCTTTTGTTCGCAACGATATTTTCCTGGCTTTGGACCGACAATCCTCTCGTCAGGTTTATTTTCCGTTTTAGTTTAGGTTTAGGAATAATTGTGTCAACCTTAGGAGAATTAATTGAACTAGATACCTCGATTCCCTGTGATCGACTCCGGTATTAATCGCTATACTACAATCCCTACACTTGGGGAATACCGGATTTATAAATTTTATTACTTGTTTGTTTTCTTAGATAAAATCCGTGACAAGTTTTTGGCGCCGTTGCCGGGGAATCGGTGCGGTTGTCCAGTTCATTATTAATTTTTCTAAAGTTGTTCTGTTCTGTTTTTCGTAGGTAGTTTGTGTTATCTAGTGATTATTAATTTTTCATAGGTTTGTGTTTAGGTTCCAATTAGGGTTTTGTTTAGTTTTCGTGTTTTGTTTGGACTGTTTTCGTGTTTAGCGAGCGTTTATGTGCTTCAGTTTGAACGTAAACGGGCATCCTGAGCTATTGGACGCCCGTCCGTCCAAATCTGATCGTCTATGTTTGTGTTTTGCCCAGGTAGACGAGCGTCCAGTAACTTGGACGCCCGTCCGTTCTTTCTCCGGCGGACGTCCGTCCGAACTTGGACGCCCGTCCGCTTTTGTCGTTGTCACCGCTTTTTTTATTTATTTATTTTTGTTTTAGGTAGATATCTTGGTTTGTCTTTCTTTTGCTTATTAAATAAATGTACTAGGGTTTCTGTTTTTCGTAGGTAGGTTTCGTAGGTAGGGTTCTGAGGTTGAATCATCTGACTCCACGTTTTTCGCGGTCAAATTTTTGGATAAAAGGGAACGTTTTAGCACTTGTTAGTATTTTGGCCGTAACTTTCGGCTCGAGTGTCCGTTTGGCGCGCAGGACCCCAATTCGGAAAGCTCGTTCCGACGCCGACGACGTGGTGAACCGCCGTAGGCCGTTCAACACCGTTTTCGAGGTCAAAATCCACTGTTTTCCCTTCCATTTTGGGCTCAGAAGATTTCAACACGTTTTTTTTTTTTTTTTCCTTTTTTTAGTGTTTTCCGTTTTTCTGTTTTAAATTTTTCGTAGTTTAGGTTTAGGTTTCTGTTTCCGTATCTTTTTAGGTAGTTTTCAATAAAAGTAGCGTTAAATAAATTGAGAGTTTTTTTATTTTTGCCGTGTTTCGATGACCGTTGGGTTAAGAATGTGCAAAAAGTTTTTTTAACTCAATTTATGAAACGTGAATTTAGGTTTCATAGTTTTGTTTTCGTTTTTAATAAACACTAGGGTTTCTGTTTTAATGATATGATATTAGGTTACTTCTGGGGTTGCCGCTATCTTCTGATATAGGTCAAGTCTGCTGTGCTTTTCTGCTGAGTTAAACGGGCGTCCATAGTAAGTGAACGCCCGTCCGTCCTAAATATGCTTTAAACGTCCGTCTGTCTTGTCTGAACGTCCGTCCAGTGTGTCAGTTTCTGATGACTAGAATTTGTTTCTGATACATGCTTTATGTGACGTGGATACTTCTATATGAGCTTTCGTGGCTAGTTATTTTTACGTAGATGTTCGAACTTGCATGTTTACATCTTTCCATCTACCGATCCATGTTAAATAATTGATTAACTTTTATATACATGATTCATGCATGTTATAGTTAATGTCGGTTCTCGTATGCTATAACTCGTTCTTATTGTTATTTAGTAGCTAATGTCGGTTTCCGTATGCTACATATCGTTGTGATGAATCCGTGAGCTTTGAGACTTATGTGTTTTCTTGTTATTTTTGTAACTCATATGGGTAGCTACCGTCGGTTTTCCGTTGCTACTATCTTTGGCTTATGAGTTATATCTCGTTTAGTATAGCTAACTCGTTGGTTTTCCATAATGCTATCACCTTTGATGAGTCTTAAGGCGCGTCTACACCGCATGTAATGAATAGTACTGTCGTTTATCGTAAACTATCATTATTTGGTAGACGTTTATGATATACATGTCGTGTTGCAAATGAGTGGGCTAGTTTTCTTTCTTTTATTTTCTTTTATTTTTGCATATCATTTAGATGCATATCATGTAGATTGCATTGTAATATATTTTCATGTAGTTGCACCTAGCCTACTATTTTATAATGTTCCATGAATATGTTCCATCTTTATATGAGCTTAATCTGAAAAAATCTCTATGACTTCTTTTCTATGTGCGCCTCTGTGGCCGCTTTATATATGCGTAGATGTCCCGTTCTTTCACCGTTATGGTTTTCTTTCCATCTATTGCAATCCATGTTGAGTGATTTACCTAGTTAGATGTGATTATAATATGACTTATGCTTTTCCTTTTGTCGTCTATCTAGGGTGTTAGGGTTGTTAAAGGCACGTCTACATTTTACATGGCAAGCTTCTGTGGCTTTGCATAATTGAATTTTGTTGCGCTTCTGTGGCGTTAGCTAGTAGACGTTTATATATTTGACCTCGCTTAGATTAGGGCGACATCTATGGAATTAGTTGGGCTAGTTTATTTTCTTTATTTTCGTTTTGCCTTTTTAAGTATAGTTGCATATCATTTAGTTGCATTGTATTTTATTCTGTTTTTCTTATTTATTTTTATTTTTCTTTTTAGTGCACCTAGCCCTGCTACTTTGTAGTGTCCTCTATCCTTAGTTCTTTGTGCACATGTGGTCCTTATTTCTATTATAAGCTTCTGTGGCTTATTTGACGCTTAGATGTCTGTGTTTTAACTGTGTGGTGATTTTTCCATCTGAGCAATTATACCATGTGCTTATATCATTATTGTTGCATGTTATATTCCTCCGTGTTCCCCGAGATACTGCCATGTTTTTCAAGTGGTGCAGGTATATTTTCAGCTGTTCTTGTTAAGCTAGCCTTGGAAGTGAATCTGGAGAGGAATACCTATGACATCTCGTGCCTCGGAAAAGCGGATCGATTATCTATCCTTCTTCAGCCTATCTTCATATCATTACCAAATCAGCTAAGTTCTTTTATTCTTTTCTTTAATTCTGCACAACATGAGGACATGTTGTAATCTAAGTGTGGGGGAAGGGAATGGTTTTATATATCTACATTCATTTGCCATACTATTATAATTCTATGAAAAAGTGCTAAATTTTAAAATTTTTGTTTGTTTTGTCCCAAGTGAGCAAAGGCATATCTTTATTTGAGTTCTTATATCATTGGTGCATTATTTTGCATGTTTAGTAAGTTGGATGTTTCACCCAACACTATTTTTCACGTGCCATAGTAAATGATGAGCTATAATTTAAAGCTATGCCCATTTGATTAGAGATTTTAGATGATTATCGCATGATTCTTTGCTTGCATACAATTTTTGAAAATTTTAGTAGGTTGTGTTTAGAATTAAAGTATGACATACCGTGAATATACGAAGGTTTGAATGTGATAGGAGGGATATAATTTAAGGTTTGAATACCACTCAATGAATTATATATATATATATATATATATATATATATATATATATATATATAATGTCGGAAGTAGTCGCCGATGATTTGAGTGCGGTAGGGCATTATCACGAAATGTCCTATACCACTATGAGGTTTAATAGCTCCCGACTGCCTGATGATAGTAGTCCGGCTAGGGTGTTATCACGAAACGTCCTATTGCTGGGAATGAGGGCATATATGCTATATATGTGGAATTGATTGAACTATAAAGAAAAATTAGCAAATGGCAATGTGAAAAGATGGTTGGAAACCGTAGTTATCTTCTGACTATCCCCAGTATAAACTGAAAGATATGTTGTAGGGATTATCCTCTGAGTATGTCAGAAAGGTCTTAAATACCCTCTATCATTCTTTTCGAATATGTATGTTTTGTGAGGTGCATGTTATAATCGTTGTTATATTTCTGATCTAAATGGGATGTTGGCTAGTTTTGCTTGAATCAATTTCAAGTATGGGTTTAGTGGAAATTTGTTATGGCTATGCACACACACTTGGGTGAGCCTCTAAACTATTGAATATGCTTTATGGTTGCATAAATGTTTATATGTCTCGAGTCTTGATTTTGTTTTGTCTTGCTCGGGACGAGCAAGGTTTAAGTGTGGGGGAGTTGTTAAGGGTGATTTTATACGTTTTATAAGGATATATTTTATGTCAATTTTCCCCATATGTGGATGTTTTTCATAGAAATCGAGCTTTATATTGAAATATTGAGCAAATGAGTTTTAGAAGTATTAAAGTGCAAAATCGAGCTAATTATGTGATTTTATTGGATAAATATCTTTAGATGTAAGATGTTACATTTTGCATGTTTTTATCGTGATGTAGGTACGCTTGCATGAGGTGAAAGGAGCTTAAAAGATGTTCAAGTGATGATTTGCATGGAAGGAAAGAGATAGAGATGAAGTTGGATGAAGATCAAGATGAATTTGGAAGAAAAAGGGACTGAACTGGCGTCCATCAAGCTAGACTGGCGTCCAAAGAGTGGACTGGCGTCCAGGAGAAGAAAGTTGAACAGAGAGTTTGGACGCTGAGTGAACGAGCGTCTGCCCTAGCGTCCAGAGCATCTGGACGGGCGTCCAAGCTTCGGACGAGCGTCCGTCCACCGCCATTGCGCAGCCGCCTCAAAAGTCTATAAATACAGCGCGATTTCTACCCTAATGGATATATAATTCGATCCCTCTTGACACACAAACATTAGAGAGGAGCCCTAGGCGCCCCAGCCCCCTTTTGGGAGGCTGGGGTGGCGGTTAGATTAGGTTTTATTTTCGTTTTTTTTCTGTTCTTGTTCGTCCATGCTGATGGCCTTCAAGCTGTGAACTGGAGCATCCATGGTTACTTTTCAGCAGCGTTTTTGATTTCTCTCTTGGATAATCTTGTGAGTGATTTTATTTAGAGTTTGTATCTTTCCTTTTTTTATTTGTTTATGCAATCGATATCGAAAGATGAATTGCTATTTGATGTTTACCATATGATGAAAATCGGTGTAAACCTTAGATCACCATAGGAAAGATTAGACTTTTAACCTTGACATAACGGAAGTTGATAGGTTAGATCTCTAGGTTGTTAGATCTAATAAATCTTGCACCTTGTTTTGAGAGCGTTAATCTCTATAGATCGGAAGATGATGAGATTGATAGACGGATTACTTACGGAAGTAGGAATTCATACCTTTGATTAGGTGAACCACAACTTTGATTGAATCATCATAAGATAATCTAGGGAAGAATTAAGGGTTGCGGGATGGTGGATCATGTTTGTTCTATGTTGATTTGCTTCAGTCATTATCATGATAGTTAGTTTTATTGTTTTCTTAGTTGTAGTTTTATTTTATTTGCTTTTGTTCGCAACGATATTTCCCGGCTTTGGACCGACAATCCTCTCGTCCGTTTATTTTCCGTTTTAGTTTAGGTTTAGGAATAATTGTATCAACCTTAGGAGAATTAATTGAACTAGATACCTCGATTCCCTGTGATCGACTCCGGTATTAATCGCTATACTACGATCCCTACACTTGGGGAATACCGGATTTATAAATTTTATTACTTGTTTGTTTTCTTAGATAAAATCCGTGACACTAACCAAAGATGTGAACTTTAACGTTTCTAATCTAGAAAGCTAACCTATTAACTCTCGTTATATAGATCAAATAACTATTCTTTTATCATGGGGATCTAGGGTTTACATGACTTTCATCAAAGTAAAACAATCAAGCATGCACATCTTTCGATATAATTGCAATAAACATTCAAACATGATAAAGAAACAACTTGTATTAAAAACTCACAAATTAATCAAGATTCGAATCGAATAGTTGACGGATAGGCTTCACAATGCTCGTTCAAGGGCTTTTAGCCTCTAAGCATCCTCTTGAAAGCTTGGAATTGTTGAAGAAAAGAACATAAAACTAACTAATTTAATCTAGGATTTAAGTGCATAAAACTGAAGGAAAAGTATGTAAAAACGCAGCCTGAGCCGCCCCTAGGATTAGGGTTTTGAGTAATGTGTAATTCGTATATTTAATGTGGAAAAACGCAGTTGTATTTATAGATGTCAAAGTCGGCTGTGCTGAGGCGGTGGACGGACTCCCGTCCACTCCATCTGGACGCTCGTCCGGTCTTCAATATCAACTTCGAATCGGGCCGAGTCATGATCAGACGCCCGTCCTTCATAAAATTGGACGCTCGTCCACTGAAAATCTGAACATCCTGAACCAAATTTCTCCTCCTGGACGCTCGTCCATATCTTCGGACGCTCGTCCACTCTGGACGCCAGTTCAAGCTTCTGGACGCCAGTCCAGGATCGACTTAATCTTGATTTTTCCATACTTATCTCTTTTTCTTCAATTCAAATCATCATTATCTCTTCTATCATCAATGTAATTCGACTCTTATCTCTTTTTTATCATCATTTGAGCATCAAACATGTACCTATAACACATTAAAACATCGCAAAACGTAATATCATCCAAATAATCATAAAATCAGAATTAAAACACCAAAATTAACCTATTTTGCGAATAACTCATTTAAAATATCATTTACTCTATAAACCAATTAAACGCTCATTTTCTATGCAAATTATACAAATATGGAGGAAATCATTATAAAATATAACGGGATAAATCGTATAAAATCACCCTTAACACGTACCGCCTCAAGTATCTTCCCATCCTTCTTTATCTCCATCAGTTCGGATGCGTTTAAGTATGGCCAATAGTATAAGGAACTGGATGGAGGACATGCGAACGTCACAGAACAATATCCTGACTATCCTACGGTGCATGAGTGAGGGCCGTCCTCCGAGGGATCAGAGATGCCACAATGCAAGCACTATGGATTACATTTTTTCTGACGACATCGAGCAGGCTATTGTGGATGTTCTTCATGAATCTGAGTCGTCTTCTGATGAGGAGCAAGTTGACACAGCAGGGAGGACTACTACACCACAGACTGGATCTTCTACTGATACTCCTACGGATGGAGCACCTCTTGCTGGTGATTCTTCGGCACCAGGGCAGCCTTGACTTTATGAGGCTGATTCTACGTTATATCTTTCTCCCTGGGATTTGTTTTGTAGTGTGATACTATGTTTTTTGTTCTTTCTTTACTTGATTCATATGTATTTTTCTTGGAGCTACTGTCTGTTTCCGTTGCTCATTTTTTATTGATGAATCTTGTAAACCATAAGGCAAATCGTTGACATTCCTGTGGTTTCTATTATTCCATGTCGTGTATGGATTTTCGTTTGATTCGATTTCCCCTTATCTTTATCTTTATTTTGCATTGTGATATAATCCCCGTTTTTCCCCAAGATTTTCCCGTGTTTATCGAGTCATGCAGGCATATTTTAAGCTGTTTTGTCGAGCTAGTATTGGGATCCTGCTGAAACGGATCATCTTTGAGTTTACGAACGTTGGTTTCTTCATGCTCCTGCCTGACCAACGGTTCGAGTATCTATTCAAATCAGCTAAGTACTTTGTTTCTTTTTAATTCTGCACAACACGAGGACATGTTGTCGTTTCAGTGTGGGGGAGGGGAATGGTTATGTGTATCTTTTTGCTTATATTGTTATACTATGCTGAAAAGAGCTTAATTTTTTCAACTTTTTGTTTTATCTCGGTTGAGCAAATGCATATCTTTGCTCGGTTTTTATAGACATTTATGCGGTATATTGTATGTTTAGTAGGTTAGATGTTTCACCCGACATACATTTCACGAGCCGTATTAAATGATGAGCTAAAATATAAAGCTATACCCATTTGGATTAGTAATTTTTGATTATCTTATAAGTATCGTGTGCTTAGTGCTAATGTACGTATCGTGAGAATTATAATAGTTTGTGTTTAGAGCCGGAGTATGACATACTGTGAATATCTTAGGTTTGAATGTGATAAGCGAACTGTGACTATTGTGCTTTAAAAAGTATGTTTAAAAGGAAAATGAATGAATTAATCGGGTGTGTCGGAAGCTGGTCGATGATTGGAGTGAGGTAGGGCATATCTCGAATGTCCTATACCACTATGATGACCAAAAGCTCACGACAGTCAGAAGAAGCTGCTTGATGATTTGAGTAAGGTAGGGTATATCTCGAATGTCCTATTCTACTATGATGGGCAATAGCTCATTCTGATGTGCGTATAAATGTGAATGATGATTAAATCAACTTACGGAAAAGTGTTGGTATGAATTGATATAAGACTTAGTTATCGCCTACCTTATCCCCAGTATGAACCGACAGATATGTTGTAGGGATTATCCTTTGAGTATGGCAGAAAGGTCCTAAATGTATTCCATCGTCCTTTTCGGGATATGTTACGTTTTGTAGGGTGCATGTTATGAGTATCATCTATTTCTAGTTTAAATGGAGTATTTGCTAGTTGCTTGGAAAGTTTCAAGTTTGGACTTAGTGGAAGTTTGCTATGGCTTTGCACACACACAGGGGTGAACCTCTAATTTATTGAATATGCTTTGTCCTTGCTGAGATGTCTATCTTTTCTCCGAGCCTTGATCTTGTTTTGTTTCGCTCGGGACGAGCAAAAGCTAAGTGTGGGGGAGTTGTTTAGGGTGATTTTCTATGATTCATATCGTTCTAATTCGTGACAATTTTCCTCTATACTCCAATGTTTTGCATAGAAAGTGAGCGTTTATTTGATTTATTAAGCAAGTGATGTTTGGAATGGTTTAATCGCAAAGTTGGTTGAGTTGTGAGATTTTATTGTTGATTTTCTATGAATTTGAATGATTTTACACTTTGCAATGTTTTGATGTCTTGTAGATACACGAATTTGGCTTAAAAGAGGTTTAAAAGATGTTCAAGTGAGGATCTACATAGAAGGAAATAGATAAAGTTGAGATTGGATTGAAGATTTAAAGTTAATTTGGAATGAAGTTGATCCAGACGCGCGTCTGAAGTTCCGTCCAGCTAGACGGGCGTTTGAAGAACTGAACGGGCGTCCAGGAAGGAACATTGGATTCAGAGTTTTAAGATTTTTGCTGAACGAGCGTCCAAATTTACATAGGACGGGCGTCTGACATGACTCGGCCCGACTCGAAGATTTTATGCGTACTGGACGGGCGTTCAACCCCTTGGACGGGCGTCCAGCCGCCGACTTAGCAAAAACCGACTTAAACTCTTATAAATAGCCACGTTTTTCCATCCATAATATACCCTAATTACACAGGGCGGCCACAAGAACCCTAAGGGGCGATTTTTATGTGTTCTCCACCTTTCATAAACAACATTTATGCTTTTTATTTCCTAGATAAATTCCTCCAATTATATGTACTTTCTAGTAGCTATTTCGAGTGATCAAACGATGAATAGAGGCTAGAGCTCATTGGAACAAGCGTTGTGAAGCCGTTCTATCAACACGTTGATTTCTCTTTGGATTATCTTGTGAGTTTTCATTAAAATTTGTATCTTTTCTATGTTTAATTCATTGTTATTATGCAATTTTATCGATGGATGTTTTGCATGGTTGATGTTTAATAGTTGATGAAAGTTTACTGTTAAACCTAGATCACCATAGTCAAGATTAGATTTTTAACCGAAAGATAACGAGAGTTGTTAGGTTAACTTCTAGATTGGAAATTGAGAAATTTCACACCTCGGATATAAAAGCGTTAATCTTTAAGATCGAAAGATAAGAGATTAGTAAACGAATTATCTAAGAGATTAGAAATTCATACCTACGATAGGTGAATCACGACTTTTGTTAAATCATCACTAGGTAATCTAAAGGAGAAATTGAATGTTGTAGAATTGGTGGATCAATTGCTTGTTCGTTGTTTAAATTATTGATAAATCGTTTGTGCTCGATTTGCTTAGCAAAGCTATAATTTTTATTGCATGTTTAGGTTTTAGAATAGACACTTTAGTTAATTTTGTTCGTAAATCTATTTTCTGGCTTTAGATTTCTAATCTTCTGTCCAGTTTTCTGGCTTTAGATTTCTAATCTTCTGTCCGATTTCTATTTTCGCAAATCTATTTTCTGGCTTTAGATTTCTAATCTTCTAGTTTATCACGTGTTAATTGTTTTTGTTTTCTTATAATTCTAGTAATAGTAGCTGTGACATCTTTAGGTTAGTTAGATAAAAACTAGGTAAACAACCCCGATTCCCTGTGGACTCGACTCCGGTATTAACCTCTATACTACGATCCCTGCACTTAGGGTAAACCGGATTTATTTTATTACTTGTTTGTTTTTCATTAGATAAAATCTGAGACAACTATAATCTTTTTGTTGATTGTTTTTTCTTTCTATTTAGTATTTTTCTTTTTGAGTCTGTATATTTCCTTCTTCTTATTCGTTTTATACTTTGTGTCTGAACGAGTCGTTTTAACCCTTTGGTTTTACTTGTCATTGGTTGTATGAAGTAATGTGGCTTAATTTGTTTTTGGATATTTTATATCTAATTACTGCCACGTTATTTTATAACTTCCATTGACATGTTATTAACGGTTTCGTGGAGTTTCTGTTTGGTTTGCTTAAACAGGTTTTCACTTGCTTCTCCACGACATGCTTGGATCACTCTAATATTCTGCCTGTATTTGAGACCCGTTTCCAGAACTAAGTCTTTTTCTTAAAATCTCATTTTTATTTGTCATTGGGGACAATGCCATGTTTCAGTGGGGGGTAGGAGACTTAGCTATGATGTGTTATAATTGAACAATTGAATGAAACGGTGAAAAATAAAAAAATTTAACAAATGCCAAATTAATTATCTCGTACCCTTAGAATTGTGAGTTCTTATACATGGAATTAGTTGGGAAGGAACCAAGTTGCATGACTACGTGATCATTTTATACTTATGTGAATGAAAATTTAAGGATATTCATGCCGACCGTTGCAAGTAGTTATTTATTATTCGATTACTCAATTTTGAATCGACTATTACCGCACGAATTATAATAACTGAAGAAATTATGTGTACATTGGGTAGATGATTGGTTATGTAGACTTAGTGTCGATATTTATCTGCTGATGTATTCCTATCTTCTAGCCATCAAAGCGGAGTATTAATCTTGAGAATTATTTGTGTTTTGACAATGCGTTAAACAATGGGCTTGTAGTAACGTTACCAAAGTAGCCCCGCGCTTGTGGTAATATTCAATGCTATTGACTAATCCGTGAGAGGAGGATTCTTGCAATGCATACTTTACTTTTAAAGCAAGTTTCTTTCTTGAGAGGTGTTAATGCTTGAAATTATGAAAATGCAAAGAAATTCAACTTTTTAAGAGGCTTTGAGTATTTCTCGGTCTCCGAGTCCAAAAACCTTATGGATGACGCTCTTGCTTATTGCACCATGTCTTTACCCATTGCGAGGCTTAAGAAGTGGGAATGCTGATGTTGGTAGGTTAAGACTGCGAAGTTAGCATAAACTTTAATCTTGACACGAATATATAAAATTGAATGCACATGCACACATCACTTCGATTCATAGCGAGTAGTGAATAATGGATACCTTATGAGAATGACTGGTATGAGTTGACCCGAGTTTCTTGTGTAAGTATGATTTGACCATGGAAAATGTAATCTTGGGGAATGACTTATTGATGCTTTGTTCGGGACGATCAAATTCTAAGTGGGGGGTAGTTGATGACGGTCAAATTATACCCATAAAAGTCATCAACGTTATCCTTAAATCGAACATAATAATATATATTTTATATTAAATCACATGTTTATAATGTCTATTTAATGTTATGTGATTTATAGACTAAAATTTGGTATTTATCTATCTTTATTATTTAAATACGTTTTACTGTGTGATAATTATTGATTTTATGGATTACGGTGAATCGGAGGATATCTACCAACGAAGGAAGAAAATCTCAAGATAAATCGGAGCGGAATCGGATTGCATTAAAGATAAATATCGAAGCAGCATGAAAGTGGAGTGTGGAACAAGAAAAGCCAGCGAGCCAATCAGAAACTGATGGACTCGCTGGCAGCGAAGTGGAGGCTCGCTGGGAGCGAGCTGGGCGAAATTGAGCGGATCGGCTCGGAGTTATCTCGACGTATTTTAGACTCCTTTACGTTTTAGGAAACGTAAATTAGGTCGGCTGGAGTTTATCCTAAGTCGGTTTTCAAGCCTATATATACTTATTTCATTGTAACACTTTACATCAATTCTCATAACACAAATCCTCAGTCTTTGAGAGCAGTTTTAGTACAAATTTCCAGCAGTAATAATGTGAGTTATTTGTATTCACTTGTTCTTTCTTCTATGTTGTACTTAATCCCCCCCAATTATTGTTTATCATTTGAGGTTGTTCGTTCTTCACCGAGCTATGTAGAACTAAGGATACGATATGAGGTAGTGGGGATTCTTTGTCTATAAGGATCCACACGCCCAGATCTGTTATCCGGTGATCTATAGATGACTTTGGTATGATCGACAATCGTGTTTTTAGTAAATCTATATAATTGCTTTATGAATCTCTATTTTATCCGTTACGTATGTAAAAACGCTAAGATTTAGGTTTTCGCCGCGTCAATCTAGCCACGTCTTTATGGTGTGATTGTCCACCTAGAATTTCTTGTCTTAGTAGGTATGGCTACGGCAACGTTGCTCGTCTGTTTTAATTAGCGTATTATTAGGAAATACCAATATAGTACTCTGTTAAGGGTGAATTTATACGATTTATAACGTTATATTCTATGGTATTTTCCCCCGTATTTGTATGAATTTGCATAAGAAACGATTGTTTAATGGAAATATTGAGCAAATGATATTTTTAATGAGTTAATCACAAAATAGGTTGATTTTGGTGCTTTAATTGTGATTTTATGATTATTTGAGCATTATTACATTTTGCGATGTTTTTATGTGTTATAGATACATGTTTGAGGCTCAAAAGATGATCAAAAGTTGATTAAGTTCGAGCTAATTGATGATAAAAGAGATAAAGATCAAAAAAATCAGAATTCGATTATATCAAACTGGCGTCCAGGTTCCGTCCAGTGGACGGGCGTCTGATGAAGTGAACGAGCGTCCAGGGATGGGAAGTTGATTCAGGAAGTTTGGACGTAGGAGTGGACGCTGGATGGACGAGCGTCTGATCATGACTCGGCCCGATTCGAAGTTTATTTGAAGAGTGGACGGGCGTTGAAGGATCCAGACGGGCGTCCGGTAGCCGACTTTGCTGAACCGACTTAGAAATCTATATATAGGCGGCTGTTTCTCAACCCTAAAGATACCATATACTCATTATTCAAAACCCTAAACCTATGGGCGTCTTTAGGCTGCGTTTTTCTCCTTTTTATTCCAGTTTTTATGCACTTTAGATTTAGGTTAAATTAGTTATCTTTTTATGCACTGTTTCTGCAAATTTGAGTTGCTGAGGATGTTCAGAAGCTAAAAGCTTCATCAAACGAGTATTGTGAAGCCATCCAACAATTGTTGATTTCGTTTTCATCGATTATACTGTGAGTTTTTATTAAAGGTTGTTTCCTTATTCATGTTTAATATGTTTAATTGCTTTTACATCGGAAGATATGCATGTGTTGATTGTTTATTGTTGATGGAAATCTTAATAAACCTTAGATCACCATGAATAAGAATAGTAATTTGAATCTATCATAACGGAAGTTAATAGGTTTAATTGCTAGATTATAAACGTAAAGTTTGCACCTTTGGTTAGAAAACGCGTTAATCTTGCATTGGAAGATAATAGATTAATAGATGAACTTTCTAAGGAATTAGGGTTCATATTTAGATAAGGTGAATCACAACCTAGATAAAAACCACAGTATAATCGAGATAGGAAATCAATGCTTGTTGGATAGGTGGATCAATCCTCGTTTGTTCGTTATACACTTGATTTAAATCCTTAAAACTTGAATTTGTTTAGTTAGTTTACTTTTATTTGCATCTTAGATTAGTTAGTTAAAGGTTCGCAACCCGTATTCTTCCTAGCTTTGGACTATATCCTCTCGTCTAGTTTTATTTTCTCGTTTTGTTTTGTTTTATTATTCGTTTAGATTAGTTTCGTGACATAGTTTAGGTTAGACAAAAACTAGAATCACAATTGTTTAGTTCCCCGTAAGATCGACCCGGCATTAACCACTATTACTACGATCCTTATACTTGAGGTTAACCGGATTATTACTTGTTTGTTTTGTGTTAATAAAATCCTGACAAGTTTTTGGCGCCGTTGCCGGGGAGCCGGACGGTTGTCTAGTTTTTGTTTTTCGTTTTTCTCGTTTGTTTTTGTTTTTCCCGTTTTTATTTCGTTTTAAATTCTCGTTTTTAGTTGATAAACGTTTAGGTAATTAGTTAATTAGGGTTTTAGCTTAGGGTTTAAGGTTCTCTTGTGATTAGTTCTCTCGCTCTCCTCTTCGTCTTTCTCGTCTTACCTTCCCTTCTTTTCGCAATTTTTCGATTCTCGTTCGATTTTCCCGCTACCAAACGGGCGTCTACGGGAAATTGGACGCCCGTCCGCCGGAAAATTATCAATTTTCGTTCGTTTTTATTCACTTAGACGAGCGTCCATAAAATTTGGACGCCCGTTCAAGTATTCTTCCTTTCGTACGAGCGTTTGGACCACTAAACGCCTGTCCAGTCCAAATTCCACCCGGACGCCCGTCCAAACCCTTGGACGTCCGTCTGGTCCCTTTTTCTTCAATAATTTTGTTTCCTTTTCTTCGTTCCTTTTCTTTTCTTTAGGTTTTTAATTTTTAGTTTAGGCTTTTAATTTCTTAGTTTTTAGGCTTCGTTTCACTTGTTTTTGGTCCGGTTTATGCAAACTCGGAGTCAAAAGGGACCGTTATTATACACCCCTGACCCCGAGCGAACCGTAGTCCGGCCAAACAGCGGATTTTCCGTTCGCGGTTCGCGCGACAGAGCCGAGCAAGATCTTGAAGATCAACTAGCCAAGGAAATCACTGATTTTGTGATAATGGCCGCTAATAATAGACATACGTTGGCAGACTACGCCAGGCCAGGCGAAGTCAAAGTCAACCCGGCTATTTTTATCCCAGCCATTACTGCACAAACCTTTGAGCTAAAGCCATGACTTATCCAGATGATGCAGCATGAATCAATCTTTCATGGCTATCAATCAGAGAATCCGCATACCCACTTACATACATTCTTAGAGATATGCGGTACTACACGCATCCAAAGAGTAAATGAGGATGCGATCAAGCTTAAAGCGTTTCCTTTTTCTTTGAAAGGAGAGGCTAAAGAGTGGTACACCTCTCTCCCCTCCGAATCTATCACCACCGGGCCGAACTCGAGAGAGAGTTCTTGAGTCAATATTTTCCACCTTCAAAGACGGCCCGTTGTTTAAATGAAATATTCACTTTCTATCAGAAAGAGAATGAATCCTTCTTCGAATGTTGGAAGAGATTCAAGTCTCTTCCTAGAAAGTGTCCCCACCATGGCTTGCCACCGGAAAGGCAAGTCAACACCTTCTTTAGTGGATTGACCGAGCTCACCAAAGGCATGGTCAATAGTTCTTCTGGTGGGGCATTTCTGAAGAAAACACCTGAAGAGGGATGGGCATTGTTTGAGGACATTGCAAAGTATAACTATGCCCCATCTTATCAAGCAATCCAAGCACCTCCTCCTCCCAAGGTTGAGGAAGTCAATTTGCAAAGTTTGATCGCCATGCCTTTGCGTGCGTGAGATGGCAACACCTCAAGTTTCAAATCCGATAAATCAAACTTCTTCTTTTCCACGAACCCTCGGTGTTCAGATCGCGAAAATCGGTTGTCCGACCGGCCATATGAATGGCCAGTGTCAATTTAATCCCCCTGCACCTTATCAAGTGAATGATGTTCATGATTATGGACAGTACAATCAAGTCACATTGTTGGTCCCAGAGAAGGGTGAAACTATAGTCAGAGGGGGGGTGAATGACTATAGTGGAGTTTCAAAAACTTTTCTTCTTCTAGTTAAAATCTTTTGGGCAGCGGATAAGTCTCTTCTTACTATATTGTTTTCAAATCGGTTTAGACAGTCACAGATGCAAATTATGATGTATGCAAATTAAATGAATGCTGTAAAGTAAATTGCAGAAATTAAATTGACACAAGGCTTATAGTGGTTCAGGGTGGTGTAATCCCTTAATCCACTCTTCTCCCGTGATGATTGGAGGAATTCACTATTGTTTTCATAGATACAATAGTATGATTGTCCTTGGCTTCCCAAGCTTCACAATCTATAAGACTATCACTCCTTGACCGCAACAACTTCGGTGATTCGGTCTTCCTTCGTCGTTCCTTAAGATCAAGATCCTTCAACGCCTATCACAGATTCAACTCCTTCTCGCATTGCCTCGATTCGGTTGCTTCAGCTTGATGTGAATGTGATTCACACACTTGCTTGATCAATCCTCGCTTCCGAGTATGATTTTGTAGCTTTGAAGTCCGAGTTGATCACTAGATGTATCCTTGTAATTTCGAGAGAAGGCTTTTCAAATTGACGAGTTTTTCGCTAGATTTTTCTTTCTTGATTGTTGTTTTCTTTTTCTCGTCAATGCCTTCTATTTATAGCCTTGAATACCTTCGTTTTTGAAATTCCGTCCGTTGGCTATATTAATGAGGAATAATCCTTGATTTTATTCTTGATTCCCCCTTAATTGTATTCTCCTTAAATTCGGTGATCGGATTCTTTCTTCAAACGTATAGCGAGATAATCCGTCCTTGATTGATCCTTTAATGATTTGAGCATTTAATGCATGATCTTTCGAATCTTCATCGTATATCAATTCGCCCTTGTAGGTGTCTCTTCGCCGTTTCTAGAACGGTCGAGTGAGCCTACCGACTTAGCCGTCACTTCTTCTTCGCCGTTTTGTTTTTTTCTCTTTGCCGAAAGTCGGTTTACTCACCGATTCATCGTTTCCTTCTTTGTTCTAGTATTTGGAGAGTCTTTGAACTTCACGATCCTTGATTTGGGTGAGACCAAAGTGTACACCATATTTGAACATTGAGTTTTATCATTTAAAACTTAACTTAGACTTATCCAAGGTCATCACGGACTTTCTTGGTTATAAGTCGACCATAAAGTCTTCATTACTTCTCTCGCCGGTGCTTGGCCGGCTTCACTCTGCCGAATATCTGTCTTTGCTTTTCCATCCTACCAACTAGTACAATACTTGTCTGACTTAACTTATACAACTTGTCAGACCCTAAGTAAAGACTTATACAGAGAATTCTAACTTATTTCAGGCTTGCTATAACAGCTAGTATGGCCATCATCAAAACATAATAACATGTTCCTAACAATTTCCCCCTTTTTTATGATGCCAAAACCCTCATAAGCCTGAACATAAGTAATCAAGATTTTCATAATACACAACAGATTGAAAGTTCAATAATTTTATTCATCCATCATAGGGCAATAAGATATTGCATCTTTTTATTTAAATGAACAAAGGCAAATGATAAGATAAATTGAATTGAATTAAGCAACAGGCAATTGGTTTACTTCTTCATTTCTTCAAACCTGATGCCCTTGCCTTTGCTGTCCTCGCCTTTGCTGCCCTTTCTCTTTCCACTGGAGCTTTCCACTTTTCCCTTCCCACAGGAGCTTTCAGGCTTTGAGTTACCTTCCCCCTTTGTGGCAGCATCAAAACGTGCCTCAAGGTCTGCAATTGCCGCATCAGACTCAGGGAGAGGGCCATACTTTCTCTCCAGTATTTTGTTGTTGGCCTCACCAACTTTGATGAGAAAGTCCAGTTGCTTGCCAGAATGTTCCATGATTTCATCTAGATGCTGAATTTTGGCTGTGTTAGCATTGAGGGTGTCTACCAATGGCTTGAGATTGTTGTCAACCGTCTCAGCATGGTATTCAAGATTGGTTTGGACATGGTGAGGGATGAGGTGTTGTAAGTTGCAAATTAAGTTTCCCTGTCTCTCCATGACCTCATCTTGGATTTTGATATGGCTGATGAGGGCCTCAATCTTGTGATGGAAGGAGGTTGCTTCACTCCTTAAGGCAGTCTTCAGATTTTGCCTGCTGTAGTATTGCCTTTCTATGTCCACAATGAGGGGTTGAATGTCCAGATTGAACACTCTTTCTGGATCAATTTCTTCTAGTGCCACATGGGCATCCTCTTCACCCTCATCACTTTCATCCTCAGCATCTTCACCTTGCTTCTCCTCATTTTCTTCTTCAACTTCTTGCTCTTCCTTTTCCTCTTCTTCCTTTGCATCTTGTGCTTCTTCCTTTTCTTCCATCTGCTCTTGTTCTGCCTCATTAGACACAGGGTCATTTAGAGGTTGTTGTTGAGTGTGGACTGCTTCATCTACCACTGGTCCCCCTTGTGCAATTTTGGGGGAGTTGACAAGTTCGGCCGAGTGAGCTTTATCAGCTGGCTCACTTGGCTGGTTGTCAACTTTGCCTATGCTTTTGAAAAGCACTTCCTGGAGAGTCAGTTCATCATCAGAAATCTCCAAATCTTCTTGATTTGTTTCAGGATTTCCTCCTTCTGAGTGGTCATCTTCTGACTCATCCCCTTCATATCCTTCTTCACCTTCTTCCAGGTAGGTGACTCCCTCTGGCTGCGTTTCTTCTTTTGTTGCTGTGTCATCACTGATGGTCAAGGCTCATCCAAATTGCTGGTGTCAGGCGTATTAGCCTCCTCTTGTGTCTTTTGAGATCTGGTTCTCCGTCCCACTCCTGATCTACTGCCTTCAGGTTGCTTTCTTTTGCTCCCAGCTATGGGTTTGGGTTTTAGGGAAGCCTTGATGTAAGTAAACATCGTCTTGGATTTGTGTGGAGACTGCAAGTTTGTGGGTCGTACTTTCAATTGATTGAACAAATGTTGAAGAGGGAACCCATATGATTTCTTCTCCCAGAAATCACCCTTTTTCTGCAAACCCTTGTCTGGTGCAGTGATGGATAGATCGATTTCCTTCTGAATCCGATCCTTCATTCTATTGAACACAAATGTTGCCCAGTCAAATTTGATGCGATTGTAGATAATGGCCATCAGTTTAATTCGTACCTCAGTCAGGTTTTCCATTGACCCTTTTCTGCCTTCAATATTTTTCGTGATAACTGGTGCAAACTCAGCAAACGGAAGTTTGAGCGTTGATCTGGGTAGATTGTATGTTTTGCTGTTTTTCTTTGGACTTTTGGCTATCTCAGTCCAGAACTTTGCCATGTCAGTTGTGACAAGCTTGACATTAGCAGGTCCTTTCAATGGAAGGTGAAGGTAACGGTTGAGTGTACCTGGTGTGATGATTATTTCTCTTCCAAAGATTGAGCTTTGGATGCGATCAACTTCAGTCTTCTTTGTGCTAGGCACAAATTTGGCGTTTTTCCAAAACGCTATCAGATTCTCATAGCAGATTCCAGTTATTGGAGGATTTAGGAAAGTCATCAGCCCCAAATTCGAGCAGCAATCAACCAGACGTTGAGCTTTTGAGTCATTATCACAAAATGAGAGATAGTGCTCAGGTTTGAAAAACGAGCCGGTTATGATTGATTTTTCGTAGTATTTTTCAGTAGCAGTGATTTGGGAGGATGAAGCCATTGATAGGTAGAGGAGGATTAGAAGAGTATATCTTGAGGTTTCAGTGAGAAAAAGTAGGGTTTGTAATTTGCAGAAGTATGTAAAGATTTCTGAAAATCTTTAAGTATTGTTTATATAGTGTGGTAGTGTGAACGTGGTTTTGAATATGGAAGGATTTGTGGCATAATGGCGTGATTTTGCGTATGAAAATCGCGATATTCGAGTGGAGTGGGGGTGTGGTTTGAGGCAAGTAATGATAGAGCCCGGGAATCGAGGAGTTTATAAATCGAAAAATAATATAATTACCTCCATGATCATAAGTTGATCGCCACGTGTGTATAGAATAATCCTCCATAATTTCCTTATTCTCCACGTGTAATCAGAATTGATTTTGTTCACACTCTTAATTTGTCCAAGTCTTTATTTCGGTGAAGTGCCTTCGCTGGCCACTTAGCCGTTCTATAGGTTCTTTACTAAGCTGCTCCATTTCACCGTTCCTAACAATCGTTAAGTTACCTTCGCCGGATGCCGTGCCTTACTTGCCGCATCTCCCGTAACGGCAAAGGTCGTACCGCTTAATGAAGTCACTTAGCCGATTACTCCGCTTAGCCGCTTTTTGATACTTATTCAATTTCAATCATTCCTAACTCGTTCTTAGCTTGCCGAATCTTTCATAACCGAGTGGTTTAGTGAAGATGTCGGCCAATTGATCTTCGGTGGGTATGTGTTTTAGGATGACATCCCCCTTTTCAACATGGTCTCGATAAAATGATGTCTTACATCAATGTGCTTTGTTCTTGAGTGCAATACTGGATTTTCTGTAATAGATATTGCACTTGTGTTATCACACATGATTGGAATTTTTTTTTCTTCTACTCCATAGTCCCTTAGCTGTTGTCTTATCCACAGTACTTGTGCACAACAGCTACCTGCTGCTATGTATTCTGCTTCAGCTGTTGATGTAGATATGGAGTTTTGCTTTTTACTGAACCAAGAGACTAGTCTGGTTCCTAGCATTTGGCAAGTTCCAGAGGTGCTTTTTCTATCTATTTTGCATCCAGCATAGTCAGAGTCTGAATATGATATCAATGTAAATCCTCCATCTTTTGGATACCAAATACCAACATTTAAAGTGTTTTTCAAGTATTTGATTATCCTTTTAGCTGCTAGAAGATGTGATTCTTTTGGTTGAGCTTGAAATCTTGCACATACTCCTACTGCAAATGCTATGTCAGGTCTGCTTGCAGTTAAGTATAATAATGATCCAATAATTCCTCTATACAATTTTTGATCAACATCTTTTCCTCCTTCATCTTTTCCAAGTATGACTCTGGCACACATTGGTGTGTCTGCTGTGCCACTTGTATCCATCCCATACTTGTGTATCAAATCTCTTGTATACTTTGCTTGACTAATAATAATGCCATCCTTCATTTGCTTTACTTGAAGGCCAAGGAAGTAGTTTAATTCTCCCATCATGCTCATCTGAAATTTGCTCTTCATCAGTTTGCAAATTTCTCACACAAACTTTTCATCCTCTCGATCCAAAGATTATATCATCAACATAGATTTGTACTAGCAATGTGCTTGCTCCTTCCTCCAGTTTAAATAGAGTCTTGTCAATAGTTCCTTTTTGAATCCATTCTTGATCGAAACTCGTGACAAGTGTTTCATACCAGGCTCTAAGTGCCTCGTTTGAGTCCATAGAGGGCCTTCTTGAGTTTGTATACTTTGTCTTCTTTTCCTTTAATTTGAAATCCAGGAGGTTGTTCTACATAAACTTCTTCTTCCAAGAGTCCATTTAGGAATGCACTCTTTACATCCATTTGATAGACTTTGAAGTCTTTGTGTGCAGCAAATGCTAGAAAAAGTCTGATTGCTTCCAATCTTGCTACTGGAGCAAAAGTTTCATCATAATCTATTCCTTCAGCTTGGGAATAGCCTTTTGCAACTAGCCTTGCTTTGTTTCTGACAACAGTTCCTTGCTCATCCATCTTGTTCCTGAATACCCATTTTGCACCAATGATGTTGGCCATTTCGTGTCCGTCAACAAGTTCCCGACTTCATTTCTTTCAAATTCATTTAGTTCTTCTTGCATGGCCGTGATCCAATCTCGCATCTTGGATTGCATCATCTATGGTCTTGGGTTCCACTTGTGATAGAAAGCAGTTAGCATGTGCTCCAGCTTGTCTTTCGGTTCGACTCCCGTGTGAATGTCTCCAATGACTTGTTCTTCAGATGGTCTCTTAGCCAATTTAGATCTGGTTGAAGTTGATCTTCACTTGGTGCTTCCATACCTTCATGCTGAGCATGAACTTCAACTTGAGGAGCTTCATCTGGTGTATTGGTATATGGCTCATCTTGATCTTCAGAATGATGATTCAGGATAGTAGTTGGTATGGTTGCATTTGTATAGATTTCTCTTTGTGGTGCTTTCTCTTCTTGATCTTGAAGATCTTCACCATTTGTGTTTGGTTCATCAAAAACCACATGTATTGATTCTTCAATCACCAAAGTTCTTTTATTTAGTACTCTGAATGCTTTGCTGGTGTCTAAGTATCCCATGAAGATTGCTTCATCAGCCTTCTCATCAAAGGTATGCATTGATTCTGTTTAAGACAAAACATTTTGATCCAAACATATGAAAATATGAGTTATTGGGTTTTCTACCATTCCATATTTCATATGGAGTTTTTCCATGGTGTTTGTTGATGATTGATTTGTTTTGTGTATGGCATGCCGTGTTTGTCGCTTCTTGACCCAAAATCTCTTTGGTAAACATGCTTCTCGCTATCATTGTCCCGATCGCTTCCCCGATGGTTCGTTTCTTTTTCGCTACACCATTTTGTTGTGGAGTTCCCCGCAGATAGTTGATGTAATACTCCATTTTCTTCACAATAGGTTCTGATAATTTCATTTAGAAATTCAGTGCCTCTATCTGATCTGATCTTGATAATCTTTAGTTCTTTCTCATTCTCGGAGTCTTCTCAACAAATCGCAAACTTCTTGAGTGTTTCTTTCTTCTTATTCATGAAGATGGTCCAGGTGTACTTTGAGAAGTCATCTACCACTATAAGAGTGTATTTCTTACCACTCACACTCACCGGTGTGACCGGTCCAAACAGTCCATGTGTAGCGATGTAGAATTCTTGTTGTAGATTGATGAGGCTTTGACTTGAATGAGCTTTTTATTTGTTTTCCTTTCGACAAGCATCACATAGACTTTCTTTCTTGAATGTGATCTCTCGGCAGGCCTTCCACTAACTTGCTCCTTGATAGTTTGTTGATGGTCTTGAAATTCGGTGATTTAATCTTTTGTGCCAAATCCACTTGTTGATTGTTTATTCTTGACAAGTAGACATGTTTCGCCTTGGTCGTTCTCCAATCCACCACATACATGTTGTCTTGTCTTCTTCCCGCAAGAACTATTGTGTTTGTTTGATCGTGAATCACTTTGCATCCTTCTTTGTTGAAGTGCACATTGTAGCCTTTGTCACAAAATTGATGATGCTCATCGATTGAAGTTAAGTCCCTTGACATATGCCACATTCTCGAATCTTTAGATTGTTCTTGATTATTGTGCCTTCCCCCTTAATTTTGCCAGGGTTTTCTTTACCTCCAAATGTGACTTTGGGTCCATCAAAGGCTTTGAAGTCAGTGAGCCATCTCTTGTTTCCTGTCATGTGTCTGGAACATCCACTGTCTATGTACCAGACATCCTACAAAACGGATTAATTAAGTTTAGGTACCCAACACTGTTTGGGTCCATACCGTTAGCAATCATGCCTCCCATACCAAGGGTGTATCCAAAAGGTCTTCTTTTTGGATAATTGAAGTCATCAACTTCATATGTATAAGGCATGGCAGAATAGCTTCTAGTATTTTTACTGAAGATATTCTGATACTTTTCTCCACCTTTTGGTGCATTTGCATCCTTCTTTACTTTCCAAAATGCAAGTAGGAAACCTTTCTTGCTTCATGTGTCTAGAACGATTGGTTTTTCTTAAACACATGATGCATTTTGTGGAATGGTTTCTTCTTGTATTTTGCGGGAGCAACATTCCAATCATCCTCTCGAAGGGTAAAGTCTTCCTTTTCCTTTCGTATAGTTTTTGTTCTTGATTGACTCGGAATGAGGATTTAGTTTGTTGTTTCTCTACACCGGGTTTTGACTTCACCGGAACAGATGATCTGTTGGAGACATGGTTCTGTCCCTTTCTAAATTTTGGTCCACTAGTGGTCCTCAATTTAGAATCGTGTTGACCATTATTCCTACGTTCATCCCGATCGTTGTAGCCAAGACCGATCCGGATCCAAACCTTTTTGGGGGTTTGTAAGTCGGTGCCTTTAGTTGTGCGGTGGATACCTTCACCGGTGAGGAGATTTCCTTAACTGATCTGTTAATAACAGATGTATGATCATCTGCTTTTTGTTGATCATTTAAGTAGGTCTCCTTACTAGTTAATTCAGCTTTTGCTTTATCCAGTTCTTTCTTTAACCTCTTATTCTCTTTCTTTAGATCCTTGCATTCCTTTTCCATAATTTCATGATTCTTTTCAATTTCATCAAATTTAGTCATGAGATTTTGGACTAGGTCTGCTGTATCTAATGGAAGACTAGAGGATTGTACAGTGTTAGATGTGGATGCATTAGATGAAGAACAGGAACTAGATGTTACCTCAGTTTCATCTGATTCTTTAGCCATTAAACATAGGCTTGTTTCCTCAGTGTCTGAGCTATCACTTTTATCTTCATCCAATTCTTTGGTCATGAGACATAGGCATGCTTTTTCATTTTCTGAACTGTCTTCTTCATCCCTATCATCTGAGTCATTGTCAGATGATTCTTCATGCTTTTCACTGCAGGATTCTGACTTAAGTGCCTTCTTGCTCCTTTTCTTTTCAGATGCTTTGTATTTCTTCTTTTCATCATCTTTGTCATTTTCTTCAGGACAATCAGCCTTGAAGTGACCTTTCTTGTTGCAGTTGAAGCATCTGTATTCATCATCTTTCTTCTTCATGTCTCTGGTTGAGCTTGACTTTTTGTTTGATGATGAATTTCCTTTGAATGGCTTCTTTTTAAACCCGTCAAAATGTTTAACTAATAAAGCTACCGTTCTTTTAGTTCTTGTGTCTCTTTGTCGATGCATTCAAAGCAAAGTTACTTTTTCGGGGTGCACTGATGCGTGATTTTGTATGTCTCTCGCCGGAGCACCATCTTCGCCGTTCAATTCGAATTCATGAGCTTTTAATTGGGACATCGTTGTCGAGTGTCGTTGCTTGCAAGATTTGTTGTTCCTCTGATTACTGATGTTATGATCTTCCATCTTTCAGGTAGTCCTCTCAAAATCTTCAAGCATACTTCTTTTTGGGGATATGTGTGACCAAGCTGTTGCAGTTCACTGATGATGCTTGAGAATCTGTTGTCCATCTGATCAATGGATTCACCTGCCTTCATCTTGAAATTTTCAAACTTCTGTTTTGCAACAGATTGTTTATTTTCTTTGACTGCTTCAGATCCTTCATTGATTAGTGCCAGCTTGTCCCACATCTCCTTTGCTGTTTTGCAATCTTTTATTCTCATGAACATGTTGTCGTTTCGTAGAGTCTTTAAGATCATATCTTTTGCTACAAAGTCTAGGTTTGCTCTTCTCCCGTCATCTTTGGTCCAATCTTTCTTGGGTTTGTTTATCTCCTTTCCTTGATCTGCTCCTGTGCCTACCATAGTAGTGATCATGATTGGGCCGTCGTTTATCACATCCTAGCATCTCCTCATGAGTTGCTGCAAGATGAGATAACATTCTTATTTTATATTCATCAAAATTATTAACATTGAAAACAGTACTTTTGACAAGAAGTTTGAGGAATCCATCAGTGCAATTGAAGATATAAATGACAGTGAATGAAAAACTCAGATTTGAAAACTACTTTGAAAATATATGATCTCCTTGTTACCAGAAATTAGATCTGAACAGGTTCTGATACTAGGAACACTGCTCCGAAACCAATTGTTGGTCCCAGAGAAGGGTGAAACTATAGTCAGAGGGGGGGTGGTGAATGACTATAGTGGAGTTTCAAAAACTTTTCTTCTTCTAGTTAAAAGCTTTTGGGCAGTGGATAAGTCCATTCTTACTATATTGTTTTCAAATCGGTTTAGACAGTCACAGATGCAAATTATGATGTATGCAAATTAAATGAATGCTGTAAAGTAAATTGCAGAAATTAAATTGACACAAGGCTTATAGTGGTTCAGGGTGGTGTAATCCCTTAATCCACTCTTCTCCTGTGATGATTGGAGGAATTCACTATTGTTTTCACAGATACAATAGTATGATTGTACTTGGCTTCCCAAGCTTCACAATCTACAAGACTATCACTCCTTGACCGCAATGCCTTCGGTGATTCGGCCTTCCTTCATTGTTCCTTAAGATCAAGATCCTTCAACAAGCCTATCACAGATTCAACTCCTTCTCGATTGCCTCTCGATTCGGTTGCTTCAGTTTGATGTGAATGTGATTCACAAACTTGCTTGATCAATCCTCAGTTCTGAGTATGACTTTGTAGCTTTGAAGTCTGAGTTGATCACTAGATGTATCCTTGTAATTTCAGAGAGAAGGCTTTTCAAATTGACAGAGTTTCTACTAGATTTTTCTTTCTTGATTGTTGTTTTCTTTTTCTGTCAATGCCTTCTATTTATAGCCTTGAATACCTTCGTTTTTGAAATTCCGTCCGTTGGCTATATTAATGAGGGAATAATCCTTGATTTTATTCTTGATTCTCCCTTAATTGTATTCTCCTTAAATTCAGTGATCGGATTCTTTCTTCAAACGTATAGCAGATAATCCGTCCTTGATTGATCCTTTAATGATTTGAGCATTTAATGCATGATCTTCTGAATCTTCATCGTATATCAATTTCGCCCTTGTAGGTGTCTCTTCGCCGTTTCTAGAACGGTCGAGTGAGCCTACCGACTTAGCCGTCACTTCTTCTTCGCCGTTTTGTTTTCTCTTTGCCGAAAGTCGGTTTACTCACCGATTCATCGTTTCCTTCTTTGTTCTAGTATTTGGAGAGTCTTTGAACTTCACCGATCCTTGATTTGGGTGAGACCAAAGTGTACACCATATTTGAACATTGAGTTTTATCATTTAAAACTTAACTTAGACTTATCCAAGGTCATCACAGACTTCCTTGGTTATAAGTCGACCATAAAGTCTTCATTACTTCTCTCCGCCGGTGCTTGGCCGGCTTCACTCGCCGAATATCCGTCTTTGCTTTGCCATCCTACCAACTAGTACAATACTTGTCTGACTTAACTTATACAACTTGTCAGACCCTAAGTAAAGACTTATACAGAGAATTCTAACTTATTTCAGGCTTGCTATAACAGCTAGTATGGCCATCATCAAAACATAATAACATGTTCCTAACACACATGTCAGAATTGTGACGGGTGGGGCACACTTCTAGATTCTGTCCTATGAACGGGCAGAATGCTGAAGTGAATGCATTCTATGGCCAGAACAATCAAATGTTCAATCAGTTTTCTGGCCAGA